>OZ020182.1:40712004-41415563 GCA_963971135.1 Stenus bimaculatus
TTTAAATTAATCGTCCAAGAAATTTTTAAAACGGCATTTCTAATTAGATTTTATGAAAATAAAATAATTTAAACAAAATGTACATTTTTTTATAAAGAAATAAAAAAGTTACAGCAGTTTTTGTTTGATTTTTAAGAAAAGCGCATTATTTCTTAAAAATAAAGTTTTTTTTGTATAATTTTAAAATTATTCATCCAAAAATTTTAAAACGATATTTCTAATTAGATTTCATGAAAATAAAATTATTTAAACAAAATTTATATTTTTTTATGAAGAAATAAAAAAGATACAGCAGTTTTTGTTGATTTTTAAGAAATACGCATTATTTCTTAAAATAACGTTTTTTTTGTATAATTTTAAAATTAATCGCCCAAAAAATTTTTAAAACGGCATTTCTAATTAGATTTTATGAAAATAAAATAATTTAAACAAAATGTACATTTTTTATAAAGAAATAAAAAAGTTACCGCAGTTTTTGTTTGATTTTTAAGAAAAACGCATTATTTCTTAAAAATAACGTTTTTTTTGTATAATTTTAAAATTAATCGTCTGAAAAATTTTAAAACGGCATTTCTAATTAGATTTCATAAAAATAATATTATTAATCAAAATTTACATTTTTTATAAAGAAATAAAAAAGTTACAGCAGTTTTTGTTTGATTTTTAAGAAAAACGCATTATTTCTAAAAAATAACGTTTTTTTTGTATAATTTTAAAATTAATCGTCCAAGAAATTTTAAAACGGCATTTCTAATTAGATTTTATGAAAATAAAATAATTTAAACAAAATGTACATTTTTTTATAAAGAAATAAAAAAGTTACCGCAGTTTTTGTTTGATTTTTAAGAAAAACGCATTATTTCTTAAAAATAACGTTTTTTTTGTATAATTTTAAAATTAATCGTCTGAAAAATTTTAAAACGGCATTTCTAATTAGATTTCATAAAAATAATATTATTTAATCAAAATTTACATTTTTTTATAAAGAAATAAAAAAGTTACAGCAGTTTTTGTTTGATTTTTAAGAAATACGCATTATTTCTTAAAAATAACGTTTTTTTTTGTATAATTTTAAAATTAATCGTCCAAGAAATTTTAAAACGGCATTTCTAATTAGATTTTATGAAAATAAAATAATTTAAACAAAATGTACATTTTTTTATAAAGAAATAAAAAAGTTACCGCAGTTTTTGTTTGATTTTTAAGAAAAACGCATTATTTCTAAAAAATAACGTTTTTTTTGTATAATTTTAAAATTAATCGTCCGAAAAATTTTAAAACGGCATTTCTAATTAGATTTCATGAAAATAAAATAATTTAAACACAATTTAAATTTTTTTATAAAGAAATAAAAAAGTTACCGCAGTTTTTGTTTGATTTTTAAGAAAAACGCATTATTTCTTAAAAATAACGTTTTTTTTGTATAATTTTAAAATTAATCGTCTGAAAAATTTTAAAACGGCATTTCTAATTAGATTTTATGAAAATAAAATAATTTAAACAAAATGTACATTTTTTTATAAAGAAATAAAAAAGTTACAGCAGTTTCTGTTTTATTTTTAAGAAAAACGCATTATTTCTGAAAAATAACGTTTTTTTTTTGTATAATTTTAAAATTAATTGTCCAAAAAATTTTAAAACGGCATTTCTAATTAGATTTCATGAAAATAAAATAATTTAAACACAATTTAAATTTTTTTATAAAGAAATAAAAAAGTTACCGCAGTTTTTGTTTGATTTTTAAGAAAAACGCATTATTTCTTAAAAATAACGTTTTTTTTGTATAATTTTAAAATTAATCGTCTGAAAAATTTTAAAACGGCATTCCTAATTGGATTTCATAAAAATAAAATTATTTAATCAAAATTTACATTTTTTTATAAAGAAATAAAAAAGTTACAGCAGTTTTTGTTTGATTTTTAAGAAGAACGCATTATTTCTAAAAAATAACGTTTTTTTTGTATAATTTTAAAATTAATCTTCCGAAAAATTTTAAAACGACATTTCAATTTTGATTTCATGAAAATAAAATTATTTAAACAAAATTTACATTTTTTTATGAAGAAATAAAAAATCTTCTGCAGTTTTTGTGTGATTTTTAAGAAAAACGTTTTTTTGTATAATTTTAAAATTAATCGTTCTAAAAATTATAAAACGGCATTTCTAAGTAGATTTCATGAAAATAAAATAATTTAAACACAATTTAAATTTTTTTATAAAGAAATAAAAAAGTTAGCGCAGTTTTTGTTTGATTTTTAAGAAAAACGCATTATTTCTTAAAAATAAAGTTTTTTTGTATAATTTTAAAATTAATCATCCGAAAAATTTTAAAACGACATTTCTAATTAGATTTTATGAAAATAAAATTATTTAATCAAAATTTACATTTTTTTATGAAGAAATAAAAAAGTTACAGCAGTTTTTGTTTGATTTTTAAGAAAAACGCATTATTTCTAAAAATAACGTTTTTTTTTGTATAATTTTAAAATTAATCGTCTGAAAAATTTTGAAACGGCTATTCTAATTAGATTTTATAAAAATAAAATAATTTAAACAAAATTTACTTTTTTTTATAAAGAAATGAAAAAGTTACAGCAGTTTTTGTTTGATTTTTAAGTAAAACGCATTATTTCTTAAAAATAACGTTTTTTTTTGTATTATTTTAAAATTAAACGTCCAAAAAATTTTAAAACGACATTTCTAATTAGATTTCATGTAAAGAAAATTATTTAAACAAAATTTACATTGTTTTATGAAGAAATAAAAAAGTTTCTGCAGTTTTTGTGTGATTTTTAAGAAAAACGTTTTTTTTTGTATAATTTTAAAATTAATCGTCCGAAAAATTTTAAAACGACATTTCTAATTAGAATTCATGAAAATAAAATTATTTAAACAAAATTTACATTTTTTTTATAAAGAAATAAAAAAGTTACAGCAGTTTTTGTTTGATTTTTAAGAAAATTTCTTAAAAATAACGTTTTTTTTTGTATAATTTTAAAATTAATCGTCCGAAAAATTTTAAAACGGCATTTCTAATTAGATTTTATGAAAATAAAATAATTTAAACAAAATTTACATTTTTTTATAAAGAAATAAAGAAATAAAAAAGTTACAGCAGTTTTTGTTTGATTTTTAAGAAAAACGCATTATTTCTTAAAAATAACGTTTTTTTTGTATAATTTAAGAATTAATCGTCCAAAAAATTTTAAAACGACATTTCTAATTAGATTTCATGTAAATAAAATTATTTAAACTAAATTTACATTGTTTTATGAAGAAATAAAAAAGTTTCTGCAGTTTTTGTGTGATTTCTAAGAAAAACGTTTTTTTTGTATAATTTTAAAATTAATCTTCCGAAAAATTTTAAAACGGCATTTCTAATTAGATTTTATGAAAATAAAATAATTTAAACAAAATTTACATTGTTTTATGAAGAAATAAAAAAGTTTCTGCAGTTTTTGTGTGATTTTTAAGAAAAACGTTTTTTTTGTATAATTTTAAAATTAATCGTCCAAATAATTTTAAAACGACATTTCAAATTAGATATCATTAAAATAAAATTATTTAAACAAAATTTACATTTTTTTATGAATAAATAAAAAAGTTACAGCAGTTTTTGTTTGATTTTTAAGAAAAACGCATTATTTCTTAAAAATAACGTTTTTTTTTTTGTATAATTTTAAAATTATTCGTCCGAAAAATTTTAAAACGGCATTTCTAATTAGATTTTATGAAAATAAAATAATTTAAACAAAATTTACATTTTTTTATAAAGAAATAAAAAAGTTACAGCAGTTTTTGTTTGATTTTTAAGAAAATGGCATTATTTCTTAAAAATAACGTTTTTTTTGTATAATTTTAAAATTACCCGTCCAAAAAATTTTAAAACGACATTTCTAATTAGATTTCATGTAAATAACATTATTTAAACAAAATTTACATTGTTTTATGAAGAAATAAAAAAGTTTCTGCAGTTTTTGTGTGATTTTTAAGAAAAACGTTTTTTTTGTATAATTTTAAAATTAATCGTTCGAAAAGTTTTAAAACGACATTTCTAATTAGATTTCATGAAAATAAAATTATTTAAACAAAATATTCATTTTTTTATAAAGAAATAAAAAAGTTACAGCAGTTTTTGTTTGATTTTTAAGAAAAACGTATTATTTCTTAAAAATAACGTTTTTTTTTGTATAATTTTAAAATTAATAGTCCAAAAAATTTTAAAACGACATTTCTAATTAGATTTCATGAAAATAAAATTATTTAAACAAAATTTACATTGTTTTATGAAGAAATAAATAAGTTTCTGAAGTTTTTGTGTGATTCTTAAGAAAAAGGTTTTTTTTGTATAATTTTAAAATGAATCGTCCGAAAAATTTTAAAACGACATTTCTAATTGGATTTCATAAAAATAAAATTATTTAAACAAAATTTATATTTTTTTATGAAGAAATAAAAAAGTTAAAGCAGTTAATGTTTGATTTTTAAGAAAAACGCATTATTTCTTAAAAATAACGTTTTTTTTTGTATAATTTTAAAATTAATCGTCCGAAAATTTTTAAAACGGCATTTCTAATTAGATTTTATGAAAATAAAATAAGTTAAACAAAATTTACATTTTTTTATAAAGAAATAAAAAAGTTACAGCAGTTTTTGTTTGATTTTTAAGAAAAACTCATTATTTCTAAAAAATAACGTTTTTTTGGTATAATTTTAAAATTATTCGTCCGAAAAATTTTTAAACGGCATTTCTAATTAGATTTCATGAAAATAAAATTATTTAAACAAAATTTACATTTTTTTATGAAGAAATAAAAAAGTTACCGCAGTTTTTGTTTGATTTTTAAGAAAAAAGCATTATTTCCTAAAAATAACGTTTTTTTTGTATAATTTTAAAATAATTCGTCCGAAAAATTTTAAAACGACATTTCTAATTAGATTTCATGAAAATAAAATTATTTAAACAAAATTTACATTTTTTTATAAAGAAATAAAAAAGTTACAGCAGTTTTTGTTTGATTTTTAAGAAAAACGCATTATTTCTTAAAAATAACGTTTTTTTTTGTGTAATTTTAAAATTAATAGTCCAAAAAATTTTAAAACGACATTTCTAATTTGATTTCATGTAAATAAAATTATTTAAACAAAATTTACATTGTTTTATGAAGAAATAAAAAAGTTTCTGCAGTTTTTGTGTGATTTTTAAGAAATAGGTTTTTTTTGTATAATTTTAAAATTAATCGTCCGAAAAATTTTAAAACGACATTTCTAATTGGATTTCATAAAAATAAAATTATTTAAACAAAATTTACATTTTTTTATGAAGAAATAAAAAAGTTACAGCAGTTAATGTTTGATTTTTAAGAAAAACGCATTATTTCTTAAAAATAAAGTTTTTTTTGTATAATTTTAAAATTAATCGTCCAAAAAATTTTAAAACGACATTTATAATTAGATTTCATGAAAATAAAATTATTTAAAGAAAATTTACATTTTTTTATAAAGAAATAAAAAAGTTACAGCAGTTTCTGTTTGATTTTTAAGAAAAACGCATTATTTCTTAAAAATAACGTTTTTTTTGTATAATTTTAAAATTAATCGTCCGAAAAATTTTAAAACGACATTTCTAATTAGATTTCATGAAAATAGAATTATTTAAACAAAATTTACATTTTTTTATGAAGAAATAAAAAAGTAACAGCAGTTTTTGTTTGATTTTTAAGAAAAACGCATTATTTCTTAAAAATAACGTTTTTTTTGTATAATTTTAAAATTAATATTCCGAAAAATTTTAAAACGGCTTTTCTAATTAGATTTTATGAAAATAAAATAATTTAAACAAAATTTACATTATTTTATGAAGAAATAAAAGAGTTTCTGCAGTATTTGTTTGATTTTTAAGAAAAACGTTTTTTTTGTATAATTTTAAAATTAATCGTCCGAAAAATTTTAAAACGACATTTCTAATTAGATTTCATGAAAATAAAATTATTTAAACAAAATTTACATTTTTTTATAAAGAAATAAAAAAGTTACAGCAGTTTTTGTTTGATTTTTAAGAAAAACGCATTATTTCTTAAAAATAACGTTTTTTTTTGTATAATTTTAAAATTAATCGTCCGAAAAATTTTAAAACGGCATTTATAATTAGATTTTATGAAAATAAAATAATTTAAACAAAATTTACATTTTTTTATGAAGAAATAAAAAAGTTACAGCAGTTTTTGTTTGATTTTTAAGAAAAACGCATTATTTCTTAAAAATAACTTTTTTTTTTTGTATAATTTTAAAATTATTCGTCCGAAAAATTTTAAAACGGCATTTCTAATTAGATTTTATGAAAATAAAATAATTTAAACAAAATTTACATTTTTTTAAAAAGAAATAAAAAAGTTACAGCAGATTTTGTTTGATTTTTAAGAAAAACGCATTATTTCTAAAAACTAAAGTTTTTTTGGTTTAATTTTAAAATTAATCGTTTGAAAAATTTTAAAACGACATTTCTAGTTAGATTTCATGAAAATAAAATTATTTAAACAAAATTTAAATTTTTTATAAAGTAATAAAAAAGTTACAGCAGTTTTTGTTTGATTTTTAAGAAATACGCATTATTTCTTAAAAATAACGTTTTTTTTTGTATAATTTTAAAATTAATCGTCCAAGAAATTTTAAAACGGCATTTCTAATTAGATTTTATGAAAATAAAATAATTTAAACAAAATGTACATTTTTTTATAAAGAAATAAAAAAGTTACAGCAGTTTTTGTTTGATTTTTAAGAAAAGCGCATTATTTCTTAAAAATAAAGTTTTTTTTGTATAATTTTAAAATTATTCATCCAAAAAATTTTAATACGATATTTCTAATTAGATTTCATGAAAATAAAATTATTTAAACAAAATTTACATTTTTTTATGAAGAAATAAAAAAGATACAGCAGTTTTTGTTTGATTTTTAAGAAATACGCATTATTTCTTAAAAATAACGTTTTTTTTTGTATAATTTTAAAATTAATCGTCCAAGAAATTTTAAAACGGCATTTCTAATTAGATTTTATGAAAATAAAATAATTTAAACAAAATGTACATTTTTTTATAAAGAAATAAAAAAGTTACAGCAGTTTTTGTTTGATTTTTAAGAAAAGCGCATTATTTCTTAAAAATAAGGTTTTTTTTGTATAATTTTAAAATTATTCATCCAAAAAATTTTAAAACGATATTTCTAATTAGATTTCATGAAAATAAAATTATTTAAACAAAATTTACATTTTTTTATGAAGAAATAAAAAAGTTACAGCAGTTTTTGTTTGATTTTTAAGAAATACGCATTATTTCTTAAAAATAACGTTTTTTTTTGTATAATTTTAAAATTATTCGTCCGAAAAATTTTAAAACGGCATTTCTAATTAGATTTTATGAAAATAAAATAATTTAAACAAAATTTACATTTTTTTAAAAAGAAATAAAAAAGATACAGCAGTTTTTGTTTGATTTTTAAGAAATACGCATTACTTCTTAAAAATAACGTTTTATTTGTATAATTTTAAAATTAATTGTCCAAAAAATTTTAAAACGACATTTCTAATTAGATTTCATGAAAATAAAATTATTTAAAGAAAATTTACATTTTTTTATAAAGAAATAAAAAAGTTACAGCAGTTTCTGTTTGATTTTTTAGAAAAACGCATTATTTCTTAAAAATAACGTTTTTTTTGTATAATTTTAAAATTATTCGTCCGAAAAATTTTAAAACGACATTTCTAATTAGATTTCATGAAAATAGAATTATTTAAACAAAATTTACATTTTTTTATGAAGAAATAAAAAAGTTACAGCAGTTTTTGTTTGATTTTTAAGAAAAACGCATTATTTCTTAAAAATAACGTTTTTTTTTGTATAATTTTAAAATTATTCGTCCGAAAAATTTTAAAACGGCATTTCTAATTAGATTTTATGAAAATAAAATAATTTAAACAAAATTTACATTTTTTTAAAAAGAAATAAAAAAGTTACAGCAGATTTTGTTTGATTTTTAAGAAAAACGCATTATTTCTTAAAAATAACGTTTTTTTTTGTATAATCTTAAAATTAATCGTCCGAAAAATTTTAAAACGGCATTTCTAATTAGGTTTTATGAAAATAAAATAATTTAAACAAAATTTACTTTTTTTTATAAAGAAATAAAAAAGTTACAGCAGTTTTTGTTTGATTTTTAAGAAAAACGCATTATTTCTAAAAAATAAAATTTTTTTGGTATAATTTTAAAATTAATCGTCCGAAAAATTTTAAAACGACATTTCTAATTAGATTTCATGAAAATAAAATTATTTAAACAAAATTTACATTTTTATAAAGAAATAAAAAAGTTACAGCAGTTTTTGCTTGATTATTAAGAAAAACGCATTATTTCTTAAAAATAACGTTTTTTTTGTATAATTTAAGAATTATTCGTCCAAAAAATTTTAAAACGACATTTCTCATTAGATTTCATGAAAATAAAATTATTTAAACAAAATTTACATTTTTTTATAAAGAAATAAAAAAGTTACAGCAGTTTTTGTTTGATTTTTAAGAAAAACGCATTATTTCTTAAAAATAACGTTTTTTTTGTATAATTTTAAAATTAATAGTCCAAAAAATTTTAAAACGACATTTCTAATTAGATTTCATGAAAATAAAATTATTTAAACAAAATTTACATTGTTTTATGAAGAAATAAAAAAGTTTCTGCAGTTTTTGTGTGATTCTTAAGAAAAAGGTTTTTTTTGTATAATTTTAAAATTAATCGTCCGAAAAATTTTAAAACCACATTTCTAATTGGATTTCATAAAAATAAAATTATTTAAACAAAATTTACATTGTTTTATGAAGAAATAAAAAAGTTTCTGCAGTTTTTGTGTGATTTTTAAGAAAAACGTTTTTTTTGTATAATTTTAAAATTAATCGTTCGAAAAGTTTTAAAACGACATTTCTAATTAGATTTCATGAAAATAAAATTATTTAAACAAAATATTCATTTTTTTATAAAGAAATAAAAAAGTTACAGCAGTTTTTGTTTGATTTTTAAGAAAAACGTATTATTTCTTAAAAATAACGTTTTTTTTTTGAATAATTTTAAAATTAATAGTCCAAAAAATTTTAAAACGACATTTCTAATTAGATTTCATGTAAATAACATTATTTAAACAAAATTTACATTGTTTTATGAAGAAATAAAAATGTTTCTGCAGTTTTTGTGTGATTTTTAAGAAAAACGTTTTTTTTGTATAATTTTAAAATTAATCGTTCGAAAAGTTTTAAAACGACATTTCTAATTAGATTTCATGAAAATAAAATTATTTAAACAAAATATTCATTTTTTTATAAAGAAATAAAAAAGTTACAGCAGTTTTTGTTTGATTTTTAAGAAAAACGTATTATTTCTTAAAAATAACGTTTTTTTTTGAATAATTTTAAAATTAATAGTCCAAAAAATTTTAAAACGACATTTCTAATTAGATTTCATGAAAATAAAATTATTTAAACAAAATTTACACTGTTTTATGAAGAAATAAATAAGTTTCTGAAGTTTTTGTGTGATTCTTAAGAAAAAGGTTTTTTTTGTATAATTTTAAAATGAATCGTCCGAAAAATTTTAAAACGACATTTCTAATTGGATTTCATAAAAATAAAATTATTTAAACAAAATTTACATTTTTTTATGAAGAAATAAAAAAGTTAAAGCAGTTAATGTTTGATTTTTAAGAAAAACGCATTATTTCTTAAAAATAACGTTTTTTTTTGTATAATTTTAAAATTAATCGTCCGAAAATTTTTAAAACGGCATTTCTAATTAGATTTTATGAAAATAAAATAAGTTAAACAAAATTTACATTTTTTTATAAAGAAATAAAAAAGTTACAGCAGTTTTTGTTTGATTTTTAAGAAAAGCGCATTATTTCTTAAAAATAAAGTTTTTTTTGTATAATTTTAAAATTATTCATCCAAAAAATTTTAAAACGATATTTCTAATTAGATTTCATGAAAATAAAATTATTTAAACAAAATTTACATTGTTTTATGAAGAAATAAAAAAGTTTCTGCAGTTTTTGTGTGATTTTTAAGAAATAGGTTTTTTTGGTATAATTTTAAAATTATTCGTCCGAAAAATTTTTAAACGGCATTTCTAATTAGATTTCATGAAAATAAAATTATTTAAACAAAATTTACATTTTTTTATAAAGAAATAAAAAAGTTACAGCAGTTTTTGTTTGATTTTTAAGAAAAACGCATTATTTCTTAAAAATAACGTTTTTTTTGTGTAATTTTAAAATTAATAGTCCAAAAAATTTTAAAACGACATTTCTAATTTGATTTCATGTAAATAAAATTATTTAAACAAAATTTACATTGTTTTATGAAAAAATAAAAAAGTTTCTGCAGTTTTTGTGTGATTTTTAAGAAATAGGTTTTTTTTGTATAATTTTAAAATTATTCGTCCGAAAAATTTTAAAACGACATTTCTAATTGGATTTCATAAAAATAAAATTATTTAAACAAAATTTACATTTTTTTATGAAGAAATAAAAAAGTTACAGCAGTTAATGTTTGATTTTTAAGAAAAACGCATTATTTCTTAAAAATAAAGTTTTTTTTGTATAATTTTAAAATTAATCGTCCAAAAAATTTTAAAACGACATTTATAATTAGATTTCATGAAAATAAAATTATTTAAAGAAAATTTACATTTTTTTATAAAGAAATAAAAAAGTTACAGCAGTTTCTGTTTGATTTTTAAGAAAAACGCATTATTTCTTAAAAATAACGTTTTTTTTGTATAATTTTAAAATTAATCGTCCGAAAAATTTTAAAACGACATTTCTAATTAGATTTCATGAAAATAGAATTATTTAAACAAAATTTACATTTTTTTAAAAAGAAATAAAAAAGTTACAGCAGATTTTGTTTGATTTTTAAGAAAAACGCATTATTTCTTAAAAATAACGTTATTTTTTGTATAATTTTAAAATTAATCGTCCGAAAAATTTTAAAACGGCATTTCTAATTAGATTTTATGAAAATAAAATAATTTAAACAAAATTTACATTTTTTTATGAAGAAATAAAAAAGTTACAGCAGTTTTTGTTTGATTTTTAAGAAAAACGCATTATTTCTAAAAACTAAAGTTTTTTTGGTATAATTTTAAAATTAATCGTTTGAAAAATTTTAAAACGACACTTCTAGTTAGATTTCATGAAAATAAAATTATTTAAACAAAATTTACATTTTTTATAAAGAAATAAAAAAGTTACAGCAGTTTCTGTTTGATTTTTAAGAAAAACGCATTATTTCTTAAAAATAACGTTTTTTTTGTATAATTTTAAAATTAATCGTCCGAAAAATTTTAAAACGACATTTCTAATTAGATTTCATGAAAATAGAATTATTTAAACAAAATTTACATTTTTTTAAAAAGAAATAAAAAAGTTACAGCAGTTTTTGTTTGATTTTTAAGAAAAGCGCATTATTTCTTAAAAATAAAGTTTTTTTTGTATAATTTTAAAATTATTCATCCAAAAAATTTTAAAACGATATTTCTAATTAGATTTCATGAAAATAAAATTATTTAAACAAAATTTACATTGTTTTATGAAGAAATAAAAAAGTTTCTGCAGTTTTTGTGTGATTTTTAAGAAATAGGTTTTTTTGGTATAATTTTAAAATTATTCGTCCGAAAAATTTTTAAACGGCATTTCTAATTAGATTTCATGAAAATAAAATTATTTAAACAAAATTTACATTTTTTTATAAAGAAATAAAAAAGTTACAGCAGTTTCTGTTTGATTTTTAAGAAAAACGCATTATTTCTTAAAAATAACGTTTTTTTTGTATAATTTTAAAATTAATCGTCCGAAAAATTTTAAAACGACATTTCTAATTAGATTTCATGAAAATAGAATTATTTAAACAAAATTTACATTTTTTTAAAAAGAAATAAAAAAGTTACAGCAGTTTTTGTTTGATTTTTAAGAAAAGCGCATTATTTCTTAAAAATAAAGTTTTTTTTGTATAATTTTAAAATTATTCATCCAAAAAATTTTAAAACGATATTTCTAATTAGATTTCATGAAAATAAAATTATTTAAACAAAATTTACATTGTTTTATGAAGAAATAAAAAAGTTTCTGCAGTTTTTGTGTGATTTTTAAGAAATAGGTTTTTTTGGTATAATTTTAAAATTATTCGTCCGAAAAATTTTTAAACGGCATTTCTAATTAGATTTCATGAAAATAAAATTATTTAAACAAAATTTACATTTTTTTATGAAGAAATAAAAAAGTTACAGCAGTTAATGTTTGATTTTTAAGAAAAACGCATTATTTCTTAAAAATAAAGTTTTTTTTGTATAATTTTAAAATTAATCGTCCAAAAAATTTTAAAACGACATTTATAATTAGATTTCATGAAAATAAAATTATTTAAAGAAAATTTACATTTTTTTATAAAGAAATAAAAAAGTTACAGCAGTTTCTGTTTGATTTTTAAGAAAAACGCATTATTTCTTAAAAATAACGTTTTTTTTGTATAATTTTAAAATTAATCTTCCGAAAAATTTTAAAACGGCATTTCTAATTAGATTTTATGAAAATAAAATAATTTAAACAAAATTTACATTGTTTTATGAAGAAATAAAAAAGTTTCTGCAGTTTTTGTGTGATTTTTAAGAAAAACGTTTTTTTTGTATAATTTTAAAATTAATCGTCCAAATAATTTTAAAACGACATTTCAAATTAGATATCATTAAAATAAAATTATTTAAACAAAATTTACATTTTTTTATGAATAAATAAAAAAGTTACAGCAGTTTTTGTTTGATTTTTAAGAAAAACGCATTATTTCTTAAAAATAACGTTTTTTTTTTGTATAATTTTAAAATTATTCGTCCGAAAAATTTTAAAACGGCATTTCTAATTAGATTTTATGAAAATAAAATAATTTAAACAAAATTTACATTTTTTTATAAAGAAATAAAAAAGTTACAGCAGTTTTTGTTTGATTTTTAAGAAAATGGCATTATTTCTTAAAAATAACGTTTTTTTTGTATAATTTTAAAATTACCCGTCCAAAAAATTTTAAAACGACATTTCTAATTAGATTTCATGTAAATAACATTATTTAAACAAAATTTACATTGTTTTATGAAGAAATAAAAAAGTTTCTGCAGTTTTTGTCTGATTTTTAAGAAAAACGTTTTTTTTGTATAATTTTAAAATTAATCGTTCGAAAAGTTTTAAAACGACATTTCTAATTAGATTTCATGAAAATAAAATTATTTAAACAAAATATTCATTTTTTTATAAAGAAATAAAAAAGTTACAGCAGTTTTTGTTTGATTTTTAAGAAAAACGTATTATTTCTTAAAAATAACGTTTTTTTTTGTATAATTTTAAAATTAATAGTCCAAAAAATTTTAAAACGACATTTCTAATTAGATTTCATGAAAATAAAATTATTTAAACAAAATTTACATTGTTTTATGAAGAAATAAATAAGTTTCTGAAGTTTTTGTGTGATTCTTAAGAAAAAGGTTTTTTTTGTATAATTTTAAAATGAATCGTCCGAAAAATTTTAAAACGACATTTCTAATTGGATTTCATAAAAATAAAATTATTTAAACAAAATTTACATTTTTTTATGAAGAAATAAAAAAGTTAAAGCAGTTAATGTTTGATTTTTAAGAAAAACGCATTATTTCTTAAAAATAACGTTTTTTTTTGTATAATTTTAAAATTAATCGTCCGAAAATTTTTAAAACGGCATTTCTAATTAGATTTTATGAAAATAAAATAAGTTAAACAAAATTTACATTTTTTTATAAAGAAATAAAAAAGTTACAGCAGTTTTTGTTTGATTTTTAAGAAAAACTCATTATTTCTAAAAAATAACGTTTTTTTGGTATAATTTTAAAATTATTCGTCCGAAAAATTTTTAAACGGCATTTCTAATTAGATTTCATGAAAATAAAATTATTTAAACAAAATTTACATTTTTTTATGAAGAAATAAAAAAGTTACCGCAGTTTTTGTTTGATTTTTAAGAAAAAAGCATTATTTCCTAAAAATAACGTTTTTTTTGTATAATTTTAAAATAATTCGTCCGAAAAATTTTAAAACGACATTTCTAATTAGATTTCATGAAAATAAAATTATTTAAACAAAATTTACATTTTTTTATAAAGAAATAAAAAAGTTACAGCAGTTTTTGTTTGATTTTTAAGAAAAACGCATTATTTCTTAAAAATAACGTTTTTTTTGTGTAATTTTAAAATTAATAGTCCAAAAAATTTTAAAACGACATTTCTAATTTGATTTCATGTAAATAAAATTATTTAAACAAAATTTACATTGTTTTATGAAGAAATAAAAAAGTTTCTGCAGTTTTTGTGTGATTTTTAAGAAATAGGTTTTTTTTGTATAATTTTAAAATTAATCGTCCGAAAAATTTTAAAACGACATTTCTAATTGGATTTCATAAAAATAAAATTATTTAAACAAAATTTACATTTTTTTATGAAGAAATAAAAAAGTTACAGCAGTTAATGTTTGATTTTTAAGAAAAACGCATTATTTCTTAAAAATAAAGTTTTTTTTGTATAATTTTAAAATTAATCGTCCAAAAAATTTTAAAACGACATTTATAATTAGATTTCATGAAAATAAAATTATTTAAAGAAAATTTACATTTTTTTATAAAGAAATAAAAAAGTTACAGCAGTTTCTGTTTGATTTTTAAGAAAAACGCATTATTTCTTAAAAATAACGTTTTTTTTGTATAATTTTAAAATTAATCGTCCGAAAAATTTTAAAACGACATTTCTAATTAGATTTCATGAAAATAGAATTATTTAAACAAAATTTACATTTTTTTATGAAGAAATAAAAAAGTAACAGCAGTTTTTGTTTGATTTTTAAGAAAAACGCATTATTTCTTAAAAATAACGTTTTTTTTGTATAATTTTAAAATTAATATTCCGAAAAATTTTAAAACGGCTTTTCTAATTAGATTTTATGAAAATAAAATAATTTAAACAAAATTTACATTATTTTATGAAGAAATAAAAAAGTTTCTGCAGTATTTGTTTGATTTTTAAGAAAAACGTTTTTTTTGTATAATTTTAAAATTAATCGTCCGAAAAATTTTAAAACGACATTTCTAATTAGATTTCATAAAAATAAAATTATTTAAACAAAATTTACATTTTTTTATAAAGAAATAAAAAAGTTACAGCAGTTTTTGTTTGATTTTTAAGAAAAACGCATTATTTCTTAAAAATAACGTTTTTTTTTGTATAATTTTAAAATTAATCGTCCGAAAAATTTTAAAACGGCATTTATAATTAGATTTTATGAAAATAAAATAATTTAAACAAAATTTACATTTTTTTATGAAGAAATAAAAAAGTTACAGCAGTTTTTGTTTGATTTTTAAGAAAAACGCATTATTTCTTAAAAATAACTTTTTTTTTTGTATAATTTTAAAATTATTCGTCCGAAAAATTTTAAAACGGCATTTCTAATTAGATTTTATGAAAATAAAATAATTTAAACAAAATTTACATTTTTTTAAAAAGAAATAAAAAAGTTACAGCAGATTTTGTTTGATTTTTAAGAAAAACGCATTATTTCTAAAAACTAAAGTTTTTTTGGTTTAATTTTAAAATTAATCGTTTGAAAAATTTTAAAACGACATTTCTAGTTAGATTTCATGAAAATAAAATTATTTAAACAAAATTTAAATTTTTTATAAAGTAATAAAAAAGTTACAGCAGTTTTTGTTTGATTTTTAAGAAATACGCATTATTTCTTAAAAATAACGTTTTTTTTTGTATAATTTTAAAATTAATCGTCCAAGAAATTTTAAAACGGCATTTCTAATTAGATTTTATGAAAATAAAATAATTTAAACAAAATGTACATTTTTTTATAAAGAAATAAAAAAGTTACAGCAGTTTTTGTTTGATTTTTAAGAAAAGCGCATTATTTCTTAAAAATAAAGTTTTTTTTGTATAATTTTAAAATTATTCATCCAAAAAATTTTAATACGATATTTCTAATTAGATTTCATGAAAATAAAATTATTTAAACAAAATTTACATTTTTTTATGAAGAAATAAAAAAGATACAGCAGTTTTTGTTTGATTTTTAAGAAATACGCATTATTTCTTAAAAATAACGTTTTTTTTTGTATAATTTTAAAATTAATCGTCCAAGAAATTTTAAAACGGCATTTCTAATTAGATTTTATGAAAATAAAATAATTTAAACAAAATGTACATTTTTTTATAAAGAAATAAAAAAGTTACAGCAGTTTTTGTTTGATTTTTAAGAAAAGCGCATTATTTCTTAAAAATAAGGTTTTTTTTGTATAATTTTAAAATTATTCATCCAAAAAATTTTAAAACGATATTTCTAATTAGATTTCATGAAAATAAAATTATTTAAACAAAATTTACATTTTTTTATGAAGAAATAAAAAAGTTACAGCAGTTTTTGTTTGATTTTTAAGAAATACGCATTATTTCTTAAAAATAACGTTTTTTTTTTGTATAATTTTAAAATTAATCGCTCAAAAAATTTTAAAACGGCATTTCTAATTAGATTTTAGGAAAATAAAATAATTTAAACAAAATGTACATTTTTTATAAAGAAATAAAAAAGTTACAGCAGTTTTTGTTTGATTTTTAAGGAAAACGCATTACTTCTTAAAAATAACGTTTTATTTGTATAATTTTAAAATTAATTGTCCAAAAAATTTTAAAACGACATTTCTAATTAGATTTCATGAAAATAAAATTATTTAAAGAAAATTTACATTTTTTTATAAAGAAATAAAAAAGTTACAGCAGTTTCTGTTTGATTTTTTAGAAAAACGCATTATTTCTTAAAAATAACGTTTTTTTTGTATAATTTTAAAATTATTCGTCCGAAAAATTTTAAAACGACATTTCTAATTAGATTTCATGAAAATAGAATTATTTAAACAAAATTTACATTTTTTTATGAAGAAATAAAAAAGTTACAGCAGTTTTTGTTTGATTTTTAAGAAAAACGCATTATTTCTTAAAAATAACGTTTTTTTTGTATAATTTTAAAATTAATAGTCCAAAAAATTTTAAAACGACATTTCTAATTAGATTTCATGAAAATAAAATTATTTAAACAAAATTTACATTGTTTTATGAAGAAATAAAAAAGTTTCTGCAGTTTTTGTGTGATTTTTAAGAAAAACGTTTTTTTTGTATAATTTTAAAATTAATCGTTCGAAAAGTTTTAAAACGACATTTCTAATTAGATTTCATGAAAATAAAATTATTTAAACAAAATATTCATTTTTTTATAAAGAAATAAAAAAGTTACAGCAGATTTTGTTTGATTTTTAAGAAAAACGCATTATTTCTTAAAAATAACGTTTTTTTTTGTATAATCTTAAAATTAATCGTCCGAAAAATTTTAAAACGGCATTTCTAATTAGGTTTTATGAAAATAAAATAATTTAAACAAAATTTACTTTTTTTTATAAAGAAATAAAAAAGTTACAGCAGTTTTTGTTTGATTTTTAAGAAAAACGCATTATTTCTAAAAAATAAAATTTTTTTGGTATAATTTTAAAATTAATCGTCCGAAAAATTTTAAAACGACATTTCTAATTAGATTTCATGAAAATAAAATTATTTAAACAAAATTTACATTTTTATAAAGAAATAAAAAAGTTACAGCAGTTTTTGCTTGATTATTAAGAAAAACGCATTATTTCTTAAAAATAACGTTTTTTTTGTATAATTTAAGAATTATTCGTCCAAAAAATTTTAAAACGACATTTCTCATTAGATTTCATGAAAATAAAATTATTTAAACAAAATTTACATTTTTTTATAAAGAAATAAAAAAGTTACAGCAGTTTTTGTTTGATTTTTAAGAAAAACGCATTATTTCTTAAAAATAACGTTTTTTTTGTATAATTTTAAAATTAATAGTCCAAAAAATTTTAAAACGACATTTCTAATTAGATTTCATGAAAATAAAATTATTTAAACAAAATTTACATTGTTTTATGAAGAAATAAAAAAGTTTCTGCAGTTTTTGTGTGATTCTTAAGAAAAAGGTTTTTTTTGTATAATTTTAAAATTAATCGTCCGAAAAATTTTAAAACCACATTTCTAATTGGATTTCATAAAAATAAAATTATTTAAACAAAATTTACATTGTTTTATGAAGAAATAAAAAAGTTTCTGCAGTTTTTGTGTGATTTTTAAGAAAAACGTTTTTTTTGTATAATTTTAAAATTAATCGTTCGAAAAGTTTTAAAACGACATTTCTAATTAGATTTCATGAAAATAAAATTATTTAAACAAAATATTCATTTTTTTATAAAGAAATAAAAAAGTTACAGCAGTTTTTGTTTGATTTTTAAGAAAAACGTATTATTTCTTAAAAATAACGTTTTTTTTTGAATAATTTTAAAATTAATAGTCCAAAAAATTTTAAAACGACATTTCTAATTAGATTTCATGTAAATAACATTATTTAAACAAAATTTACATTGTTTTATGAAGAAATAAAAATGTTTCTGCAGTTTTTGTGTGATTTTTAAGAAAAACGTTTTTTTTGTATAATTTTAAAATTAATCGTTCGAAAAGTTTTAAAACGACATTTCTAATTAGATTTCATGAAAATAAAATTATTTAAACAAAATATTCATTTTTTTATAAAGAAATAAAAAAGTTACAGCAGTTTTTGTTTGATTTTTAAGAAAAACGTATTATTTCTTAAAAATAACGTTTTTTTTTGAATAATTTTAAAATTAATAGTCCAAAAAATTTTAAAACGACATTTCTAATTAGATTTCATGAAAATAAAATTATTTAAACAAAATTTACACTGTTTTATGAAGAAATAAATAAGTTTCTGAAGTTTTTGTGTGATTCTTAAGAAAAAGGTTTTTTTTGTATAATTTTAAAATGAATCGTCCGAAAAATTTTAAAACGACATTTCTAATTGGATTTCATAAAAATAAAATTATTTAAACAAAATTTACATTTTTTTATGAAGAAATAAAAAAGTTAAAGCAGTTAATGTTTGATTTTTAAGAAAAACGCATTATTTCTTAAAAATAACGTTTTTTTTTGTATAATTTTAAAATTAATCGTCCGAAAATTTTTAAAACGGCATTTCTAATTAGATTTTATGAAAATAAAATAAGTTAAACAAAATTTACATTTTTTTATAAAGAAATAAAAAAGTTACAGCAGTTTTTGTTTGATTTTTAAGAAAAGCGCATTATTTCTTAAAAATAAAGTTTTTTTTGTATAATTTTAAAATTATTCATCCAAAAAATTTTAAAACGATATTTCTAATTAGATTTCATGAAAATAAAATTATTTAAACAAAATTTACATTGTTTTATGAAGAAATAAAAAAGTTTCTGCAGTTTTTGTGTGATTTTTAAGAAATAGGTTTTTTTGGTATAATTTTAAAATTATTCGTCCGAAAAATTTTTAAACGGCATTTCTAATTAGATTTCATGAAAATAAAATTATTTAAACAAAATTTACATTTTTTTATAAAGAAATAAAAAAGTTACAGCAGTTTTTGTTTGATTTTTAAGAAAAACGCATTATTTCTTAAAAATAACGTTTTTTTTGTGTAATTTTAAAATTAATAGTCCAAAAAATTTTAAAACGACATTTCTAATTTGATTTCATGTAAATAAAATTATTTAAACAAAATTTACATTGTTTTATGAAGAAATAAAAAAGTTTCTGCAGTTTTTGTGTGATTTTTAAGAAATAGGTTTTTTTTGTATAATTTTAAAATTATTCGTCCGAAAAATTTTAAAACGACATTTCTAATTGGATTTCATAAAAATAAAATTATTTAAACAAAATTTACATTTCTTTATGAAGAAATAAAAAAGTTACAGCAGTTAATGTTTGATTTTTAAGAAAAACGCATTATTTCTTAAAAATAAAGTTTTTTTTGTATAATTTTAAAATTAATCGTCCAAAAAATTTTAAAACGACATTTATAATTAGATTTCATGAAAATAAAATTATTTAAAGAAAATTTACATTTTTTTATAAAGAAATAAAAAAGTTACAGCAGTTTCTGTTTGATTTTTAAGAAAAACGCATTATTTCTTAAAAATAACGTTTTTTTTGTATAATTTTAAAATTAATCGTCCGAAAAATTTTAAAACGACATTTCTAATTAGATTTCATGAAAATAGAATTATTTAAACAAAATTTACATTTTTTTAAAAAGAAATAAAAAAGTTACAGCAGATTTTGTTTGATTTTTAAGAAAAACGCATTATTTCTTAAAAATAACGTTATTTTTTGTATAATTTTAAAATTAATCGTCCGAAAAATTTTAAAACGGCATTTCTAATTAGATTTTATGAAAATAAAATAATTTAAACAAAATTTACATTTTTTTATGAAGAAATAAAAAAGTTACAGCAGTTTTTGTTTGATTTTTAAGAAAAACGCATTATTTCTAAAAACTAAAGTTTTTTTGGTATAATTTTAAAATTAATCGTTTGAAAAATTTTAAAACGACACTTCTAGTTAGATTTCATGAAAATAAAATTATTTAAACAAAATTTACATTTTTTATAAAGAAATAAAAAAGTTACAGCAGTTTTTGTTTGATTTTTAAGAAATACGCATTATTTCTTAAAAATAACGTTTTTTTTTGTATAATTTTAAAATTAATTGTCCAAGAAATTTTAAAACGGCATTTCTAATTAGATTTTATGAAAATAAAATAATTTAAACAAAATGTACATTTTTTTATAAAGAAATAAAAAAGTTACAGCAGTTTTTGTTTGATTTTTAAGAAAAGCGCATTATTTCTTAAAAATAAAGTTTTTTTTGTATAATTTTAAAATTATTCATCCAAAAAATTTTAAAACGATATTTCTAATTAGATTTCATGAAAATAAAATTATTTAAACAAAATTTACATTTTTTTATGAAGAAATAAAAAAGATACAGCAGTTTTTGTTTGATTTTTAAGAAATACGCATTATTTCTTAAAAATAACGTTTTTTTTGTATAATTTTAAAATTAATCGCCCAAAAAATTTTTAAAACGGCATTTCTAATTAGATTTTATGAAAATAAAATAATTTAAACAAAATGTACATTTTTTATAAAGAAATAAAAAAGTTACAGCAGTTTTTGTTTGATTTTTAAGGAAAACGCATTATTTCTTAAAAATAACGTTTTTTTTGTATAATTTTAAAATTAATTGTCCAAAAAACTTTAATACGACATTTTTAATTAGATTTCATGAAAATAAAATTATTTAAACAAAATTTACATTTTTTTATAAAGAAATAAAAAAGTTTCTGCAGTTTTTGTGTGATTTTTAAGAAAAATGTTTTTTTTTGTATAATTTTAAAATTAATCGTCCGAAAAATTCTAAAACGGCATTGCAAATTAGATTTTATGAAAATAAAATAATTCAAACAAAATTTACATTTTTTTATAAAGAAATAAAAAAGTTACAGCAGTTTTTGTTTGATTTTTAAGAAAAACGCATTATTTCTTAAAAATAACGTTTTTTTTATATAATTTTAAAATTAATCGTCCGAAAAATTTTAAAACGGCATTTCTAATTAGATTTTATGAAAATAAAATAATTTAAACAAAATTTACATTTTTTTATGAAGAAATAAAAAAGTTACAGCAGTTTTTGTTTGATTTTTAAGAAAAACGCATTATTTCTAAAAAATAAAGTTTTTTTGGTATAATTTTAAAATTAATCGTTTGAAAAATTTTAAAACGACATTTCTAGTTAGATTTCATGAAAATAAAATTATTTAAACAAAATTTACATTTTTTATAAAGAAATAAAAAAGTTACAGCAGTTTTTGTTTGATTTTTAAGAAATACGCATTATTTCTTAAAAATAACGTTTTTTTTTGTATAATTTTAAAATTAATCGTCCAAGAAATTTTAAAACGGCATTTCTAATTAGATTTTATGAAAATAAAATAATTTAAACAAAATGTACATTTTTTTATAAAGAAATAAAAAAGTTACAGCAGTTTTTGTTTGATTTTTAAGAAAAGCGCATTATTTCTTAAAAATAACGTTTTTTTTGTATAATTTTAAAATTATTCATCCAAAAAATTTTAAAACGATATTTCTAATTAGATTTCATGAAAATAAAATTATTTAAAAAAAATTTACATTTTTTTATGAAGAAATAAAAAAGTTACAGCAGTTTTTGTTTGATTTTTAAGAAATACGCATTATTTCTTAAAAATAACGTTTTTTTTTTGTATAATTTTAAAATTAATCGCCCAAAAAATTTTAAAACGGCATTTCTAATTAGATTTTATGAAAATAAAATAATTTAAACAAAATGTACATTTTTTATAAAGAAATAAAAAAGTTACAGCAGTTTTTGTTTGATTTTTAAGGAAAACGCATTACTTCTTAAAAATAACGTTTTTTTTGTATAATTTTAAAATTAATTGTCCAAAAAATTTTAAAACGACATTTCTAATTAGATTTCATGAAAATAAAATTATTTAAAGAAAATTTACATTTTTTTATAAAGAAATAAAAAAGTTACAGCAGTTTCTGTTTGATTTTTAAGAAAAACGCATTATTTCTTAAAAATAACGTTTTTTTTGTATAATTTTAAAATTAATCGTCCGAAAAATTTTAAAACGACATTTCTAATTAGATTTCATGAAAATAGAATTATTTAAACAAAATTTACATTTTTTTATGAAGAAATAAAAAAGTTACAGCAGTTTTTGTTTGATTTTTAAGAAAAACGCATTATTTCTTAAAAATAACGTTTTTTTTGTATAATTTTAAAATTAATTGTCCAAAAAACTTTAATACGACATTTTTAATTAGATTTCATGAAAATAAAATTATTTAAACAAAATTTACATTTTTTTATAAAGAAATAAAAAAGTTTCTGCAGTTTTTGTGTGATTTTTAAGAAAAATGTTTTTTTTGTATAATTTTAAAATTAATCGTCCGAAAAATTCTAAAACGGCATTGCAAATTAGATTTTATGAAAATAAAATAATTCAAACAAAATTTACATTTTTTTATAAAGAAATAAAAATGTTACAGCAGTTTTTGTTTGATTTTTAAGAAATACGCATTATTTCTTAAAAATAACGTTTTTTTTTTGTATAATTTTAAAATTAATCGCCCAAAAAATTTTAAAACGGCATTTCTAATTAGATTTTATGAAAATAAAATAATTTAAACAAAATGTACATTTTTTATAAAGAAATAAAAAAGTTACAGCAGTTTTTGTTTGATTTTTAAGGAAAACGCATTACTTCTTAAAAATAACGTTTTTTTTGTATAATTTTAAAATTAATTGTCCAAAAAATTTTAAAACGACATTTCTAATTAGATTTCATGAAAATAAAATTATTTAAAGAAAATTTACATTTTTTTATAAAGAAATAAAAAAGTTACAGCAGTTTCTGTTTGATTTTTAAGAAAAACGCATTATTTCTTAAAAATAACGTTTTTTTTGTATAATTTTAAAATTAATCGTCCGAAAAATTTTAAAACGGCATTTCTAATTAGATTTTATGAAAATAAAATAATTTAAACAAAATGTACATTTTTTATAAAGAAATAAAAAAGTTACAGCAGTTTTTGTTTGATTTTTAAGGAAAACGCATTATTTCTTAAAAATAACGATTTTTTTGTATAATTTTAAAATTAATTGTCCAAAAAACTTTAATACGACATTTTTAATTAGATTTCATGAAAATAAAATTATTTAAACAAAATTTACATTTTTTTATAAAGAAATAAAAAAGTTTCTGCAGTTTTTGTGTGATTTTTAAGAAAAATGTTTTTTTTGTATAATTTTAAAATTAATCGTCCGAAAAATTCTAAAACGGCATTGCAAATTAGATTTTATGAAAATAAAATAATTCAAATAAAATTTACATTTTTTTATAAAGAAATAAAAAAGTTACAGCAGTTTTTGTTTGATTTTTAAGAAAAACGCATTATTTCTTAAAAATAACGTTTTTTTTATATAATTTTAAAATTAATCGTCCGAAAAATTTTAAAACGGCATTTCTAATTAGATTTAATGAAAATAAAATAATTTAAACAAAATTTACATTTTTTATAAAGAAATAAAAAAGTTACAGCAGTTTTTGTTTGATTTTTAAGAAATACGCATTATTTCTTAAAAATAACGTTTTTTTTTGTATAATTTTAAAATTAATCGTCCAAGAAATTTTAAAACGGCATTTCTAATTAGATTTTATGAAAATAAAATAATTTAAACAAAATGTACATTTTTTTATAAAGAAATAAAAAAGTTACAGCAGTTTTTGTTTGATTTTTAAGAAAAGCGCATTATTTCTTAAAAATAACGTTTTTTTTGTATAATTTTAAAATTATTCATCCAAAAAATTTTAAAACGATATTTCTAATTAGATTTCATGAAAATAAAATTATTTAAAAAAAATTTACATTTTTTTATGAAGAAATAAAAAAGTTACAGCAGTTTTTGTTTGATTTTTAAGAAATACGCATTATTTCTTAAAAATAACGTTTTTTTTTTGTATAATTTTAAAATTAATCGCCCAAAAAATTTTAAAACGGCATTTCTAATTAGATTTTATGAAAATAAAATAATTTAAACAAAATGTACATTTTTTATAAAGAAATAAAAAAGTTACAGCAGTTTTTGTTTGATTTTTAAGGAAAACGCATTACTTCTTAAAAATAACGTTTTTTTTGAATAATTTTAAAATTAATTGTCCAAAAAATTTTAAAACGACATTTCTAATTAGATTTCATGAAAATAAAATTATTTAAAGAAAATTTACATTTTTTTATGAAGAAATAAAAAAGTTACAGCAGTTTTTGTTTGATTTTTAAGAAAAACGCATTATTTCTTAAAAATAACGTTTTTTTTTTGTATAATTTTAAAATTAATCGCCCAAAAAATTTTAAAACGGCATTTCTAATTAGATTTTATGAAAATAAAATAATTTAAACAAAATGTACATTTTTTATAAAGAAATAAAAAAGTTACAGCAGTTTCTGTTTGATTTTTAAGAAAAACACATTATTTCTTAAAAATAACGTTTTTTTTGTATAATTTTAAAATTAATCGTCCGAAAAATTTTAAAACGACATTTCTAATTAGATTTCATGAAAATAGAATTATTTAAACAAAATTTACATTTTTTTATGAAGAAATAAAAAAGTTACAGCAGTTTTTGTTTGATTTTTAAGAAAAACGCATTATTTCTTAAAAATAACGTTTTTTTTTGTATAATTTTAAAATTAATCGTCCGAAAAATTTTAAAACGGCATTTCTAATTAGATTTTATGAAAATAAAATAATTTAAACAAAATTTACATTTTTTTAAAAAGAAATAAAAAAGTTACAGCAGATTTTGTTTGATTTTTAAGAAAAACGCATTATTTCTTAAAAATAACGTTTTTTTTTGTATAATCTTAAAATTAATCGTCCGAAAAATTTTAAAACGGCATTTCTAATTAGATTTTATGAAAATAAAATAATTTAAACAAAATTTACTTTTTTTTATAAAGAAATAAAAAAGTTACAGCAGTTTTTGTTTGATTTTTAAGAAAAACGCATTATTTCTAAAAAATAAAGTTTTTTTGGTATAATTTTAAAATTAATCGTCCGAAAAATTTTAAAACGACATTTCTAATTAGATTTCATGAAAATAAAATTATTTAAACAAAATTTACATTTTTATAAAGAAATAAAAAAGTTACAGCAGTTTTTGCTTGATTATTAAGAAAAACGCATTATTTCTTAAAAATAACGTTTTTTTTGTATAATTTAAGAATTAATCGTCCAAAAAATTTTAAAACGACATTTCTCATTAGATTTCATGAAAATAAAATTATTTAAACAAAATTTACATTTTTTTATAAAGAAATAAAAAAGGTACAGCAGTTTTTGTTTGATTTTTAAGAAAAACGCATTATTTCTTAAAAATAACGTTTTTTTTGTATAATTTTAAAATTAATAGTCCAAAAAAATTTAAAACGACATTTCTAATTAGATTTCATGAAAATAAAATTATTTAAACAAAATTTACATTGTTTTATGAAAAAATAAAAAAGTTTCTGCAGTTTTTGTGTGATTCTTAAGAAAAAGGTTTTTTTTGTATAATTTTAAAATTAATCGTCCGAAAAATTTTAAAACCACATTTCTAATTGGATTTCATAAAAATAAAATTATTTAAACAAAATTTACAGTTTTTTATAAAGAAATAAAAAAGTTACAGCAGTTTTTGTTTGATTTTTAAGAAAAACGCATTATTTCTAAAAAATAACGTTTTTTTTTGTATAATTTTAAAATTAGTCGTCCGAAAATTTTTAAAACGGCATTTCTAATTAGATTTTATGAAAATAAAATAAGTTAAACAAAATTTACATTTTTTTATAAAGAAATAAAAAAGTTACAGCAGTTTTTGTTTGATTTTTAAGAAAAACGCATTATTTCTTAAAAATAACGTTTTTTTTGTATAATTTTAAAATTAATCGTCCGAAAAATTTTAAAACGGCATTTCTAATTAGATTTTATGAAAATAAAATAATTTAAACAAAATTTACATTTTTTTAAAAAGAAATAAAAAAGTTACAGCAGATTTTGTTTGATTTTTAAGAAAAACGCATTATTTCTTAAAAATAACGTTATTTTTTGCATAATTTTAAAATTAATCGTCCGAAAAATTTTAAAACGGCATTTCTAATTAGATTTTATGAAAATAAAATAATTTAAACAAAATTTACATTTTTTTATGAAGAAATAAAAAAGTTACAGCAGTTTTTGTTTGATTTTTAAGAAAAACGCATTATTTCTAAAAACTAAAGTTTTTTTGGTATAATTTTAAAATTAATCGTTTGAAAAATTTTAAAACGACACTTCTAGTTAGATTTCATGAAAATAAAATTATTTAAACAAAATTTACATTTTTTATAAAGAAATAAAAAAGTTACAGCAGTTTTTGTTTGATTTTTAAGAAATACGCATTATTTCTTAAAAATAACGTTTTTTTTTGTATAATTTTAAAATTAATTGTCCAAGAAATTTTAAAACGGCATTTCTAATTAGATTTTATGAAAATAAAATAATTTAAACAAAATGTACATTTTTTTATAAAGAAATAAAAAAGTTACAGCAGTTTTTGTTTGATTTTTAAGAAAAGCGCATTATTTCTTAAAAATAAAGTTTTTTTTGTATAATTTTAAAATTATTCATCCAAAAAATTTTAAAACGATATTTCTAATTAGATTTCATGAAAATAAAATTATTTAAACAAAATTTACATTTTTTTATGAAGAAATAAAAAAGATACAGCAGTTTTTGTTTGATTTTTAAGAAATACGCATTATTTCTTAAAAATAACGTTTTTTTTGTATAATTTTAAAATTAATCGCCCACAAAATTTTTAAAACGGCATTTCTAATTAGATTTTATGAAAATAAAATAATTTAAACAAAATGTACATTTTTTATAAAGAAATAAAAAAGTTACAGCAGTTTTTGTTTGATTTTTAAGGAAAACGCATTATTTCTTAAAAATAACGTTTTTTTTGTATAATTTTAAAATTAATTGTCCAAAAAACTTTAATACGACATTTTTAATTAGATTTCATGAAAATAAAATTATTTAAACAAAATTTACATTTTTTTATAAAGAAATAAAAAAGTTTCTGCAGTTTTTGTGTGATTTTTAAGAAAAATGTTTTTTTTGTATAATTTTAAAATTAATCGTCCGAAAAATTCTAAAACGGCATTGCAAATTAGATTTTATGAAAATAAAATAATTCAAACAAAATTTACATTTTTTTATAAAGAAATAAAAAAGTTACAGCAGTTTTTGTTTGATTTTTAAGAAAAACGCATTATTTCTTAAAAATAACGTTTTTTTTATATAATTTTAAAATTAATCGTCCGAAAAATTTTAAAACGGCATTTCTAATTAGATTTTATGAAAATAAAATAATTTAAACAAAATTTACATTTTTTTATGAAGAAATAAAAAAGTTACAGCAGTTTTTGTTTGATTTTTAAGAAAAACGCATTATTTCTAAAAAATAAAGTTTTTTTGGTATAATTTTAAAATTAATCGTTTGAAAAATTTTAAAACGACATTTCTAGTTAGATTTCATGAAAATAAAATTATTTAAAAAAAATTTACATTTTTTTATGAAGAAATAAAAAAGTTACAGCAGTTTTTGTTTGATTTTTAAGAAATACGCATTATTTCTTAAAAATAACGTTTTTTTTTTGTATAATTTTAAAATTAATCGCCCAAAAAATTTTAAAACGGCATTTCTAATTAGATTTTATGAAAATAAAATAATTTAAACAAAATGTACATTTTTTTATAAAGAAATAAAAAAGTTACAGCAGTTTTTGTTTGATTTTTAAGAAAAGCGCATTATTTCTTAAAAATAACGTTTTTTTTGTATAATTTTAAAATTATTCATCCAAAAAATTTTAAAACGATATTTCTAATTAGATTTCATGAAAATAAAATTATTTAAAAAAAATTTACATTTTTTTATGAAGAAATAAAAAAGTTACAGCAGTTTTTGTTTGATTTTTAAGAAATACGCATTATTTCTTAAAAATAACGTTTTTTTTTTGTATAATTTTAAAATTAATCGCCCAAAAAATTTTAAAACGGCATTTCTAATTAGATTTTATGAAAATAAAATAATTTAAACAAAATGTACATTTTTTATAAAGAAATAAAAAAGTTACAGCAGTTTTTGTTTGATTTTTAAGGAAAACGCATTACTTTTTAAAAATAACGTTTTTTTTGTATAATTTTAAAATTAATTGTCCAAAAAATTTTAAAACGACATTTCTAATTAGATTTCATGAAAATAAAATTATTTAAAGAAAATTTACATTTTTTTATAAAGAAATAAAAAAGTTACAGCAGTTTCTGTTTGATTTTTAAGAAAAACGCATTATTTCTTAAAAATAACGTTTTTTTTGTATAATTTTAAAATTAATCGTCCGAAAAATTTTAAAACGACATTTCTAATTAGATTTCATGAAAATAGAATTATTTAAACAAAATTTACATTTTTTTATGAAGAAATAAAAAAGTTACAGCAGTTTTTGTTTGATTTTTAAGAAAAACGCATTATTTCTTAAAAATAACGTTTTTTTTTGTATAATTTTAAAATTAATTGTCCAAAAAACTTTAATACGACATTTTTAATTAGATTTCATGAAAATAAAATTATTTAAACAAAATTTACATTTTTTTATGAAGAAATAAAAAAGTTACAGCAGTTTTTGTTTGATTTTTAAGAAATACGCATTATTTCTTAAAAATAACGTTTTTTTTTGTATAATTTTAAAATTAATCGCCCAAAAAATTTTAAAACGGCATTTCTAATTAGATTTTATGAAAATAAAATAATTTAAACAAAATGTACATTTTTTATAAAGAAATAAAAAAGTTACAGCAGTTTTTGTTTGATTTTTAAGGAAAACGCATTACTTCTTAAAAATAACGTTTTTTTTGTATAATTTTAAAATTAATTGTCCAAAAAATTTTAAAACGACATTTCTAATTAGATTTCATGAAAATAAAATTATTTAAAGAAAATTTACATTTTTTTATAAAGAAATAAAAAAGTTACAGCAGTTTCTGTTTGATTTTTAAGAAAAACGCATTATTTCTTAAAAATAACGTTTTTTTTGTATAATTTTAAAAATAATCGTCCGAAAAATTTTAAAACGACATTTCTAATTAGATTTCATGAAAATAGAATTATTTAAACAAAATTTACATTTTTTTATGAAGAAATAAAAAAGTTACAGCAGTTTTTGTTTGATTTTTAAGAAAAACGCATTATTTCTTAAAAATAACGTTTTTTTTGTATAATTTTAAAATTAATTGTCCAAAAAACTTTAATACGACATTTTTAATTAGATTTCATGAAAATAAAATTATTTAAACAAAATTTACATTTTTTTATAAAGAAATAAAAAAGTTTCTGCAGTTTTTGTGTGATTTTTAAGAAAAATGTTTTTTTTGTATAATTTTAAAATTAATCGTCCGAAAAATTCTAAAACGGCATTGCAAATTAGATTTTATGAAAATAAAATAATTCAAACAAAATTTACATTTTTTTATGAAGAAATAAAAAAGTTACAGCAGTTTTTGTTTGATTTTTAAGAAAAACGCATTATTTCTTAAAAATAACGTTTTTTTTGTATAATTTTAAAATTAATTGTCCAAAAAACTTTAATACGACATTTTTAATTAGATTTCATGAAAATAAAATTATTTAAACAAAATTTACATTTTTTTATGAAGAAATAAAAAAGTTACAGCAGTTTTTGTTTGATTTTTAAGAAATACGCATTATTTCTTAAAAATAACGTTTTTTTTTTGTATAATTTTAAAATTAATCGCCCAAAAAATTTTAAAACGGCATTTCTAATTAGATTTTATGAAAATAAAATAATTTAAACAAAATGTACATTTTTTATAAAGAAATAAAAAAGTTACAGCAGTTTTTGTTTGATTTTTAAGGAAAACGCATTACTTCTTAAAAATAACGTTTTTTTTGTATAATTTTAAAATTAATTGTCCAAAAAATTTTAAAACGACATTTCTAATTAGATTTCATGAAAATAAAATTATTTAAAGAAAATTTACATTTTTTTATAAAGAAATAAAAAAGTTACAGCAGTTTCTGTTTGATTTTTAAGAAAAACGCATTATTTCTTAAAAATAACGTTTTTTTTGTATAATTTTAAAATTAATCGTCCGAAAAATTTTAAAACGGCATTTCTAATTAGATTTTATGAAAATAAAATAATTCAAACAAAATTTACATTTTTTTATAAAGAAATAAAAAAGTTACAGCAGTTTTTGTTTGATTTTTAAGAAAAACGCATTATTTCTTAAAAATAACGTTTTTTTTATATAATTTTAAAATTAATCGTCCGAAAAATTTTAAAACGGCATTTCTAATTAGATTGTATGAAAATAAAATAATTTAAACAAAATTTACATTTTTTTATGAAGAAATAAAAAAGTTACAGCAGTTTTTGTTTGATTTTTAAGAAAAACGCATTATTTCTAAAAAATAAAGTTTTTTTGGTATAATTTTAAAATTAATCGTTTGAAAAATTTTAAAACGACATTTCTAGTTAGATTTCATAAAAATAAAATTATTTAAACAAAATTTACATTTTTTATAAAGAAATAAAAAAGTTACAGCAGTTTTTGTTTGATTTTTAAGAAATACGCATTATTTCTTAAAAATAACGTTTTTTTTTGTATAATTTTAAAATTAATCGTCCAAGAAATTTTAAAACGGCATTTCTAATTAGATTTTATGAAAATAAAATAATTTAAACAAAATGTACATTTTTTTATAAAGAAATAAATAAGTTACAGCAGTTTTTGTTTGATTTTTAAGAAATACGCATTATTTCTTAAAAATAACGTTTTTTTTTTGTATAATTTTAAAATTAATCGCCCAAAAAATTTTAAAACGATATTTCTAATTAGATTTCATGAAAATAAAATTATTTAAACAAAATGTACATTTTTTATAAAGAAATAAAAAAGTTACAGCAGTTTTTGTTTGATTTTTAAGGAAAACGCATTACTTCTTAAAAATAACGTTTTTTTTGTATAATTTTAAAATTAATTGTCCAAAAAATTTTAAAACGACATTTCTAATTAGATTTCATGAAAATAAAATTATTTAAAGAAAATTTACATTTTTTTATAAAGAAATAAAAAAGTTACAGCAGTTTCTGTTTGATTTTTAAGAAAAACGCATTATTTCTTAAAAATAACGTTTTTTTTGTATAATTTTAAAATTAATCGTCCGAAAAATTTTAAAACGACATTTCTAATTAGATTTCATGAAAATAGAATTATTTAAACAAAATTTACATTTTTTTATGAAGAAATAAAAAAGTTACAGCAGTTTTTGTTTGATTTTTAAGAAAAACGCATTATTTCTTAAAAATAACGTTTTTTTTTGTATAATTTTAAAATTAATCGTCCGAAAAATTTTAAAACGGCATTTCTAATTAGATTTTATGAAAATAAAATAATTTAAACAAAATTTACATTTTTTTAAAAAGAAATAAAAAAGTTACAGCAGATTTTGTTTGATTTTTAAGAAAAACGCATTATTTCTTAAAAATAACGTTTTTTTTTGTATAATCTTAAAATTAATCGTCCGAAAAATTTTAAAACGGCATTTCTAATTAGATTTTATGAAAATAAAATAATTTAAACAAAATTTACTTTTTTTTATAAAGAAATAAAAAAGTTACAGCAGTTTTTGTTTGATTTTTAAGAAAAACGCATTATTTCTAAAAAATAAAGTTTTTTTGGTATAATTTTAAAATTAATCGTCCGAAAAATTTTAAAACGACATTTCTAATTAGATTTCATGAAAATAAAATTATTTAAACAAAATTTACATTTTTATAAAGAAATAAAAAAGTTACAGCAGTTTTTGCTTGATTATTAAGAAAAACGCATTATTTCTTAAAAATAACGTTTTTTTTGTATAATTTAAGAATTAATCGTCCAAAAAATTTTAAAACGACATTTCTCATTAGATTTCATGAAAATAAAATTATTTAAACAAAATTTACATTTTTTTATAAAGAAATAAAAAAGGTACAGCAGTTTTTGTTTGATTTTTAAGAAAAACGCATTATTTCTTAAAAATAACGTTTTTTTTGTATAATTTTAAAATTAGTCGTCCGAAAATTTTTAAAACGGCATTTCTAATTAGATTTTATGAAAATAAAATAAGTTAAACAAAATTTACATTTTTTTATAAAGAAATAAAAAAGTTACAGCAGTTTTTGTTTGATTTTTAAGAAAAACGCATTATTAATAATAATAATAATAATAAGTTTTATTGGTGCATATACATTACAAAGTATTTAACACATGTCATAAACAATTATACACTCATAGTGATTACAATATAGACTTAAAATTACTTTTTAGAAAATCATTATAATCGTAAAATGCATTTGCTATAAGAAAAGCTTTTAATTTAGACTTAAAGACATTTATGGATGACATTCTTAATTCAATTGGTAGTACATTGTAGAACTTAATTAATAATAATAATAATAATAATAATAATTTATTAAACCAAAAGATCACAAGTACATGATATAAGTCAAGTCAAAATACATACATAAAACCAAAACATATAAAAAAAAAATACATGTATAAGATAAAACACATTAAGATTAGCATCAATCGTTATTATAAAATTCAGATAGGCAATAATAACCCTTTGCGAGAAGGAATGATTTAAGATTTGTCTTAAACTGAATAATATTATTGCACATTTTTATGTTATTCGGCAAGTTATTAAAGATTTTGATCGCCGCAAATGTAGGCGATTTTTCATAAAGTGTGGATTTATGTTTAGGCACAGTTAAATCAAGCCTGTTCCTAGTTAAATAATTATGCACATCGGCATTCTTTTGAAAAGTATTAAAATTTGAAAAACAATATATAGCACATTTATAAATGTAAATAGATACAAATGTTAAGATGTTGTTAACAATAAAAGCATTTTTACATGTTGAGTATTTGTTAAGAATATAAATCAACCTAATAATTTTCTTTTGCGCAATGAAAATTCGAATATTGTTCGTACATTGACCCCATATCATGACATTATAGGACATATGTGAATATGCCAAGCTGTAATATACATCAAGTAAACACTTTGTTGACAATGATTTTTTTAAATTTAAAATAGCAAAATAGCAGGAATTTAGCTTGGACGCAACGTGATCTAAATGATTAAGCCATGATAACCTAGAATCAATATAGATTCCGAGGAATTTTGTATCGTTTTTCTCAAAATTAAGCAATTCTGGTTTCTTATTCTTGTAGAATTGTATAATAACTGTCTTGTTTTCGTTTAAAATAAGTTTGTTTTTATCACACCAAGTTTTAACCTCAATGTTACATTTATCAACCTTTAGCTGCAATTCTTGTACGGTTGGCGCAAATAATGCAATGGATGAATCATCCGCAAAATTGACTAAATAACCATCTTTTATGTAATTTGTTAAGTCATTTATATAGCACAAAAAATATAACGGCCCTAAAGCAGTTCCTTGCCCTACACCTAAATCAATATTGTACATATCAGACGTTCGTTCATCCACTTTTACAAATAATTTTCTGTCTCTAATAAAAGACAAGAGTACATCGAGATACTTGCCACGTATACCCATGGCGTGTAATTTGCTACCTAAAATCTCTCCATCAACCATATCGAATGCTTTGGAGAGATCATAGAATATAGCTGCGACATAATTATTATTATCTAGCTTATCATTAACATAAGTGAGAAACTTCGATGTTGCAGTTTCAGTCGATCTTTGTTTTCTGAAGCCATGTTGACACTCACTAAAAATTTCGAACTTCTCAAAAAAGTTGGTGATTTTTTCACACATGATGTACTCGAACAATTTGGAGATTATACTAGACACAGAGATGGGTCTATAGTTATTTGGGTCACTTTTGTCACCTTTTTTGAACACCGGGCAAACACGCGATACCTTTAAACTATTGGGATATTGTCCACGGTCGATAAACAAATTCATTAAATACACTAGAGGTTCGGTTAACCCACTTTGAATGCTTCGGATTACTGTAACGGATATGTCGTCGGGTCCAGAAGAACTTTTTAGTTTAAGTTTTTTAATTGCAGATGTAATGTCTTCCTCAGTAATGTCATCCATAACAAATGAGTTATTTTGCATTCCCTGACAAGTACCAGTATTTGTGGTATCCTTAAAGGTAGTATTACGTATTCGTTCGGCGCTATATGCGAATTGAGAAGCAAATTCGTTTGCAACATCTACATCAGCTTCGAGAGTTTTGCTTTCAACATTCAATATAATTTTTTTATTACTTTTAATAGTTTTGCCCAACTCGTTATTTACTATTTTCCATATTTCACTGTTTCTGTTTTTCGCCTCTTGAATTCTTCGGTTATTATATTCTATTTTTGTATTCTGTATTAATTTTCTGTGCACCTTTCTCTCGACTTTGTAAGTCTGAAGTTTAATAGCATCACTATTAAACTTGACTTCATTAAATAATTGTTTGAGTTTAGCACTTGAGATACGGATTTGTTGGGTTATCCAGGGTTTGTACTCATTTTCTTCCATGACTCTTTTCTCTACTACAGGACAGGTCAGATTCAAGTAATAGATTAAATGTTCAATGAAAGCATCATATGCTACATTAACATTGTTCGATTTTATAAAGTTCCAATTAGTTTTATCAATATGGTACTTAAAGTATGATAAATTATTCTCGTTCAATTTTCTTGTAGTTCTGCTTTTTAGATCTTTATGCCGATGTTTATCATTTCTTTTGCATTCAAATAGGATTGCCGAATGATCAGATAAGTGAGGATTAAAGACTTTGCAAGTAGATATGCTCAAATCAGTACATAAATAGTCAATTTGTGTTGCAGATACCTGGTTATTACAATTGGTAAATATTCTAGTAGGTTCGTTTACCATGTTCGTTAATGAGAAGGATTCGAACAGATCTTTCAATCGATCACCTTCTTTTGTTTTTAACATCCAGTTAATATTTAAGTCGCCACACAATAGAATTTTGGCGCGTTTATTTGATGCATATATCAGTATGTCCGATATTTTATCAAAGAAGGCATCAAGGTTGCCGTTCGGAGGTCTATAAATGCAAATAACGCATGTTTTAATATTATTTAATTTTAACATTAAAGCGCAACATTCAATATCCATTTCAATTGATTTTTTATGAATATAATTTATTTCCGTAGCTTCGTCTTCTCCGAGGTCATCTCTACAATAAATTAATATACCTCCGTGTATATGTTTATGACGAGTGAATGATGTTATCATTTTATAATTATTGTTTAATACAAGATGTTGTATGTTATGAACATTGTGCCATGTTTCCGTCAGAGCCAAAATATCGGGCTGATAATCATTAATTAAAATTTGTAATTGAATAATTTTATTAAAAATACTTTGGATATTAAGTGATATTAGTCGGAACTGCTTATCTTTTGTTGTGTCTAGATCTTCTTCAATGGTTAGGGACTTTGAATTTTCTTCTGAAGATGATGAAAAAATCTATTGATCGCGACATCCTGAGGCCAAATTTCGGGATTGATGACCTCCTTATGATAATCCGATGGAACGGATAGCTTGAAGGAAGAGTACTCATCTGGCCTTCTGGACGACAATTTTTCACATCTAGCATTCTTGATGTTAATATCTTCTAGGAATTTCAGCAAATTCTCACCATTTGTTTGTGGGTCCAGGTAACTAATATGGTAATGTAGATATTTTGTTGCTGCTTTCAAAGAAGTATTCTTGGCTCTACCCTGAATCGTTTTGGTTTTATGCTTTTGTCCACCAATTATAACATCATTGGTTAATTGCGGAGTGATAATCCTTTTGGCTCTTTCGCTTTGTTTATTTTTTATGGATGTACTTGGTTTTATTTTAGGCGCGATTTGTTCAATTGGTGTAATTGTGAGGTAAATACTCTGACTTGAATGTTTGTTTACAATCGATTGTTGTTGATTTATTGGCTGGATATTCCCATTCATAGAATATGAATGTGATTGATTTTGATTGCAGATTTCTTCGCCTTTATTTAAGTTCAATTTAGGTTGTTTCGTCTCAATATTTAGTTGATGATTTATAGATGGGGCCACTTGACTGAACTCTTTTACTCTTGTTGTTAATTCATCGTTTTGTTTTTGTAAAATTTTAATGGTTCGCTCTTTTTCCTTTAAAAGTTTCTTTAAATAATAATTTTCTATTGTACTTGCATCTTTTCCAAGGAATTCGTCGTTATCACCTGATGCACTCAAGAATGAGCTATTTTGATCAGGATCGTTCTGGTCAGCCATTTTTTCTTTTGTTGTTACTAGGTTTGCTTGAGCACATGTATCGCTGCAAATAAATGTATTATCCTGCAGTTTTTCCATTCCCTTTCTCGGGTTCTTGTTTAGACACCCTTTGTGAACAGATTTGACACAATTTGCACAATTTATTTTTATATTTTCGTCCACTATTTGTCTCTTACAGATTACACACGAATACGCGTCGGCCATCTTTCTATTGCTAAAAAATTAGGTCCATTTTGAGATTTTTTTAATCTTAGAGCCTCAGCTACATAGTTTTGGTTACCTCTAGTATTATAATCATGAATTTCAGTAAACTGATGAAAAATATCGGGGTTTTTTACATAAATTAAGCAGTCTAATATAAATAATGATGGAAGCGTGAGAATTTGTTCTTCAACAAAAGCCCAGTTACAATCATTCGTGTATGGAATTTTTGCAATTATGCGCACAGCTTTGCGTTGGAGTGCAAAAATACGTTTTGATTCATAAGAGTGTCCCCACACAATAATTGCATAGGATATTAAGGACTGGCACAGACTAAAATAAGCAGTCCTTATGACCTCCCGGTTTACCGAATTTACTAAGTTACGCAGTAGGTAGATGTTTTTAGTCAACTTTTTTGCTAGCTCGTTTACGTGAACTTTCCAGGTTAAGGTAGGTTCTAGGTGAATACCAAGAAATTTGGTACTATCAGAAAATTTCATATTTGTAACAGAGGTAGGTACTCTCCTTAACGTGAATAGCACATGTTCCGTTTTATTTACATTTAGAGTTAAATTATTACTTGCAAACCAACTTTTTAAGTATAGAAAATGATCATTCATTTTACTAACTACCACATCAAAACTTTTATCTTTCACAGAGACGTTAGTATCATCAGCAAAATGAATGGTATCAGCATCCATGATTGCGCAATGTAGATCATTTATATAGATTACAAATAAGAGTGGACCCAAAATGCTTCCTTGGGGTACTCCTAGTACTAATTGAAGTTTATCAGAGGTAATATTATTTATTCGAACTTGTTGAAAGCGATTATCAAGATACGACTTGATTATATTCAGGGAATTTTCATCAAAACCATAGCGCCTTAATTTCCATAACAAGACTTCTGATGAAACACAATCAAAAGCCTTGCTCAGATCACAAAACGTTGACAGATAAAATTTACCCTCCTCAAAGCAGGCAGAAGCATTTTTTATAAAAGTAGTTATTGCATCTTTGGTGGACAAGTAATTTCTGAATCCAAATTGCTGATGGTATAGTAAATTATTGCTTTCAAAAAATTCTGAAATTTTTAGGTATAGAGCCCTTTCAAACACTTTTGAGATTGAAGGCAGAATAGAAATCGGCCTATAATTTTCTATATTGAGTTTATCACCTTTTTTATGAAGCGGAACTACTGCAGCAAGCTTTAGAACGTTTGGAAAAATTCCCCGAGTAAAACAGATATTTAAGATTTTAGTTAGAGGGGTAATTACAGAGCTCATTGACCTCTTTAGAACTATTGTGGAAATGCCGTATATATCTTTAGTAGATTTACTTTTTAAAGCAGCAATAATTTCTTTTACCTGATTCTGGTTTATGTTAACCCATGAAAATGCTACTGGTTTATTGTTCAATTTAAAATAGCTGTTCAGATTATCCAAAGATATATTTGTGCTTAAATTAAGGGCGAACTCTGTAAAAAATTTATTGAAATCATTTGGATCTATGTTTGTATTAGTATTATTATTATTATTGATCTGCCTATGACTGTTTATTATTTTCCACATGGCGCCGATTTTATTTGAAGAGTTGTTAATGAAATTATCATTTGAAAGCAATTTTGCTTCTTTTAAAGCTTTCTTATAACGAGCTCTAAAAGTGTTACGTTCTAACTTATATGACTCTAGTTTACATTCGTTATAATTATCTGATAGATACCTTAAATGGACACGCATTGATTCCAGTTCAGGGGTGAACCAGGTGACACCGTTATCACATTTACGGGATTTTATCGTTCTCAATGGAAAAGAAATATTGAACGCGTCTAAGTAATTTTGAAAAAAAAATTTCAAATTTAGTTTCAGGATCTAAGTTGGTACTATCAATGAATTCCCAACTTAAATTATGAAGGATGTTATTAAAAATCAAAAAACCTTTTTCTGTTAAAGGTCTACACTGATGCGTTACCTTTTTGGTATCATGTGTTAACAGATCAGTAGTTAGATTTAGTACTTGACCTAAATGATCAGAAATATTTGGATCTATGACAGTTGCGATAAAATTACTTGATGACATTTTTATGAAGATATTATCAATACAGTGTGAATTTCTAGTGAAGGATGTAATACACTTTACAAATCCATAGGTAGTAAGTACATCGCACAGCATAAGAGTAGTTATATTGTCTTTTTCAAAGTAAACATTAAAATCTCCGCAAATTATCACTAACTGATAGTTTTTAATATATTCCAAAATATTTTCTAAAACTTGTAAAAAAGTATTATAGATCCCCGTTGGTGGTCTATATAAACTCACAATTACACAGCTATTTAATTTCACTGCACTTATTTCAAGATTATTTTCAACTGATAAATTATTCAAGATTGGCATAGGTAAGCATAAGTTGCTAAGATGGTTTCGAACGAAGATGGCCGTTCCTCCATGGGCACTAGAGGTTCTGCAGAAGCTGTCAACAAGTATGTAACCTTCTATCCTGAGGCTTGTTATTTCGTCTTTTAACAACCAGTGCTCACAAAGACACAGAATATCAAATTTAATTGCATTGTTTATTAAAAAGGCTTCAAATTCACTCACCTTATTTCTAATTGATTGAATATTCAAATGAAATACGGAATACGATTTCAAAATATCATGAATAACAGCATTGTCTTTAATTGGTGTTTGGTTTGGAGACGGTACTTCGGGGCTGGTTCCGAAAAAACTTATAGCGCCTCACGATGATGTTTTCAGGCCAAAATTCAGGTGTGTTGACCTTCTCTAAGTATTGGAAGGGTATTCCAAGTTTGTAGGATTTAGTAGAAGCCGTTGAGTTACTTATTAATTCCACTGAGACTTCAGTTGATCCTAGCTTATCGGTTATAAATTCAGTTAGTTTTTTAACATCACTAGTTAGGTTGGCACGACCCACATAAATCCAAGCAGTTTTTTCAACACCTTTGAAAATATCACTGGAACCACTACCTTTAATGGAGTTTATATCGATTGCCTTTCTCTTCCTAATTTTCTCAACTTTTTTCCAATCATTTTCTTCATTTACTGGATTCGGGGTGTGAACTTCAGAGTTTTGGTTGTTTCTACCGGTTGAGATTGGTATTGGATTGCCAGCACTGGTTGAAGTTTGATCAGAGATTGTTTTTATATTTAATTGTAAGTTGTTTACATTACTTTTTCCACTTGGTATTTGCAACAAATTTAAATTCGCATTATTTTGATGAGTTTCGATTTCATTGTTCGCCGACCGAAGCCGTCCATTGTATGTAGCAGCATATGATTTCTTCTCGTTTTTTGATTTCAAACATTCGTTATCAATTGCTAAGCATTTATTTTCTTCTTTTAATAAATCATTTTCCCTTTCTAATACGCTCATTTTATACATCATTAGACTATTACTGATTTTTAGTTCGCTCACCAAATCACGCAAATTGTTATACGCTTCCATTTGGAAATCAAAAGCGGGAATAATACTATTTACATCGGGAGATTTCCCATTGTTATCATTTAATAGATTCTGGCCGCAACAAGTACTTTTTTTTGCACATCTGTTGTGGAACACTGTATTGCAATTTCGGCAGGGAATGCCACTTTTTGCTAAAGTCCCACAACTACACTTTTTATCTTTATCACTACTTTTCTCACTCATATCGCGGAACGAAGAAACACGTCCGTTCAGCACGAGATCAAGCGCGAAAATTTTATTTCTAAAAAATAACGTTTTTTTGGTATAATTTTAAATTATTCGTCCGAAAAATTTTAAAACGGCATTTCTAATTAGATTTCATGAAAATAAAATTATTTAAACAAAATTTACATTTTTTTATGAAGAAATAAAAAAGTTACCGCAGTTTTTGTTTGATTTTTAAGAAAAAAGCATTATTTCTTAAAAATAACGTTTTTTTGTATAATTTTAAAATTATTCGTCCGAAAAAAAAACGACATTTCTAATTAGATTTCATGAAAATAAAATTATTTAAACAAAATTTACATTTTTTTATAAAGAAATAAAAAAGTTACAGCAGTTTTTGTTTGATTTTTAAGAAAAACGCATTATTTCTTAACAATAACGTTTTTTTTGTATAATTTTAAAATTAATAGTCCAAAAAATTTTAAAACGACATTTCTAATTTGATTTCATGAAAATAAAATTATTTAAACAAAATTTACATTGTTCTATGAAGAAATAAAAAAGTTTCTGCAGTTTTTGTGTGGTTTTTAAAAAATAGGTTTTTTTTGTATAATTTTAAAATTATTCGTCCGAAAAATTTTAAGACGACATTTCTAATTGAATTTCATAAAAATAAAATTATTTAAACAAAATTTACATTTTTTTATGAAGAAATAAAAAAGTTACAGCAGTTAATGTTTGATTTTTAAGAAAAACGCATTATTTCTTAAAAATAACGTTTTTTTTTTGAATAATTTTAAAATTAATCGTCCGAAAATTTTTAAAACGGCATTTCTAATTAGATTTCATAAAAATAAAATTATTTAAACAAAATTTACTTTTTTCAAAAAAAAATAAAAAAGTTACAGCAGTTATTGTTTGATTTTTAACAAAAACGCATTATTTCTTAAAAATAACGTTTTTTTTTGTATAATTTTAAAATTAATCGTCCAAAAAATTTTAAAACGACATTTCTAATTAGATTTCATGAAAATAAAATTATTTAAACAAAATTTACATTTTTTTATGAAGAAATAAAAAGTTTCTGCAGTTTTTGTTTGATTTTTAAGAAAAACGCATTATTTCTTAAAAATAACGTTTTATTTGTATAATTTAAGAATTAATCGTCCAAAAAATTTTAAAACGACATTTCTAATTAGATTTCATGTAAATAAAATTATTTAAACAAAATTTACATTGTTTTATGAAGAAATAAAAAGTTTCTGCAGTTTTTGTTTGATTTTTAAGAAAAACGCATTATTTCTTAAAAATAACGTTTTTTTTGTATAATTTAAGAATTAATCGTCCAAAAAATTTTAAAATGACATTTCTAATTAGATTTCATGTAAATAAAATTATTTAAACAAAATTTACATTGTTTTATGAAGAATTAAAAAAGTTTCTGCAGTTTTTGTGTGATTTTTAAGAAAAACGTTTTTTGGTATAATTTTAAAATTATTCTTCCGAAAAATTTTAAAACGGCATTTCTAATTAGATTTTATGAAAATAAAATAATTTAAACAAAATTTACATTGTTTTATGAAGAAATAAAAAAGTTTCTGCAGTTTTTGTGTGATTTTTAAGAAAAACGTTTTTTTTGTATAATTTTAAAATTAATCGTCCAAATAATTTTAAAACGACATTTCTAATTAGATATCATGAAAATAAATTTATTTAAACAAAATTTACATTTTTTTATGAAGAAATAAAAAAGTTACAGCAGTTTTTGTTTGATTTTTAAGAAAAACGCATTATTTCTTAAAAATAACGTTTTTTTTTGTATAATTTTAAAATTATTCGTCCGAAAAATTTTAAAACGGCATTTCTAATTAGATTTTATGAAAATAAAATAATTTAAACAAAATTTACATTTTTTTATAAAGAATTAAAAAAGTTACAGGAGTTTTTGTTTGATTTTTAAGAAAAACGCATTATTTCTTAAAAATAACGTCTTTTTTGTATAATTTTAAAATTAATCGTCCAAAAAATGTTAAAACGACATTTCTAATTAGATTTCATGTAAATAACATTATTTAAATAAAATTTACATTGTTTTATGAAGAAATAAAAAAGTTTCTGCAGTATTTGTGTGAATTTTAAGAAAAATGTTTTTTTTGTATAATTTTAAAATTAATCGTCCGAAAAATTTTAAAACGACATTTCTAATTAGATTTCATGAAAATAAAATTATTTAAACAAAATTTACATTTTTTTATAAAGAAATAAAAAAGTTACAGCAGTTTTTGTTTGATTTTTAAGAAAAACGCATTATTTCTTAAAAATAACTTTTTTTTTTGTATAATTTTAAAATTAATCGTCCGAAAAATTTTAAAACGGCATTTATAATTAGATTTTATGAAAATAAAATAATTTAAACGAAATTTACATTTTTTTATAAAGAAATAAAAAAGTTACAGCATTTTTTGTTTGATTTTTAAGAAAAACGCATTGTTTCTTAAAAATAACGTTTTTTTTGTATAATTTTAAAATTAATCGTCCAAAAAATTTTAAAACGACATTTCTAATTAGAATTCATGTAAATAAAATTATTTAAACAAAATTTACATTGCTTTATGGAGAAATAAAAAAGTTTCTGCAGTTTTTGTGTGATTTTTAAGAAAAACGTTTTTTTTTGTATAATTTTAAAATTAATCGTCCAAATAATTTTAAAACGACATTTTTATTTAGATATCATGAAAATAAAATTATTTAAATAAAATTTACATTTTTTTATGAAGAAATAAAAAAGTTACAGCAGTTTTTGTTTGATTTTTAAGAAAAACGCATTATTTCTTAAAAATAACGTTTTTTTTTTGTATAATTTTAAAATTATTCGTCCGAATAATTTTAAAACGGAATTTCTAATTAGATTTTATGAAAATAAAATAATTTAAACAAAATTTACATTATTTTATAAAGAAATAAAAAAGTTACAGCAGTTTTTGTTTGATTTTTAAGAAAAAGGCATTATTTCTTAAAAATAACGTTTTTTTTGTATAATTTTAAAATTAATCGTCCAAAAAATTTTAAAACGACATTTCTAATTAGATTTCATGTAAATAACATTATTTAAACAAAATTTACATTGTTTTATGAAGAAATAAAAAAGTTTCTGCAGTTTTTGTGTGATTTTTAAGAAAAACGTTTTTTTTGTATAATTTTAAAATTAATCGTCCGAAAAATTTTAAAACGACATTTCTAATTAGATTTCATGAAAATAAAATTATTTAAACAAAATTTACATTTTTTTATAAAGAAATAAAAAAGTTACAGCAGTTTTTGTTTGATTTTTATGAAAAAAGTATTATTTCTTAAAAATAACGTTTTTTTTGTATAATTTTAAAATTAATAGTCCAAAAAATTTTAAAACGACATTTCTAATTAGATTTCATGAAAATAAAATTATTTAAACAAAATTAAAATTGTTTTATGAAGTAATAAAAAGTTTCTGCAGTTTTTGTGTGATTCTTAAGAAAAAGGTTTTTTTTTGTATAATTTTAAAATTAATCGTCCGAAAAATTTTAAAACGACATTTCTAATTCGATTTCATAAAAATAAAATTATTTAAACAAAATTTACATTTTTTTATGAAGAAATAAAAAAGTTACAGCAGTTAATGTTTGATTTTTAAGAAAAACGCATTATTTCTTAAAAATAACGTTTTTTTTTGTATAATTTTAAAATTAATCGTCCGAAAATTTTTAAAACGGCATTTCTAATTATATTTTATGAAAATAAAATAAGTTAAACAAAATTTACATTTTTTTATAAAGAAATAAAAAAGTTACAGCAGTTTTTGTTTGATTTTTAAGAAAAACTAATTATTTCTAAAAAATAACGTTTTTTTGGTATAATTTTAAAATTATTCGTCCTGTAAATACATCATTTATTACATCTCCAGTTTTATTAATTTTTTTAATTTTTATGTTAGGAATAAAATAATTTACTTTGTAGTTGATTTAAACAAGTAAAAATAGTTTAGTTTTCTTTATGATAAAATTTTGTTTCTCACGAGTGTTTTGTTTATGTCTGGAGTATTAAGTAATGCACCCTTGTTATTCTTTGGATTAAGTGTGGACAAATTTATTGCCTACCAACGGATGGAGGGTGAAACTGCTAAGTCAGGTCAACTTAGCAAGACATAAACTAAACACTTAAGTTTTTTTACTACATTTGAATTAAATAATATTTTATTATTTATTTAAATTTTATATTTTTAATCTCATAATTAGTGTTTGGCAGATATTTGTATTATTGTAAATTTTCAGATTTTACTTGTTTGATCATAGTTTGAGAAAAAGAAAATTATTTTATTCCACGTTAGAGATTAAGAGTAGGCTACCAAATTCACCCCGAGCTTAGGGATGAATTTGGTTTGCCCTACTTTATTATTAGAACCAATAAGAGGCTTTGATTGACGTCTTTACTTAAGTAAGTTATGACGTAATAAGGGATGCCAAGCAAAGTCTATAAATTGTAAAGAAACCTTAAAATCATTGAATTCCATAATGTTCTGATCTAGAGTAATGTTTGTTCTTAACTCTGATCAGTCAAGTTCATTTTAGTTTGTTCGTGACGCGTTTTTTTTCACTTTATTGTTATTAGAAGTTTATTTGATTTTATTCAAAAAGTTAGTAATTTTTGTTTTGTAAGTTTATTGTCTGATTTGCGGAATATTTTTAAGGTTTCTATTGGTTCTTCAATAAGTTGTATTTTATTTGAAATTGATTATTTTTTTCCATTAGTTTTTTTTTATAATTATTTTTTTTTTAGTGAATTTCTTTTTTTTGTAATTTTTTTTGATTATTTTTTTTTAATCTTAATATTACCTTTTTTTTTAATATATTTAATATTACTTAAATATTGGTTTTTAATAATCTTCAATAAGTTCCCAATAAAACCTTAAATACTTTAGCAAAGAAATTTAAATAAAAGTGAACTTGGTTCGATCAGAATTTTGATTCTGCAAGTTAAGAACAAGTAAGTACAAGTATTAATTTTGGATTTAGCTTTTTTTTATAAACCAACTTAGAAGAAAATAATAACTCAGCTATTTGTTTAACATCAAGTTGGTCACTATTTAACTAAATGTAAACGTCGGCTTAACCCTAAAAAAGAACCCATTAATTATTCATTTAATTAACGTGCTTTCGGTCATCTTTCTTTTTAATAAATATTATTTTTAAATAACACCAATAAAATAATAAAGACCAACAAGGGTTTTAAGCTGAGGGTCGACGTAAGATTTACAGTCCGAAAAAATTTAAAACGGCATTTCTAATTACATTTCATGCAAATAAAATTATTTAAACAAAATTTACATTTTTTTATGAAGAAATAAAAAAGTTACCGCAGTTTTTGTTTGATTTTTAAGAAAAAAGCATTATTTCTTAAAAATAACGTTTTTTTTGTATAATTTTAAAATTAATCATCCAAAAAATTTTAAAACGACATTTCTAATTAGATTTCATGAAAATAAAATTATTTAAACAAAATTTACTTTTTTTTATAAAGAAATAAAAAAGATACAGCAGTTTTTGTTTGATTTTTAACAAAAACGCATTATTTCTTAAAAATAACGTTTTTTTTTGTATAATTTTAAAATTAATCGTCCAAAAAATTTTAAAACGACATTTCTATTTAGATTTCATGTAAATAAAATTATTTAAACAAAATTTACATTTTTTTATGAAGAAATAAAAAAGTTACAGCAGTTTTTGTTTGATTTTTAAGAAAAACGCATTATTTCTTAAAAATAACGTTTTTTTTGTATAATTTTAATATTAATCGTCCAAAAAATTTTAAAACGACATTTCTAATTAGATTTCATGAAAATAAAATTATTTAATCAAAATGTACATTTTTTTATAAAGAAATAAAAAAGTTACAGCAGTTTTTGTTTGATTTTTAAGAAAAACGCATTATTTCTTAAAAATAACGTTTTTTTTGTATAATTTTAAAATTAATAGTCCAAAAAATTTTAAAACGACATTTCTAACTAGATTTCATGAAAATAAAATTATTTAAACAAAATTTACATTTTTTTATGAAGAAATAAAAAAGTTTCTGCAGTTTTTGTGTGATTTTTAAGAAAAACGTTTTTTTTGTATAATTTTAAAATTAATCGTACTAAAAATTATAAAACGGCATTTCTAATTAGATTTCATAAGAATAAAATAATTTAAACACAATTTACATTTTTTTAGAAAGAAATAAAAAAGTTACAGCAGATTTTGTTTGATTTTTAAGAAAAACGCATTATTTCTTAAAAATAACGTTTTTTTTGTATAATTTTAAAATTAATCGTCCGAAAAATTTTTAAACGACATTTCTAATTAGATTTCATGAAAATAAAATAATTTAAACACAATTTACATTTTTTTACAAAGAAATAAAAAAGTTACCGCAGTTTTTGTTTGATTTTTAAGAAAAACGCATTATTTCTAAAAAATAACGTTTTTTTTGTATAATTTTAAAATTAATAGTCCAAAAAATTTTAAAACGACATCTAATTAGAATTAGATTTCATGAAAATAAAATTATTTAAACAAAATTTACATTTTTTTATGAAGAAATAAAAAAGTTACAGCAGTTAATGTTTGATTTTTAAGAAAAACGCATTATTTCTTAAAAATAACGTTTTTTTTTTGTATAATTTTAATATTAATCGTCCGAAAATTTTTAAAACGCCATTTCTAATTAGATTTCATGAAAATAAAATTATTTAAACAAAATTTACATTTTTTTATAAAGAAATAAAGAAATAAAAAAGTTACAGCAGTTTTTGTTTGATTTTTAAGAAAAACGCATTATTTCTTAAAAATAAAGTTTTTTTTTGTATAATTTAAGAATTAATCGTCCAAAAAATTTTAAAACGACATTTCTAATTAGATTTCATGTAAATAAAATTATTTAAACAAAATTTACATTGTTTTATGAAGAATTAAAAAAGTTTCTGCAGTTTTTGTGTGATTTTTAAGAAAAACGTTTTTTTGTATAATTTTAAAATTAATCTTCCGAAAAATTTTAAAACGGCATTTCTAATTAGATTTTATGAAAATAAAATAATTTAAACAAAATTTACATTGTTTTATAAAGAAATAAAAAAGTTTCTGCAGTTTTTGTGTGATTTTTAAGAAAAATGTTTTTTTTGTATCATTTTAAAATTAATCGTCCAAATAATTTTAAAACGACATTTCTAATTAGATATCATGAAAATAAATTTATTTAAACAAAATTTACATTTTTTTATGAAGAAATAAAAAAGTTACAGCAGTTTTTGTTTGATTTTTAAAGAAAAACGCATTATTTCTTAAAAATAACGTTTTTTTTTGTATAATTTTAAAATTAATCGTCCGAAAAATTTTAAAATGGCATTTCTAATTAGATTTTATGAAAATAAAATAATTTAAACAAAATTTACATTTTTTTAAAAAGAAATAAAAAAGTTACAGCAGATTTTGTTTGATTTTTAAGAAAAACGCATTACTTCTTAAAAATAACGTTTTTTTTTGTATAATTTTAAAATTAATCGTCAGAAAAATTTTAAAACGACATTTCTAATTAGATTTCATGAAAATAAAATTATTTAAACAAAATTTACATTTTTTTATAAAGAAATAAAAAAGTTACAGCAGTTTTTGTTTGATTTTTAAGAAAAACGCATTTTTTCTTAAAAATAACGTTTTTTTTTGTATAATTTTAAAATTAATCGTCCGAAAAATTTTAAAACGGCATTTATAATTAGATTTTATGAAAATAAAATAATTTAAACGAAATTTACATTTTTTTATAAAGAAATAAAAAAGTTACAGCATTTTTTGTTTGATTTTTAAGAAAAACGCATTATTTCTTAAAAATAACGTTTTTTTGTATAATTTTAAAATTAATCGTCCAAAAAATTTTAAAACGACATTTCTAATTAGATTTCATGTAAATAAAATTATTTAAACAAAATTTACATTGTTTTATGAAGAAATAAAAAAGTTTCTGCAGTTTTTGTGTGATTTTTAAGAAAAACGTTTTTTTTTGTATAATTTTAAAATTAATCGTCCAAATAATTTTAAAACGACATTTCAAATTAGATATCATGAAAATAAAATTATTTAAATAAAATTTACATTTTTTTATGAAGAAATAAAAAAGTTACAGCAGTTTTTGTTTGATTTTTAAGAAAAACGCATTATTTCTTAAAAATAACGTTTTTTTTTGTATAATTTTAAAATTATTCGTCCGAAAAATTTTAAAACGGCATTTCTAATTAGATTTTATGAAAATAAAATAATTTAAACAAAATTTACATTATTTTATAAAGAAATAAAAAAGTTACAGCAGTTTTTGTTTGATTTTTAAGAAAAAGGCATTATTTCTTAAAAATAACGTTTTTTTTGTATAATTTTAAAATTAATCGTCTAAAAAATTTTAAAACGACATTTCTAATTAGATTTCATGTAAATAACATTATTTAAACAAAATTTACATTGTTTTATGAAGAAATAAAAAAGTTTCTGCAGTTTTTGTGTGATTTTTAAGAAAAACGTTTTTTTTGTATAATTTTAAAATTAATCGTCCGAAAAATTTTAAAACGACATTTCTAATTAGATTTCATGAAAATAAAATTATTTAAACAAAATTTACATTTTTTTATAAAGAAATAAAAAAGTTACAGCAGTTTTTGTTTGATTTTTAAGAAAAACGCATTATTTCTTAAAAATAACGTTTTTTTTGTATAATTTTAAAATTAATAGTCCAAAAAATTTTAAAACGACATTTCTAATTAGATTTCATGAAAATAAAATTATTTAAACAAAATTAAAATTGTTTTATGAAGTAATAAAAAAGTTTCTGCAGTTTTTGTGTGATTCTTAAGAAAAAGGTTTTTTTTTGTATAATTTTAAAATTAATCGTCCGAAAAATTTTAAAACGACATTTCTAATTCGATTTCATAAAAATAAAATTATTTAAACAAAATTTACATTTTTTTATGAAGAAATAAAAAAGTTACAGCAGTTAATGTTTGATTTTTAAGAAAAACGCATTATTTCTTAAAAATAACGTTTTTTTTTGTATAATTTTAAAATTAATCGTCCGAAAATTTTTAAAACGGCATTTCTAATTATATTTTATGAAAATAAAATAAGTTAAACAAAATTTACATTTTTTTATAAAGAAATAAAAAAGTTACAGCAGTTTTTGTTTGATTTTTAAGAAAAACTCATTATTTCTAAAAAATAACGTTTTTTTGGTTTAATTTTAAAATTATTCGTCCGAAAAAATTTAAAACGGCATTTCTAATTAGATTTCATGCAAATAAAATTATTTAAACAAAATTTACATTTTTTTATGAAGAAATAAAAAAGTTACCGCAGTTTTTGTTTGATTTTTAAGAAAAAAGCATTATTTCTTAAAAATAATGTTTTTTTTGTATAATTTTAAAATTAATCATCCAAAAAATTTTAAAACGACATTTCTAATTAGATTTCATGAAAATAAAATTATTTAAACAAAATTTACTTTTTTTTATAAAGAAATAAAAAAGTTACAGCAGTTTTTGTTTGATTTTTAACAAAAACGCATTATTTCTTAAAAATAACGTTTTTTTTTGTATAATTTTAAAATTAATCGTCCAAAAAATTTTAAAACGACATTTCTATTTAGATTTCATGTAAATAAAATTATTTAAACAAAATTTACATTTTTTTATGAAGAAATAAAAAAGTTACAGCAGTTTTTGTTTGATTTTTAACAAAAACGCATTATTTCTTAAAAATAACGTTTTTTTTTGTATAATTTTAAAATTAATCGTCCAAAAAATTTTAAAACGACATTTCTATTTAGATTTCATGTAAATAAAATTATTTAAACAAAATTTACATTTTTTTATGAAGAAATAAAAAAGTTACAGCAGTTTTTGTTTGATTTTTAAGAAAAACGCATTATTTCTTAAAAATAACGTTTTTTTTTGTATAATTTTAAAATTAATCGTCCAAAAAATTTTAAAACGACATTTCTAATTAGATTTCATGAAAATAAAATTATTTAAACAAAATTTACATTTTTTTATGAAGAAATAAAAAAGTTTCTGCAGTTTTTGTGTGATTTTTAAGAAAAACGTTTTTTTTGTATAATTTTAAAATTAATCGTACTAAAAATTATAAAACGGCATTTCTAATTAGATTTCATGAAAATAAAATTATTTAAACAAAATTTACTTTTTTTTATAATGAAATAAAAAAGTTACAGCAGTTTTTGTTTGATTTTTAACAAAAACGCATTATTTCTTAAAAATAACGTTTTTTTTTGTATAATTTTAAAATTAATCGTCCAAAAAATTTTAAAACGACATTTCTATTTAGATTTCATGTAAATAAAATTATTTAAACAAAATTTACATTTTTTTATGAAGAAATAAAAAAGTTACAGCAGTTTTTGTTTGATTTTTAAGAAAAACGCATTATTTCTTAAAAATAACGTTTTTTTTGTATAATTTTAAAATTAATCGTCCAAAAAATTTTAAAATTGTGTACTGAGTGTGGACCCTCATCCCTGGAGTCTTACATCTGAAACGTAAATGTAATAATTGTCATTATACACCACCCTGTATAACATAAAGTTTAATTCTAGATCGAGATGTTCTATACATCAAATACTCTATGATAAATAATAACCTACAAATGAGTGTAATTGTCACATGTTACGAAAAACCAAGAAATCGATCGAATTAAAATAAAGTCAATATTAATCCATACGAATACATCTTGATCTGTATGGGAAGTTTATGTTATACCACATTAAATGTATTAATGGAATACCAGATATATGAACCGACCATTATTTGTGAAGTTAGTCTGAGGTGAGAGATTTTTAATAAATTTCTAATTGATTATTTGTTGAGAGATAAATTATAATTGATTAATATGTAAATTTGTAATTATGTAAATATATTTTAAGCTAATTCTTATACATAAATATTATGTTGTAGCTCTGATGAAGCTAACGAATGGTTAGCGAAACGTTAGCAATAGATTTGTGAAACAAATAAAGAAAACTGTTCGAAAAAGCCGATTTATTAACCTTAATTATTACAACCTACGAACAATAACCCAACGTCCACTAATTAGAAATGTTGTTTTAAAATTTTTTGGACGATTAATTTTAAAATTATACAAAAAAAACGTTATTTTTAAGAAATAATGCGTTTTTCTTAAAAATCAAACAAAAACTGCAGAAACTTTTTATTTCTTCATAAAACAATGTAAATTTTGTTTAAATAATTTTATTTACATGAAATCTAATTAGAAATGTCGTTTTAAAATTTTTTGGACGATTAATTCTTAAATTATACAAAAAAAACGTTATTTTTAAGAAATAATGCGTTTTTCTTAAAAATCAAACAAAAACTGCTGTAACTTTTTTATTTCTTTATAAAAAAATGTAAATTTTGTTTAAATTATTTTATTTTCATAAAATCTAATTAGAAATGCCGTTTTAAAATTTTTCGGACGATTAATTTTAAAATTATACAAAAAAAAACGTTATTTTTAAGAAATAATGCGTTTTTCTTAAAAATCAAACAAAAACTGCTGTAACTTTTTTATTTCTTTATAAAAAAAATGTAAATTATGTTTAAATAATTTTATTTTCATGAATTCTAATTAGAAATGTCGTTTTAAAATTTTTCGGACGATTAATTTTAAAATTATACAAAAAAAACGTTTTTCTTAAAAATCACACAAAAACTGCAGAAACTTTTTTATTTCTTCATAAAACAATGTAAATTTTGTTTAAATAATTTTCTATACATGAAATCTAATTAGAAATGTCGTTTTAAAATTTTTTGGACGTTTAATTTTAAAATAATACAAAAAAAACGTTATTTTTAAGAAATAATGCGTTTTACTTAAAAATCAAACAAAAACTGCTGTAACTTTTTTATTTCTTTATAAAAAAAAGTAAATTTTGTTTAAATTATTTTATTTTCATAAAATCTAATTAGAAATGCCGTTTCAAAATTTTTCGGACGATTAATTTTAAAATTATACAAAAAAAACGTTATTTTTAGAAATAATGCGTTTTTCTTAAAAATCAAACAAAAACTGCTGTAACTTTTTTATTTCTTCATAAAAAAATGTAAATTTTGATTAAATAATTTTATTTTCATAAAATCTAATTAGAAATGTCGTTTTAAAATTTTTCGGACGATTAATTTTAAAATTATACAAAAAAAACTTTATTTTTAAGAAATAATGCGTTTTTCTTAAAAATCAAACAAAAACTGCGCTAACTTTTTTATTTCTTTATAAAAAAATTTAAATTGTGTTTAAATTATTTTATTTTCATGAAATCTAATTAGAAATGCCGTTTTATAATTTTTAGAACGATTAATTTTAAAATTATACAAAAAAACGTTTTTCTTAAAAATCACACAAAAACTGCAGAACATTTTTTATTTCTTCATAAAAAAATGTAAATTTTGTTTAAATAATTTTATTTTCATGAAATCAAAATTGAAATGTCGTTTTAAAATTTTTCGGAAGATTAATTTTAAAATTATACAAAAAAAACGTTATTTTTTAGAAATAATGCGTTTTTCTTAAAAATCAAACAAAAACTGCGGTAACTTTTTTATTTCTTTATAAAAAAATTTAAATTGTGTTTAAATTATTTTATTTTCATGAAATCTAATTAGAAATGCCGTTTTAAAATTTTTCAGACGATTAATTTTAAAATTATACAAAAAAAACGTTATTTTTAAGAAATAATGCGTTTTTCTTAAAAATCAAACAAAAACTGCGGTAACTTTTTTATTTCTTTATAAAAAAATGTAAATTTTGTTTAAATTATTTTATTTTCATAAAATCTAATTAGCAATGCCGTTTTAGAATTTTTCGGACGATTAATTTTAAAATTATACAAAAAAAACGTTTTTCTTAAAAATGACACAAAAACTGCAGAAACTTTTTTATTTCTTTATAAAAAAATGTAAATTTTGTTTAAATAATTTTATTTTCATGAAATCTAATAAGAAATGTCGTTATAAAATTTTTCGGACGATTAATTTTAAAATTATACAAAAAAAACATTTTTCTTAAAAATCACACAAAAACTGCAGAAAGTTCTTTATTTCTTCATAAAACAATGTAAATTTTGTTTAAATAATTTTATTTTCATACAATCTAATTAGAAATATCGTTTTAAAATTTTTTGGACGATTAATTTTAAAATTATACAAAAAAAAGTTATTTTTAAGAAATAATGCGTTTTTCTTAAAAATAAAACAAAAACTGCTGTAACTTTTTTATTTCTTTATAAAAAAATGTAAATTGTGTTTAAATAATTTTATTTTCATGAAGTCTAATTAGAAATGTCGTTTTAAAATTTTTCGGACTATTAATTTTAAAATTATACCAAAAAAACGTTATTTTTTAGAAATAATGCGTTTTTCTTAAAAATCAAACAAAAACTGCAGAAACTTTTTATTTCTTCATAAAACAATGTAAATTTTGTTTAAATAATTTTATTTACATGAAATCTAATTAGAAATGTCGTTTTAAAATTTTTTGGACGATTAATTCTTAAATTATACAAAAAAAACGTTATTTTTAAGAAATAATGCGTTTTTCTTAAAAATCAAACAAAAACTGCTGTAACGTTTTTATTTCTTTATAAAAAAATGTAAATTTTGTTTAAATAATTTTATTTTCATGAAATCAAATTAGAAATGTCGTTTTAAAATTTTTCGGACGATTAATTTTAAAATTATACCAAAAAAACGTTATTTTTTAGAAATAATGCGTTTTTCTTTAAAATCACACAAAAACTGCTGTAACTTTTTTATTTCTTTATAAAAAAATGTAAATTTTGATTAAATAATTTTATTTTTATGAAATCTAATTAGAACTGCCGTTTTAAAATTTTTTAGACGATTAATTTTAAAATTATACAAAAAAAGCGTTATTTTTAAGAAATAATGCGTTTTTCTTAAAAATCAAACAAAAACTGCGGTAACTTTTTTATTTCTTTATAAAAAAATTTAAATTATGTTTAAATTATTTTATTTTCATGAAATCTAATTAGAAATGCCGTTTTAAAATTTTTTGGACAATTAATTTTAAAATTATACAAAAAAAAACGTTATTTTTCAGAAATAATGCGTTTTTCTTAAAAATCAAACAGAAACTGCTGTAACTTTTTTATTTCTTTATAAAAAAATGTAAACTTTGTTTAAATTATTTTATTTTCATAAAATCTAATTAGCAATGCCGTTTTAGAATTTTTCGGACGATTAATTTTAAAATTATACAAAAAAAACGTTTTTCTTAAAAATCACACAAAAACTGCAGAACATTTTTTATTTCTTCATAAAAAAATGTAAATTTTGTTTAAATTATTTTATTTTCATAAAATCTAATTAGCAATGCCATTTTAGAATTTTTCGGACGATTAATTTTAAAATTATACAAAAAAAACGTTTTTCTTAAAAATCACACAAAAACTGCAGAAACTTTTTTATTTCTTTATAAAAAAATGTAAATTTTGTTTAAATAATTTTATTTTCATAAAATCTAATTAGAAATGTCGTTTTAAAATTTTTTGGACAATTAATTTTAAAATTATACAAAAAAAAACGTTATTTTTCAGAAATAATGCGTTTTTCTTAAAAATCAAACAGAAACTGCTGTAACTTTTTTATTTCTTTATAAAAAAATGTACATTTTGTTTAAATTATTTTATTTTCATAAAATCTAATTAGAAATGCCGTTTTAAAATTTTTCTGACGATTAATTTTAAAATTATACAAAAAAAACGTTATTTTTAAGAAATAATGCGTTTTTCTTAAAAATCAAACAAAAACGGCGGTAACTTTTTTATTTCTTTATAAAAAAATTTAAATTGTATTAAAATTATTTTATTTTCATGAAATCTAATTAGAAATGCCGTTTTAAAATTTTTCGGACGATTAATTTTAAAATTATACAAAAAAAACGTTATTTTTTAGAAATAATGCGTTTTTCTTAAAAATCAAACAAAAACTGCTGTAACTTTTTAATTTCTTTATAAAAAAATGTAAATTTTGATTAAATAATTTTATTTTTATGAAATCTAATTAGAAATGCCGTTTTAAAATTTTTCAGACGATTAATTTTAAAATTATACAAAAAAACGTTATTTTTAAGAAATAATGCGTTTTTCATAAAAATCAAACAAAAACTGCGGTAACTTTTTTATTTCTTTATAAAAAAATTTAAATTGTGTTTAAATTATTTTATTTTCATGAAATCTAATTAGAAATGCCGTTTTAAAATTTTTTGGACAATTAATTTTAAAATTATACAATAAAAAACGTTATTTTTCAGAAATAATGCGTTTTTCTTAAAAATCAAACAGAAACTGCTGTAACTTTTTTATTTCTTTATAAAAAAATGTACATTTTGTTTAAATTATTTTATTTTCATAAAATCTAATTAGAAATGCCGTTTTAAAATTTTTCAGACGATTAATTTTAAAATTATACAAAAAAAACGTTATTTTTAAGAAATAATGCGTTTTTCTTAAAAATCAAACAAAAACTGCGGTAACTTTTTTATTTCTTTATAAAAAAATTTAAATTGTGTTTAAATTATTTTATTTTCATGAAATCTAATTAGAAATGCCGTTTTAAAATTTTTCAGACGATTAATTTTAAAATTATACAAAAAAAACGTTATTTTTAAGAAATAATGCGTTTTTCTTAAAAATCAAACAAAAACTGCGGTGACTTTTTTATTTCTTAATAAAAAAATTTAAATTGTGTTTAAATTATTTTATTTTCATGAAATCTAATTAGCAATGCCGTTTTAGAATTTTTCGGACGATTAATTTTAAAATTATACAAAAAAAACGTTATTTTTTAGAAATAATGCGTTTTTCTTAAAAATCAAAGAAAAACTGCTGTAACTTTTTTATTTCTTTATAAAAAAATGTAAATTTTGATTAAATAATTTTATTTTTATGAAATCTAATTAGAAATGCCGTTTTAAAATTTTTCTGACGATTAATTTTAAAATTATACAAAAAAAACGTTATTTTTAAGAAATAATGCGTTTTTCTTAAAAATCAAACAAAAACTGCGGTAACTTTTTTATTTCTTTATAAAAAAATTTAAATTGTATTTAAATTATTTTATTTTCATGAAATCTAATTAGAAATGCCGTTTTAAAATTTTTTGGACAATTAATTTTAAAATTATACAAAAAACAACGTTATTTTTCAGAAATAATGCGTTTTTCTTAAAAATCAAACAGAAACTGCTGTAACTTTTTTATTTCTTTATAAAAAAATGTACATTTTGTTTAAATTATTTTATTTTCATAAAATCTAATTAGAAATGCCGTTTTAAAATTTTTCAGACGAATAATTTTAAAATTATACAAAAAAAACGTTATTTTTAAGAAATAATGCGTTTTTCTTAAAAATCAAACAAAAACTGCGGTAACTTTTTTATTTCTTAATAAAAAAATTTAAATTGTGTTTAAATTATTTTATTTTCTTGAAATCTAATTAGCAATGCCGTTTTAGAATTTTTCGGACGATTAATTTTAAAATTATACAAAAAAAATGTTTTTCTTAAAAATCACACAAAAACTGCAGAACATTTTTTATTTCTTCATAAAAAAATGTAAATTTTGTTTAAATTATTTTATTTTCATAAAATCTAATTAGCAATGCCATTTCAGAATTTTTCGGAATATTAATTTTAAAATTATACAAAAAAAACGTTTTTCTTAAAAATCACACAAAAACTGCAGAAACTTTTTTATTTCTTTATAAAAAAATGTAAATTTTGTTTAAATAATTTTATTTTCATGAAATCTAATTAGAAATGTCGTTTTAAAATTTTTTGGACAATTAATTTTAAAATTATACAAAAAAAAACGTTATTTTTCAGAAATAATGCGTTTTTCTTAAAAATCAAACAGAAACTGCTGTAACTTTTTTATTTCTTTATAAAAAAATGTACATTTTGTTTAAATTATTTTATTTTCATAAAATCTAATTAGAAATGCCGTTTTAAAATTTTTCAGACGATTAATTTTAAAATTATACAAAAAAAAACATTATTTTTCAGAAATAATGCGTTTTTCTTAAAAATCAAACAGAAACTGCTGTAACTTTTTTATTTCTTTATAAAAAAATGTACATTTTGTTTAAATTATTTTATTTTCATAAAATCTAATTAGAAATGCCGTTTTAAAATTTTTCAGACGATTAATTTTAAAATTATACAAAAAAAACGTTATTTTTAAGAAATAATGCGTTTTTCTTAAAAATCAAACAAAAACTGCGGTAACTTTTTTATTTCTTTATAAAAAAATTTAAATTGTGTTTAAATTATTTTATTTTCATGAAATCTAATTAGAAATGCCGTTTTAAAATTTTTCAGACGATTAATTTAAAATTATACAAAAAAAACGTTATTTTTAAGAAATAATGCGTTTTTCTTAAAAATCAAACAAAAACTGCGGTAACTTTTTTATTTCTTTATAAAAAAATTTAAATTGTGTTTAAATTATTTTATTTTCATGAAATCTAATTAGAAATGCCGTTTTAAAATTTTTTGGACAATTAATTTTAAAATTATACAAAAAAAACCGTTATTTTTCAGAAATAATGCGTTTTTCTTAAAAATCAAACAGAAACTGCTGTAACTTTTTTATTTCTTTATAAAAAAATGTACATTTTGTTTAAATTAGTTTACTTTCATAAAATCTAATTAGAAATGCCGTTTTAAAATTTTTCAGACGATTAATTTTAAAATTATACAAAAAAAACGTTATTTTTAAGAAATAATGCGTTTTTCTTAAAAATCAAACAAAAACTGCGGTAACTTTTTTATTTCTTTATAAAAAAATTTAAATTGTGTTTAAATTATTTTATTTTCATGAAATCTAATTAGAAATAATGCGTTTTTCTTAAAAATCAAACAGAAACTGCTGTAACTTTTTTATTTCTTTATAAAAAAATGTAAATTTTGTTTAAATTATTTTATTTTCATAAAATCTAATTAGCAATGGCGTTTTAGAATTTTTCGGACGATTAATTTTAAAATTATACAAAAAAAACGTTTTTCTTAAAAATCACACAAAAACTGCAGAACATTTTTTATTTCTTCATAAAAAAATGTAAATTTTGTTTAAATTATTTTATTTTCATAAAATCTAATTAGCAATGCCGTTTTAGAATTTTTCGTACGATTAATTTTAAAATTATACAAAAAAAAACGTTTTTCTTAAAAATCACACAAAAACTGCAGAAACTTTTTTATTTCTTTATAAAAAAATGTAAATTTTGTTTAAATAATTTTATTTTCATGAAATCTAATAAGAAATGTCGTCATAAAATTTTTCGGACGATTAATTTTAAAATTATACAAAAAAAACATTTTTCTTAAAAATCACACAAAAACTGCAGAAACTTCTTTATTTCTTCATAAAACAATGTAAATTTTGTTTAAATAATTTTATTTTCATACAATCTAATTAGAAATGTCGTTTTAAAATTTTTTGGACGATTAATTTTAAAATTATACAAAAAAAAGTTATTTTTAAGAAATAATGCGTTTTTCTTAAAAATAAAACAAAAACTGCTGTAACTTTTTTATTTCTGTATAAAAAAATGTAAATTGTGTTTAAATAATTTTATTTTCATGAAATCTAATTAGAAATGTCGTTTTAAAATTTTTCGGACGATTAATTTTAAAATTATACCAAAAAAACGTTATTTTTTCGAAAAAATGTGTTTTTCTTAAAAATCAAACAAAAACTGCTGTAACTTTTTTATTTCTTTATAAAAAAATGTAAATTTTGATTAAATAATTTTATTTTTATGAAATCTAATTAGAAATGTCAGTTTAAAATTTTTTGGACGATTAATTTTAAAATTATACAAAAAAAACGTTATTTTTAAGAAATAATGCGTTTTTCTTAAAAATCAAACAAAAACTGCTGTAACTTTTTTATTTCTTTATAAAAAAATGTAAATTTTGTTTAAATAATTTTATTTTCATGAAATCTAATTAGAAATGTCGTTTTAAAATTTTTCGGACGATTAATTTTAAAATTATACCAAAAAAACGTTATTTTTTAGAAATAATGCGTTTTTCTTAAAAATCACACAAAAACTGCTGTAACTTTTTTATTTCTTTATAAAAAAATGTAAATTGTGTTTAACTTATTTTATTTTCATGAAATCTAATTAGAAATGCCGTTTTAAAATTTTTCGGACGATTAATTTTAAAATTATACAAAAAAAACTTTATTTTTAAGAAATATTGCGTTTTTCTTAAAAATCAAACAAAAACTGCGGTAACTTTTTTATTTCTTTATAAAAAAATGTAAATTGTGTTTAACTTTTTTTATTTTCATGAAATCTAATTAGAAATGCTGTTTTATAATTTTTAGGACGAATAATTTTAAAATTATACAAAAAAAACGTTATTTTTAAGAAATAATGCGTTTTTCTTAAAAATCAAACAAAAACTGCTGTAACTTTTTTATTTCTTTATAAAAAAATGTAAATTTTGTTTAAATAATTTTATTTTCATGAAATCTAATTAGAAATGTCGTTTTAAAATTTTTCGGACGATTAATTTTAAAATTATACAAAAAAAACCTTTTTCTTAAAAATCACACAAAAACTGCAGAAACTTTTATTTATTTAAAGGCTACGCACCTTTTCTACATGGACGACCTAAAAATCTACGCGCAGAACAAAACACAGTTAGAGGAAAGTATAAATACTGTACTCGAATACTCTAAAGATGCGGGCATGGAATTCGGCTTGGATAAATGCGCCTACGTTCATGTGAAGAGGGGCAAGATAGTTGGGCATGACGACTTGGAACTGGTGGATGGTTCAATTAATGAGCAGATCACCTCAGAAGGCTCTTATAAATATCTAGGTACTGAGCAAAATAATCTACAAGATATAAACACCGTAAAATCAAATGTCACAAAAATATACATATATATATATATACAAATCCTGTAAAAAAAATAATAATAAAATGCAGGGCGGTCAGTATACCAATCAATCTCCTTCTGGCCGTTGGCGAGTAGCGACGCCACATTCCCCGAGCTATGAGATGAGGCCTGTCTATACTCTGGCTCTCTGTGCGTGTACGGAGTAAGAATTTACACGCAGCGTTCTTTCCTTTTTTCTCGCTGGGTAGTAAAAACCTCCCTAAAAAGAAAAAAATACATATGTAATATGAGTTGATATAATTTGAGGAATAGGCGATTGTCCGAGGAGGACCGTGGTAGTGGTGCTGGTTCTGCGACCCACGCTTATGCGAACAACCAGTGGCGAGGTTTGCGCGGACCTCGTCGGGATGAACCCGAAATAGTTAGCGCACAAAACGAAAACGAAGATGATGCTACCCCATCTATCGATAATGAGGAACAACTACCACCAAGCTCCTCCCCAGCCCACAGTGTTATGCAACAACCTAGTGTTGCATCCACCAAAGCTGGTTTACCCAGAAAGCGCATGCAATGGACTAATCAGATAAACCGAGATCTACTGCGCTGTTATTTAAAAGTAACGAATCTGGAAACGACCCTAACAACATACAGAAGTAAACTTAGAGACGAATTTATCAAAATATATCCACATTTAAAACACCTCTCTGAACAACGACTATCAGATCAAAAAAGAGTTATTCTACGCAACAATCTTCTCCCTCAACCAGTTATCCAACAGATAAGACTCGAAGTAAGAGATGAGATGGAGGGACATTTAAACCTAAACTCCTCCACTTCCACAGACATAGTCAATGAAAGCGAGCAAGAGGAGAATGGAGCGCCCGAACACAATGAACCACAAGACCGAGAACGTGAAACTTTTATTTCTCTCATAGCTCAATATGAGGGAATGGACACATCTAAACTACCATCACTCACCAGACTTTACTATAAACCCAGTGTTTGCAAAACTGTAGAAACAATGAATGGGATTATAAAAGACTTCATGTACAATAACATAGATATTGAAAAATTACACCTCTTCATCTATTGTGCTGCAAAGGCTTCTATACTAGTCATCAATGGTCAAAAGGAAAAGAAGTCAATGGGAAGAAAACAACCAATGTGGGAACAAAGAATAGATAGAAAAGATAGAAAACATAAGAAGAGAAATTGGTAGGGCTTAACAATATGCCAATGGAGTTAGAAATAAAAACCTATTAAAAAACCTTCCGAAAATAATGACTGTACTTATAAAAGAAAATTGCCACCGCCACCTTGTGATTGAACATCTAGACACATTAAAACAAAAATTACTAGCTTACAGTAAAAGGCTGAGAAGATTCAGAGAGCCAAGAGACCGAATTCAACAAAATAAGGACTTTGAAAATAACCAAAGAAACTTCTACAGAAACTTAGAAAATAGTGCGGGAGCAACCAACAAAAATCATCTACCAACACAAAGTGTAATTGAGGAATTTTGGAATAATATATAGGGAAAAGAATTCCAGCATAATAACAAAGCACCTTGGATCGAAGAAGAAATACGCAAACACACAGAAACCCACAAATAGATGAACTTAATATAACAGAGAATGATGTAGCAAACACACTTAAAAGCGTATCAAATTGGAAGGCACCGGGAGCTGATAAAGTACAGAACTTCTGGCTAAAGAAATTAACTAACACACACAAATTCTTAGCAGATGGATTTAACAATATTTTAAGACACACCGAAACAATACCTAAATTCTTAATCAAAGGAATAACCTACCTTATCCCCAAAGCAGGTAACACTGTTGACCCATCTCAATACCGGCCAATTACGTGCCTATCAACATTATATAAAACGTTATCCAGTATTCTTTGTAAGAAAATATGCCAACATCTGGAAATCAATAATATCATCACAGATGAACAAAAAGGTTGTAAGCAGAATGTATTAGGATGCAAAGAGCAGCTTACAATAGACGCTGTAGTACTTGGACAAGCCAGAAAAGCTAGTAGAAACCTAAACATGGCATACATCGACTATCAAAAGGCTTTTGATTCCGTTCCACATTCATGGCTCATTAAAATCCTCGAGATATATAACATCAACCCAATAATTATAAGATTCCTGTCAATGACGATGCAACAATGGTCAACAAAAATACTTTTAAAATACGAAGAAAGGTACACTGAAACAAATGCAATTCAAATAAAACGTGGCATATTCCAGGGTGAAGCTCTTAGCGCTTTATGGTTCTGCATTGCCTTGAACCCCATGTCAAACACCCTAAAAAATACAGGATACGGTTTTAACATCAAGACTAAAAACACCACGCTAAAATTGTCGCACTTGCTTTATATGGACGACCAAAAATTATATACCTCAACGCGAAACCAACTTGAAACTGTCCTTAAACTAATTCACCAAATCAGTGATGACATTGGAATGAAATTTGGTCTAAACAAGTGCAAAATTGTAACTCTGGAAAAGGGCATTCTGAAAGACTCACCGGAACTTGTAATAAATGAGAACCTACAAATGTCTTCAATAGGAGAAGACACCTATAAATATCTGGGTATGGCTCAAAATTCTAACATAAAACACACCAAAATTAAGGAAACTCTCAGAAATGATCTAGAGAAGAGACTTAAATTAATTCTTAAAACAAAACTAAACTCTAAAAACATAACAAATGCGATCAACACTTACGCAATTGGTGCACTCTCATACTCATTTGGAGTAATTTCGTGGTCTAAAACAGATCTAGAAGACTTAAATAGATGCGTCAGAGTTTCACTTACCAAATTCCGCATGCATCATCCGAGGGCATCTAAGGAGAGAGTAACCTTACCTAGGTTATCGGGTGGCAGGGGGCTCCATGATGCTGAAATCCTGTGCCAAAACCAAATCGCTGTAATGAGAAAACATTTTTACGAGAGAAAAGATGAATGCATAATGTCTACAATAATCGCAGCCGATAACAACATAACACAATTAGATCTAAAACATGATGAATACTTACCTCAAACCTCCACTGAAATTGTCCGCATAAAGACCGACTCCTGGGCATCAAAAGAACTTCACGGTAGATATTGGAACTGCCTCCAAGAAGATGGAGTAGATAGCCAAGCTTCCGTAGGATGGCTGAAAGAAGGTAAACTGTTTCCTGAAACAGAGGGGTTTATGATAAGCATACAGGACCAAGAAGTAGCAAATCGAAACCACAGGCGTTACATATTGAAGGAAAACATTGACACGGATAAATGTAGGAAATGTAAAAGCTACACAGAAAACATCGAACATATAATATCTGGATGTCCACAGCTAGCTGCAAACAGATATCTCGAAAGGCATAACCAAGTTGCCTGCATACTACATCAACAAATACTGCAGAACTGTGGTATTATTAACCCAGCAAATACACCTTACTACAAATGTAAACCTAACTCTGTAGAAGAAAATGATACATATAAAATATACTGGGACAGAGCGATAATAACAGATGTGACCTTGAATCACAACCGACCAGATATTACATTAATCAATAAAAAGACAAAAGAAACATTTCTAATTGATATATCTATACCGAACACCAGTAGTTTAGAAACTAAATACCAAGAGAAGAAGAATAGATATAGAGAGTTTTGATACGAAATAAAAGATATGTGGAACATGAATAGAGTAACGATCATACCCGTAATAATATCTGCAATGGGTGTAATACCAAACTCGTTGAAGGAGGAATTGATGAAGATAAATGTCTCATACAATATATACTTACCAATGCAGAAAGCTGTAATACTACAAACAACCAGTATCGTAAGATCGTTTCTTGCTGAAGATTCATAAAGTTTAAAGTTTGGCGTTCTTGGCAACTTGTGCCCGAATGTCAACTATGTAACCCCAGAAAGCACCTGTGAAAAAAAAAATAATAATAATAATAATAATAAAATAATAGACCGACAAAAGGGCGTCCCCCTGAAAAATGGGAGATTGAAGCGTACTGGAAGGCTCTTTATGAAACTGGAGCAACAGCTGATCTTTCAGCACACGCTTTAGAAGAATTTAAAAAAGAATGCGATAAACTTCTAAAAGAAAGGAACCAGGATGTATCAGTAGAAGAAATCAGAACAGCACTAAAAGATAAGCCAAACTTTACTTCACCCGGTCCAGACGGCATCAATATGTACTGGTGGAAGAAAGCCACAATAATCCATCAAAGATTGGCGACGGAATTCAACCAATACCTTAATAAATTTATAGATATACCAGAGTGGCTACCAGAGGGTAAAACATCGCTCATATATAAGAAAGGAGATAGTTCAAACCCTGCAAACTACCGCCCAATAACCTGCTTAAATACAATTTACAAAGTTTTCACCAGCATGTTACATAATCGCATAGAAAAACAAATAGAACCACTATGGAAAACTGTATATGAACAAAGAGGAAGCAAAAAAGGTATATCAGGAGTAAAGAACAACTTGCTTGTGGACAGTGCGGTGTGTCAGGATGCAGTATACTATAAAAGAAATTTACACATGGCTTGGATCGATTACCAAAAGGCGTTCGATTGCACACCACACAACTTGATTGTTCACCTATTAAAAATTATGAAAGTAGACAACAACATCAAAGCAATTTTAAATCTCATACCCAAGTGGAAAACTAAATTTGTACTTACCACTAAAAGGAACCTTACAACTGATTATATCCACTACAAACAGGGTGTATTCCAAGGAGATTCACTCAGTCCCTTACTGTTTTGCATAAGTCTTCTGCCTCTTTCTGTGACCTTAAGAAAATGCCAGGGATATCATGCAGGGCAACCTGGAAATAGAGCAAATAAAATAACACATATCATGTACATGGACGATCTAAAATTATATGCAAAAAATGAGAAAGAGATGAAAACCATGTTAAAGTTAGTTAAAGAGTATTCAGACAGTATACAAATGAAGCTTGGTTTGGATAAACGGGGCAAAGAAGTGATCGAAAACTCTGAAAATCTATTGCTAATAGATGGAACAGCTATAAAACACCTAGGCACCAACGAACACTACAGCTACCTTGGAGTTAGTCAAAGAACAATGCATGCAATAGGTACGGTCAAGGATTCTATCACGCAGAAATATATTAAAATCCTGAAAAAAATATGGAGTTCAGAACTTACCGGAAAGCATAAAGTAGAAGCGACTAATACGCTTGCCGTCCCGACTCTCCTACATACGTTTGGTGCTTTAAAATGGAAGGTGGATGAAATAAAAAACTTAGATAGGAAGACACGTAAAATCATGACTGAAAACAGGAGCCTGCACACAAACGCCTCAGTGCAACGACTGTATATATCTAGAAAGAATGGAGGTAGAGGACTTATATCCATAGAAAACCTCCACGAAAGAATCGTCATTACAATAGCGTGCGAAATATATAACACAAAAGATCCACTTTTAAATATTGCAAAGGAGCGCGAGTTGATTGGCAATGGAGGCTTTTTATTCCAGGCAGCAAGAAGAGCCGTAAAAACAATTGATGCGCAACTTAAACTGACAAGGCATAACACAAAGCGAAATTGTCTCACGAAACTTGATCCGGAAACACTTAAAAAAAACTTGAAAACACAGTTCCAAGAAAAACTTATAACTGAACACGAAAGCCAAGCCTTACATGGTCAATTTTCAAAAAATATTTTAAATTTAAAACTATCAAAAGATCTTACTTACCAGTTTCTCCAGTCCGATGGCTTAAAAAGTGAGACAGAAGGCTACATCACTGCCTACCAAGATGGTGTCTTTCACTGCCTCTCGTATGCGAAGAGGATTTTATCATTACCTATTGATGATACTAAATGCAGAGCGTGTAAACACTCAGAGGAAACTACAATGCACATTTTAGCCGCATGTTCAAAATATGCCCCAAATCTATACATAGGCAGGCATGATACTGCATTGAAAGTCCTATACCACCATTTAAGATGGGCTTACGAATTAGATAAAGAGCTTATACCACCGTACTTAGAAGCAGACACAGAATCGGTATTGTCTAATGAAAAATGCAAGATGTTCTGGAACTTTCCGTTCAATACAACAAATAAAATCCAGGCGAACAAACCTGACCTGGTCGTACTAGACAAAACCATCAAAGTCATGTACGTGATAGAAATGAGTTGCCCAGCTGAAAATAATGTCATAAAAAAAGAAGAAGAAAAGAGAGAAAAATATCGGGATCTCGTATTCGAATTCAAGAAAACTTACTATGAGTATAAAGTGATATTCATCCCGATGATAATAGGAGTCCTAGGAGGTATGAGCAGCTCAAAATGGTGAAAAACCTGGAAAAATAGAAAACTTGAAAAAGCATGAAATCAAAAATATACTTACCCAAATGCAGAAGCATGTCATACTGGGATCGCTGAGAATTCTTTGAACCCACGAGGCAAACAATCCGCCCACTTGAAACTGTCGAACATTCCCCCTCCGCTTTACTCATCCTACGGGAAGAAAGCGAGGCGTAAGACCTGGGGCAGCATCCAAGGATGCGCGCGAGATGTCCCGGCGCCAATAAAAAAAAATAATATAAAAATAATAAAACCGCAAAGGTAGTACTTACCTACTACTGGAGCGTGGCGACTCCACGGGTTCCTGAGCCAATCACCACCCTATGGGTTAACCTCCCTAGGGTGAGCATACAGGGTTCCTAAGACTAGAGCCAAAGCTTCGGACTCCTCGGGTGTAGAGGCTTCACCCGAGGTGAATATGGTACAGCCTACCTCTGACTCTGAGGTGCTTCGCAGCCGTAGTCAGAGATACCAAATGCGAACGCGATCACAGGCAAAACATACAGCTATAAGAAATCAAACAGACATTTCCAACTCTGAAGTCGTTGCTGGAGCTAATATCCGGCCCGACCAAGAGGCACAGAAATTGAAACGAACTAAATGGTCAAAGGAGATTAATGAATTCATAGTTCGTAGCTATTTCCAAATTACTAAACTAGAAACTTTAAAGATTAAATACAGCACTAGACTCCATGAAACTGTAATTCATGCATTTCCAGAATTTCGTGATAAAACCGTACAAAATATTCTTGATCAGAGGCGATCGTTAATGATTAGAATGAACCCCACAGAGTTAAATAATATCAAAAAAGAAATAGCAATTCAGTTAGGTATGGTAGAAGACAATAACATAGAAACAAATACCCAGACCGTGAAACCAGCCCAACCACACGATGCACACTATGTTAAGACCATGGAAGAAGCTATCTTAAAATATTCAAATATAGACATAAATGAACGTCCAATTCTTCCAAAACTTAAATACACACCAGCAACTAACAACATTATAGCGAAACTTAATGCGATCCTCAAAGTAAAATGCGAAGAAGCTGACATGAAACAATTAAATGATCTAATTTACTCTGCTCCAATCACAGTGTTACAACTTCATGACCAAAAACCTATAAAGAAAAGAAATACAAAAGAAAATGATTCGAACAAACACACAATACCAAAATGGGAAATAAGACTAATTAAAAAAGTTGACAAACTCCGGAAAGAAATATCCTGGCTTTCTGAATACATAAAAACCTCAACACCTTCCAACAAACTACGAAGGTTAAGTCAACAGATTATCCAAAACCACCAGAACGCAGAAAACAATACAAATACTGAGATACTAGACATAATTAAGCAAAAACTTACAGTAACATCTAGTAAGCTCCGAAGATACCGAGAAAGTAACCAAAGGAAAAAAGATAATGCACTATTTTCTAAAAGTCAAAAAGCGTTCTACAGAAATCTAAATGATAATTTGAAGATCAACCCACAAAATGTAGAACTCCCGGAACCTGAAGCAATTAAGACCTACTGGAGCAATATCTGGTCACTAGAAGGTAAATTCCGATCGAAAGCACAATGGCTCAAGGATGAAAGAAAAAGGCATGAAAAAACACCATTAATGCCCTCTGAACCGATAACAGACGACGAAATAAAATCAGCACTACGATATACACAGAACTGGAAATCACCAGGCAACGACCAAGTTCACAATTACTGGCTAAAAAAATTCATAGGTACTCACCACAGATTAGCTAAAATACTTACCGCAATCGTAGAAGATCCAACTACAGCTCCTAAATTCTTTACTGCAGGACAGACGTATCTTCTACCTAAAATAGAAACATACATTAATGATCCAGCTAAATACAGACCTATTACGTGCTTATCAACAACATATAAACTCTTAACTACCATCATAACAAATAGAATACAAACCCATCTCCAGGCAAACAATATAATCGCACAAGAACAAAAGGGCTGTTCAAAAGGAAGCCAAGGATGTGAACAGCTGATAATTGATGGGGTCATATGTGAAGAAGCTAGAAAACAAAAGAAGCCATTGTATACAACTTACATCGACTACAGCATAGCCTTTGACAGCATACCACATTCGTGGCTGCAGGAAATACTAAAGATTTATAAAGTGGACCCGGAAATCTGCAACCTACTTACCACCTTTATGAGCAGATGGGAAACAGAGATATTCATCAAAGGTCCCGACGCAAACAACATACATGTCGGTAACATCAAGATCAAACGAGGCATCTTTCAGGGAGACTCGCTCAGCGCCCTTTGGTTCTGTTTAGCGATTAATCCACTATCAAGTATTCTTAATAAAAAATGTTCAGGCTACAAACTATCAGATAGCGAACAGAGAATAGTCCATCTGTTCTACATAGATGACCTCAAGATCTTTTCAGAGAATAAGGAGGAACTTACGAAATCCATAAAATATGTAAAAAACTTCAGCGTTGATATTGGGATGACCCTGGGGCTTGATAAGTGTAGAGTTAATGCTATGGTGAGAGGAAAATGGGAGGAGCATGCAGGAGTTAATATTAATACACTTGTAGACCCACATTTAATCCAAGGCATGTCAAAAGATGAAACCTATAAATATCTCGGCTATGAGCAGAATCAAGGGATAGATCATCGTAAAGCCAAACAGAAACTCAAAGAAGTTCTAACACGGAGAACAAAACAAATTCTAAAATCCAAATTGTCAGCCATCAATATGTCGAAAGCGATTACCACCTATGCTTTTCCAGCAATATCATACAGCTTCGGGGTCGTCCGATGGACAAAAACTGAACTTGAAGAGCTTGACCGTTCCATGAGAGTACAGTTCACAAGGTACCGAGCTCACCATCCCAAATCCTGCATGGAACGATTCCATTTCCTAGACATAAGGGTGGCAGAGGGATTACAAACCTGTAGAATACCCACCAAAAATATGTAGAAAACCTTAGAAACTACTTCAAAAAGAAGAAACAATCTAGCCCACTACACCACGCAATAGTCATGTCAGATAAAAATTATACACCACTTAAGCTCTCGGACGAAAACTTTAATCCGCTAGAAATGGCCGAAACCGATGAACATAAAATAACTAAGTGGAAAGGGAAAGCTATGCATGGAAGATATCCATCTCAACTGGAAAATGAATATATAGACCAATCAGCTTCGAACGAATGGTTTTGTACCGGCAACCTTTTCCTAGAAACCGAAGGCTTCATGTATACCATTCAAGACCAGGTAGTACCAACTTTAAATTACAGAAAACACGTAATGAAGGATACCTCTGTCATATCAGACAAATGTAGATTATGTAAGCATGCCACAGAGAATATAGACCACATCATAAGTGCATGCAGCATACTCGCTCCAAAGGAATATACCGCAAGACATAACAATGTGGCAAAAATTATCCACCAGCAACTAGCGAACAGACTGAAAGACTCCGAAGAGCTCATACCATATTATAAATATGTCCCTGAATCAGTCATCGACACGCCACAAGGTAAACTATATTGGGACCGATCGATATTGACAGACCACACCATCCCAGCCAATAGACCGGACATCGTCTATCAGGATAAAACAACAAATAGTACTTACCTGATTGATATTGCAATACCAGCTGCAGCGAATATATATAAAAAAGAACGGAGAAAAAATAGAAAAATACTTACCACTAGCTCAAGAAATAAAACATCTATGGAATGTAGACTCGGTCACTGTAGTGCCAATTATTATAGGTGCAACTGGGGAAATTCGAAAAAATTTGGAATCTAATTTACGACTCCTCAATATAACTCCAAAAATGATCAAGAATTTACAAAAATCAACAATTCTGGACCCTTGTAACCTGGTTCGAAAGACATTGAATCAGTAATAACATCTGCACAATATATTTAAAGTTTACTTACCCAACATAGATTACGCCTAGCTCCATCATAAGCCGCGTGCATCTATTAATAAAACTAGATTCGATACTTACCAATCTTTGAAAAAAAAAAAATAAAAAAAAATAAAATAATAATAAGCTTTTCACAAGCATATTATATAAACGAATTCTTAAGCAAATTGAACCAGGGTGGAAATATATTAACGAGCAAAGAGGTGGAAAGAGGCTTATGGCCGGGCTCAGAGAAAACATCTTCATTGATAGGTGCATATACCAGGATGCAGTGCAACATAAGAGGAATCTATCCATGGCCTGGATAGATTACCAAAAGGCTTTCGACACAACATCTCACGAGCTTATATTGATACTATTGGAGCACTTAAAAGTCCACCCGCAGATTAGAGAGACTCTAGCCGGATTATTTAAACTATGGAAAACAACATTCATAATCACACATAACGGGAACAAAATAAGTACAAGCTCTGTAGCGTATCGAAGGAGGGGGGGGGGGGGTGTTCCAAGGAGACTCCCTCAGTCCTCTGCTATTTTGCATCTCACTGCTCCCTATCTCGGTAATGCTCAAATCAACCAAAGGTTATATGGCAGGTAGACCAAATGCGAGAACTCATAAGATCACGCACTTATTCTACGTCGATGATCTGAAAATCTACGCATCCAATAAAAAAGATCTGACAAACCAAATAGAGCGGGTTCACCAGTACGCCAAGGATACAGGAATGAAATTTGGAACAGATAAGTGCGCGATATTTCACTTGGTTAGAGGAAGGAATGCAGAGTTTGGGGAAGATATTATACTTACAGATAATGTGGTGATGCGTCATCTACTGCCAGGAGAAACATACACATACCTGGGCATTGAAGAACATGGAATTCAGGAGACCACCACACTGAAGACGCAGCTGACATCTAAATATACAGCTAAGCTCAAATCAATATGCGCATCTCAGCTAACGGGAAAAACAAAATCTTGGCAACTAATATGTTAGCAGTCCCAATTTTATCGTACACGTTCGGTGCAATACCATGGAAAGTCGACGAACCTAAAGACCTTGACCGACTTACCAGGAAAACACTCACATGGCACCGAAGTCACCACCCCAAGGGATCTGTCCAAAGTCCAAAAGCTCTATATACAGAGGATAAAAGGTGGCAGAGGAATGATAAGCATTGAGCAAGCGCACAGAACTGCAGTCATCACCTTTGCAGAGAGAGTATATAAGTCCAATGATAACCTCCTTATTCTGGCGCGAGATCATGAAATAAATAATGTAGGAGCGTTTCTTATAAAAACGGCTGTTAGAGCAGCGGAAGAGCTGGAACTCCCATTAAAAAGAAGACACTTTTCAACCAGAAATATCAGGAGAGAACGCATAATCCTGAATAATCCATCGGAAATCGAAAATAAAAATAAAGTGTAAGTCTGCAGCTGAAAGGATACTCATGGATACACATAGGAACAAAGCCTTACATGGAGTATACTACCAAAATATCGCAAACCTTAATCTAAATGAGTCACTTACCTTCTCGTTTCTTAAATCCTCCTCCTTAAAGTCTGAGACTGAGGGTTTCATACTTGCTTGCCAAGATGGCGTCATCAATACCCTGGCGCACCGAAAGTATATCAATAAGGAAAATATAAGCGACAGATGCCGTGCATGTCATCTACATTCGGAAACCGTGATGCATCTCCTATCAGCATGCCCAACGTATGCGCCAACCTTATACCTCAGACGACATAACAACGCCCTCAAAGTCTTGTACTGTCATCTAAGACATGTATATGGAATAGACGAAAAACTTATACCACCGTACGCTCTCCATCCTGAGAAAATCGTTACAAACGAAAAAGTTAAATTATTTAGAGAAACTCATGATTTGATCTATATTGGTGCAGCAACAGCGATCAAACTACATGACCAGAAACTACAAGACAGAAATGAATGTACAAAAAAAGCCCAACAAAAACCACCATGGCAACGAAGACTAGAAACGCAAATAGATGAACTAAGAGGAAATATAGCAAGACTAATGCAGTATATTCGAGGGGACCCTAGCCAGAAACTAAATAAACACATCAACGTAATAGTTAAAAAACATCACAACAACCAAAACAACACCCCGCACGAAATACTTGATTTACTGAAACAGAAGCTAACAGTGAAAGCAAACAGATTGCGTAGATTCAAAGAAAGCAAATCGCGAAGAGATGATAACCAACTGTTCAAAACTAACCAGAAACTATTTTACAGAAACCTAGCTGATACAAAAGAATTAACCGAAAATGATGACAACGCCCCATCTAAAGAAAGTGTAGAAACATTCTGGCAAGGAATCTGGTCCAAAGAAACATCTCACAGGCAAAACTCTAAATGGGCACGAGAGGAAAAAAGAAGGATGGAAAAAACCACATGTATGAATATTCACAAGATCAATACAGAAGATGTAGAGAAAGCTATACGCAAAACCTTAAATTGGAAATCTCCGGGATGTGACAATATCCATAACTTCTGGATAAAAAAATTTAGAGCAACCCACGCACCACTAGCAGAATGTTTTAATATAATGATAGCAGACCCATAGTTCCAATATTGTCGCAATTTTTGACGCGATTCGGTCTAATCAACCCCTCTAACTCTATTTCACCCCCACGTTATACAGCTTCTCTGAAAGCTTTCAATGTCCGCTTTGCGACAAAAAAAGAATCACTTCCTTATCACTTTCCGTTTTCGAGTTATCACCGAAAATGTAGCTAAAATAAGCAAAATCTCCGTTTGGAGCCAAAATTTCCGTCTAAAATGTTTCACTTTTCACGAAATAATTAATATCTTCAAAACTATTAGCACCACCGAGACGTTTAACAGCTTAAAATTCGCACCGTGACCTCCTTCCCTAAATTCCGTGAAAATTTTAATATTCGGGTTAAAATTGCGCCGTCCAGAATTGTATTTGTACCAAAAGTTTGTCAAAACTTTGCGAATTTTTTCCAAAAAAAAACTATTTAACCCATTTTAACCAAATATTTTTTTTCTTTCGGTAAAAATTTGAAACCGAAAATTTTTATAGTTTTCAAGAAAAAAAATAAGAACCGATATCCATTAAAAATTTCAAACCTGGTACCTTCAAAAGATCTCAAAAAAAAATTTTCGATTTTTTTCAAAATCGACCCTACAATTGAAAGATAATAGAAAATGGATGAAATGTAGGGGGTCATTTGCCCCTAAAAAAAATTTTACTTCTCTTATAGGATCATTTTGCGATCAATAAAAACGTCCGCCGTTCAAGGGAAGAGACAAGCAATAATCTATTCGGGATTACTGGGCTCTTCGGTTCTTGCGGTAATTTGGTAATTGGCGTGCCTAGTTATAATCCGCATTCGTGAAAAAGTCGGATAATAAACGGGCGCTATTTGCATAATAATAATTGGAATTTGGACGCGAATTATTTTATTAAAACTATATTTTTTTCTTTTGGTTATAAAAGTAAATTTTTAAATAAATTTATTTTATTTTTATAAATGAACTTTATTATGCAGCTACAAATAAATAAGGTTACATAAAATGACTACAATCTAAATTTAAAAAATCAAAAAATCAAAAAATCAAAAAATCAAAAAATCAAAAAATCAAAAAATCAAAAAATCAAAAAATCAAAAAATCAAAAAATCAAAAAATCAAAAAATCAAAAAATCAAAAAATCAAAAAATCAAAAAATCAAAAAATCAAAAAATCAAAAAATCAAAAAATCAAAAAATCAAAAAATCAAAAAATCAAAAAATCAAAAAATCAAAAAATCAAAAAATCAAAAAATCAAAAAATCAAAAAATCAAAAAATCAAAAAATCAAAAAATCAAAAAATCAAAAAATCAAAAAATCAAAAAATCAAAAAATCAAAAAATCAAAAAATCAAAAAATCAAAAAATCAAAAAATCAAAAAATCAAAAAATCAAAAAATCAAAAAATCAAAAAATCAAAAAATCAAAAAATCAAAAAATCAAAAAATCAAAAAATCAAAAAATCAAAAAATCAAAAAATCAAAAAATCAAAATATCAAAATATCAAAAAATCAAAAAGTCAAAAAATCAAAATCAACAGGCGCCTTAGGTGCCTAGTTTAGAATAACCTATAAAATTTTAATAACATTCATTTTAAGATCAATACAAATACGTATAAAAAAGAACAATTATAAACATAAAACAACTTTGTAATGGAACTCGGTTATAATAACTTTAATATTTCACTACACTAATTAAGTGTTTAGTCTTCAGTGACAAAAATCAAAGTGACCGAATCTGAGATTTGATTTTTCTTTTATCGGACCCAACTCCCAAAATTTTAATTTAAATGCAATTACAAATTCTAAGAGTAATTAAGGGTCTTTTAAAATATCAGCTTATATTTAACGGTAAGTGGGAGTTAATTGGGTAATTACCAGTGTCAGAAAAATTCAATTGTTTGTGCGGAAAATTTTATAAAGGCTTTCAAAATTAACGAGATATAAGAAATGTAATAAATATTGAAAGGGTGCATTTTTTATTTAAATTAATTTGGTCATATGGACTTATCATTAGGTCTACTATCTCCAGCTAAGCGTTGTCGGTCGAATTTTGAGAAACCCTGTATATTTATCTTTTTTTAATTATCCCCCCTAGATCAGTTGGCTGGAGACGCCACCGTATACCGTGATTAATATAAACGAAACATGAGTCACCTCTATAATTTCTTTGTTTATAAAAATAAAATTTGAAATGTTGTATAGTTCAAGAAAACACATTTTATGCACTATTTTTTTTAATATCACCTCCGGCTTTACCGTAAATAACATCAACTTTGTTTTTTTAAATGCAACATACCATTTTTATGTACATAGTTTAAAACAATTTTAGAAAAGTTTGTGATGTTGTTTTAAATATCTTCGAAAATTAAAAAAAAAATAAAGAATGTTTTTTTTTTCATCCGAAGTTGATAACGGCTACGTTGCGTTTCCACGACTCCACTCAAAGGGATAATTAGAGTCCTTGCGAAGAAAAAATTCCAGGGATTAGAGTACCTAATTATAATAATAATTATTATAATTACAACCTTCAATCTCCTGGCCAAGGTCATGGCATTATTCGTAATTAATTCGCCACAAAGAATAATACAACTTTTATTTAAAACATTTTTCTTAAAAATGCTTCATTTAAAAAATAAATGGACGTTGCCGAACTTTTTGTACATCCTGTATGTATACATAATAGTATAATAATCGAAATTACATGATATTAGAACCGCCCCATTTTAGATAGAGGATATTTTTCCGATTACTGATTCCCCAAATAGGTAGGGTAAACTAAAAATATGACAAAAATACAATAGGAAATCTGTCAATTTTTTAGTTTAAGTGTCTCTTCAAGCTTAAGCTTCAAAAGTGCAACCGGCCCTTAGTTAGAAACACTCTGTAAATTTCGAATTAAAATAATAGCAGGTAAAAATCTTTTCACGATTATAACGATTCGATTTTACTTTATTTCCAGGTATAGTGTTTTAACTTGGGACGAGAAAATAGTCCGAGAGAGTTTATGTTCCATGTTCCCGATTCCGTAAAGGTGCTATTACACATGGCGACGTATCGTTAATCCCCTGTTTACACATAACGCAGAATGAGCTTGAACAATCGACGATTTTTGGTGAATTTCGTGAATTTCGTGAAGGAAAATTTTTCAACACCGGGAAGTCGGTTTATGATGACATAAAACCCGAAAAATAGTAATTATTTCAACGTGCAAGTACGCGACTAACAACTCGTAACTACTATAGTTAGGAGCAGTTATTTGTTATGGCGTCATTTATTGATACTATTACTCAAGACCTCGTGTACACAAAGTGGTTACTTCATGGTATAAATAAATAAAGTAAATACTTTAAAATATTTTTAAAGCATTAAACTACTTTAAAACTTAACAATGGAAAAACTATTCTAAAAACCTAAAGCAAACACGAAATAACCGAAATTGAATGAACTGAAGTTGGGAAACATTAGCACTAAACACCCCAGTAAACACAGAAGTGTTACAAAAAAATTCGCATAGATCTCCCAGTGATTTCACGATAGGTCGCGACCTCAATGGAGCATCTTTGAGAATTCCTAATGTTACCTTATTGAGAGGTTACAAAAAAAATCGCATAGATCTCCCAGTGATTTCACAATAGGTCTCGACCTCAATGGAACATCCCTAAGAATTTCTAATCTTACTTTATTACGAGATTACAAAAAGTTTACGCATTGATCTCCCAGGGATTCCCGTCAGGTCTTGACGCAATTGTAATGTCCCTGAGATTTCATAATGCGAGGTTAATGTATTAATTGTAACCAAACTACCAAACTCGGTAAACCAACTTATAAATTCTATACCTGGTGTCCATGAAACCAGGGCAAAAAGTTCCGAATTTTTGTCTAAAATGCATCAATGTGTAATTTTGAAAAAAATTCCTGTACGTACAATTTATATACAAAAAAAGGTATCCACTAAACTACGAAACTAGGGCCATCCCTGTAATTTATTTATTTATGAAAATAAAAATTCGAAATGTTAGCATTTTATTTGGCATAAGAAAACGCATTTATTGAACTAAAAATGTTTTCTATATTACTTCCGGTTTTACCGGAAATTATATTATCTTTCTTATTTTAAATGTAACACACTATTTTTGTTACTTAATATTAAACATTGGTAAGTTCCAAAAGTATGTTGTCATTAAAAAAAATTTTTTTTGAACCTTCAAAAAAAATTTTGGATTTTTTTTGGTAACTTTTTTTAATAAAATCTATTAAAACTACTCTTAAATAATTTAAATGGTAAAATAAATTGTTATAAAATTCATTCGGCAGTTTTTGAAAAATTAATTAGTAATAAAGATATTTGCAAAAAACGCATTTTAAAAATTATAAATATTCATTTCTCAAAAACGGCCGAAAAAATCCAACATTTTTTTTAACTACAGAAAAATTTTTTTATGTCAAACATTCTTGAAACTTACCAATTTTTAATAATTAAGTACAAAAAATAGGGTGCTATAATTTAAAAAAAAAAAAGTTGATGTAATTTCCGGTGAAACCGGAAGTTAAATAGAAAATATTTTTAGTTCAATAAATGCGTTTTCTTATGTCATATAACATGCTAAAATTTCAAATTTTTATTTTCATAAATAAAAAAATTACAGAATTGGCCCTACTTTCGTGCCACCCGGTATAAAATATACATAGATACCTCGTAAATTATTCTATATAGCTAATTTAATATAAAATAGGATAAATTATTTATTTACAATAACGAATTGCTTTACAACCATGTTTTTACGTCGTCACAACACGGAACCTCGATGGTTCAACGGTTAGACGCTTGGTTCGACAGTTTACGATAGCAACGGCAGGGATTCGAATCCCGCAAATTATATGGTACGTGTGAGTAAGAAAATATTGATATATTATATATATATATTATTGTGATTGCACAAGTATAATTAATATATCAATATTTTCTTACTCACACAATTTCAATCAATATTGAGATTGCTAACAAGCTAACAAGCTAGCAGCGCTGATTACAGTACGGCATCGTTCAAGCAAATAAAACTTCACACAATAATATTTTTTAAATTCTATATTTTTTTATAGAATCCCATAATAGTTATGTAGTGCGTTAAAAGTGAGTCGCAAAGGAAGTTACAATAGAATCGCATGGCGAAGTGTTTGTGACTTCACCTGCGACTTCCCCAAGACATCTAGGCAATTTCCTGTGTGGCGGACATTTGGCAGTCCCAGAGACGTTCTGGAGAGTTTAAGGGGAGGTCTAATGTGAAGTAACTAGGAGCTCGCAAAGATGTCTGTGGGAGGTAACTGTGCTGAATGGGACTTATAACCTGCTCCCTTGAGGTAGTTATCCATTTCATAACCATAGTTGTGGCTATGACGTCATTCGTGACGTCAAATATCGCTGCTTTGGTTGCGTAAACAAGGTATAGTTACGGAAATTCGTAACAACTCCTAACTATAGTTAATCGCGTAAACTCGCCTCTAATTTCTCCGACTTTCTTCTTAATAGACTGAGGGATGTGCTCCCCGATAAACCTACAATGTAGCTGCAAAATGTCTAAAGTTTTATTGGAAAAAGAAAAATTTCGTAGCCTTAGGCCCGCCGCACACTGCAACCGACGAAACAGCCAGAGACAAAATGTCTCGAGGCAAAATGTCGGCAGACAGAAATTTTTGACCGAAGCTGTCGCGAGACATAATGTCGGACGACAATTGTCGCGGGACGTATTTAGCACATCCATTACAAAAATAAAATTCTTTGCAGTATGGAACGCATTGATCCTGTTGTGCTATATTACCATTTGTTTTTATTGGAAGAAAAGAACCCTAGAGATTTATTTTTGACTATATTTACGTTTGACTCGAATGACAGAGCGGCGAAACATTCCGCCTCGAGTTGTCTCAACATGTTGCATCCGACGCAAGCGACGGTTGCAAACAGTCTCAAGCTATCACATGCTGTCGGGCGTGACTGTCGGGTCCAGTGTGCGTCTGTCCAGGAATCTGTGAATAAAATCATATAAAATTCTCCCCCGAGTCATCGTCCGACATAAATTAATCGTATCAATCAATCGAACAAGATTTTTTTATTTTCAATCAAAATAACACGTAAACAGTATTGAAAAGGGAATTAATAATTCTTTTTTTTGAGTAAATTTATTTTTTTTCTTCAAAATTGGTTGAAATTTTTTAAATATTTTTATGTGATCATTAATATGATAAAAAGGTCTATGAAAAATGTGTAAAAAAAGTAGGGGTTTCCATTTAAAAAAATTGATGATGACATCATAGTGAAGTTATCAGTGACGTCATGAATATTTTTTTCATTCCAAAAGATGGCATTTTTAAAACAAAAATTTACCTGTCCGAGCGATTTTTACAAAAAAATTTTTTACGGAAGTTATGACCTTTGTTCCAAACTTTATCACCACCCTGTATTTTCTTACATGTTATATAACATGTAAGAAAATACAGGGTGCTATCCCAGTAAACCAATTTGTAACTTATATATAAAATATACATAGAAAGCAATTTTGCAGTATATTTTGCTTTTATTATTTTATGCATATTATCCTTGGCCAGGATTTTTATATATTATTTTCATAAATATATTGAATATAATATGTACACGTTTATATTACATTAAACGTTTAATGTAAATAATAATTGCGATATTTTGCATTAATAGTACATTATTATTTATATATAAAATATACATATACGAACTTATGTATTGTGTATGTACATAATTCTATATAAATAACACATTATAAATTTTACTTATTATTTACATAGAGAAAATAATATAATGTTATATATGTAAAATATACATATATTTTACGTTAAATTAGCTACATAGAAGAATTTACTAGCTATCTATGTATATTTTATATATAAGTTACAAATTGGTTTACTGGGAAATGTATCGGATATTTTTTTAGGAAACAGGAATGGTGTAGACAAGCAAATAGCTTCGCTTACTCTCTTTTACATTTCACCACAGCAACTTTCGCATGAACGCATGTTGAACTAAGTAATGCGGTACGTGTTTGGTTAAGGTAACGGAGAATCCACTGTTAAGCCTGGTTCACATTGGTCGACTAAACGGGCGAGTTCAAAAACAAAAAAATATTCATCTAATATAAACAGTTGGTTGAGTAAAATGGGCGTTTTTGTACTCACCCTACTGTTTATATTAGTCGAGTATATCTCGGTTTTTGAACTCGCCCTCCTACTCGCCCTCCTACTCGCCCACTTACTCGCCCGTTTACTCGACCAATGTAAATCAGGCTTTACTATCGTATGTCCTATGTCCTAGCATTTAAGAAGGCGCGGTTGACTAAAAAATGGGCGAGGCTTCTCATTCCTCATCGGAGCGCAGAACTGGGCATTTCATATTAGGCTATTTCTTTTGAGCATAATATTTAGTGAATTGTGGTATGGTAGTAAGTGAGTAGTAATATGTAACTGACATCATCTGACATACCATTCCCGCTTAATATACACAGAGCATGGTTAGCGATTTGACATACCACGATCACTTACCACTTCAAGCGCAAATGAATGGTATGTCAAATTCACTTACTACTCCGCTTACCACTCCCAAAAGAAATAGCCTATTACATTTCTCTACGTGCGTGATGCTGATCGAGAGCAGAGTGGGAGTCCGTAGTCCCTACCACAAGTTTCCAACGAGCGGTGGAAAAATTCAGCGTCGCCGATTTGATTTACTCAATTCACTGTCAGTAAGGTTAGAATTCCTGTTTGCTGAGAAATCCTATATTATCTACAGGTGCGGATAGGAGTACCGGGAGTTCGGGAATTTTCCCGAGAGGCCGGTGTGTTTGTAAAAAAATTTTGTATTTGATAGGCCTCGTCCATTACTCAATTTAACCGTACTCCTAAAATTCAACGACGTACGTTTATTAAGGTGGCCTCTGTAGGACTATTAAAATTCGATACCTTAAATAAGCACGTATGGCGTGTATTAGTTCCACATACGTTCTCTCCTTATTTGACGAGGTTTTAAATGTAAAAGAGAGTGAGCGAAACTGTTAGCTTGTCTACACCGTACCTATTTTCCCGGAGAATAAACTATATAGGCCTATTTTTGCTGTAGCGACAGCACTATGAAATAAATCGCGAATGCCACAAAATGCGCATACTTCAGCCTTTTGTTTCTATTGGAAATTTTTAGATTCCCCTCCCCCTCTGGTGGCAAAATTATAAACTATATTCGGTACTTGCTTTTTTGATTTAACGCATTGGTACATGTTTTTTGAGCTTTACTTAAGCTTTAAATAATAAATCTATTTGTGTTTTGTTGAATACGTAGTTATGAGGTACAAGAATGCATTTTAAACACAATTTTTGACACTGACAAGTACCGAATAACCTCCATTTATAGCGTCCTCTATAAAGATTTTTTAAATTATACATAAAACTATCCAAAAACAAAAGAGAGTAGGCGAAAATTCCGGAACGTTATTAATTTTTACTGATGAGTAAAAATTAATTTTATTGCATTTGTAAAAAAATATGTGAAAGAGACACGTATACAGGATTGTCCACCTAACCTGAAAAGTGGAATATATGTATCTCCAAATGTTAGAGTTTTAGAAAAAAATATTTCAAATAAAAATTGTTTTGTTTTAAAGGGGTAAGGGGTCATAGAATGGGTATAGTTATTTTTCATCTGGAGGATTTCTTCAACTCAGTTTTTTTAAATATTAAAAAAAAATTAATCTAGCAAAAATAAACAATAATTTTTTGTCTAAAGCATTTTTCTTTTTAGTGTTTAGTTTAAATGAAAAAAACTGAGTTGGGGTTAGAATGAATTTGAAAAAATTTTTATATGAAAATATTTTAATAATTTAATTTTCACAAGCGTGAAACACGTTCAGCAAAAAATATCCTTTTAATATCATTTTTATAATAAGTGTTGTGGCCGTCTCCTGTCCCTTAACTTTCAATATTAATGATTTTTGGTGTTCCTATAGTTAAAATGAAAAAAAAACAAAAAGAAAATTTAAGAGAGGGCCAGAGAAATAAAGAGCAAAAAAAGGCAAAAAAGTGTCGGTTTTGCGGCCGTCAAATCCCATAAATTGACTGATAAATTTAAACCTTCAACTTCCATAGTGGATTCTTCTTTGGGAGATGCAAAAATTCTGATATTCCGCAAAAAAATGACGAAAGCCACCCAAATGCCAAATGTTTGTGAAAACAATGATATTAGTCAATCTTTGAATCAGCCTAGCAGCGGGATTAGCATCAACGAATCCTCATCTACAAAAAAACTGTTTTCCGAGCCTGAGATTCCTAAAGAAGTGGAAACAATTAACTTAACCGAAGAAAAATTAACGGCAAAGCGATTAAAACAAAAGATATTTTGAAAATATGTACCATTAGTTTTTTTTTGTAAAAATTTTCGACAACCAACGTACAAGCCACCCCCGCCCCACCCCAAAAATAATTGGAGGCCGGAGGTAACATTTTTTCCCGGGCCGATAAAAAGTGTCAGTCCGCTCCTGCGATTATCATAATTAAGTTTAAAATGGGTGTATGTACATTTACAGGTAAATGTAGATTTATGAAGCTGATTTCAAATTTTGTCTCACATTTACCTACCAAATTGGTAAATGTGTACGTAAATGTGTACATTTTCCGATTTTGTACTTTTACAGTAACATATACAGGGTGATGATAAAGTTTGGAACCTTATTCATAACAGCCGTATTTAATTGTTTTGAGAAAATCGCTCGGACAGGTCAATTTTAGTTTTTAAAATGCCATCTCTTGATATAAAAAAAGTATTAATGACGTCACTGGTGCTTTAACAATGACGTTATCAGCGATTTTTTTAAATGGAAGCCCCTACTTTTTTACTCATTATCGATAGAAATTCATGTTACTTAAACAATGATATAAAAAACAATTAAATTTTTAAACAAATTTTTGAATAAAAAATCTTTTTAATTCAAAAAAGGAAATTTTTATTTTAACGAAAAAGGTTTTATATTAAAATGAATTTAAAGTTACCAATAATAACAATAGATAGTAAATGTTTATATAATGCGCATTCTAATGCGAATATAAAATGTTAAATGTATTTAACAAAATTTAATAAATAGTTTTGAAAAACTATTTTTTTGATTCCATTTAAATGTAAGGAAATTTACAAAAAATAAAATTTTAAATTTACCCTTTAATGAAATCGGCCAAAATAAATCTTATACAACATTCAAATTTTTCAAATCTAATAGTACAAATTAATTTTAAGTTTATATTAAAAATTTTTAAACGAAGATTTGTTTACAAATGCAACAATTTTTTTATATCATCGTTTAAGTGACATAAATGTCTATCAAAAACCAGTGAAACTGCTAAATCACCAGTGACGTCATTAATATTTTTATTATACCAAGAGATGGGATTTTAAAAACTAAAATTGACCTGTCCGAGCGATTTTCTCAAAAAAATTAAATACGGCAGTTATGAATTATGTTCCAAACTTTATCATCACCCTGTACATACATGTATTATAAAAATGTATATGTAGGTAAAATTACAAATGGTATTTAATTGATGTTTTATATTTTGATTTAATAATGTTTATAGGCAGATTCTGGTCAAAATTAAAGGTCTTTAATTAGAAGCAAATGATGTAACCATGGAAATTGTCCATTACAACCCATATAACAAATTTAAATGATTTGACTAGAATCTGGGTATTAATGGGTAATACCTAGAATTCATTAGTGGGTGGGGGAGGGTGATTTATACGATAATCCCATTTAACTGCGATTTAATTGTATTTAAGAAGAAATGAATGTCATTAAGAAAAAGGTCGACATTATAGGTATACCTGCCAACCTGCCTTATAATACTTTACCAAAAACAGTTTACCTTTTTCGTATATTCATTGAGAATAAGCATTTACAGATAAGTACGCAACCTAGTAGGTCGTAGATTTCGATAAAACAGTTTGCGGTCAAACTGAGAGACAACGGTCATCGAAGGGAACCGTAAATCTTAAATTGTGTTATTTAATTTGTGAATTTGTGAAGAAAACGAAAACGCCAGAAGTGGAACGATTCGGCGCTACTGTTTAGTGGAACGCACTCCAATTTTAAGTATTGTGCCATCTGTTATCAATTCTGAGAATTCTCAATCATAGATAAAATGTCTGCCATGGAAGTACAAAGCAAGTCGCAACAGAAAATTTTACGAGAAAAGAAATAACATATTTAAAAACTATTGGTATAAATATTGATTTGATTTATTAATGGATGAAGCAATGTATGATTTAAAATCGCTGGAACCTGCGATACCAATCGACATATTAAGTGATCTCCTGTCGTAAGTATTTGTTTACTGTTTTATTTATTTGTTTTCGCTTTACATTTTTTTTAATTTAAAAATATTCTTACCTATCATGAATTTCATGATTTGTAAATAGTGCTCCTGACCAAAATATTTAATAATTTTATATACCTATGTAGGTAAATCTCCTCGATATGGAAGTTGGTTAGTTTTGTGAGGTATCAAGCAATTGAGTGTAGTTACCTTTCTGACCCAGAAAATGCTGCAGCAGGTTTTAAAATGTTTTGTTGGACTGGGATTTTTGAAATAATTTCTCTGGGTTTACTAATAATTTTTGCTGTGGAGACATACAGAGGGGTGCACAAAAAACGGCCAACGATGTAGCTTCGTTATTTCTTATCCGATTTTAGTAAGTGATATGTTAAATTAAATGGTTTGAAGAATACTACCTTCAGTTAATAATAGATTAATTTTATTTTTGAAAACATCGGAGGAGGAACCAACTTTTCTTTTTCAAATGGCAACATATTTTTTCAGTTGAAAAAAATCATTAACAAAAATAATCTAAACCAATTATACTAATAATTTTTTTTTAATTAATTTTTTATTATTATTAATTTCTTTTAATTTAATTCAATTGCTTTTTTTTGTTTTTGAGTTTTCAGTACTTAATTTTTTTAAATTTTGTTTTTTAATTTATTATTAATAAATTAAAAAATTATTAATAAATTAAAAAACAAAATTTAAAAAAATATTAAACTCAAAAACAAAAAAATCAATTGAATTAAATTAAAAAAAAATAATAATAAAAAAATTTAAAAAAAATATGAAAGAAAAAATTTACAAAAATTAATTTAAAAAAAAATTATTGGTATAATTGGTTTAGATTATTTTTGCTAATGATTTTTTTCAATCGAAAAATATATGTTGCCATTTGAAAAAGAAAAGTTGCCTCCTGCTTCTGTGATGTTTTCAAAAATAAAATTAATCTATTATTATCTGATAGTAGTATTCTTCAAACCATTTAATTTGACATATCACTTATTAAAATCGGATAAGAAATAACGAAGCTACATCGTTAGGCCTTTTTTGTGCAACCCTCGAATTTTGCTTAAAGAATGTACTAAAATAAATTTTTTGGTTACTATCAGTCGCTGATGTCAGCTGCTGCTCAGTGGCGCACTCAGGATATATTTGGGGGGGGGGCAACCTCCTTGGAGTTGACTTTATAAGTTCGGGGGTCCGACAAAATTTTTGTGGGCGAGCATTTTCTCAAAAATAAGTTTCTAAATTTAAAGATTAGGATTTTTAAATTATTATAAAAAGTAAGAATTTTCTCATTTTTATTAAAAATTTCGTAATACATATCTTTGGGGGGGGCAAGGCCCCCTCAGCATTCTGGGTGTGCCCCTGCTGCTACTAGCAATCGGCCGTCAGTGACCAGGGTTTAACACATCAATTAATGTATCACAATCACAATATTAGTAACTGTGATGTATGGCTAGGCGCTTGACTATAACTTACTGTCACCGCTTTAAGACTTAAAAATCGCTAAACGAAATTTGAAAATTACCAATACAAATTAACAATTCAAATAAAACAAAAAGAGAACGGTAGATCTCTTCGTTTATTAATTTTTGGAGAAATTAGGTACATAATTAATATTGGGACTATTTTAGTACACTTAGGTAAGTTTAGTGCATTTTTTTATTTTTGCCCAAAACCCCAATTAAAAATTTTAACAACCAGTTCGTACAATCCGATAAATGAAATTTTGCAGGTGGAAGAAGAAGAAGATTTTAAGAGAAAAATGTCCCTTTTCGATCGGACAACCCCGAAAAAAGTTATTCCGCCCCAAACGAAAAATCGAATTCATCCCCTCAGTGTCCGAAATTCACCCCGAATCAATCAATCAAATTTTAGTATGTTAAGGAGGACCCAATTCTGAATACGGTGGTTTTTTGACCCGTCCGAATCTATCTATTAAGGGGACGGAGATACCACCCCTTTTGTATTTTTACCCCAAATTCGGACGTTTTTTGCGCCAAACCGCGAAAGGGCAGTTTTTTGGTCAGATTTTAAAAACTCCGGTTGAATCGTGAAGAGGCATGTCGATTCTAAGTGGGGTTCGAATTTTAAATTTTTCCAACCACTCTAACACTCTGAAAAAAATTCTCGAAATTGGTCGTTTTTTCTTGCTTTTTTTCCGGTTTTCGCCGGGCTCAACTTTGAAAAATCGCATCCCCGTCCGGTTTTAAAGGGAAACGACGAAATTTTTTTTATTCTCACATCCTGGGGATAAATCTTAGCCGTTTTTAAGTCTCTAGGCGAGACGGTCGGGCGTCGCGGTGCCTGCACGCCGAGTGTACAAATTTAGCGTTTTCTCGGGCGGCAAAAGTGCTAAAACTGTACGGCTTCGATTGGAAGATCGGCCGGTGAAAAAAAATCGCGGTTTCTTGATTTGCCATCTACATACCGCGCTACATCAGGAAACGAGCCCTTTTTTTTATATCTTAATTTTTTCTGTACTTTTAGCACCCTCGAATTTGTAGTTGGAAATTGGTACATTTTCGTCGCCGACTTTGAATTAGACCTCCTAGAGACGCCGAATATTTTTTATTTGCCTCCTCGCATTATTCTTTATAACCAAAAAAATCGGCATAGTTCAATTTTTTCCCTGGACTTTGCAAAAAAATCGCGACTAAAATGTTCAAAACATAGGGCTAAGCGTGGTAAGTTGGGTGTACCACTTTTAGCCCTCAGTTTCCAAAAATGACTGCATTTTTCTGCATTACCCTATAAAGGAATAACTTCTACATCCGGTAGCGCGTAGGGATTTTTTATTTTCGAAGGGGTTCGGAAGTTATCCCTAAATAAACTCGAAATTTTGAATTTAGGGGTTGGCGGCTCCAGTCGGGCTATTTTTTAACCGATTTGCTATTTTAAAAGGTCAATCGAATGTGCATCTTGATCTGAAATCGCCCACGCGTAGGATTTTTTGAATTTCGATAAAATAATGAAAAAATATTTTTTTTTAAGATCGCATTTAAAAATGTCGCAATTTTTGACGCGTTTCGGTCTAATCAACACCTTAAAATCTATTTCACCCCCATGTTATATACCTTTTCTGAAAGCTTTCAACGTCCACTTCACTACAAAAAATAAATCACTTCGCTGTCTCTTTCCGTTTTCGAGTTAACACCGAAAATGTAGCTAAAATAAGCAAAATCTCTGTTTGGAGCCAAAATTTCGGTCTGAAATGTTTCACTTTACACAAAATAGCTTAAAATTCGCACCGTCATCTCCACCATCAAATACCATGAACATTGTAATTTTCGGTTTAAAATTGCGCCGTCCAGGGCCGTTTTTGTACCAAAAATTTGCCAAAACTTTGCGAATTTTTTTCAAAAAAACAATATAACCGATTTTAACCAAATATTTTTTAAAAGGCGCCTAGCCATGGTGTTTACCTTTGGTAAAAATTTAAAATCGCTAACTTTTATAGTTTTCGAGAAAAACAATAAAAATCGATTTCCATGAAAAATTTCAAGCATGTAGCCTTAAAAATATCTCAAAAAAAATTTTTTCGAATATTTTCAAAATCGACACCGCAAATGAAAGATAATAGAAAATATATGAAATGTAGGGGGTCACTTGCCCTCTACATCCCTCAAAAAAAAATTTACACCCCAAAAACTCAAAAAAATCAAAATTTTTCTAGGTAATTTACTTTAAAAAATAATTAAATTTTAAAAAATTTAATAAGATAATATCGATAATTTTTACAAACTTATCTGTACAAATTTTTATTTCTTAATTTTAATTATTAAGCGAAATATGGGCTTATTCTGTACAAAAATGTTAGCGTTAACACTGCTGTAAATCTTCAAGGTCGAGAGATGTTATAAAAATGCTATTCTGTACGCTTTTACTGTAACTAACATCGATGTATAATAACATTTTCGCTGTTAAAGTAACGCCGACCAAAACAGTCGACGTTAGGAGAGTTTTGCTATTGTTAAGTGACAACTTCACAACTTGAATTGTGAAAATTAAATAAATAGGTCAAAATAAACAATATTATCCCATTTTTGGTATACGGTTTACATGAGGCAAATTACTGACGGTAAGTGGTGGTGACATTATACAAGTTTGCAGCTGTTAGGAATATTTGTATAGAATAAGCCCATTAACATATTGCGAGCCTTGGAAATAAATATTATTTTAAAATAATTCCTATCTTCAAAACTATTAACACCCCCACCAAAGTCCGTTAAAATTGCGCAGGCCGAAGCTGCACATGTACCAAAATTTGGCAAAAACTTAAGGGATTTTTGTCCGGAAAAACTAAACTACCGATTTTAATCAAATATTTTTTTAAATGCGTTTATCCAATATGATTTCCGTCAGTAATAATTTGAAACCGCTCACTTTTATAATTTTCGAGGAAAAATAACAAAAACTGATTCCCATGAAAATTTTTAAAAGTCGCAAAAAATAAAAAAATTTTCACGATCAATCCTGCAAATGAAAGATAATAGAAAATGGATGAAATATAGGGGTTCAGTTGCTTTCTACACCCCGAAAAATAATTTTTACTTCCCAAAAACTCAAAATTTTTAGGTAATGTATATTAAAAATGTCCACGAAACTAGGGCCACCCCTGTAAATTTTTTATTTATGAAAATTAAAATTTGAAATTTTACTTTATTATATGACATAAGAAAACGTATTTATTGAAATAAAAAATTTTTCAATTTCACTTTTGGTTTTACCGGAAATGACATCAACTTTCTTATTTTAAAAGTAACAGCATAGTTTTTTGTACTTATTATTAAACTTTGGTTGGTTCCAAGTATGTTTGTGACAGAAAAAAAATTTCTTTTAAACTTCCTAAAAAAGTTTTGGATTTTTTTGTTAATAAAAAAAAAAGTTCAGAGAAAACAATTTTGTTTGTCACAAGCATACTTGAAACTTACCAATGTTTAATAATAAGTACAAAAAAATAGGGTGTTATATTTAAAATAAGAAAGTTGATATAATTTCCAGTGAACCTGGAAGTGAAATAGAAATTTTTTTTAGTTCAAAATGCGTTTTCCTATGCCAAATAAAGTCCCTAAAATGTAACGTAGAATTTATGTGCCACTCTTTGGACACTGTGTACATTAACAACAATTAAACATAGTACGAGAGCCTTCCGCAAGATATACAGGGTGTATCAGACCATCCGTTTATCTTGAGAATGCGTTGTCGTATATGACTGAAATAAAAAAATTAATTACCAAACCTAAACAATCCATTGGTGAACTTATTTTTTTCCGGAACTATCCGGAACCCGAGATCACTTTGATTTTTTAAATACCAACATAGGTAGAGTTTGGTATTGTTTAATAGGTCTTTCAAAAACAAACAACTTTTATTAAAATATTTTTTTAATATTTTCCATAGTTTAGAATTTATTCGAAAAACTTATTGCATATTTTGAAGAATTTTGTTTAAATATGGACAAGTATCATATTTAAAGTTGATAAAATATTAGAATTTGTAGAAAGAGTTTATAAATTTATAAAATTCTTCAAAATATGCAATAATTTTTATTTACCTTTTTTAACAATTTTTTTTTGTTTTTCGAATAAATTCTAAACTATAGAAAATATTAAAAAATATTTTAATAAAAGTTGTTTGTTTTTAATAGACCTATCAAACCATACTTATTTTTTTCCGGAACAACCCGGAACTATCCAAAACCGGAAAGTTTAGAATTTATTCGAAAAACAAAAAAAAATTCTTAAAAAAAGTAAATAAAAATTATTGCATATTTTAAAGAATTTTGTTGAAATATGATATTTCAGTAAAAGTGGTTGTATATTTTTGAAAATTATCTTTTTTTGCACCACTTCGAATTAACTGTTCCAGGGTTGGGTTAGGTTAGGTTAGATTTGGGGCTGATACAGTGAATATTTCCGACAGCGTTCATTACTATAAATCGGCTGGAACATTTTTTTTGTGGCCGCCTTGAATTGGTAAATATTGCAAAAAATAAGCACATATTTTGATTAATTTCGGGAAATCGCAACAGTTTCGATTCTATGCCTTATGGGTCACTTCAAATCAGATTCTATTATTGTAAAACGGCCTCCCCTTCGAGGTATATATCATGCGGCTGGCTCTCATACTATTTAATAAAATATTTAATATTTAAGAAAATTTACATTCATTTGTACAAAAATTTATGTTTTAAAAATAATGTACCTAATTAATTTTTTTTCTTTGTAGGCGTTTCATAATAAATGTCCCAGAAACAGCAAAACAGAACTTAATAAGAATCTGTTTTCAAATTGAATTAGCGTACTGGTACTACTTGGATTTCTACGTTGGTAATGATGAAAATTTAAAAAATTGCAGTTTAAGAGAATTTGCTGCCCTTGTGTTCAAGGTTAAACAATCTTTAAGTTATAATAAAATTGATACTTTAACATGGTTTTTAATTTCAGCATCTTCCATACTTACAAGTACATTATGACCGATTACCCGTAATCTTAGAAGAGTGGCGCGAGTACAAACAATCGGTTCCAACCTATGGGGCTATAATTCTATCTGAAGGAAACACACATGTCTTACTAGTTCAAAGCTATTGGGCAAAGTCTTCCTGGGGCTTTCCTAAAGGCAAAGTCAATGAAGATGAAGATCCCGCACATTGTGCCATACGAGAAGTTTATGAAGAAACAGGTTTTAATATAAACGAATATTTGCATCCAGAAACGTTTTTCGAATCTATTATAAATGAGCAGTTGGTGCGGCTGTATGTGATAAGTGGTGTTTCGATGGAAACAAAATTTCAACCAAGAACCCGTTATGAAATAAAAGCAATCGAGTGGTTTCCTGTAGCAGACTTGCCTAATAATAAGAAAGATGCAACGCCAAAAGTTAAAATGGGAGTAAGCCCTAATTCATTCTTTATGGTACTTCCATTTGTTAAGCGAATCAAAAGTTTTTGTAATCATGGAAAATCAAAACGCCAAAGACAAAAATCTTCAAGTCTAAGTGAAAACGAAGGCACCACTAAAAATAAGAGTAATGAGGCTGATAAAACAGGAGTGGTTGAAAAGAAGAGTCGAGAAAAACGCGGCAAGAAAAATTATTCAAAACGCCTTTTTAATAATAATCAAGAAGAGTTTACTTTTACTGCTCCCTCTTGGTTAAACTTTAAGTGCGATCGAGCTGCAATTATGGAATGTATTCCATAAAACGTAAAACTGGGAGATTCTCGTATTAAAAGTTTATTCTGTGATATTTTTATCTACTATTTGAATATTATTGTTTTATTACGTGAGAATCTCTTGGGTAATCAATGATTATTTGTGATATTTATAAAGAGCAAATAATCATTTTTATGAAATTAATACAATTATTTTCATACCCAACTAATTAGTTTTTAAATGAAAGACCTTTTAATTTACATTTATCCTTTAAAAGTACTTGCAATGTTCAATTTATTTATTAGTTGTATTCATAAATGTATTTTACTTTTTAAATTCTCTTTAAGGGATAACTATTTGATTTTTTTAATTTGCAATTATTATTCATTTTATTCCTGAATACATATTAGCAACTGAAGACTGCTCCAGTGATTTATAGATGTGTATTTGACTAACAATGTTTTAAATAAGATGGTACATATTATGATTCTTTATTTTTGACAAAAATTAAGAGTGTTTTAATTATTAAATATTAAAGTCTGGTCTAACAAATATTATTTTTTGTTAATAAGCTTTACTTTTGTTTAACAAAAGTGATGTCTTTTATGTTTGAAAATAAAGTACAATGTCTTAAATTACTGTTATTTTTTTTTAATTAAATTTTTCTCACTTTTTGTGCAATGTTTACTTTGAAATGTTTTATTATTCGCAATGTCTACACCAACAACAAAACTTAAATGAATTTGTTGTACTTAGTGATATTACCTCTTTTGCCAGGATTTGTCAGTTTCTATTTAATTTATTATAATGTCTTAATTTTTAAGATGAGAACTTGACGATGATTTGCGAGAGTAATTATTAAAGTTAAAGGTGAATAATTCAAATCCCAACTTTTACTACTCTTAATTTTTAATATCGATATTTGAAGTTTATCATGAGTAAATAGTTTAGTATATTAAGAACATTCACGGCTTACCTAAAAATTAAAAAACAACTTCTCATTTTTTAAACTCTTTAAATATATTAATTTTTTTCGGTTGAAAATTAAGTTATATTAATTCTTAGATGTTTAAAGTTGGTTTTTGTTTTTTAAATTTTTTTACAAAATAAAAACCAACTTTAAACAACTAAGAATTAATGTAATTTCCGACCAAAAACAAAATTAATATATTTAAAAATAAATTAAAAGAATGAGAAGTTGCTTTTTTTTAATTTTTAGGGAACCAAATTTACACGTGAATAAAAATTTGATGCTTGAGAAAACCTGAAAAAAATTTAAGTCTACGACTTTCCGTTCGAAAATTATAAATTTTTATACAGGGTGTCGCAAAATTCGACCGACAATCGACAATGCTCAAGACCAATCCTTTCGTGACGTCATAGGAATCGCAAAAACCGATTATTTGCATTCAAATTTCAATATTCTGGTAGTAAAAGTAATTCATATTTGGGACTTTATCGGTCACTATTCCACTAATGCACACCCCACTCTCTTTGCAGGAGCGCTCAAATAGCTCCTATCGGAAAGAAAAACTTAGTTTGCCTGCGTAGTCCTGGACGTCTTATTTTTTAATATTTTTTCATTTTCTTTTTTTATAATAAAGTAGATTCGTCAACCTTTCGAACGGACAGACTCCTTTTTTGATCTTTTGATTTATACTCTCGTAATTCACTTTTTAATTATGTGTAAAATTAACACTTTGATGAAACATAATAATAATATAATTTTAACTTTTTTTAAAAATCGAGTCTGTCCGTTCGAAAGGCTAATGAATGTACTTTATTATAAAATAAAGCGTCCAGGACTACGCAAGCATAAGTCTAAAAATGCACCGGGATGATTGCTCTTAACTGGATATACAGAGTGTCCCATTTGACTTTGGGCTGTATGGGTATCTTTGTTATTATTGGAGATAGAAAGCCGGTTAAATGCACAAAGTAGTAGAGATTTTTTCGAATATTAATAATTCATTTACAAAAAATTTGAATATCGCATCGTTCTAACGCTATTTTGAAAAAACAAGAAAATGCGATTTTTAAAATATGGCTAGAACTTCTATATTTTCGGTGGTACCAAAAATTTTTTTTGACTTAATACAGACAGTTTCTTGTGTACAATGCAGTAAAACAAATGAATATTTTTTTTTGCCAACGGTTTGACCGGAAATGAACCAAACTTAGTTTTTTCTTATGGCAGCCATATTGGATTTACACATATTCGGAATTAGTGTATTTTTCTGAGTAATTTGATATATCATATGTAATATTTTAAGAAAAATTGAAATAATTTTATTTTACTAAACACAAATGGCCTTGAATAGATGTAAACTGTCAATATATATGTGTTAAGATTTATTTTACATTTAATATTTTAAATAGTTACATTTATGTTATTGACAATGTACATCTCTTAAAGTCTAATGTTAGTTTATAAAATCAAATAATTTTATTTTTTTTAAATATGACATATGGTATACCAAATTACTAAGAAAAAATTCTGATTCCGAATATGTGTAAATGGCTGCCATAAGAAAAAAAATAAGTTTGGTTCACTTCCTGTCAGACCGTTAGCGAAAAAAAATATTTTTTACTGCATTGTACACAAAAAATTGTCTGTATTATGTCAAAAAACTTTTTTGGTACCACAGAAAATAAAGAAGTTATAGCCATATTTTAAAAAACGCATTTTCTTGTTTTTTCAAGATAACGTTGGACTGATGCGATATTCAAATTTTTGTAAATGAATTATTAATACTCGAAAAAATCTCTACTACTTTGTCCATTTAACCGACTTTCTATCTCCAATAATAACAAAGATACCCATAGAGTCCAACGTCATATGGGACACCCTGTACTCCATTGGATGGTATTTATGAAATCTAGTTAACCTAAAATTTTCTTCTTAAGGCCAATCGATAGAGAATGTCAAATTATGTAAAACTACCAAATTGCAATCGAAAAAGTTAATCGATTACCAAAATATCGAAGAAAAACGAAAATGCGAAATTTCAGATTTTTCATGTTATTTCAGGACTAGAGCAAGATATATCTCGAATTTCTAAATAAATTCTAAAGGAGTTTGAAAACGGACAACTTTTTTCTAATTTAAGCAAGTTTATAACTCTTTAGGTTCACAAGATCCCAATGGTGTGCATCGTAAGAGTGACCACCCTGTATATTTAAGGAGGGTTGAGGTTTAAAATAGTCATAACTTTTTTTGTGGTTAACTTTGATGCGCTGTAAAATCGTCGAAAGTAAAACTGTCGAAACGCAAATGTGTCTAACCGCTAATTTGTCGAATCGTAAAAACGTCGAAACGTAAAAATTTCGAAACGCAAAAATGTCGAATCGGCGATCCGTAAACTCGCAGAACGCAAAATTGTCAAAACGTAAAAATGTCGAAACGCAAAATCGTCGAACGCAATAATGTCGAAACGCAAAACTTTCGAATCTGTACCTATTATGATTTATACCAATTTTCAAATCTGTACTTCAACTTGTTTTGAAATTAACAAACAAAAATCTACTTATTGATAACACCTTTAAAAGGTATGAGAATAGGGGAATACCACTTAAGAGGACGCGGAATAGTTTTAAATCACCCTGTATAAAAAATGCGCCCTTTAAAAAATATTTTTTGGAGAATTACAGCCTATGATTACAGATTTTTTTATGAAAGTTTGTGTACTTGCATTTTAATAGTAAACATATATTCGACTTTCGTAAGTGGTGTTGGAGGCTAGGCAGTGTCGGACAAAAAAACCTAATCTCGAATTTAATAACTCTAATAAAGATTTTACATTTAAAATTTTGCAATGTATAACAAAGATGTTTGAATTTTAGTTTTATTTTCTATTTCAATATTTTCTTAATTTTTTAAATTAAATATTCGACTGTACGAATGCTGGCGCGTTATGCCTTTAGGATGCCTTAGGCCTTAGGCAATTTTGAATTTTGAGTCCCCAAAATATTCATATTTTTAAGAAGGATTTTGAAATTACGGTCGAATTCGGTTATAACGAGCATCAAGGGTCGGCGAATTTTGCTAGTTATAACCGTTAATCATTAATATGACCGTAAAAAGGTTTTTCCTTGCCATTATCCTACTTCGAAATATACAGAGTATTACAAACCAAGAGTCGGTAACTCTGATATCTAATTTTTGAAAAGAAAAAACAAAATATATGCACATACTTGTTAAAAAGCTCTATTTTCGAAATATAGGATGTTTACGGATTATTTTTAATTTTTTAACATGCATTTTTAATGATATATGTATTTTGCTTATTAATCCATAATTATACTCCTGATTGGTGAACAGACCTTCGTCCAAAAAAGCAAGGAAGAGTGCATTAAGAATAAGGTATTTTGCTCAAATTTTGCCAGTAGGTACAATTAATTGGAACCGCAATATGTTATGTTTTTTTAATTTGTTTGGAGGCCTCTCCCTTGTTTAAGGGCTTAGGCAATTGCCTATTTTGCCTATACGGTAACGCGCCACTGTGCTGGCACATACTTCTAAAAAATACGACGATTTAACGAAAAGTATTTACATAAAAAATTAATGCATTAAGATGGGATTACCCATCAACCCTAAAAAATATAGAATATAGATGTAACAAAACTTACGTAATAGGTAATTAAAGTCATATTTAACAATATTTTGTAGTTACTCAGTGGCGTACTATGTCGTTTTTTGCACCGAAACGCGTAAAAAATCAATTTTAATCTTAAATTATTTTAGAAAAATTATAATAACTTTATAACATTGCAAGATTTTTCAAAAATTCATTAAGCATCATGAACTGCAATTCAATAGGTAATTAAAATTACTTTTTTCAATATTTTTTAGTTATTCAGTGGCTTACCATGTCGTTTCTTGTACCGAAATTCATAAAAAATCAATTTTAATCTTATATTATTTTGAAAAAACTTTAATAGCTTTAGAACGGTGCAAGATTTCTCAAAATTCCTTTAGGCATCATGAACTGCAATTCAACAGGTAATTAAAATCACATTATTCAATATTTTGTAGTTACTCAGTGGCGTACCATGTCGTTTCTTGTACCGAAATTCATAAAAATTCAATTTTAATTTCATATTATTTTGAAAAAACTTTAATAACTTTAGAACGGTGCAAAATTTCTCAAAATTCCTGTATTATGTATCATGAAGTGCAATTTAATAGGTAATTAAAATCACAGTTTCAATATTTTGTAGATACTCAGTGTTGTACCATGTCGTTTCTTGCATCGAAATTCATAAAAAATCAATTTTAATCTTTAATTATTTTGGAAAAACTTTTATAACTTAAGATCGCTGCAAGATTTTTCAAAAATTCTTTATGCATCCTGAACTACAATTCAATAGGTAATTAAAATTACATTTTTAATATTTTGTAGTTACTCAGTGGCGTACCATGTCGTTTCTTGCACCGAAATTGATAAAAAACAATTTTAATCTTATATTATTTTGGAAAAACTTTAATAACTTTAGAACTGTGCAAGATTTTTCAAAATTCCACCTTTGGTTTTGTTGTAATATTTGATTATCTCTGGCTTGGCTGATTGTGATTCTTCGACTTCTCCCGTCATATGCATAGATGATAGAAGCACGACTGATTTCTTCTTCTTTGGCACATATGAACAGACTGTTACATCACGATTGTAGGCGAATTTGGTCGAGTAAATTGGTCGTTCTTTAGTAGGCTGCATATTGCTTGGAAGGAACCTTTTGTTTTTTCTGACAGTACCAACCAAAGTCATGTTCCAGGAGTTCAATACCTTTGCTAGTTGTATAGTTGTGAAGAAATTATCGGTAGTGACATTTATTCCAGAGCCTTTATACAAACTGACCAGGTCAAGAACTGTTCACCAACGTTTACTTGTCGTGGACCATCAATTGGTTTTCTAGTGTAAAGTTGACCTTGTAGCGGGTAAGCGTTTGATGCATCGCAAGCCCAGAAAACCTTGATTCCATATTTAGACGGTTTAGATGGTATATACTGCGTGAACTTAGTATGGCCTCTATATGGAAATAATTGTTCATTGACGGTGATACATTCATATGGCTTATAGGCTTTCTCCAAATTCCTATTCAACATGGTCCAGGTGTCTCGTATTGTTGCAGCTTTGTCGGTTTTCGAGCGTTCTGCACGGGTATTTTCGTTGTCAAATCTAATAAATCTGAGCATCATCTTGAAGCGATCACGAGACATACGTATAAGGTGCAGAGCATCAGCTTTCCACATATCATTCAGATTCTCTTTGTTGTTTCTGTGTACACCAGCAGCAATTAGAATGCCAAAAAATGCGTCTAGCTCAACTTCAGTAAATAGCTTGAATATTTTTTGTGGAAAAGCATCACAAACTCTTTTGCCCTTTCGATTTGTTTCTCTCAATATGATGTCACAAATTTCTGGACTCATGATTAATTTGAATAGCTCTTTTGGTGTAAAAAGATTGCTATTTTTTGGAGGTCCACCCTTTTGTCGTCGAATGTTACGAGATCTTGTTTGAGTACTTGGCAGTGGATTACTACCCCATTCAGTTCCATCCTTGGCTGTCCAAATACTATCGCCACTTTAAGACACAGGTTCATCCTCAGCGCTTTCGCCTAAGTCGTATTCTTCTTCCTGTTCTATGACCATTTCTTAGTCAACGTCTGACTCTTCCGCAGTAAAAACATCCCCTTCTGGTACATAGTTTTCGTCATCAGATGCAATATAAGGGACTTCCTCAAATTCAGAATCCGATTCTTCAATCAGTCGTCTTAGTTCATCAGATGCTAATCTGTTATAAGAAGAAAAAAAAATGGTGTAAACTACAAACTACTAATAAATTATGGGCTTTAGTAAATATGGTACTAACCGTCAGCGTCTTGTCCTTGGATTTTGGCAATTACTTGATCCAGCTCATGATGATTATTGCGCAAATTTTCAATAATTTTGATTTAAAAAAATAACTATTGTTATATACTTTGATTTTTGTTGTTGGCTCTTCAATCGCGCTAATAATTATAAATTGAAGGTTTATTTTATACAAACATACCAATACAAATACCTCACAATAATACGAATTGGAATAAAAATTAATACAAAAATTTGTAGCACAAAAGACATTAGCATTCGACAATTTCAAGATAAATAAAATATTGCAAAAGTTAAACGAAATAATGTTTATTATATTAAATACCGTATGGAGAGTTTACTTGAACTGAGAAATTTCATACAAAATATATAAAGGTACAATTGTACCTATGCCGCCTTTTAGCGTTGTAAAATTATGCCGGTCGGCAAAGGTTAACGCAGTATTGTTGCATAAAAAAGTTAATTACACCAAAAAGAAATTTAATTGTAATTACGGTGGTATGTCACACTTTGCTTGTCCGTCCATAATTAATTCGCTATTAGCCAGCAATAACTTTTAGAACCCCAAATATGCAGCGAAAGTCAATCAAAGAGAACACTTTTTAATAATTAACTTAGAGAAACGATTTATATGTACAGAAATAGGATTTTTAATTTGGATAACGATGGTATTGGTCACTTTGCTTGTCCGGGCCATTTAATGGAGTAATTAACAAAAACACCATATTTTCGACATTTATCAAGTTCAAACCCCAAACAATTACCGCAGTATTGCTGCATAAAAAATTACACCAGAAGATTACAAATTTAATTGTGATTGCAGTGGTATATGACACTTGCTTGTCCGTCCATAATTAATTCGCTATTAGCCAGTAATAACTTTTAGAACGCCGCATATTAGTTTGGAATTTGGCGTTCTAAAAGTTATTGCTGTCTTACAGCTAATTAATTATAGACGGACAAGCAAAGTGTCACATACCACCGTAATCACAATTAAATTTCTAAACTATTGCTTTATTTAACTTTTTTTATGCAATAATACTGTGTTAATAAATTAGCGTTTAAACTTCATAAATTTCGAAAAAATAGTGTTTTTTGTTAATTACTCAATTAATTGGCCCGGACAAGCAAAGTGACCAATATCATCGCCATCTACATGAAAAATGCTATCCATAGACATATCATTTGTCTTTGTAGGTTCATATTTAAAAATTTGAAAATACGTAGTAGAGGTTTGATTGGGGTGCTATAAATCACTTAATCGGGACGGACAAGCAAAGTGGGTACCACCACTCTGTAGGGATTTAATTGTGCTTTAATTTGGTGTATTTATTTCTTTTGTGAATTGATAAGGAAGGAAGTTATTTAGAAAAAAACCTCTTATGGAGAGTTACAAATAAAATACTTATTGCTGGAAAACTTCTAACATCTCGCCGGTCTTTTATTAAACACAGGGCCGGCTCAAGGGGCGCGCAGTGGATGCAAGGCATCGGGGCGCCAAAGGCGCCCTAGAAAATTCGTCGCTCGGAGAATTAATAAATAAATAATTAATATGGACTACTTTTAGCTCGAGCAACTCAATCCAGCTTGAATTCGGGCTGGATTTGACCTTTTACATGTACTTCAAATAACAGAGGTCAAGCCATGCAGAATTCAAGCTGGGCTGAGTTGCTCGAGATAAATGTAGTCATGTAAAGAACCAGTATTTTTAAATTTTGCAACCAACTCCAGAACGTATTTTCGGTTACAATATTTGTTTGGATGTTGTTCATTAAATAAATTAGCTGCACGATGAGCATTCTCATCGTTTTTAAAATAAAAAGTGATTAATTCAACCCTTTCTGGAATTTTATATAAACCATTGCTAGCAGAAGCTTTTACAGAAGTTCACAAAATTTTAAATGTTGATTTCTAATAATTAGTCATAAACAGCTTTAACACGATGAAAATCACCACTAATACAAAATACAACTGATAAAAAGGTTGGATGTAACTGGCGCAGAAAAAGCAATAAACAGTTTATGGCATAGACAAATCGCGCACTAGCTAGGGATTATTTGAAAATTTCACATGTAAGTGGCGCAGAAAAAAATTTATGGCAAGTATCGAAAGGTACCTGGTGAACTTAGCATTTGCAACTTTATTTGATTCGGAAAATAAAACACAAAATTGTTTAAAAATATATGTACTAAAATTAAGTAAAAACCCGATTGCTTAAAATTAAAAAAAAAAGTGCTCACGTTTAACATAAATAGTATTTTATACAAATATTTATTTGTCATTTTTTGATAAAAACATCTCTCTAAATTTATATTTATATAATTTTACCCAAAATTTATAACAAAATTAAAATAACGTAACACTATAATAAATAATAAGCGTAGGTAAATTTAACATTGCAATCTTGCAATGAAAATAATATAAAAAGACTATTTTATAAACATATTTAAAATTCGTATATACTTTTTATTAAAATTATCACTGTAAAAATTTCACTATAAAAATATCACTGTAAAAATATCACAGTAAATGACTATTCGTATTAGGTATATGCATCTATGTAAATATGTAAAAATAAACTTTTATAAAAAAATCTCTAAAAATAAATATGAGTTTGTTAATGTTGATCACACATAATTTTAAATAAAAAAATATTAATAAAATTTTAAATAAAATACGGTTAAAAAAACACTGTAACAGAAATAAATACTATAAAACAAGTTATTTTTCAGAAATATACAATCAAAAATTACTAATAGTATTGTGGTTTGAAGTCAACTTCAAAAAAATTTTAGTATTAATGTCGCCATTTTGTAAGGAACTTATCATTTTATTCAAAAATAAATATTTAGATTTTGTTTTAGCATCGATATTTTTAAATAAGTATCTATTTGAAACTGTTTTAATTTATCAACAAATATAAATATATTGGGATGGGACTTATTGAAAGAGTCGTTAAATTTGGAGTGAAAACCTTCACAGTTATTGGTTGTTCTGTCTAAGTTGGCAGAATTTTCAGCCCAAACCCGGGGTGGAAATCGACAATCTTCAGTTATGTAATTTTCCACTAAATAGTTAGCCATTTTCTCTACACGCTCATCATTTGGTATATCCGCCATTATGTCCATCGCAAAACAATCACCTATATCTTCTGGTCGTAAATAAGTTAGACTAAATAATTGCTTCAACCATACACCAATTTCAGTGGTTCCATTGCTGTATTCTTTATCCAATTTTATCCCCTGAAGTTTCCTGTACCATGCTTGGTGTAGGTGAAAACGACATCCAGTAATTTTGGATTTGGGCCAAACGTTTGTTAAGGCTAAATGAATGCCTAATTCAAAATCTACCACCACTTCATTTGGTTCTATAGTTTTTCCCAGCAAATCCCGAGAATGGTTTTTAATTTGTTGGAATAATAAAGCATAAGTATTAGTTTGTTTATTTGGTAACAAACAAAATAATAATGGGATATAATGGCCATTTTTGATTCGATGAATCGTAAATAATTGATAGAAGTATTTTGTGCAATACGAGAACGTTCCATCAATATAAATTTTTTCAACTTTACTTAAAAGTTTAATATTAGTATGGCAGGAAAATACAACGATATTGTTCGTATTATCGTTTATAAATAAAAAATCTTCATTTTTGTTTGTTTTTATGGTCATTTCATTTATAACTAAATGGACGTCCACTTTGCATTTTGGAATTTTATGATCAAATGTTTTTTTCCTGGCATTGTATATATTGCTTCTTATGTTATTCACATCTTTTGTCGTAAGTGATTCGGGAATTTTATTATTTAAAACACCCCTTATAATATCTTGGGGTTTAGTGTGAAGATTTTCTAGTCCTGATTTTTGCATTCAAAATTAATAAGGTCTCGATGAATACCTTCTTCATTTGGAGGTTGTATATGATGACCGACGCGTTTTGTTACCACATGAGATTCTCCAATAGTGTACATTTTAGCTTTGCATTGTTTATTTGTGCACCGCTAAAAAATTTCACCAGTTTTTAAAACGGTTGTTTTTCTGAATTTAAAATTGTCCACCAGTAGTTGGTCTTTCCCGTAAACACTTTTTATAATAGTTATATTCATTTTAAGCACTTTTAAACACAAATTACCAATCTGAGGTTAACTTAAAATCAAAGACTAAATGAAACTAAATTTGCAATCGGCTGAAAAAAACCCAAACCCCTTTTTTTCTACCTGCTTTCTTGTTGCGCAAGTTACATCCCTTATTTTATGACCGTTCAAAGCTGTTGCGCTGAGCGTCTGTACTTAGTAAACAAGGACATCATGATTTAAGTTATGCATAAATTATTTGCGCCAGTTACATCCAACCGATAAAAAGAATCTCAATGTGGTTATAAATCGTTTTATGTTTTGCATTGTTTTGTTCCAGATGTTACAAAATTTTAAACAATTCCTCGCATAAATTTAAATTTGTTTTTTAAAATTTCTCCTTTGTAGAAAATGAAAATAAATTGCGTTTTACATGTTTTTGTATGTTACTTTGGGTTAAAAGATCTTTCCCAGGAGGTATTACTTACCCTATCAAAACACTTAAAATTGAAGCCGTAGTGTTCATAGCACAATTTTAAATATATAATTATATGATATCTGTGAAATCTTCCCTGCTCGATAAAACCAAGTCTATCTGTACTTTCTTTGATAAGTTTATCTCGAGCAACTCAACCCAGCTTGAATTCGGCTTGGCTTGACCTCTACCATTTAAAGTACATGTAGAAGGTCAAATCAAGCCCAAATTCAAGCTGGCTTGACCTGCTCGAGCTAAACGTAGTCTTTACTTTACTTTAATTATTTTATTACTAATCTTATTATTTATTTTAAAATACACATATCAAAATTGTTTCAACAAAGAAAATAAAGGTTGAAAATCTTTATTTTAATAAACATTACTTTATTTTTTTTAATTTAAACACCTACTGCAAAGTTTAAAAAAAAATATGACTTAACCTTAAAAGTTAAAGGGCAATTCCAGAAAAAATAGTTAGGAAATGTTTTTTTAAGCTTTTAGCTTGCTTTTCTAGCTCTAATATTAATAACCTTATTTCGGGCACTGCTTCCAGCAGCAGATGCAGGTGTCGTTTCCATCCAGTTCAATCATGTAACTTGATGTAGCTGCCCACTGGACGTAACTAGAACGTACATACCGCGCCCCTATTTTGCTTGGCAAAATTTAAAAAATGTACAAGATTTCAATGTGATTTCAATGTTCATTGCAACGTTGCATTAATGTTGCAATGAAACGTTTAAAATACGTTATGTAACATTACACGTCTACTGAATAACATTTTTTCAATGTTTCATTGCAACATTGTATTATTGTTGCATTGAAACGTTTAAAATACATAATGAAACATTACATGTTTACTGGGTATATTAAAACAGTTATTCCTTGAAATGGACTTAAACCTGCTTTTTTAATCTTTCTCTTCTTAATTTAGAATATCGAAACCAGTTCATTATAATAGTTTCAAAATCTTCATCATTTGTTGGAAAATCCTGTCGTACACATTCTGCAAAACAAATATATGTTTATAGAGGGCCGGCTCTAGGGTATGCAGCGCCCCGATGCAAAAAGGAATTTTGGCGCCCTTGTCGCTGAAATATCTGAGGGGGGTTCACGTACGGTTGAAGCTTAAGCTTCAAGTGAAACTTAATAGAAAATAATGTGGAACTGGGCCTTAGGTTGGGTTGCACAAAAATATTAAAGTTAAAACTGGTTTTAAACTGACCAGTAGCTATGACAGAAAATATATGCAAACATACTTATACTTATCAGTTTATGCTTGGATCTTGGTTTTAGTTTTAATTGAGCTTAAACTGTTTCCTGCAACCTACCATTAGAGTATTTGTGTGAGGTCCTTCAAAAAATCTTTTATAGTTTTAATTTCTTTAAGCAATTCCATTGCATATATGATATATGGCCTCTTCTTCACCATCTGTGAGCATTATTTCTAAATCATGAGAAAATTTTAAAAATTGACGGCTGCAGAGGGCGCTGACCAAAGCGCGCGTTTGATCTATTTTATTAACATTTCACTTGGGATTTTTTTTTCAACTCTAGGTTTAAAATATAATCGTGCTCATTTTTTCTCGCATAAATAATAAATAAAGAAGGGACAAAAACATTGAAATATTATACACGGTCGGGATCATAAGTTACGAATTTTCAAAGTTGGCGTCGAAAAAGCACTAATTTCAAACTACAAATTCGAGGGCGCCAAAAGTACAGAAAAAATGAAGATATCAAAAATAGCGCGGTATGTAGATGACAAATCAAGAAACCGCGATTTTTTTTTCACCTGTCGATCTTCTAATGGTGGCCGCACAGTTTTAGCACTTTTGCTGACCGTATACTAGGAAATAATGACGTCACTCAGCTCGCAAGGAAAAAAAGTAGCGCCGCGCGATTTCATAAACTTTGTTAATTAATTGCGAAGCCATTTTAAGTGCTAGACCAAAAATTCAAATTGCAAAATTCAAGTTAGAAGGTACTCTTTTATATAAAATTATATAAAAAAAATGGTTTACAGACTCATTGTCTCAAAACATGGTAACGTTGCATGTTTCCAGGAAACATTTTATAATATGTTATTTCAATGTTATTTTGTTTACTGGGGACTCTCTCACTACCTGAGATGCAGGTGCATTTGTTAATCTCACTTAAAATTGCTATTACTCCGAAAATAATTTGAATTATGAAGGGCTTTAATTTATACCCGAATCTCCCTATTAATCAACTTGTGTGATAATTTAATTAATGTTATAGGCAACCATAGTTGTCCGTAGAATTAAGAAACAGTCCTTTTATAATTTTATTCCTATAAATAAAATGCGTCTTTTTATTGTAATTATTATTAACTCCTAAATAATAATGAAAAAAAATAAAGTTGTATGGTGGGGATATAAAGATTACAATAAAGTTTGTGTTTTGTTTTAACAAACGAGGAACCGCGCTCCGAGCCTTCCCGAGTCCGCAGTTTGCCGTCGTGTGCTGTGTGTGCGTGTTGTAATAATAATGGCGGCCCAGTTGACACCAGAACAGGAACTTGTAAGTGCCGTAATTCCAATCAAATCTACCTATAAAGTTAACCTGGTTTAAATTATAAATATCCAGGGTTCTAAGGTAGAATTGGCCTAACGACATCAATACCCTAAAAATACACTTCTCAATTTTCTTAAAAGAATGAAATATAAAAACAGATGCAACCGCTATGACTGTAAATAAACAACGAATCGACCTACGCATTTTTTATTGCTACTTGTTTAAAGCTGCATTTTAGCTACAGGTTGAGAATTTCTGAGGGTTAGCGTTGTACTTTTTTTTCACTTACTCCTCTCACTAATTTTAATTGATAATTCAAGTTTCTCAGAGCACTTATTCACGTCATATAATTAATCCTTTAATTTTTATTGTATTTTGTAAATTGGAATAAACATTTTTTGTTTACCACCTCTGATTATTTAATTTAATATCTTATCTTGTTTGAGTAAATATCAAAAATATAAATATCGTTTAACCTAATTTATGGGCGAAGGCGAATCAACATTATTTATTTTGATGTAAATTATCTTGCATTTTTATGTAAAGTTATATGATATAAGAGTGTAAATAATTGATCGGTTATTGTGCTAATTAAATTGATTAATTTGCATTTCATTCTACGCATGTTCGGATAAGTGAAGTGCAAAAATTAACAACTTATTTTTAGTTGGTTTTTATGAATAGGCAACCAAGTATACACATGGTTTATCGTCAAGTTACCCGCGCGCCAAAGTAAAAATAAAGGCTAAACACCCAATAACCATACTGTTACGTATATTTGAAAAAAAGTAATTTCCCACTCTAAAATTCCAATATACAAAAAGTCCCTGAAATTTGATATACAGGGTGTCCCATTTTAACCTTTCAGGGGAATTTCTCGAAACCAGTACATCAGACAAAAAAAGTTTCCGAATAAAAGTTTGATGGTTTGGGGGACGTTCGATGCTGTAACAAATTTCACCCCCAAACCCTTCAGGGGGTGGATATGGGGGGTGGCTTTAAAATCTTAAATGGAACCCCCTATTTCTTATTACAGATTCGAAAAGAGCATCAAAAACTATGTAGGTTTTATCCAGGATTTTTTTTTATTTTCGTAACAGGTGGCGCTGTAATCGCTAAAACTTGTTTTTTTCGTTTAACGTAAGATTAAGGTTTTGGTGGCAATTTACAATTAAAAAATTGTCATGATCGCTTCAAATGAACTCTTTTTTAACCCTTTGGAGGCGGGGTATCGAACAAAGTTTGATTACTACACAAAAAACTCAAAATTCTTAAAATGAATAGTCACAAGTAACTCATCACCGAACAATAATTTTGGATGATATTTGACATATAACCTCAAAATATTAATCATAACATTTGCATTACTAATGTATTTACATGTATAAATTTGTTTTCAGTACAAAGAAATGGGGAATTTAATTATGTTTCCGTGCATATTTATCATTAAAAAACCAAAATAACCTAAAATTCCTGCCAAAAGCTGTTTGGTTATTTTTCTAGTCACTTTTATATTGTAAGCTGTTCTTTTCTGTCACTCCTCCTAGTTAAAAATGAAGTATAGGCGACGAGCGAATTTTACTGCAGCGCCCCCTGTGGCAGTAATTTGCAAAAAATACAGGGACGTCAAATATTTGAATTCAAAGTTTTGTGTATTTATTCTTGATAAAATAAAGTAAAATTCTTGTTCTTGAGGATTTGGATAAATATTTAAATATAGTAAAATATAAATTCTTTTTATCCAACTTTATTTTAAAATACAATCTTAAATTGCAACTAGTTTCGCCAAATCATTGGCTTCGTCAGGCAAAGCTATAAAATTCTAAATTAATACAGATATATAAAATATAAATGAAACTTACATTGTGAATTGATGAAAATAGAGAACTAAATAACACAAATAAAAATATATAAACAAATGTAAATAAAAACCAATAAAAATAATGTAAAATCTTTTCAAAAATGAGTATATGCAATTTTAATTGCTTACTGACAAATATGTCAAACAAAAATTTTTTTTATTTATAAAACCCACTTTGATGTATAATTAGTTGTATAAAATTTTTTTTATAAAGTCATTTTCAATAATTTATTTAAAAAATCAAAATGCGGGCATTCTAATTGAATATTTAAGTTTTCGACTAAAACATTATTATGACTTCTAATTATTTCAATATTTTCTAAATAAATAAGAAGATAAGATTAAAATTTTACACACTGTTTTGGACAATTCATTATTGAATTATTTAGAAAATATTGAAATAATTAGAAGTCATAATAATGTTTTAGTCGAAAACTTAAATATTCAATTAGAATGCCCGCATTTTGATTTTTTAAATAAATTATTGAAAATGACTTTATAAAAAAAATTTTATACAACTAATTATACATCAAAGTGGGTTTTATAAATAAAAAAAATTTTTGTTTGACATATTTGTCAGTAAGCAATTAAAATTGCATATACTCATTTTTGAAAAGATTTTACATTATTTTTATTGGTTTTTATTTACATTTGTTTATATATTTTTATTTGTGTTATTTAGTTCTCTATTTTCATCAATTCACAATGTAAGTTTCATTTATATTTTATATATCTGTATTAATTTAGAATTTTATAGCTTTGCCTGACGAAGCCAATGATTTGGCGAAACTAGTTGCAATTTAAGATTGTATTTTAAAATAAAGTTGGATAAAAAGAATTTATATTTTACTATATTTATTTATTCTTGTTATGAATACTACAAATAACAATAAGAGAGCATTTCATACTTCTTTTTCTGTTGTTGGATGCCAAAAAAACTATTTCAATACAAACAGAGATATAAAATTTTATAAATTTCCTTATGAGGTAAAAAGGGGCAAAGCGCAGATTAAAAGCGATAAAAGAAAGCGTATCAATTTCGTGTAGTTTTGAAAACCACACTAATCGATTATGAGTGGGGCAAATTAAAAAAATTAAATTGCATATGAGAGAACGATTCATATATTACTAACGACTTTGGCTTGAATTTTATATTTATATTTGCAATTGGCAAAAAAAATAATAAATAACGCAAAAATATGCTTTACTTTGAAACACATTTTTTGAGTTAATAATTTTTTTTATTAAATAATTCTCAAAGTAGTAGAATTAGATTTTATTTATTCAATATTTTTTGAAATTTTAAAAAATCACCACAGACGTGCCCGTAGAATTGCTGCAAAAATAGGACGATTTTGAGCAGTTTTACTCGGACTATTCTAATTACCTCCTTTAAAAAAATTGTGAAAATGGGTAGACACGGTTTAACAACGACCACTCGTAAAAAGAGTGTAAAAAGGAGATTAAAAAAAATTCTATTCTATAGTTGCGAAATTTGTTGGTGGAAAAAGAATAAACTAAACTTCACGAGGTTCTTATAGTACTAGATGTCATTTGGCTACCATTTCTTTAAATAGTGAAGGCAATTGCAATAATTTAATACACAAAGCAATAACTTCCAGAAGCCCCGGTAAACATACTAAAAAATATGTAACTCAAAGAACGAATCAAAGGGTTTATTTAAACGGTAAACGCAAATTGCAATTTGTTAGAAAACGGCCAATAAAGGATATAACAAACGAAAATCAAAACGATTACGGGTCTTCAGCTGATAAAGTTTTGGAAATTGATGCTGAAGACTATGTTTTGAGGAAAAACACCTTTTTATTAAAATTAGAACAAAATATTAAAGAAATTCCCGCACTTACTGTGGGCCAAAATAGCAATCCTCAATGGATGGAAGAAAGGAGAAAAAGACGAACAGCGTCCAACTTTGGACATATTTGCAAACTCCATGTAAAAACAGATCGTTCTAAGGTTGTTAAAAGTCTCTTATTTCCTAATTCTTTTGGCATTACCGGTAAAAACCTGTATTACCGGTAATAGTTGCATTTTATCCCAATGCTAATGAGGTAAATAAATTAACTTTATTTTCGGAAATAAATTGATAAAGAAATATAAATATTTTTATATAATAATATACATTGTTTCAAATAACTAATGTGGAAATATCTCCAAAAGTAAGAGTTATAGAAAAAATGTATCCAGTAAAATTTGTTTAGACTGAAAGGGGCCAGAATTGAAATAATTTATTTTTTAGATTGCTTTACTTTGTTTTGTATTTTAAATAAATAATGAATGATATTCATATTAAAAGTTTGCTCTTTTCACATTATCAATAAAATTATTGGTGATGTGATGTGGTAGATTCAGATTATATTAATGTGTCGATCGCCCATTCCAACCCATATAACAAACCTTACGACGTTTCCTTACGGGTCTTATGGGAGTACACAGAATCAACCTATAAAAAATATGGGTTTTCATTTGAAAAAAACTGAGTTGGAGTTGGAATAACCAAGAAGAAATCCTTTAGGTGAAAAATAACCATGCCCAGTATGAGACTCATTCAAACTAAACAATTTTTGATAAAAGTGAAAAGCACAGATGTGTTGAGTTAGTGTTAGAAGTGAAGGGTTGGATAAAAATTCTCAGTGTATCTTGACTCGACTTTATTTACGGGTTTTGTGGTGATCTTGGATTTGGTTTGTCAGGCCAAATTAGATTAACACAAGACGCCTTTTTTATCAACCCTTCACTTTATAATTTTTACTAGAATTTTTTCTTCTAAAACTCTTTACTTCGAAAAATATTTCCACTCTTCAGGTTAAATGAACCAAAACCTGAATAATATGTCTTATTAAGACATAACAAAAAACACAATAACTAAAGCAAAATTTCACAAAACAGGCAAAATATGCTCGTATAAAGCATAATTTATCCCGTTTTTTTATCACTAAAACTGGACAAAATTTTTGTACATATTAATTCGGCTGAACTAAGACCTCTCGGAGATTCGATGCCTGTTGTTCAGATTGTCATTAAACGATTGTAAACACTTGCCTCTGTTTTTTTCCTCACAAATTAATTTTATTTCTTTGCGCACAATTTTTACCATATCTTTTTTGTTCTCAGTGCGAACATTAATGAGCAAAATCGTATTTCGGTATTACCGGTATTAAATTTCCCTTTAACCGGTAATACCGAAATATTTTTTGATTAATATAATCGGTATTACCGGTATTTTCGGTAAGGCAAGCCCTAATCTGGTGATTTTTATAGAGTAAATCGGCTTTCATACTTATTCCTAGGGCTGCGGAGTCGGAGTCGGGAGTCGGACTTTTGACAAATTTCTGGTTTTCGGAGTCAAGAAGTCGGTAAATTATACCGACTCCCAACTCCGGCTCAAACTTGTTTACAAAAATAAGAAACGTAATTCGCTGAGCAACGAGCGGCATATTTTATTGAACAAAGAAAAGACACGTGTTTTCTAGAAGTAGAGTTGATCCTAAATCCTAACCGAACATCAAATTTAAAAAAACCTTTAAAAAATATAAAATTAAGATTAAGGTTTGAGAGTCGGAGTTTTATTGGGAGTTGAAGTCTGAGTCGAAGATTTTAAAAATTGAAGAGTCGGAGTCAGACTATTTATTCCTCGACTCCGCAGCCCTGCTTATTCCTCCTAGTTATTAAACAGACTATAGGAGGAAAAAATATAAAACCCTGTTTTACCCTATAAAAATCATCAGATATGTATGTACATATTTTTGAGATAATGTTGAATTATTTAATTTTATATTGCAATAAACAAATAACTGCACCATGGATTACATAACAATTTATTTAATTTAATTAAGTACTTAAAATTAATTCAAATAAAAAAATCCAACCGTTTACGCTTTTTTGTTCACCGACAGATATCAAATTACATTCAAATACTTAAGAAGATAGTCGGCCAATGTGAACGCTTGATTTTGAAATTTGCTTGATTTGCGGTTTTCTCATATTTTTTTTGCATTGAAGCTTTTTTAAAGTTTATTTTTTTGGTACATAGAAGAGTCTTGTGGCTACCAATTTTTTCTTTATTTTTGGTTAGTCATTTTGGCATTCCAAAAATTAAGTAAAATTTTAAGAAATTTTTGGAGAGCTATAAGATAAAAAATATACTTAAAACATTAAACGAAACGGCATACTCTTCGTTTATACCTTAACTTATTGCCACCGTTCGAAAAAAATAGTATTTCAATTACTTTATTAGTTTTTGTGGGAAACGCCGCTAAGCGAACGTTTTTTGTAAAGAGTCCGTTTTACTGCTGCCTTATGAGTATTTGGTTTGCCTTACTAAAACAAAAAAAAAATAGAAATTGGTGGCTACTCACTCATTTGTACCAAAAAAGAAATTTTAAAAAAGCTCCACTAGAAAAAAGTTATGACCAAAACCGCGGTGACGCACTAAATTATCGAACGTAAAAGTGTTGAAACGCAAACGTGTCGAAACGCAAAATTGTCAAATCGCAAATCCGTAAAAACGTCGAAACGTAAAATCGTAGGACGCAAACTTGTCGAAACCTAAATTTGTGGAAACGCAAAATCGTCGAACGCAAACATGTCGAAAAGCAAAAACGTCGAAACGTAAAATAGATCAAAATATTTAGCTTTGTAAAAAAGAAAGAAAAAGAACATTTTAAACTTTATAAAAATCCAATCAACGAAATATAATAAACATCACTTTCTTAAAATAATTTTCACTTTTAATAAACAGCATTACATTAATTAAATTTGACAAAACTTAAAAAAAATATGTAACAAAACTTTAAATAATATTTTTTTTCTACTCCCTACCATTTTTTGTAACTTTATGCATTGACATTCTAATGAACTGCCGAATGGATAAGGGTATCATACCATCACTAGGGTGGATATGAAAATCAGTCTAGCTAACTGTCATATATTTCCCTAAATTCATAATTTAATTACGAATTATAGCATAAAATAACTTAAATTTTTAAAAAATTTATAATTCTTAGCAAGTAAAAAATATAACATTACCCACAATAAACGGAAAGACTGAAAACTTCATTAATGCAATGTTGCCAGATTGATCATTCTTAACCCAAAATCGGGGTATTTTTAATTTTGATACTATTTTTGCTTCTAATTTTTGGTCGCAGTAAAACTGTAAATCGCGTGTGGATATGATCCCTTATATCGCCCTCAAGTGCGCCTTCGGCCGATATTCGGATCATATCCACACTAGTGTTACAATATACTGTTTTAGGAACAAGTTATACAGGGTCCGCCAAAAAAATTGAAACACCTAAATATTTTTTGAACCATATTGAATTTAAAAAAAGTAGTTTTGTTGATTTAAACGAGCTACAATTTAAACATATTTTTAATATACAGGGTGTTCGTTTTATTAGTAGTACGGCACCAAACTTTCGTTTTTTAAATGCAACACCCTGTATATTTTTATATTTTTGGATTCTGGGATTAATTTGAGTAACTTTTGTAGAAATCATTTTTTTATAAAACTCGTAATTCAATTCAATACGGTTCAAAAAATATTTAGGTCTTCCCGTTTTTTTGGCGGACCCTGTATATTCCCATAACCTAACCTAACATAAAGTAATATTTTTTAAATAAAATACAAACCTGTGATTTTTTACAGAAAACCTGATGACCTAAAATATATACCTTATAAAAAGTGTATTTATAGCTGAAAGGTCAAAGTTGAAATTTATTTTACCCAAAGTGCTCACCACTCATTTTATTTTAGTGCGATTAAAGTTTAAAAATATTTTTTAAAGTTAACACCTGTTATTTTAAAGTAGTTATATTATAGTTTAAATCATCCTTATCCAAAATGGAAATTAATCATTTTATAGTTTGTTTGTCCAAAGTTCAAGCCATTTCTTTAAAGTGCAATTATATATTTCCCTTTTTTAACCAACTAAATTGTGTGGCGATAAGATTACTTCATATTTTAGATGAACATTTATGAAATTATCAAATTGCCAGACGGCCCAACAAAATTATAAATATAGGCAAAAAAGCGGAAAAATCACACAACGTCAAAAAACGAACTTTACCCACTTATTCGCTAACGCTTAATGATAAGTGAACGACTATTTTAAGAAAAACTTATTCTTTTGGGATCGACACAATTCTTCAATTAATAATTACTAATTACAAACAAGCGGCGATAGAGAATAGCTCTACTTTTGGAACTTTAAATCTTTGCTAACAACTATCGTTATATTAACGACAATTTAGAGAATAAGGGGGTGTTAGACTAATCTGTAACGACTGTATCCACCCAAACTCTATGGCGATTAGTACCCGTTGGATTTTTTTCTGTTTAAGTAATTTAAACTAAATACCAGATGGTGCTAGATGATTTAAAATTCTAGATTTTCCAAGCATTTTAAAACTGCTAGCAAGCTAAATTTTCTGGCGAATCATTTTTAGAGATGTAGATGTTCTACAAATTAAGATTTTGGGTGTTTGTAATGGGTCTGTTTAATACACTTTTTTTCTATTATTGGCTCCCGGACTATTATTACAATTTATTTATTGTCAACATAAATTAAAATGCATATTTAGTAATTATTCTGTATTTATTGTCAAAAATAACTTTAAAAATAAATCCTTGGCAAATCTTTCTCTATAAACAAGCCTGGCAAAGCGCACTTTTTTTTTATGAAAAAAGTATTTTTTCGTTGATCATCAATTAATAGGTAATGGGTGATTAATTTTTTTTTGTACTTTTCCTTATATTGTATGAGTTTATTTAATATTTCACTTGACCGGTTTCGGCCTAGGTCATCTTCAGAAGTGAACGTCAATTTAAAAGTTCAGAGCGTGTATTCAGCGACCGTTATGAAAAATTTAGAGACGTCTTTATCGTTAATCACGTGATTAAAAATATTTCTTCATAAGAAATATTTTTTTAAAGACGTGATTAACTTTAACAACGTCTCTAAAATTTTCATCACGGTCGCTGAATACATGCTCAGGTGTTTAGAAAATTGTATCATGACTTCTTCTTCTACGTGGTAAATTCAGATTCATTTTGATTTTGAAACTTGTGTAAAACAAGGTGAACTAAAACTTGATGATGCATGGGAAAATTTGGACGAAATAAAAAAAAGTTATCACCCATTAACAATGTCCTTATAAATAGATCAATTCAAATTACATGAATTAATAGGTGTTTTTAATGAATACAAAATCACTCATTAATGACCCTATTAGTGAATGATTTTTGTTTAATGAATGATTCTGGACACTCACTCTGTTGGTGCAAGTAAAAAACAACTAACTTAATTTAATTTTGGAAGTCATCATGATAAATTGAAGACTATTTATATTAAAATTGTCATTAGGACATTTAAATTTGTTACTGTAAAAGTACTTTTTGTTAAAAAGGTTCCATGTTCTAGCATTATTTTAGAGCTGTTTTTCTTTGGTAATTATCTTGCATAAATAATCTTCAAAAACTCTACCAGTGAATGAGTATAATAGTATTATATTTTAGATTTTTATGATTTGAAAAAATTAAGTATTTTACACAGATTTCATTCATTTTTAATATTATTTTAACGTTTCAAAAAATAAAAAAATTAGATTTTTTCTGCTATTAATTTTAGTTGTTTTCGTTTGACTTTTAATATTATTTTGGTTGTCTATTGTTTTGTTTGGATGTGAAATAAAATATCGAGAGTGCAGGAAGTTCATTTATAAATACAATCAGACACTTTTAGAATAACACGAGCTTTGCTTTGACGCCAACAATCAATTGATAATGAGGACTACAGACCCAAAGAATTTTTTTAAACTATGACTAATGATCAGATTAGATTTTAAGAGAAAATTATCATTACATTAATTTTTATTAAAGTAGGAAGAGTTTGTTTTTATTACATTCTATTTTTATTAAAGTAGGAAGAGTTTGTTTTTATTACATTCTATTTTTATTTTATTTAATTATAATTATTATCATTGTTTACATACTTATAAAATATAATATAATTTTTAAAAAAAGGAAAAGTAATTATTATGGATTAAATAGCTGATTTTATAAGTGCTTGTAAGAGTATACATTAAAATAAACTTGTGTGACTCGAACATTAGAACATAGACGCATTGTCAACATTTTTGTTTGATAAAGGTAAATATAATGATAAAATTTGAGATAAAAACAACTATTTCTTTTTCTTCGCAGAATAGGTTTTAGACGATATCAATTTAAAGCAATTTTGTTGAAAACAAAGGAAATGTGTAGGGTGGTGAACTTTTCGATGCTATCCATTATTACCTTACAAGCAGTAAATTTTAGAAGGCAGGTTTAATTACAAGAAATGTGCCTTACCTAAGACAATTGTTTTTTCTAAATAATTTATAAAATCGCAAATGATTTAAAGAACAATTAAAATAAGGTAATTACGAATTACGTTTCCTCATATATGAATCATGAATACCGTAATAATAACCTTTTTTAGATTAATAACTGGGATTGCCACGACATTCACTTTAGAGTATAATCGGTGATATCTTCAATTTACGTCATTTAGGAGAATTTTTAAATAAAAATTACTCATCCAATACTTTCTTTACTATTTTGAGCTTTAAAAAATTAGATAATTTATGTCCAATCGTATTTGGAAGTGTTGTTTTTGTGTAAAATACAAATTTGTTTTTAAACTTTATTTTTAATTCGTGATTATTTTGATCGCTTGTAAATTTGAGGCTGATTTATCACCAAGGTGGTGCTCACGGTGTTCTTCTGTTAACTAATGTGACACCGGATATCCGTAAAGAGTGATGAATGTATGAGCACACCAACACATATAATACCGGTCTGCGGCTGTGGCGCGTTTCTGACTCAATTACAAGAGTGTTTGGCTTGATTTTACATCATCCTTTATCCTACATTATTACGCTGAAATTCATTAGAAAACTGGAATTAGAAATTTTAATTTAAATGTCATTCTTTTATTCCATCAAATAGGATAAAAAAATATTCCAAGTACTGTTTTTACCATTTTCACTTGTGATGACAAAATTATTTTAATAAAATTTATATCTAGAAAATATTATTTGTTAAATGTGGTGTTTTACTGTAAATCAATGAATATTATAAGTTTTATTTTTTGCAACTTTAAAGCAATGAGTCTATATAATAAAATTACAATTGGAAGTATGTAAAAAATAATTTAAAACGGGGAAAAACATGTTTAAACTTTTTTTAACAATATTAATAAACTATAGTATTGACCTTTTAAATCGTGCTGGGAAGTAGGGATTGATGACTAACACTTCATTTTTCACTTGTCTTTTAATGTCTTTAAATAAGTTATGACGATCTAACTCAAAAGATGTCAATGAATTTTTTTTCTTTTTTTTTAATCTCACTTTAGTTTATAAATATATCTATAATTAGGTTTGTATTGCAAACATTAAGCCCTTCTATAATAGATTAATTTCATCATCAACGAAACTAGCATCAGTAAGATTAATTACGAGATTGATGTATGTGTGTTCATGTATAATGTTATTAACATCAGCATTAATTTGATTGGAAATAAGATCTAATTGTAAGATTGTCTAAGTCCTCATTTAAATTTGTGCATCTACATTTATTTATAAATAATTTACAGTTCCAATTATCTTAAATGGCCTCTTTTGAAGATTAGATTCGAGATCTCCAGTATTTGATTTTTCCCTGATCATGTTTTCTCGTGATTGTTAATTACAAATGACTTTATTGAAAAAGTGTCTATTTGGCGTCCTTGGGTACAAGATTGTGCTTTAAACTTTGATCATTGAAATCAGAATGTTTCAAAAAAAACTTAGGAGGAACTATCGACAAATAGAAGCATTAAAATCTTCGAAAGTTTGGTTCTAGTTAGACCTCAAAATCATTTACTCTTCGAGAATGTTCTTTCAACGTAAAAAGACATTTTTAAGGGTTAGAAATTAGAGCAAATTTAATTCACAACAAACGAAAAAAGTAGGGATCTACCTTTTTTGTTATGGAGGTTACAGCATTTTGACCCATTAAGGTTGTATTTTTTTAATTTTCCGAAAGTTGTTCATATTTACAACAAATCAGAATTCTTGAGAAAAATGTTTCAAATAAAAGTTGTACGGTTGGTGGTTATTAAAAAAAAATCGGCGCGGTGTTGCCGAACTTACCTATTAAAACTTTAAATTCTTATAACTTCTATACTATTTACTTCAGTAAAATATAAAACATGCTCCATAAATCTCTGAAAGCAAAAAAAGTTAAGTGATTATCGCCTGACCTTCAACTTGCTGTTCAAGGTCATGGCAATATTTCCAAAAAGTGCGTCACTAAGAATCGTTCAACTTTTATTTGAAATATTTTTCTGTAAAATGCTTAATTTCCAAAATAAAGCAGCGTTGCCGAACATTATGTATTGAAAATTTAAACCTTTGTAACTTTCATACTATTTACTTTAGAAAAATAAAAAAATATGTTCCGTAAACCTCTGAAAGCAAGCTATAATATTATGCAATAAAAATGGGTTGCCCCTATTTAAAAAAAGTTAAATGATTATCGCCTGACCTTCATCTTGCTGTTCAAGGTCATGGGCAATATTTCCAGATAGTGTGTCACTAAGAATCGTACAACTTTTATTTGAAATATTTTGCTCAAAAATGCTTTGTTTCAAAAGTAAACGGGCGTTGCCGAACTTTTTATATACAGGGTGTTTACGGTTGACCCGTTAATATTTAAACCGATGAAAGTAGACGTCGAATAGGTAGATTAAGAAAAAATCATTTAGTAAAAGTTGCTTTATAAGGGAGCTACACCCTTTTAAAAGGAATACCAAAAAGAAGGTTTTTGTTTTTTTTTTTTTGTTTTAGGATCCATAGGTAATATTCTCTGCCCCAAATACTAAATTAAAAACATTAAAATGAGTACCTAATAACTCTCACTCCCACTCAAGAGTGAGACATGCAGGGTGAGTTTAAAGTAACGCATAAAAATCATAACTACCTTCTTTTTTGTAATTTTTAAAAACGGTAAAAGACATGTCGCATTGTTTTTAAAAAAACTTTATTTTGAAGTCAACAAAAAAAAATTTTTTCGGTTGGCATGTCGTCACTATGACGTCATCAATTTTTTTAATGGATTGATATCGTTTTTATATTATACAGAGGGGTGCACAAAAAACGGCCAACGATGTAGCTTCGTTATTTCTTATCCGATTTTAATAAGTGATGTGTCAAATTAAATGGTTTGAAGAATACTATCAGATAAAAAAAGATTAATTTTATTTTTGAAAACATCAGAGGAGGAGGCAACTTATCTTTTTCAAATGGCAACATATTTTTTTCGACTAAAAAAAAAAACATTAACAAAAATAATCTAAACCAATTATACCAATTTTTTTTTAAATTATTTTTTAAGTTTTTTTTATTATTATTAATTTTTTTTAATTTAATTCAATTGTTTTTTTTTTGTTTTTGAGTTTTCATCTTTTTAATTTGTTTTTTAATTTATTATTAATAAATTAAAAAATTATTAATAATAAATTAAAAAACAAAACTTAAAAAAATAAAAAACTGAAAACTCTAAAACAAAAAAAAACAATTGAATTAAATTAAAAATTTTTTTTTTTCTTATTTCTTTTTAATTTTTTTATTATTATTAATTTTTTTAATTTAATTCAATTGTTTTTTTTTGTTTTTGAGTTTTCATCTTTTTAATTTGTTTTTTAATTTATTATTAATAAATTAAAAAATTATTAATAATAAATTAAAAAACAAAACTTAAAAAAATAAAAAACTGAAAACTCTAAAACAAGAAAAACCATTGGATTAAATTAAAAAAATTAATAATAATAAAAAAATTAAAAAGAAATAAAAAAAAATTAAAAAAAAATATTAAAAAAAAAATTATTGGTATAATTGGTTTATTTTTGTTAATGATTTTTTTCAATCGAGAAAAATATATTGCCATTTGAAAAAAAAGTTGCCTCCTCCTTTAATGGATTGATATCGTTTTTATATTATACAGAGGGGTGCACAAAAAACGGCCAACGATGTAGCTTCGTTATTTCTTATCCGATTTTAATAAGTGATATGTCAAATTAAATGGTTTGAAGAATACTATCAGATAAAAAAAGATTAATTTTATTTTTGAAAACATCAGAGGAGGAGGAGGCAACTTTTTTTTCAAATGGCAATATATTTTTCTCGATTGAAAAAAATCATTAACAAAAATAAACCAATTATACCAATAATTTTTTTTTTAATATTTTTTTTAATTTTTTTTTATTTCTTTTTAATTTTTTTATTATTATTAATTTTTTTAATTTAATCCAATGGTTTTTCTTGTTTTAGAGTTTTCAGTTTTTTATTTTTTTATGTTTTGTTTTTTAATTTATTATTAATAATTTTTTAATAATAAATTAAAAAACAAATTAAAAAGATGAAAACTCAAAAACAAAAAAAAACAATTGAATTAAATTAAAAAAATTAATAATAATAAAAAAATTAAAAAGAAATAAGAAAAAAAAATTTTTTAATTTAATTCAATTGTTTTTTTTTTGTTTTAGAGTTTTCAGTTTTTTATTTTTTTAAGTTTTGTTTTTTAATTTATTATTAATAATTTTTTTAATTTATTAATAATAAATTAAAAAATAAATTAAAAAGATGAAAACTCAAAAACTCAAAAACAAAAAAAAACAATTGAATTAAATTAAAAAAAATTAATAATAATAAAAAAAAATTAAAAAATAATTTTAAAAAAAATTGGTATAATTGGTTTAGATTATTTTTGTTAATGTTTTTTTTTTAGTCGAAAAAAATATGTTGCCATTTGAAAAAGATAAGTTGCCTCCTCCTCTGATGTTTCAAAAATAAAATTAATCTTTTATTATCTGATAGTAGTATTCTTCAAACCATTTAATTTGACATATCACTTATTAAAATCGGATAAGAAATAACGAAGCTACAACGTTGGCCGTTTTTTGTGCACCCCTCTATAGAGGGTGAGGATAAAGTTCGGTAACGACCATTTATTTTTGAAATAAAGCATTTTTGAAAAAAATGTTTCAAATAAAAGTTTTGTCAGGAAAATAAATAGTTGCAATTGTTTATTTCTTTTCTTGTCGTGAAAAGCCTTCTACTCAAAAATGCAGCAGTTTGAACATCTGATCAAATAAAATCATGTAAGAAATCTTTAAACTTATTGGTTTTCGAAATAAATGGACGTTGCCGAACTTCTTGTATTAAAACTTTTAACCTTTATAACTTCCGAAATATTTGCTCAAAAAAAGAAAGAATGATCTGTAAACCTCTCAAAGTAGGCTATGAAAGTGTACGATAAAAACTGGGGGTTTCTATTTAAAAAAAAGTCATCATGGACTGACCTTGGACCTGAACTTCAAGGCCATGGTAATATTACTACGTAATGTACCACTAAAAATAGTAGAACTCTTATTTGAAACATTTTTTTTCAAAAACGCTGCATTTCGAAAATAAATGGACGTTGCCGATCTCTTTTTATTGAAAATTTAAACCCTTGTAATTTCTAAACTATTTATCTAAAAAAAATAAAAAAATATGGCCTGTAAACCTCTACAAAGAAGCTATAATATTATGCAAAAAAAAATTGAGGTTGTCATTTGAAAAAAAAAAGTTGAGTATCGCTTGACCTTCACCGTACTGGCCAAGGTCATGGCAATATTCTTAAAGAATGCGTCTCTAAGAATAGTAAAACTTTTATTTGAAACATTTTTTTCAAAAATAAATGGTCGTTGCCGAACTTTTTCCTAACCCTGCATAACAATACCTTATTAAAAATGTTTTACAACGTTACCAAAAAGTTTATAGACGAAAATTTTTTTTTGTTGAGTTCATAATAATTTTTTTTTAAACAATGGGACACATCTTTTACAGTTTTTGAAAATTCAAAAAAATAAGGTAGTTGTAATGATTTTTTTGCGTTATTTTAAACTCACCCTGTATACTTCTAGAGTACAAGAGTAAAATAAAAAGGAGACTTATTGGTGACATGGGCCATTCTTTCTAACATTTACACCAGGTACCAAAATTTATTAGTCCCAAATTATGGTATACAGGGTGGACCATTTAACTTCAGACAAATAAATATCTAACAAACTAAAAAACTAAAGGTTTTCTTTAGGTGCATGAAGTTAGAAATGCCCGTATTAAAAAAAACGTGTTTTAACATATTCTTTAATTAGTGCTAAATTAGTGCTAATTTGTGCTGCAAATTTTAAAATTTGTGCTTTTGTAGTTTTGTAGATAACCGCTTTATGGTTGTGCAGTTCTAACTTCACGCTAAAAATGCCCATGTCACGAGAATTAATTTTATCATATGCAATAATTAGTGCTTAATTAGTGCTGCCACTTTTAAAATTTGTGCTTTTCTAGTTCTTTTTAAAAAACTTGGTTTACGCTGAAATTAACAAAAAGATAACCCTTAACCAAAAAATAAATTGCCATTGTTTTTCCCCCGTTTGAACCAAACAAGTTTGATTCGATAGTTTTTTGTCCAAACCTTTTAGTTTTTCAATTATTCATTTGTCTCAAGTTAAATGGTCCACCCTGTATACACAACACAGGAATTCATGTTTCTGTGATACCTTTTAATACCTTTGAAACTCACCTTTTACTTAATAATAATTATAATTAATAATAAATTATAGAATTAGTATCTAATATTAAAATAAAAAACTCACTCTTTTTAAAGATATTTAATGAGCCAGAAAGTTTTCGTCAACCAATGTTGACATTATCAACAATTTTAATGTAATTGATAATGTCAACATTGGTTGACGAAAACGTTCTGGCTCATTAAATATCTTTAAAAAGAGTGAGTTTTTTATTTTAATATTAGATACTAATTAATTAATTTTAGATGGATCTATCACAAATAAATTATAGATTTAAACTATTTTGCGGGGTACGGAAAAGCATTTTTACTCAAATTTGTTCTTTACTTGTTGTAGTAGAAAACTGTAAAATTCCATTACGCCGATGGTCAAAAGTTATTTTTTTAGTTTTCGGACTCTTCTTATACATACACCACTATTTTTATTGATTATGTCTTCCATATTTTCTTCTTAACTTGTGTGATTTTGATTTTCTGCTTTCTTTGAATTTTTTCAATTAAATCAACAAAATGCTCAAATTAACAAATTAAGCAAGACAATTATAAAAGTATTAGAAATTTATTTGTTTTGAACATGAAATGATTGAAACTCATTAACTTCTTAAAATTTCAATAATCAAAGTATTTTAAAGATAAAGAAATATATACCATAATTTGGGACAGAGGTAGCATGGTTGCTTGTGTGTTCCAATAATCCATATAATATGAAAATTTCTTAAATAACTTAATATAAATTATATTATTTTTTTATAAGTAAAAAAATAACGGAAATAAAAATTTTATACTGAAGGGTCATAGGGTATCTTCCCCAGGTGGTCTATAGGTTTCCTCGTCCTTCGCCAAATGCCAAATGTAATAACATATGTTAGTTGTAAACTCTGAAGGGTGAATTGAGGGTAATACATAATTCTTGACTTCCCTGCTCGATGCGGATGTATACATATTTTTTCATTTTGTTTCTGGCGTTCGTGACTATGAATTATGCCGTGTTAGTAGTTCATTATATTATTAGAATACTTCTATATTAAATATTTCGAGCTTTAATCCAAACACCTCAACATTTAATTAAAAGGTCAACTTAATTTTTGAGCCATTTTGGATTACCTATAGGGTCGTTTGCGGGGTGAAATAATGCTTTGATATTGTACATTGCTTGTTTATAGCCATAGCCATAGCCATTTAATGATGCCAATAGTAATTAAATCTTATATTAATTAAAATTCCTAATCAGAGAACAGTTTTAATGCCGTAAAAATGAAAATAATCTCATCACCTTTTAATGTTAATTAAGGTTTACTTTTTTATTTATTTTTATAAAAATTTTCTTCCTTCTTTGAAGGACTTGATCATGAAATATGTACCTTACCGTACTTTTCTTTTTTCTTTCAGCCACAATTAGAATCCAATAAACATAAGCGATTAATTGTAAGAATGGGTAGCATTTTCAGCATTTAATGAATTAAAATAATACTTAACATTATGTAAATGTCTGTAGCGATTTTTTACCGAATGACCTACTTCACTTGCTCAATACATGATCAATTGGATACTTATCAAGAAATTCACTTGGCAAGAAAAGGGGCAATTTCAATCGCTGCAGGAGAATCTATCTCTATACTCGTATTTTCAAGGAAATGGAATCTATTGATCTAATCTTATTATTTGTCAAGTCAGGCTTTAAATTTTCCACATAAAAAACAAATTAGCTTACTGATTTAATCAAATGAAATGTTGAGATAGAGATTATTATTAAAAATAATTATTATAGAAAAATTATCTTTGATCTTTGGCAGTAAATAAGTGAAATTATTTTGCTCTTGGTAAATTTTCCTACGACACGTGCCAAGAAAATACGCATATGAATGAAATTACGCTTTTATTTTAACCAATTCACTTAAAAACCGCACGTTCCGCCAACTCAATTCACCAAAACAGAAAATGAGTCATGCTATTTTTAAGTGGAAATATGTAAATATTTTCTTTTTTATTTATGTGCTCCCACATATTATTTTTCATTGTTAATTATAATTAAAGACAACTTCAGCAAAGATGATTCACGTTTATTCCATAATACATAATAGAAGTACATTATACTATTATGCATATAATGGGTGTCCAAATATAACAAGTATTTGTATTTCCCAGAAGAAAATATACAGGCTGTTCCAATATTTTAAAGAATTTCTTTTAGTAGTAAATAAAGTTTTTTATTGTTGAACCAAATTAATGACCTAAAACTGTATTTATTTTAAAGATGTTGCAACGTTGGTGTTCAACAGCATTACTTTAAAAAGAAAGTGTGAATAATGAACATATTATGTAACTAGTTCGCAGAATATTTTTTGCCAAATAAGTTTGGCGGACGGTCGATTGGCTACCTTAATTTTCAAGGAAAAATGGCACTTTCAATTATAATTTGAGAATGCACTTCTAAAGACTAAATAAAAAATGATCAATTTTGACACAAGATCGTTGCAAAAAAAAGATAAAGAAAAAGTATGATCAAACGATTATAACATGAAATCCGTTTTTTTTTTAATTTTTTTTTTATATATTAACCCTCTAATGTCCAATTTTTTTTCTTTCTAATAAAATTACAGTAGGCTACTTTAAGGTTACTAATGCTAATACTAAATTTGTATTAAAATTTAACTGAAACTGTACCTGGTAGTCTGAGGACCGAGTTTTATTTGTTTTGTAAACAATAGTCTACAGGCAAGGACGGTATTGTGCCAAAATTTCAATAAACACAATTCTACATAAGATTTTATATCGCCCGCCTCAAGGCAGTTTTAGGAACTAGAGGGTTAAATCTTTTACACCTTTTCCAATTATATTTTAGAAAACATCAACAGTATTTCAGAGAAATCAATTTAATTTCAGGAAGCTTTAATTGTATTTCAGAATCATCAATTGAATTTCAGAAAGGATCAAATGTATTTCAGAAAAATTAATAGACTTTCAGAAAGGAGCAAGACGTAGCAGCTGTTGGCTAAAATATTTTTAGGTTATCTAAAATTTCTCCGCCAAATATAATTTGAATGGAAGAAATTAATTCTTTCTGCAATACAATTGATTACTTCTGAAATAAAAGATAATAATACTTTCTGAACTTACACAGATGACTTCTGATTTTCAAATGATACTTTCTGAAATACAATTGATACTTTCTGAAATTAAATTGTTTTTTTTAAATACAATTGATGATTTCTGAAATTGAATTATCTTTTCTGAAATACAACTGGAAAATTTGTAGTTCTAGCTATCATTTGTTGCAATTTTTGTTTTGGTATTCACTGGATAGTCAAATCGTGCTTTTGTAATAAAATAGTAAAGAAACCAATGATTCTTGGAGACAGAAGGAGTCCAGATTTCATCTAAATTTAGAATGTCATGGTCAGATTTCTTCGAATTTAAAAGTTTTAATAGGCTAGATCATCTCTAAAAATTACACCTACAGAACGTTAAAGAAGTTATTTTATTCCAGAGCCAATATTCCCTATTTTTTCTATCGCGAAAAATCGAACTTCAGCACTTCGCAATCGGAATTTTAACACTCTTTTTCTGCATGCGAATTTCGGTTCGCGTGGTTACAGAATGACATAAGAAGACATAAAGTGTATGCAGACGTAATTTTGAGAAATTGACAATTAAAATAGTACTTAAAAGTACTATTTCCTAAATATCTTTATATCTGACATTACATTTTTTCGATAATACACTATATTTTTTTAAATTTGGTGAAATTTTTAAGTTTTAATTTTTTATATTACCCTGTAATTCCGTTCTTTTGTATTACGTGTTTTTATTTCTCTATTTTATCATAAATAAATCCACTTTGTTCTTTTGTCCATATAGTACATAGGCTTTTATTTGAGTCTACCCCATTTTTACATCCACACCAATAATATTTATTTGTCTCATTTCTCCAAATCTTTCTTTCATCATTCAGCCTAGTTTCGCTCCACCCTATGTTGAAGGAGACCTTTTGTGTACATCGGCGTTTTTCCAACTCTACTAATTTTTGGTGTCCAGTGATGATGGTCTAGATAACACACTAAAGGATTGAATTCATAATTTTATTTATAAATGTTTAAAATTAATCTTATTTGTATAGGCACTCTTTATATTTTGGCTCTGCTTGTCACATATTCCTATATAAATATACAAAACGGTAGTAGGTATACTAAAAATTATCCTATTTACATAATTTATACTACTTAGTTAATCACAACAAATACATGCACTCAATAATAGAACGAATTGAAGGTCAATTGTTACTTATTTAAACTTATTAATACCTATAATTATTCCCGCCTCCATATATACAATTTTTTTTGCACTTCAATTTATTGTAGTAATGAGCTATTTATCTCTTAGTTGGAGGAAAAAATAACAAATTTACAGGTTGGTTGTTGAAACCTGTAAGCCCTTAGAGAAAATATCTATAAGATGAGTATGGATACCACCCATTACAATCCATATAACAAATCTTACAAATATTTTCTGTATGGACTTACAATTATAGTCAATAGTCTTTAAGGATTTTTGAACTTTTATTTTTTGCGAATCTTAACAGCAGGACTTAAACAAATATGAATTACTTCGAATTTTGCTTATTAATTTTTATGATTTCACTATACTTTTCCCATAAATTATTGTTTTTATAATAAAAAATCATAAAATTTCAAGATTAAATCATTCACTTCTCGTTCTAGGTGCATAAATAACTATTTTTATTGCGAAAGCCTGCAAAGAAATTTATTTCCACTCATTTTCCAAGCCCCCGTGGTAAAATAAAAATTTAATATTTAATAACCCTTTTCAATGTATAAATCTTTGGCCTTTGAAATGGATGCCTACAAAAGACGAGGCAAACTTGATGTTTTTTCATGTACACAGAAGCTTTCTTAGCTCTAGCAAAATTTCAATATGTCTAGAGTAATTCGTTACATATACAGGGTGTATCATAATATTTGGGAGAAAAATTTTCCTTGGGCAGAGGACATCAAAATAATGAAAAAGTTTCCTATAAACATACCGGGTGGAAATGAAACTAGGGCCACCCCTGGCATTTCTTTATTTATGGAAATAAAAAATTAAAATTTTAGTATATTATATGATCTAAGAAAACAAATCTTATGGATCGAATAAATTTTTAATTTTACTTCCGGTTTATCAGGAAATGGCATCCACTTTCTTATTTTAAATATAACCCCCTGATTTTTTCTACGTAAAATCAAACATTGGTTAATTTTAAGTATGTTTATGACAAAAAAATATTTTTTTTCAAAACTATAAGAAAAAAATTTGTTTTTTTTTTTGGTAAAAAATTTGAGTAAAACCTACAAAAACTATTTTTAAACATACATATGGGATATCACAGTAACCGCAAAAAAACCCTCTATTTAATTAGGGGGTGGCCCTTATATCATCCCATTTAAAAAAGTAAAGATATTTCCAAAAAACTTAAAAAATTAAAAAAAATAATATCTCAAGAACGGTGAAATAAATTTTATAAATTACAATTTATTTTACGTATTTGTATAATTTAAAAATAGTTTTTGTAGGTTTTACTCTAATTTTTTACCAAAAAAAAATTCAACATTTTTTCTTAAAGTTTTGAAAAAAATTTTTTTTTTGTCATAAACATACTTAAAACTAACCAATGTTTGATTTTACGTAGAAAAAATCAGGAGGTTACATTTAAAATAAGAAAGTGGGTGCCATTTCCTGATAAACCGGAAGTAAAATGAAAGATTTATTCGATCCATAAAATTTGTTTTCTTAGATCATATAAGATACTAAAATTCTAATTTTTTATTTTCATAAATAAAGAAATGCCAGGGGTGGCCCTAGTTTCATTTCCACCCGGTATGTTCAGTTTCGATTTTTGAGGATACTGTAGCTCTTTAATGATGCTAACAAAGAAGAGATTTTTGGTCATTTATTTCAGAACGATTCCTAGTAAAGCATTCAATTTACACTTGTTTCGCTTCTATATTTATTTGAGATATTTTTCTTGGTTGTAAATGGAATTTTAAGAGATCGTTAGTATTAAAAACAGTGGTAAATTTTTAAGCATAAGATTTGCATTACATTTTTTTTCAAAATAGTATTGATTCAAGTTTACACAAAAAAATTACTCTTATGCAAATCCGATAGAATGCGCTGTTTTAAATATATGCCTACATGGACAGTTATCAGACTAATATTTCTTGTAAGACTTTATCAAAATTATTCCAAAAGTTATAAACAAAGCTTATGTAATACGATGTAAAAGATTCACAATTAATCACAAAGAAATATTTAGAACATAAAAAAGGCAGATTATTTGGTTTTAATTTTTAAGTGCATTTTTTTCTTTAACGGGTGTAAGTGATATACCAAATTAGAAGCCTTAACTAGAAACGGCTCTAAAAGAAATGATCAAAAACCACTTTTATCACCACATTCTCCAATGTTGTCCTACATCTTATGATACACCCTACATGTAGATCAAGTTTAAGAGACACCTACCAGGTATTATTCAGTTACAGTAAATTAATGACTTATGGCATTAGTAAATGTATAAATAATGCAGACATTAAAACTGTGTTGTCACTTGTAATAAAATTCAAAATACTAAGGAAACTAGCACTTGCGTATTGTTAATAATGACGGTTTAGGACAATGATTTCAAAACTCGGGGCGCATCCTAGCAAAACACCAATTTTGTGTTTTATGCCGATTTTTGACCAAACGGAGTAGTTAAGTTTGTGTTCTTTAATTTTAAAAACACGAAAAACAAAAATAAATTCAAAGCTTTGTTTCCACTGAGCTGGCCATTTCTACAAAGAAACGTGTCGAAATATTTGAAAGTTACCGCTTCCGAGCGGGAAACAAAAAACACAACAGAAAGTCGTCAAAACCACAAATATTCAAAAAAATTGTAAAATTTTTTATTTCCAGTTTGTTCGTTTGATGGATAACCTTATTCTGCTTAATTTTCCACCAAACGGACTAGTCAATTTTGTGTTCTGTCTCTAAATTTAAAAACATGGAAAAAACAATTCATTACTACTTTCACTGAGCGTGAACGATATTATCCTAGGTTAGTTTAGTTTTTATTTCCAGACGTATTCAATTAAATTGAACTCGAAAAACTACAATTATGTTTCGGGAGGAAGATTTATTCTTAATCATTGCTATTGCTATTTTCGGAGATTATCTTTGTAGCACATAAAGTATAGCGTTGTACAGTTGTTGGTCCCAGCTTCCAGCTGGGAGCAACTTTACCTACCGTGTACCCAAACCATTTTGTTTTCCCGTTCCAGACTTCTTCATTTTCTTGAAATTTCTTCTTTTTTTGTTGGAAGTGAGATTTAATTTTCTTTCACTTTCTGAGGAGTTCAAGAAAGAGGTGACATAAAATAATGTTTGGGAAGTATTGGTTTCAGGTCATAAAAAAGATATTTTGCTAATATTTTTAGTCTAGTTAGTTTTTCTCCAAACTACGAAAGATGGAATTCCAAGTGTTTTATAACAATTTCACGTCTGTCCACCCTCCGATGTTATCAGACTAACCTCAGAATGCCTTTTGTAGGAGTAACTTCAGAAGGCTATAGTAAGTAAAGCAAAGAGCTACGATTTCCATTTGACTTGAAAAAATAACATTAATGGGTCTTATTTTGGAAAAAAAATTCAAAAACTGACAAAAATATATTTTTTCTTCGCGATTTACATTTCAGCAATTAATTTTCTATTACTGTTGTCACCAATTGAAAGAGGATGGTCTTAACTTACTAATGATATATTTTTTTAATCCCTACGCACTTTGGTTAAATTGTTATTAGCGTTTTTGTGATTTTTGACAAAAATCGGCGAGGTAAAATTCAAAACGCTGTAGCTCTAAAACTAAAAAAGGTAGTCCCCCACTTTTTTGTTTTTTTTTCCGATTTAATTTGTTCTAGTTTCTAACCCTGACCTTTGGTGAACCACGAACAGAATACCCTGTATAATTATAAACGCAAATTCTATTAAAATATACGGGGTGTCCTTTAACTACACCGACAACGCTTAACTGGTGATAGTAGAGCTGAAAATAAGTCGATTTGGCTTTATTTATATCCAAATATGCACCCCTCAGAAGATATAAGCTTCTGAAGTTCATTTAAAAAAAATATTTTTTTAATTGTTGTCAAAGTAATACAAATTTTATGATGAAATTTTGTATGCATGCATTTTTATAAAACAACGCTTGTTTGGTAAAAATTTTACCAATCCTCGATTGCTGGAAATGGTCTTATATGGTACCCAAGGACATAAATCACTTTAGAACTTTTTTGGTATTCAAAACTTTTAGTAAAATATTATTTGCTTTTGTAGAGAAATTCAAGAGAAATTTTTTTGTCCCTTACAAATTTTGTATAGGAAGTGCAGTTTCTGAGTAACATTAAAAAAATAATTTAATAAATGGTAATTAGGATTTTTAACATACATTTTTAAGAAAATATTTATATAAAGCCCAAAAATTAACATTGCGTTTAGCCCATATTAAATGCATATTCGCATACTCATTAAACTCGAATTAAAATTTTAAAATTAGGAAATCCAGTTGAAATGTTGTTACCATGGATGCGGTTTTAAAAACACCTTAAATTAAATCATTTTTTTTTAAATCTTATTCGAAAATAGCACATCCTATACAAAATTTATAAGAGACAAAAAATCTTACTCTTGAATTTATCTACACCAGGCAATAAATTTTAAATTTAAATTTTAAATACCAAAAAAGTTTTTAAGTGTTTTTATCTCCTCTCGTACCATCTAAGACCATTTCCGGTAATCGAGGATTGGTACAATGTTTTCACAAATGAGCGGTTTTTATAAAAATGCATGCAGACAAAATTTCCTCATAAAATTTTTATTACTTTGGCAGCAATTAAAAAAAATATTTTTTTAAATGAACTTCAGAAGCTTATAACTTCTTAGGGGTGCGTTTTTGGATATAGATAAATAGGGTCAAATCGACTTATTTTCACGTCTACTATCACCAGTTAGGCGTTGTCGGTGTAGTTACAGGACACCCTGTAGTTGTTGTATTGCAACTATATTTCCTGCAAATAATTTCTTGCCTTCCACACAAATGGTAGCTATGATTTATTCTAGTATTATAAGTCATTCAGCTACATCGTTATTTTATCGCGGAAATTTACTGTTTGCCTTAAAATAAATTAATGTTAACTAATGTGTTTGTCAGAACCTAAACATTTTGGATAATAGTTAAATACGAGGAATCCCCTTAATTTATACCTAATTTTTGTATTATAAAAATAACCGAAGATTTCCTCGAATTTTAGTTTTCAAAAATATTACGTTAGTATAAATTAAAAATAAGGGATCGAAATTATTATTAAGAAAATAATGTTTTTGTATAGCTATTTTATATTATTTAAATAAACTAATTTTTTATATGTATAAAAAAAGAATTTTCGTTGTTCCACTTAAAATTCTATGCTTTGTTTTTAAACTCATAATCTTGTGCATATTAATGTTGATATGTTTATCTCCATGATAAGGATGGCATGTTAAATTGGAAATGTTTCTTACATGAATGAAGAGTAATTAAAATGGTAATGTGATTATAAATTATTCATTAAAATATTAAAATGACTTCGTAGTAGTGCAAGGTTATAATGTGTAATTAATTTTAATTTCCAAAAAATAATAAATATCATTAATAGGGAAATACCAGTTCTGTTTTTACCTTTTATATTTGAAAAGTTAAAAGCATAAAAATGTTAATAACAAATTTTCTACAATTTAAACACTGAGCTAAAGTTATATTTAAATGCATCAATTTTTACATTCATATTTTTTATTTAAATTTAATGGACAACGGTTTAATTTTTATAATATTACAATAAAAATACATACAATTCTCAGTAAAAACATACAAAAAGTTTATTGAAAATCATACCCCCGAGTTAAAAATGTAGGCACTTTTTCAGATTTTATTTTTTAAATTAAAAACAACTAAATGTGAGGATGTACTCACCGGGCAAGGACGGGATTATTCCTGCGTTGCTACCTAAAGGCATTGAACATATTGCCCCATGCCTGCAAGCAATATTTAAAGGTAGCTTTACATTAGGGTACATCCCTAAATCATGGAGAAAGGCGAAGGTAGTTTTCATACCATAGACGGGCAGACAGCTTATCTCCTTCCTCATTAAAGCCATGGAGAAAATTTTATACATTCACATCAGAAGCAAAGTTGCGCTTCATGTGAAAAAGTTTGCCTACCAACCAGGAAAATCCACTATCGATGCCTTACATTACCTGGTGAGGAGTGTAGAAAATGCACTTTCTTCCAAGGAAGTGGCGCCCGGACTGTTTGTGGTATAGAGGGTGCCTTTGATAACACCTCGTTTACATCCATAAGAAGGGCTGCCACAAGAAAATGTATCAACCCTACCACCATAAGATGGATTGAAGAGATGCTCAGGAGCCGGGTGGTTATGTCCTCTCTAGGTAGCGCCGAAGTGCCCACGACAAAGGGCTATCCCAAGGGGGAGTATTATCACCCATGTTTGGTCCATCGTCATGGACGACCTTCTGGAGACGCTGAACAGCAACGGCTACGATGCGCTCGGATATGTAGACGACTTAACAGTTATAAAAGGCAAACATGAAGGGACCTTATCGGCCCTGATACAAAATGCCTTAAATATAATCAGCAACTGATGCAAAACGTTCACTCATGCAAGAACACCATCATTCCATTTACGATGCGGAGGAAACTAAATCTACAAACGCCTCACCTAAATGGTCAATCAATCGACTTTTCCCATGTGACAGGAGTGCTTACGAAGGAGACTTAAAGGAACACAAATACATATTGACCGACAGCCAGACAACGATTCGGACTTTAAAGGCCCACACCATTGAGTTCAAATTGACCTGGGAATTTCGACAATCCTTGAAGCAACTGGCAAAAGGAAACAAGCTTGTCCTAATGTGGGTGCCAGGGCACCAGGGAATAGAAGGCAACGAAATTGCTGATGAGTTGGCAAGATAGGCCTCAAATCTTTCAGCGAGTGGTCCAGAACAGTTCTGTGGGCTAAACAAGACACATTTACGGGAGGAGATCATACGGTGGGAAAGAGATAGTATAATGTATCACTGGAGTCATACTCCAGGTTGAAGATAGGAACGAACTGAGGCTCATCACAGGCCTTTTAACTGGACACTGCCCATTGAGGTATCATTTCAACAAAATGGGCAAGTCAGAAATTAAAACTTACAGATTCTGTGGCCTAGAAGATGAAACTTCGGAGCAAATCATTTCCGAATGCCATGCAATAGCTCGCAACAGATTTGATCACTTTGGCTGTACAATAGTAATTCCAGAGGAAGTCAAGGCAATTTATCTTAAGGATTTAATTAGCTTTATTAAGCATTTAGACATCCCAGGACTTCACTAGAGTAAGGGTTGAATAAAAGATCAAATTGGTCGCAGTTTGGTAAGGTTCAATTGGAGCCAATCGCCCTCCTATCTAATCTAATCTAAGGACACATTTTTTATATTTGATTACACGCACAGTGCTAAGAAAAACTAGCTTTTTTTTAAATCAGACCAGGAGTCAAAAAATTAAAAATAATTAGTCACTTTTTCAGATTTAATTTTTTAATCGAAAGCAAAAATGTAGTGGCGCAATTTTTTTATATTTAATTACAAATGCAATTCTAAGTAAAACTAGATCACAAAATTAAAATAATTATTCACTTTTTCAGATTTTATTCATTATTTAATAAAAAAAAACCAAAGGGTCCTTTTTTATATTTGGTTACATTCTTACTGTATATGTAACCAAACATAAAAAAATGAGCATTTACATCTTTTGTTTTACATTAAAAAATAAATTCTGAATTTCACTTTTTTCCTAATTTCTTGACTCGGAGTATGATTTTCAATGGACACTTTTGTATATTTTTACAGAGAACTGTATATATTTTTATTTTGATATTATGAAAATCAAAAATTTTTTCATAAAATTTTAATAAAAAATATGAATGTAAAAATGAATGCATTTAAATCGAGATTTAAATGCAACTTCAGCCCGGTATTTAAACACGATTTTACCATAAATGTCCAGCATTTTAAGTTTTCAATACACAAAAATTCAATTAAAATTTGCTTTTATATTTTTAATTTATAAAGGAGTAGGTATTTTGTAGTTTGGAACATTAATTTTATGTCAATTAATTTAAACGAAATTCAATTAAAAAATATATGGGTTTATAATTTTGAAGGATCATTTATGTTAATCAACAAAACTGAAACAAACAATTTAAATAAATAATAACAACTAATATATACACAGTTTTGCATGATAATTGAAAACAATTTATGTTTATGTGTTTTTTTGTTCCTGCGTTTAAATAGGGCGAATTTTACGCAAAAACATCGTTCCGTAGCTGCCTTATAACTCGTCACAAAAATTGTTGTTTTTCATGTAAAGATGGTATCCATTGATTCATATTTCATGGCTTAGAAAATTCAGAGAAATATAACATCGTGCTTTGATTCGTTTTTAAATAATTTTATTTATAAAATAGGTGTACTTTAAGGACCTTAAAAATATACTATTTTTAAATTCTTTTCTCCGATTTTGCTCATTGTTAATATTGTTAAATGCTACTAAAATTTGGTACAAAAATATTTAGTAGTTTATGAGTTATTGCTCCGCCCTTATCAGCCTAATACATACACCGTATGCAAGATTAAATTATCAATCAACTTTTCATTTTTAAAATTCAATCTTTAAACTTTACACAAAACAATTATTTAGTTAATTAGAATAATATCAACAATATTACACAATGAAATTGTATTGTCTGCTTTAATACAGGGTGGTCGAGATTAAGTGAACAGTGGATATATCTCCAAAAGTAAAACTTTTAGAAAAATGAGAACAGTTATTTTTCACCTGGAGGACTTCTTCATGGTCATTCTAACCCTAACTCAGTTTTTTCAAATGGAAACCCATATTTTTTTTATTTCAATCTGAATCCAGCAAAAAATCTTCTTTTTTAGTGGGACATTAATATACTATCCCTTTCCCACCGTACGATCTCCTCCCGTAAATGTGTTTTGTTTAGCCCACAGAACGGTTCTGGATCACTCGATGTAATCTGAATCCAGAAAAAAAATATGGGTTTCCATTTGAAAAAACTGAGTTAGGGTTAGAATAGAATGACCATGAAGAAGTCATCCAGGTGAAAACTATATCTTCTCTTTCTGTGGCCCTTTAAGACCAAATAATTTTTATTTGAAACGTTTTTTTCTAAATCTCTTACTTTTGGAGATATTTCGACTATTCACTTTATCTTGACCACCCTGTATATTGTCGTTCTTGAGAATTTCGATACCTCATTTATTGGATTATATCTAGTTTTTCGTTTTAGAACTGATTCCTTAAATGTTTATAGATGTTCTCAATTTTGGTAACGTTTTGATTTTCTATGTTAACCATTAATGTCATAAACCTCAAGAGATTCAGGGTAGAATAAATTAGAGAAAAATTTGTCTATTTTTCTAGATAAAATTCTGGGACAGCGTAAAGACGGAAGTGTACGAATAAGTATGGAAAAAACGTACTACTTCAAATTCTACTGTGTTCCAGGTGCACATATTTAAAAAATAAATGCTGAAATTCAAAATTATTTTTAAGAACGAGGACCATGTATATTTTATTTAGTTTTGTTAATGGTTACTATGCAAAAAAAAATAACAAATACTTGCTACATTTCTCTCTTTTTCTCAATTCCCCAAACCCCAAAACTACCTTATATCACAAAAAAAAATATTATGGTCTTTATAAAATTACTATCTAAACCTTGAAACCTGTTTTTACTTCAACGTTTTATATTTTATTAGGAGTATAATTTAATATCGATTATTGTCCTTTTTTTTCAAATTTCATTTAATTATAAAGATAAGTGTAAAAAAATGTAGTTGTGACGTCATACCACATTCTATCACGGTAGCAAAATTGCTTTATTCAACTGGCATCTGACCCACCGCAAACCTTCTTTTTGTTATCACTTTCCAAAGGCCGTTGTATTTTTGGAAGAAATTCTTAAAAAGATGATTTTTTGTTATTATTCGACCTATTTTCATCCCCAGATTGACCTTGAAAAATTAAATTTTTAAATCTTAATCCCCTTTAATTTTATTTTAGAATTTTTTTCAAAAAACTTTTGTTTGTTTTTTACTTAAATTTTGGTTTTCGATTTTCTTGGGTACTCTGTAGATTTATTCATTAAAATCTTAAATAATTAAGACATTAAATAGGGGTCAATCTCGGTTTTCGACGCGTCTTCATTTGATTTCTTTTATTTTTAATAGTAATTTACGTCATCCGTTTAATTTCGACGAGTAATGAGGACGCAAATAGGTACTTCCGGTGGAGACGCGGCGTAACTTCCGCTGCGTTTTCCGCACTTTTACAACACGAAAGGTTGACAAGAATTTTTGCCTTTTAAAAATCAAGCACGCGTCTACTGACTCAGCTCACATTGTCTCAATTATCGACGTTAGTAATGCTTGAACAGTGTACAGGTGACTTTACATTCTATTGTTAACAAAAAACATTTTGGTTTTGTGCGTTCTTCAAGCAATTGTTTATTTATTTTCGTGGAACGCTTAGCCAGGTAATTTGAAATTATAAAAAAATACCCTGCATTTGATTTTGGCGTATTTTTTATTTATAAAAATGGAGTACCCAGTATTTTATTAAACTTTGATAATCGGATCAATTCAGGTTTTTCTGCTTTTTTACATATTTGGCATAATGTTACATTTTAGTTTTCGAACATGTTTCAGTGTTCCATGCAACAGGGTTTTACAACAGAGGTCCTTGATTTATCAGTCATCACCTACCTTAAGAAGGCAAAATATTTGAAAAGCGTAACTTTCGCTAGTAAAAATTGAATTTATTTTTCATATTGAATTTTTGTTTTTCAAGTATAATGTTGGGTTTTCGTTAAATTTTTGATTACAAACGCTTAAATATCAATTTTTACTTGCGAAAACTACACTTTTCTAACACTTTGCCGATTATCTTCTTAATTGAAAATAATACTAAATTTACCAACAGTTACTTTTTGACTTCAAAAGTACCAACAAAATCATTATTGGTACAATGGTTTTTCTAACTTACCAATCATGAAAAACTCAGATGGTTAACTATTTATGAATATAAAGTATAAGATTTGTCATTGAAAGTCTGACGCAAAAATAATCACCTAAATGTCACTAATTTATTTCACCGTCTTCCATTTGCCCGAAAAGTGGTAATCATTGTCAAAGCAAAGCCTTCCGATTATGACTGTTTTACAATTATAGATGTAGATACTAAATGACCGTTTTAGACGAGCACATTTTTGTTCCTAAATCTTGTAGGATATTTGACACATACTATTTATGATCGTGTAAATTAGCAATTTTCAACCCAAACCTATTTTATTTCACAAAATATAATGAAAGATGTCTTACTTTTTTTTCCGGAACAAAATTATTTGCGGGTCTTCGCATATTTTCATTATAATTTATGACATAAAATGTGATTGGGTTGGAAACTGTTAATTTACACGACTACAAATATTCTGTGTCAAATCTTGTACAAGATTTGGGAACAAAAATCCATCACTGTATCTTTTTTTCCTAAATTTGGCGGTATTCTATGTGATATGCAGATTAATAATTTTTTGTTGTTTTATTCTTTTTATAGACAACGAAGAAGTTCTTAGAAATAGTGAACTCTCGATATCGGCGGAAACCTCAAGGTCCTATAAAGTGGTCAACGGCTGTTCGTTTTCTTTTTGCGAGAAAATTTGATGTGGAACGCGCTGTTGCCCTTTTTCAGCAGCACGAAATAACGCGACAACGTGAAGGACTTGCTAATTTTGACCCCAGAAAGGAACCCCTTTTGTCGGAGCTTAAAACTGGAAAATTTACAATTTTGGTATGTATACTTTGATTATGATAAGCCTAGCCTTATATTACGTCCTTGTTTATACACAACTTACTTTTAAAAAAATATATTTTCAAAATTAAGAGTAGAAGTTGCCAAGGCCTTAGAAGCTAGTATGAATAACATTTTTGTATAATTTTTTTTGTAGTTGATTTAGAAGTCATTTCTTTAATTTTTGCCAAAAGGAAAAAAAATTGAAGAATGTACAAAAAAAATATAATGATCTAAAAGTACCTTAACTTCGGACCCCTATAATTAATTTTGTGCTAGGTTGCAGAAGAAAACTTCCTGGCAGGATGTAGCATAATCAATTTAGATTATAAATCTGAAATAAAATTGAAAATCTAACGAGGGAAACTTGAGTTATTACTGCAGAACTAATGCTCGATTTCATGATTTTTTACAATTTTTCTTCCCAAACTCGCGCGCCTTCTACGCATTAATTATCAGTTATTTGGTCATAATCTGCAAAGAAGCTCCAGAAAAGTGGGATGGATTTTCTATTCCTTATTATTATCTCCAAAGGAAAATTTATCGCGGATGTCTAGGAAGATGCTCTTAATAACTGCTCATAGAAATTTGTGATTGTCATATTTATGGTACCTACCAATCGATTCATATTTTATGACTTACCTTAATAAGGTAAACCTAACTTAATGCTTTGATTGATTTTTGACTTATTTTACTGTAAAGTACTTTAAGGGCCTTAAAAATACATTTACTGTCAATATTTTTTAATTCTTTTGCGATAATTTGGTTCTGATAAATACTTTTAAATGCTAACAACATTTTGTACAAAAATATAAACTGATTTATGAGTAATAGCTGACCCCGCAGCAGAGTTGAAAAGTGACTCTTAAGTGGATAATCGGCAAATCGGTTTATTTTAAATTTCCTTGATACTCATGTTTTTGATGATAACTTTTTTTCTGCTAATATTTTTTTTATTTTTTTTCTGGTGTACTAAAATGTCTTATGACTATTATTTGTCTCAAGAGCAGCAAAAAGTGTACTTCGTAAAAATTGTGCGCTTTTGACTATTTTAAAAATTAAGAAAAAACAAAAAGTGATAACATATTTTTTGTGCTACTGTGTAGAAAATTCTTCAAATAACAACATGACAGGGCCTTTTTTATATATTTTTTGCATTCTTATTTTAACTTAATTTAAAAAAATTATGAGGAAGAACTTTTGTTGCTCCCTTAAAATTGATTGGTATACCCCATAAAGACAAAAATTACAAAAAATGATAGCTGCAAGACTTTTGACTACACGAAGAAAGAAATATAAAAAACTTGGGTGGGAAATTTATTATGACCAAAACTGCAAGAATCAATCAGATTACAAAATGAATTTATTAAATTTGCTGACTATCCTCTTAAGAGTCACTTTAGGAGCTAAATAGGGTGCCACGCTCTCATATATAACTCATAAACCACTTAATATTTTTGTACCAAATTTTGGTACCATTTAAAAATATTTATAATGATCAATTTAAGTTTTTAGGAACAAAAAAATATTAACAGTAAGTACATTTTTAAGGCCCTTAAAGTACTCCAACTTTACAGGAAAGTTAATCAATAACCAATTAAAGCATGATATTTAGTCTAACTTAAGTTCTAAAGGCATAAAATATGAATCGATTTGTACCATAAACATGACAAACAAAAATGTTGTTAACTCGTTACTAGCGAGGTACTTATCGTCGTTTTTGCGTAAAAATGGCCCAACTTAAGCGCAGCAACAAAAAAACCCAAAAATATATACAATAGTTTTCAAATATCATAAAAAATGTGTACATCGATGTTAAAACTTATTTAAATTGGATATTTAGTTTTTAAATCGGTGCGCGGTGCGAGTAATATAAATGACACTTAAAAGAGCATCTTTCTAGACGCCCGCGGTAAATTTTTCGTCCGAAATCCTAAGAGGGGACAGAAAATTCATCCACGTTTGAGGAGTTTCGTTGCAACTTATCAGCTAATCACTGATAGTTAATGCAGACCTCTAAAGCTCGGGTTAGTTTGAGAAGAAAAATTGTGATAAATTATTAAAAAGACCATTATGTTTGCCGCTGCATCTCAAGCTTGTCTTGTCAGATTTTCACAATTCTTTCTGACTTATAAACTAGATTAATTAAACTACAATTGGACGGTTATTTATGTGTTGCAATTTTATGCAAAATTAATTATAAAGTTGGGTCATTATATTTTTTGTACATTTTGATTATTTTTCCTCTTGTCCTGATTTAGTGTAATGACTTTAAAACCAAATATTAAAAAATATTGTTTGCAATAGCGTATCTACTGGCACTCCGATACCATTATTTTTGGCTATTGGGAAAACAAACTTATTTTTATTTAAAATCAAAGGCAAGTTTTTGTTAAAAAACAAATATTTTAATTATTTTAAACAAAAAAATATTGATCCGATCTCCATTAAATTCGTAAAATTCGGTTTTAAATTGCAAACTATATAATGATCTTTGAATGGGCAGCTGTATCGAAAAATAGCGAAAGCGCACATGGTGGTTATGTAGAAAAATATGATATCTGAAAAGGACCTTCGTAATAATATTAAAATTCTTTGCATATTTTTAGTTGTTTAATACAAAAAGTTAAACTTTCCATAATTTTTTCCAAGTAATTGTGTTAAGTTATAAAATTAATTAGTTATTTTAATCATTTTAATGACCAGCATATCCTTTTATTCGCATAATTTTAATTTAAACGCCAGGTAAATATGTAGTTTATAATTTATCTTTTCCAAGTATTTGTAAAGTTTCCATACATTTTTCCACTACTGTTTACTGTATATCTACAATACTGTGGATTCTGTGCAAACATGTGCTCTTACAGGGAATACCTGTAAGGTAACTGTGGAAACCCTTCCTTGAAACCTATAGGTATGTATCAAATATTTACTAAAAGAACATTCGGTTCTGCACAGAATTTTGCCATTAATTCATTAAATAATGCTTTCTAAAAGTTGGGGGTATAATTTTTTTTGAGTGAATAAACTAATTCTTGTTTTTTTTAGTATCATATTTTTTATTAATAAAAATAAAATTATAAGTGATTCATTGATTTTAGTGTATAAACGACTTTTTAGTATATTTTTTTAATAGACTTAAAATTCTTGCCATTTCTGTATAGTTCACAATCAAAACGTATTGTTGAAGTATAAAATTATAATCTATAGTTTAAAAAAAAACTGCTGATCTGATAAATAAATTTAAAGATAAACATTTAAAAAAATATATTTTGTTGTGTTTTGAATAGGCAACCTTATTCACAGTTTGGCAGTACGTTTGATTGCATACGTTTCTAATGAGTGGCTTAGACTTAACTGAAGTATGTGTTTCAATACATTAAATACTTCAATGCATTGAAAGCATTTTATATGTATTGAAATCTTTCAATACAAAGGTTTAAATCTATTTATACTGTGTGAAACTGCTCAATGTTTTTGCCGCCATTACTTCGAGCAGTTATTGTGGTGACTTGTTTAATATTCTTATAACAAATAATAAATAAAATAAAAAATATTTTTTTGCAATTTTTTAAAATGTTATAACTTTTTAAGGTAGCATTTCCAAACAATATTTTAAATTAAAAAAAAAACGCTTAGATTCACTTACTCTATTAGCCCAAAAAAAAATTTGCCAATGTTATTCAGGGTCAGCCTCTGCACTTACAAAAGTTTTAATTTTCTTGAAAGCATCTTTTAAAAGTATGTATCAAAAATATTTTTGTAATGAAATGACCTCAAACTAGAAAAAAAAATTTAAAAAGTCAATCCAAGATTTTTTTATCTTTAAGGAGCAGCCGGAAGGCAAAAATTGACATTTATTCATTTTTAGCCAAAACTACTAATAAATATTTTTTTCTTAGCGGACAAAAGTATATCGCTTCTGAAAGATATTGTACTGAAAAAATATAAATTTTTAAAAAACTTTGTAAATAAAAAGAAAAACGGTAAAAATTTACCTGGAAATCTTTTCATTGAGATTTTAAGGAATACTTTAGCCTTGCCAAGCATAATAAATAATAAATATTTTGATGGTATGATATTGTGGATAAGCAAGTACGGATACAAAAAAATCAAATTTTAGTTAGTAGTTTCACCAAAGGATCAATTAAAAATAGCTTCCGGCTGCCCCTTGAATTTAAGAAATTTGAGTATTTGATAAAGGTATACATATCCCAATTGGCTTGCATTACATGGGTATCTTTGTTATTAATAAAATAAATAAATTTAGTTGCTATCTAAAATAAATAATCAAAAAATCCGAGCTATTCCAAAGATATTTGAAAGAACATTTATTTAAAGATTTTTTAGCGAAACTATTGGGAATTTTAACTACCAATAGATGGCACCGTTTTATACTAACTTGGCAGTTTCACAAATCGGCTGACAGGGGGAGAGCCCTTTCCTAAAATTACAGAAGCCTTCAGGGGAAGCGAAATGCTGAGTTTACCGTGTATCCTCTTCATAACATTTTTGTTCTTATTAGTTTATTAAAGCCAATCATAAGGACATTATTAAAATTATTAACTGATATTTTTAATGATTTAACTAAGGTTTTGGTAGGTGGTGGGATTCTTAGGAATTGTCTTTCTTCAAAAACTTTTTTTTCATTAAATAGTATTGGTGTAAAGCAAAAAATTGTGGTTTTCGCGTTTTATATTTTTGCTAATTATAAATAGAGTTCTCAATAAAATCAAAATTCCTTTGTTTAAGGATAAGCCATTTATATGAATAAATTTCATCAACATCGGTTTAGTGGTTCTTGAGATATCTTGTTCACCCCGAAGCTCCTTAATAAAAAAAAAGGGTCGTGGGAAATAAGTGGATTGCCGCCATGTTTTTTTTGTTTCATATAAAAAACTTAACAATTATAATTAAAAATATGTAAAACTATTGTATTAAATTAAATAAACCATGACTTTTTGTCAAGTCTTCTTTAAAAAAAAATGAAATTTTAGATTTTTGTATCGGTTTCTTGTTTAGTGAACAGCAAGTTTGAATTTTAATAAGTTTTACGCCCAGTTTTATCAACAGACATTTAATTTTAAATGAGGTTTAATTTGACATATACAGGGTGTCCAGAAATGAAGCGGCCAAACTTTAGGAGGCGATTTTACAACTAATTTTAAGAAAAAAACTTCCTATAAACATGTGACCGATTTCGCTTCCTAAGGGAGCTACAGCCCTTTAACTATTGTGACTAAAACTAGTTTTTTTGTCATTTATGTGAAAACGGTTTGTAATAAAGATTTGAAATTTGGTGTGAAGACTAATACGTTTAAGATATAATTTCTCAAATTTTTTCAGATTTTTTGAAAGTTTTTTTTTTCAAAAATTTCAAATTTTTATTACAAACCGTTTTCAAATAAATGACGAAAAAACTAGTTTTTAGTCACAATAGTTAAAGGGCTGTAGCTCCCTTAGGAAGCGAAATCAGACACATGTTTATAGGAAGTTTTTTTCTTAAAATTAGTTGTAGAATCGCCTCCTAAAGTTTGGCCGCTTAATTTCTGGACACCCTGTATAGTATTTTTATGAAGTTTGAATATAGTTTAAATGACATTTAGCTGCAAAATTGACTATATATATCAAATTAATCCTCATTATTATTAAAATTAAATGTCTGTTGATAATACTGGGGGTTAGTGACTGTTTAATATTTATTAAGTGCACCCTTTCACTGACTAAATGAACAATAGACATATTATGAAATTATATCCAATACATTAATCTATATTGACAGCTAGAAAGGTCAATTCTGTAAAGTCGTCCTGTCATAGATTATTTAATTTATTTCAAAACCTGTAAAATTGCGATTTATTTTTTATTTGTTATAAATTTCTTTTTCTATTTTGCGTCTATATGCAGGCTATATACGCACTCAAAACAGTTCGTTTATAGCTATAAACGCACTGTTTTGAGTGCGTTTTTATCAGGGGAATGAATCTTTTCGAAGTTGGTAGCTCTGAAGTTTGTTAAAATGGCAGTTGCCAAGCGATTTACAAGTTATTTGATGATTTGACAAACCTGACATTAGAGTTGCCAACTGCTAGAAAATTTACTAAAATTGAGAAAATTAAAATCAATAAAGTCTGAAAAAGCTACAATTTTCATTTTTTATAAAATTGAAAACTACAATATTTTATTTTAAATAGATAAAAAGGCGGAAAATAGAAAAATAGTATAAAAACTCGTTTCATAAGTCGATAGTAGCACCTGTTCATTAAAATACCCGCCGCTACGCGGCCCGTATTTTAAATTTGAACGCGTTCTATAATATGCAACTTATGATATATATTTTTTATTATACTATTTTCTACTTTGCGTCTATAAAAAATAACCTAACCTTTATGTCCATAAACGAACTGCTTTGATTGCATTTATAGGAGTGGAATGTATCTTTTCGAAGTTGGTAGCACAGAAATTTGTTGATTTCAAAATGGAAGTTGTCAAGCAATTTATAGGTTATTTCCTGGTTATTTCATGATTTGACAAATATCACATCAAAATTGCCAACTATACCAGAAAAGTTTCTAAAGTTGAATACAACAATATTTTATTTCGAAAGAGGTAAAAAAAGCAAAATTAGAAAAAGTAGTATTATAAAAAATCTCGTTTTATAAGTCGATATTACCACTTGTTCATTTACCATGTTTCCATGTAGTTTTAAAAACCATAATCAGAATGATAGCGTTTTCAATTCTATTTGAATCCTGGATGAAAACGCAGTTATTAAAATCTAACCACTACGCGCCTCGTATTATAAAGTTGAACGCGTGCTATAGCATGCGACTTATGAAACTCGTGTTTTAATATACTATTTCAATATCGGTGTTGATTTATGACTTTTTTTATTAAAAGATTGTTTCCCAGAAAAATAAAACAGATCAGGATTCCAAGCTTTTGATATTTCATAGGTTGTATTAAATTTTTTGATTTATGGAAACTTGCAATGAAGTATCTGGTCTCTCTTCCAACTACAATCGACAAATATTCTTGTATTTCTTATACAGTATAGATCATAATGCACGAAGTTTCACTTGATGTCTATTACCTACAGATAGAAACTCATCGGTAGCGTGTTATGCCCTAGACAATTTTAAATATTGAGGCCCCCAATTTTAAGTATAATTTAGATATTAGTAAAAACAAGAGAAAATAATATTATTTTTTTTAAATTTATTTCTAGAAAGTGTTCTTATAAGTTTACAGCTTATTTAAAATATAATTTTTCAGCCCTTCCTAGACATTAATTATTATCAATTGTCTAAAAGCTGCTGTTCTATTAAGACATTGTTAGAGAGAAAACCCTCTGGATGAAAAAAAAAACATGAAAGCTTTAATTCAATTTCGCAGATCGCATTAATCGTTGACAACAAGAAAGTAGATTACGGTGCTTCAAAGCGACAAAAGTAAGCTTATCCTATTTAGTTAGGATGCCAGGCGATATTTGCGATGACCAATTAATCAATAGTACAATGTAGGCTACTAAATTCGAACTATTGAACAAGGACAATGCTTCATTATGCGTTAGAGTTCGTTGTTTTTCTATCTACGGGATTGGCCCATTTATTAAAGTAGAGAATAAAATACATTTTTAATATACAGGGTGATGATAAAGTTTTGAACATAATTCGTAACTGCCGTATTTCATTTTTTTGAGAAAATCAATGATGACGTCATAGCTAAATCATCAGTGTCGTCATTAATATTTTTTATACCAAGAGATGGCATTTTAAAAACTAAAATTGACCTGTCTGAGTGATTTTCTCAAAAATATTAAATACGGCAGTTACGAATTTTATTCCAAACTTTATCATCACCCTGTATAAACGTACTAGAGAACACCATGATAGCGTTTGCGGAAAACAAATTGTTCTCTTCATCGAGATTTCAGCAGAATTTGGTTATATTACAACCCGTGTAGTAAAAATAGTCGAGAAAATGTTTGTGAAAAGTACTACTACTATAGTTCAGATACTTAATTACCGCAAGAGGTATTTTTACACCGAATAAAACATGTTACTTAGGTATTTTTTTCTTCAATATTTATTAATTAAAATTATTTTCTTGCTATTATTAATCTTACACTTTAGTATGTTCCAAAGATGCTCAACTGAATTGAGACCTGGTGACGGTGTAAGTCATTCCAGTAGTCGCTACTTCTTCGCCTAAGGATTAAAAGTATGTCCGAATTACGTCGGAAATGCACGATATGCTACGAAAATGACTTAACTAGCAGATAAATAATTTACATTTTCACTTATTATTTAGTTTATACCTTAAGACGTTATTTAATCAATATAAAAACTCTGAAATAATAATACTTTGGTTGACAAACTTAATGATGAAGAAAGATAGTAGTTTAGTTGTACTGGAATGGCCTGCACGGTCACCAGATCTCAATTCAGTTGAGTACCTTTGGAGCATGCTAAAGCATAAGGTTCGTGACTATAGTATAACTTGAAAAGCAACTCTAAAATTGCTTTTCAGAGTGGGAAATAATAGGTGTATTTTATTTGCCACTCGTATGTGATATTATTAGCTAATTTTGGTTTAATCACTTTTATCACTATTTTATTTGCCAGTCATAGCTGATAGTAGTCGATTCAAGTTACTTCCCCCTCACCTATGAAGAAACAGAATACGGAGTGATTACTTGGTATCTAGTGAGAACGCTAGTGCATTGTGTTTTTTTTTGTTAAAAAAAAATTTGAATGCTTTCTAGGTTAAGAAGTTTTGACACCAAATTTATATTTGACATATAATTGAACGTGGAAAAGTAGATCGTTATATGATCAACATTGTCGGAGCACTTGTATCTGATAATTTATAAAATCAAATAACACACACCTAGTACTAAAGATAGCAAAAGGCAAATAGATAGTATGCTTTAAAGAATACAGCCTGTATTAAAATCAATGAGGAGGAAGAACCAACTAAATATTAACTCTTTTTTACAAAGATTTATTTTTTTCTCAATATATTAGTTTTATGCGTGTAATAATTTTGGCCAAGGCTGTATGTACTCGATTTTTTTACTTGATGAAAACAAAAGTTCTTATACTTTTTCCTCCTGTACTTTTATATTTATCCTTATAATTTAACCATTCACGTAAGTTGAATCTTTTAATGAGTAGAACCCTTTCATTCATAAAATTTTAATTGAAATTTCTGAGATTTTTGTTTGCTTCACGTTTAATAAATATAAAAAAATTTACTTTTTAGCACCACTGTATATTATTAGTCATAAATTAAGTTTTTTTTATTTAACAAAAATTAATTTTGATATTTTCAAAAATATATTTTTATGGAACCGTTGTAATATAACAAAGTTGTTATTGATTGTAAAAAATCTTGTTGTGTATTCTTTGGTGTATAATGTTTGCACAGTACAAAAAGCTTAGAAGAATTAATTGCATCAAATCGCGTTGTGCCATAAAGGAAGTAATTGATTTCCCTTGTTTTCAGCCTAAAAGGGACGTAGGCGATGCAGCCATAGCGGTATTCACCGCGCACAAACATATACCGTCGATAAGCACTCACCAAACCACCCTTCAGGGGGTGGTATACCAGCTGGACGCCGCACTCGAAAACCCCCTTACACAGCGAGCAGGAATCGTCTTCATTTACGATATGTCGAACTCCAAGTACTCCAACTTCGATTATGACCTCTCACAGAAAATACTGACACTACTAAAGGTAAGTTTAAGATTTATTTAAAAACTAGAAAGATTTTTACACAAACAAATAATGAAATTATTACTTAAGAAAGATGTTCCTCAAGGATCTATTCTTGGACCAATTTTGTATTTAATATACAGGGTGTACCACTTTTTTTCCAGAATTTTTTTTGGATAGGAAAAGTTATTCCTATTTACTTCGCCTCTTTAACAAGTTACAACAATTTTAAAATTTTTACGTTTTCATGATGTTTGTGGTAAGCCCTGTATATTTTTTTATTTAAATCAATTATGACTTGGATTTTGTATTGGCCAAATTGCCTTTTTGAATATTATTGGCTGTTTTTAAACTACATTTTTTGATTTATAGTAATTAAAATTATTATTTTATTTTAAAATAATTTTTGCATATCAAAGTACCTACAATTCAATGAACAATTTTGAAAACTCATCTTATTGCGTTTACTCCAAATTTTTCAAAACTTAAAAATATTTTAAAAAATTTCATTTTTTTTTGGTAATATTCCCCATGTTTGAACCAAACAATTTTCCCACAAAAATTCTTAGGTTTGGTGACTCAAATATTTTAATGGTTCTAAAAATATCGAAGAAGGAAAAGTTTTAAGACAATGTCATGGTATGTAGGTATATCATATAATTTTACAGCGTAATCAAAATGAATACATTCTATTTATTTAATAAAATTTATTACTTTTCTATTGTAAATTTATTAAAATTCATGTTTAACTCATTTTTTTCTTTAGTATTGTGTAAACATTTTTACGGTAATATTAAGAAGAACAGTGTTTTATCTATTATTTTTATTACGAAAAGTTATTGTTTTCATTTTGCATTTTTCCCATAGTAAAATGAGTAATTTTTATGAAGGTTAAAATATTTTGTATCAAAATTTACATTTATGTTATTTCCCAAACATCATAAAAAATGTAGTAAATAATACCTATTTTTAAAATTTATCTTTTAAGGTGTATTTAAATATTTATAATAGTAACATTTGGCAAAATATTTCTTGAAGGGTGATTTACAGCTTCTCATTAAAATTTATACCCTCATATTGTAAAGAAATTGGCGCTCAAATCCGAATTTTGCCTGCCTGGCAACGGCAACTTTACCATGCGATAAATAATTTCGCCCATTGCAATAAATCTGAGAAGTGCTAAAGGATTATAATTTATTTCGAGTTTCTGTAGTTATGCTCGCCGTCATAACTTATATCTAACACACCTCTCCAGTTTCAAAAGTTACCGAATTAAAGTATTAGAAAACTGATGCATTTAAGTTTTGGGGATGCTGGATGAATAGTAATGCTTTTTCTCGAATGCAGGACGCGTAAGCTCAAAGCGTTTTTTAATATGACTTGTCTTTTACACAGGTCCTTACTTCTTAGGCGCAATCAGAGGGTTGCATAAGCACGACCAGATATTGTTTTACATAAATTAGTAAAATGTTAGGTTATGTTTAGTTAAATAAATTTACAAAAAGATCAAACTTTAGGGTAGCAGGTAGATCACATTTTTGTTTAATTTCAAGTAAGAGCATTTTTTACACTAGAGAGCTAAGCCCAGTCCTTTAAAATAAGTAATAACAGGTTATACAGAAATACCTTCCAAAATGTTGGATAAAAATTATTTTTTATTTTTTCAATTATTTCTCAAAAAAATCCCGATTAATAGGAGATATTTTTTGTCATTTGAAACCAAAATATCATCACTACAAATCTTGAAAATTTTGACCTCCGCGTTTTTTCCTTCACTTACCAACGCGCAAAAAATAAAATGAAACAAATTTAGCTTACAACAACTTATTGAGGAAATCATCTAGAAAATGATTAAAACTGTTAATTTGAGAATGTTTTGGTAAGTGAAGGAAACGCACTGGAAAATATTTTTTTTATATGTGTCAAATTAAAAATTTGAAAGTTAATAATTTATATTTAAAGTATAAATAGAAAATAAAAATAAAAAAAAACTACGATTTTCGTTCAAAAGTTATGAATTTTTATATAAAACATGTCATTCAGATAAATGAGTAAAGGTGTATTTTGAAAAATTCATATTTCGCTTAATAACTAAAATTAAGAAATAAAACTTCGTACAGATAAGTTTCTAAAAATTACTGATATTAACATTTTTAAGATTCGTTACCTAAAAAAATTAGATTTTTTTGAGTTTTTGGGGAATAAAATTTTTTTGGGGGGTGTAGAGGGCAAATGAACCCCTACATTTCATACATTTTTTATTACCTTTCATTTGCGGGGTCTATTTTGAAAAAATTCGAAAAAAAATTTTTGAGATATTTTTAAGGCTTGAAATTTTTAATGAAATCGGTTTTTATTTTGTTTTTCTCGAAAACTATAAAAGTTACCGATTTCAAATTTTTACCGAAGGAAAACACCGTGGATAGACGCGTTTTAAAAAATATTTGCTTAAAATCGGTTAAATACTTTTTTTGGAAAAATTTCGCAGTTTTGTGAAAATTTTGGTACATATACGACTCTGGAAGGCGCAATTTCAACCCGAAAATTAAGCTGGTGCAAATTTTAAGCTATTTAACGTCTCGGTAGTGCTAATAGTTTCGAAGATATTAATTATTTGGTGAAAAGTGAAAAATTTCAGACCGAAATTTTGGCTCCAAACGGAGATTTTGCTTATTTTAGCTATATTTTCGGTGATAACTCGAAAACGGAATGAGTTAGCGAAGTGATTCTTATTTTGTCATAAAGTGGACATTGATTGCTTTTAGAAAAGCTGTATAACGTGGCGGTGAAATAGATTTTTAGGGGTAGATTAGACCGAAATGCGTCAAAAATTGCGACATTTTTAAATGCGATCTTAAAAAAATATTTTTTCGTTATTTTATCGAAATTCAAAAAATCCTACGCGTGGGCGATTTCAGATCGAGATATACATTCGATTGAGCTTTTAAAATAGAAAATCGGTTAAAAAATAGCCCGACGGGAGCCGCAAACCGCTAAATTCAAAATTTCGAGTTTATTTAGGCATAACTTCCGAACCTCTTCGAAAATAGAAAATTCCTACGCACTACCGGATGTAGAAGTTATTCCTTTATAGGATAGTGTAGAAAAATGTAGTAATTTTCGAAACTGGGGGCCAAAAGTGGTACACCCAACTTACCGCCTTTAGCCCAATTTTTCGAACATTTTACTCGCGATTTTTTTTCAAAGTCCAGGGGTAAAATTCAAAAATGCCGATTTTTTTGGTTATAAAGAACAAAGTGGGGAGGCAAATAAAAAATATTCGGCGTCTCTAGGTGGTCTAAATCAAAAGTTACGAATTTTCAAAGTCGTCGTCGAAAAAGCACTAATTTCAAACTACAAATTCGAGGGCGCCAAAAGTACAGAAAAAATTGAGATATCAAAAAAGCGCTCGTTTCCTGATGTAGCGTGGAATGTAGATGGCAAATTAAAAACCGAGATTTATTTTCATCTCCCGATCTTCTACTCGAAGCCGCTAAATTTGTACACTCGGTGTGCCGGCACCGCGACGCCCCACCGTCGCGCCTGGAGACTTAAAAACGGCTAAGATTTATCCCCAGGATTTGAGAATAAAAGGGGCCAAATTTCGTCGCTCCCCTTTAAAACCGGACGGGGGTGGGATTTTTCAAAATTGACGCCGACGAAAACCGGAAAAAAAGCAAGAATCTACCATTTTCGAGAATTTTTCAGAGTGTTAGCGTGGTTGGAAAAATTAAAAATTCGAACCCCACTTCAAATCTACATCCCTCTTCACGATTCAAATGGAGTTTTTAAAATCTGACGAAAAAAGCTGCCCTTTTCGCGGTTTCTCCCAAAAAAACATCCTATTTTGGGGTAAAAATACAAAAGGGGTCCTATCTCAGCCCCCTTAATAGTTATGTCCAGATGGGTCAAAACCGTCATCTTCAGAATTTGGTCCTCTATAATATACTAGAATTTGATGCGATTCAGGGTGAATTTCGGACACTGAAGGGATGAATTCGAGTTTTCGTTCGGGGTGGAATAACTGTTTCGGGGTTGTCCGATCGAAAAGGGACAATTAAACTTTTTTCTTAAATTTTTCTCCTCCTTTCACCTACAAAATTTCAACTTGATACGAAAAAAATACCTTCCACGTTTCTTACGGTTTTAGTATTATAGAAATAGGAAAACACTTGGCTTTTGTAAAAATAAGCGAAAAACTGAAAAAAAAACTGTGTTTTTTGCATTTTTTTCTTTGATTTCTGTATTGATACAGTTATTGATGAGGTTTTAGTTTTATAGTAATATTTTTTTTTAAATCTAGCAAAAATAGCTGACCAAAAAATTCAAAACGCTGGATCTTCAAAACTAAAAATGTAGACCCCTACTTTTTTTGACGTTTTTCGTATCTAGTTCTACTGTTAACTGTTGTTGTTGTAAAGTTGCTCCCAGCTGGAAGTAGGACAAAGAATACGAGATCGTGATTACTTTTGTCCTACTTCCAGCTGGGAGCAACTGTACTGTACGTGTAGCATACTCCACTTAAAAATTTTGAAAACCAAGTGATTTCTTTATAACTTTCTTATTTGCACAATGAAGTCAAAGTTCTTCTTATCTTTGCAAGTGGTTTTTTATAGTAGCTTTCTATATTTGTCCAAAATCATATCAAAATTTAACTATCCGAAATTTTGAAATGATATCCAAAATCATATCTTTGCAAGTGGTTTTTTATAGTTCTTCTTATCTTTTTGCAAGTGGCTTTTTATAGTAGCTTTCTATATTTGTCCAAAATCATATCAAAATTTAACTATCCGAAATTTTGATATGATTTTGGACCAATATAGAAAGCTACTATAAAAAGCCACTTGCATAGATAAGAAGAACTATGAGATCATTGTGCAAATTGGAAAGTTATAAAGAAATCACTTGGTTTTCAAAATTTTTAATGGGAGTATGCTACACTTACAGTACAACAACAACAGTTAACATGATGTTCAAAATCATATCAAAATTTCGGATAGTTAGTGTAATAAATGTAAAAGATTTTTATCGTGTGATTCTTAGGACAAAAACCTACAGTCTGCTAAAAATTTTTGATCACATCTTTTTAAGTTTTATGCAAAAGTTGTTTTAGAGATTCCAAAATTTTGGATAAGCAACGTTTTGCCATCAAGTTGAGTTAATCGCACTTTCACTGGTACATCAACTCGCATGCTTCATCATGGTTACCTCGACATTTTCCCCGATTTTCTTAATAAATCTAAACAATGTCGGGAATTATGGTAGGCGTGGGATGGGCACGTAGAGTACAAACCTCGGCAGGAGCGATACGAAATACGATACGGAAATTGGCGTGCATCGGCAAGGTCAAAATGGTCGCGTGTTCGTAAAACCATGACCCAGAGAGAAGAGAGACTCACATTGAATTGGCAAATCTCATCCACAAGCGTGTCTCGGTGGCTCCGCGCGTCTCGGTTACAAAACGCGACAGGTGAAGTGAATACGATCCGCCAACCAGCACTACGAACACCTGGTGCTGAAGGAAGGGCTTTAATTTTTTTTTAGACTTTACTGGCGACCAGTGGTTTCCAGTGATTCGAACCGAACGAAACGAAATTAAAAAGTTTTTTTCGTGGCCTTGTGTGTTTGTAATTGTTTTTAAAATCTTGAAGTTACTACTAAATATCTGAAATTTAAATACTTTGTAAGTACAAAGCTTAAGTATAGGTAGAACTTTTCTAAATTTTACCATCAATAAACACAAGTGCCAAATCTTAAGATATAACTGAAAAGAATTCGTACAATTTCCTTCATTTTGACCACCCTAATGTATAAATTAGAAATTTTCTTTTATCATCTATTGACATAAAATATTAGAACTAGTAGATTCAGGTGGTCTCGTGTTTCAAAGACAGTATTACATTTTACATTAAAAATTTACAAATTATAGGAACACAAAATTCTTAGGATTTTCTTGCGAAAGCTCTGTTCATAAATATTTATACTTACATGGTTTTTACTTGTAATGTACATCATTATAAATCTCGGAAAAAGAAAAAGAAATATGTCGCAAACTTCTTAAAATCCCAGTTTTTTTGCCAAGTTTTCTAACGAATTATCCATGCACTACTCATTATGTCAATTTTTTTAGATATTTCATTTTTTGAAAACAACTTAAGAAATTATTTTGAAACTACGTAGCAATACTCTTCTAATGACCCAAGGTTACCTTATTTGTTTCAATTTAGAGACCTTTAATTTTGACCAGAATCTGCGTATAAGACACCTTTTCGGTTCCTTTCTGACTATATTTAAATTTTTATTGCAATAGTAGGCCTAAAATCGAAAGGTTTATTAAATGGACCAGATTCAGGGTAAAGAAAAACATGGCAATTCTTTTCCAAATTAGTTAACTCAAAAAAAATGTCTTTCCTGGTTTCGTTTATAATTTTTTTAATTTAAAGAGTTTGCATTTTCGACCCGACAAAAATTATGTAATTTAAAATTTTCACCCAAAATTAAGTTTTTCTTAGAAATTTAAAATTGATAAAATTTCAATTTTCATACAAAATTAAATATAGGTGCATGAATCGAGCATCTTTACTTTACCAAGTTTACTTTCCACAAAAATTAGGAAATAAAACGTCAATATAAATACGTCGGTCTAATGCAGAATTATCCTAAGTCAAATTTTACATAAAATGGAAAAAAGCCAAATTACAGTTCATAATATAACTTTTTTAAGCAAATACATCCAAACTAAATTTCAATAAAATAAACTAATGTGGATGATGTTTTTAAAAAGCCCAAATTTATACTATTGCTAAATTTTAACATAAATAAATTTAAAAATAGCTTCTTCTGAAAAAAGTGTATTTTGTCTTAGGATAGTTCTGGATTAGACCGACGAATAGTTAAAATTACCACCAAATTTAAGTTACTAACTTAAGCTTACTTATTACTTTCCACAGAAAGCTATTCTTAACTTTCATTGTATCCTTAAAAAAGTTCTGGCCAAAAAGAGTACGTTATACAGAATAAAAGTGGATGATCTGCAAAGATTTTGGAATGCGGTTAATATTTGGATTCTGGAATGTTTTTTTTTAAATTTATGTTTTGAAACTTGTGTCCTTGTAAACTAAAATAATATAAGGGAGCAACAGAAGGTGATTTGTAAAAGTTTTTAATTATCAAGAAACGACAAAAAATTATTAAAATAGTTCAGTCTTTCGTTATTTTGGTTTTAGTACTTTTGTCGTATTTTTTTAATGAAATTTACTCAAATTTTAATTTAGTTACTTTGTTTTTTATTATCATTAAACTAGTAAAGAGTAATCTCTCTTTGTTACTCCTGTATAATGATGGTATAAATTGCAAAAGGTCCTAAAGCACCAATACCTTTGAAAATTGTTCTAATAGAAAAATATTATGACACCAAAAACTAGGAGATTAGCTAAAGCTTGCAGAGTTATAGGATGATTCCGGACGATTAAAAATTGGTAAGTTAACCTAGGAAACGATCCGTAATAATTACAAAAAAAAATCACAATTTATATGTTGTTATTTTTTTAATTCTATAAAATAGAGAATATAAAAGTAATAAGAAGAACATTTTTTAATTTTCAAGATTAAATTGGCTCCATAAAAAATCTGAAGTCTGGGAAATAAAGGATGTGGTAGGGGAACCCGGGGCGAAACGGGAAAGTGGTGGGGTGCTCGCTATAGGTGCCGGAAACACGCGAGCTTCGCGCACAACGTTCGGTTCGCAGGGCTGCGCAATACGGAGTGGCTGCTGTAAGTGTCAGAGTGCGGTTAGTTTATATTTTAATGAAGGTTGGAGAAAAAGCTTGCAAATTCTAATTTTTGCTCCGCGACACCAAGGTAATTACACTACACATTATTGCTTCTTCGGAAAGTTACATTACATTTTTTGAACCTAATTTTGACTGACCAGAAGTCTGATAATAATCAAAGCGAACGAATATAACCGCCACAATACTCGAGTGTTTTTAAGAACTTCATGTTGGGGCTCAATGGGTGGGGTAGAATTGGGTATGGCCCGTTCCGCCCCTGATTCAAATTAATAGACACTTTTTAACTCACCTGCAGATCAACATATATCAGAAAAACTAGCCGGCAGTTCTGGTTTACGGATGCTATGAACCAAGCTGTTGATGCGTGTGTCATTGGAGAAATGGGATACGTGGTATTTGTAAAAGCTGGGCGCACTTAGCGTGTGCTGGTCTAGACAGTGATGACGATGTTTTCATTTGTGAAATGTGCCCTGTGCCAATAATCAGTACCCATTGTGCCGCGGGTTCATCTCCCATTCTACCCCGCGGTGAGGCAGAATGGGAAAAAATTTTCCGGCACTAATTTTTGATAGTATAATTATTAATCTCGCTAAGTTTAGCTTTAGTTTTTTTGTAGAGAAATAAGAAAATAAACGTACAAATTGACCAATAATGGTGTTATTTCTTTCAAACTCTGAAATTGCAATCAAGGCTTAGTTACCCCATTCCGCCCCTGGTTCCCCTACTTAATTTAAATTATCAAACATAAAAAATGCCTAAAATATAGTACAGGATTGCTGTAATAATTTGATTACCTTTTCGATTTTTTTAAATCGGAAAATCCTGCAATGCATATATTATTTAAATAAATTTGGTGTATTAAATATCCCAAAATTAAAGAAAAATTACGTCAATTTTTTGATCCTAATAACCTGAAACCTATCAATTTTTATTTGATAGGAAAACAATACATTGTTGTATGTATTTTTATTACCTATCACTTTTAACAAAATCAAGGTTTCAAGGCCTTTTTAAAACCCCAAGTCACCTATGAAAAGTACTTTACTGGTATATGCAACTTCTCAAATATTTCCTAAAATTAAAAAAAAAATGAGATGACACCTGTATAGACAATTGTAGGAGCTTTAAAATGATGTATCAGTCGACCCCTATTGCCATTTACCTGTTTTCAAGTAAACTTGGTGGGAAGTTTTAGTTGATCTACCCTTTATGATATTATTAAACATGCGAGTTACCAAAGTTTTTAGGACCACCTCTAGAACTCATGAATATCACGATCAAGCTAAAAATTATACATTTTTAAAGACATGTTCGAATTACCTAGATAGAAAACTGATAAAAAATTAGTCACGTACAGTTTTCTTAAATAATTGTGTATGTAATTTTAATGTATTTTTCAAACACGTTTCTATATTTAAATTCTTATATGTATTTCAAAAACCATACACAAAGAACTGTATATAAAAATTGAATAATTAAATATTAACAGTAGTGTACACTACTGTTAAACAACTACTGTTAAACAATTATCCAAATCCCCTGCAAGTTTTTCTTCTACTTCTAATTAAATATTGTTTTTCCTTAAGGTCCCTCCATAATATTACAGAAACTAAGGAGTAAACTTGCAAAACGTGTTAAATCCTTTTTATGCCTAATTCAGTAAATCGAAAAAATGTTGTTACTTCTGATGCTTTGGTTGTACACTTTTTATATTATATATATTGTATATTATTGTCTCTACAACTCATGAAAATTTTGACTTCCCAATTATTTAAAATACAACGAGATTTGTAGAAAATATAAAGAACAAAAGAAAGTTAACCATTAAGGTTGTTGATTACCTACTTAATTAAATTTTCAAAATAGTTAGCTAAGAAATATGTACTAACAACTTGAAATGGTAAATTTGACAATGATTTTGTAAGTGAAGGAAAATAACTATTTATAGGAGTAAAAATATAGTTTTAGAAGACAAGAAAAAACACCCCTTTAATTGGCTTTATTTTCAAAAATTTCCAGAAAATTGAAAAATTAATTATTTTTATTTTTTTTTATTTGTGATCTTTTTATTTAACATATTGTCAACGTTTTTTGTTGTTTTGTTATTATATAATTGAAAGAGGGCGATTTTAGCTTTCTAGCTATAATATTTTTTAATCACTACAGAATTTGGATGTGTAGCAAAATTCGGTGACCTAAATTAAAAAAACGCTGTAACTCCAAAAACGACAAATGAAGAACGTCTAGTTTTTTTAACGATGACGATTGTTCTACTTTCTAACCTTAAAGTTATATCTACCACATAATGGACACCCTGCGTCCCAAGATTCAGTTTACAGATCATAACTCCATTGGTTGAAGAGATAACAAATCAAATCAAAAAAGCTTTTAATGGCATTAAATTGGCATTCCAAGTCCATTAAAACATTATTGGCTTTGACCACACTAATAAGAAGCCATCATCAACTTTATTTTTCAAATGACATCCCCTATTTTTGTTAATTGAAATTCAACTAACTGATATATGACCTGTAAACTGAATCTTCGTCTACCCCTGTGATTTCTTTATTTATAAAAATAAAAAATTTAAATTGTACTATGTTATATGGCATCGGAAAACACGTTTATTGAACTAAAAAAAATTAATTACCATTTCCAGTTTCACGTTAAATATAACACCCTAGTTTTTGTACATATTATTAAACATTGATAAGTTTAAACATGGAGTATGGATACAATACTAGAAACAGTGTAGACATTCATACTAATGTGCTGCCACCTGGTGACGCTGACGGTAGGTTTAACTTATTGGTTTACACAGTTCTGCAGTTGAAACCAATATTCATACCTCTTGAAACGCTGCAAACAAACGTCTTGTTTATGTTTCAAGCCTCATGCATGATATTAGCATGATTAGCAGTTATTATTTTAAATTGAGACCATTGAGCTGCTGATTAAAGCGCCACCCTAGCCCTAGAACACCATAAAAATCCTAATGGTCCACACACCAACATTGTTTCAATTACATGTGGGCAGCAAAACACGTTAGCAGTTAAAATGGTTTCAACATTCATTAAGCCTGTGTAAATAATTGCTGCTATCCACATGATAGCACAACAATGTTGATAACTTAAATAACATGCGGATAGTAACATATTTTCTGCTAATATGTTTTCCTGTCAACATGTTATTAAAATCCTTTTATCCTGATCGCTTCCAGAGCGATCGCAAAATTTGTGCTGCAAACAATGCTGACAACATTGTTGTCAACATGTTATTGAAAATAATAACAAATGCTGATAACAAATGTTGGTAGCAAAAGTTGGCATTAAAAATATTACTTACATTTTATAATAGAATTGTAACATTTTGATACAAATTGTCAGCAAATGTTGACAAGATACAAATTGTCAGCAAATGTTGACAAGAAATGCTGTCAACAAATCTACGTCCTAGATTTTAAATTTGTCGCTAACATTGTTAGAAACATATGTTATCAGCAAAGTTACCTCCGGTGTGCATAAGTAAAATTGATTTTTTTAAATTCAATAAATGTGTTTTCTTAGTCCATAGAGTAAATTATACTTTATTTTAGTATTTAACATGGCCCTAGTTCCGTGAACACCCGGTATAGTTTGTAAAAATCAGTTTAATGTTTTCCTAGGTAAAACTTTCTGCCATAAAGTTGTTACTTTTCTCAAGCATTTTTATATATTTTAGGTATTTTTATCACACGCTCTGAAATATTTTAACGACGTGGAAAACTTACAGTCACACGCTCTAAACATTTTCACATCACATTAATTAAACGACATTTGTATTTATATTATACAAATAAAATTCACATTAATTTAAAATAAATTACTTTCTTATTTTATTAAATTGAATAAAAACACTGTCATATTATTCCCAGGTCCTACCATTTTCACTTGTCCAATTTTTCGTCTTTTATTTCTTATTTCCAAAAATTTCATTTGTTTTGTTATTATAGTCTTTAAAAAAACAAAATAATCATTCTATCGCAATTACTTTTCGTTATTTCTGGCTCTATTTTTTTTTTGGTAGGTGTCAGTTTAAATAATAACCCCAATGGTTACTAATAGTTATTAAATAAACCACCCAAGGCCTTAAAATCCAAGGAAAGGCTCACATGCGAGTTGGTTCTTTTTATTGAATTTTAAAAATGATTATGAAAAATCTGAAAAATAAAATTCACCAAATTAAGAACAGGGTTCCCGGGAAAACTGAACTCCTGGTTGTCCTATCAGCCTGGTTAGCATTTTTTCATTTGCCAAAGGAATTCTCCAATTTATTTCCAAGCGTTTTTTTTTTCAGATTTCAGATACTGATATATTTCTAAATTTGTTTATTTTTTAATATCTAGCTCACTCAGTTTATCCTAAAAACTAGTAATGTTATTAAAATCTAATTTTCTTAAAACTTCCAAGAGGTTTATATTATTATGTTTTATAATAAAATTCTTCGCATCCTAAGCAAAAAAAGAGAATATGGTAAGTGTTTTAATCAAGAAAGTTTTGTACGCTCTATGAAGCACTTTTAGTTGAATAAAGTTGTTATGGATTAATAAAAAGTATTTCCAGACGTAATATAGTAAAATTTACGTAGTAAATAAATAAAATGGACGGGCCAGCTATGTGCGTAATTGAATTGAACACATTTAGGTCAGGGATCCCACTGAGAAAAGCTCTTCTATGTGACTCATATCCGAGAATGCCCACTTATCAAAAAAGAATCATATAACACACCGAGATTAATCTGCAAAGATTGCTTTTTCTTTCATAATCAATTCATAAATCACTGCATTTACAAAAATGAATGACATACATCTTTAAAATCACGTACACTTACTATAATATTCAATATTATCATGACTTTAATAATGTTTTGTGTTTAAAAATAGATTGTTAATTTGTATGTTAATAAGTTTTCGTATAATTTATGTTGTTATTTTTCCAGAAAATGATTTTTTATTGTTATTGTTCATACTAAATAGTAAAGCGAGTAAATATACTTACTCAAGCTAAATATTATCTATTTTACAACCACTTTCGCTGAAGTATTGTTTGTTGGTTTTTATCAAATGGGATTTAAATTGTGCAATTTAGTTCCGTTTTAAAAACAAAGTAATGCTGGTAGTTATTAAAAACACGAGCTTCCTCGTATTTGTCATTTAAAACATATTTATTGTGCATTCTTTTAATTCCAAAACTTCTTCCTCGTCGTGCACCAAAAAGCAATTTCCTTTAATCACTTCGCTGCTTCTGCTAATTTAAATAAACACATGGTTTATAATACAAAGACCTTACAAAATATTTTTGATTATATTTTCACAGTAGGTACTTACATATTAAGTATAGTATTTATGTATAGGGTGTACGGTTTTCATAGAAAGCATGCGAAAAAACAACAGTTATGTTAAACGGTTATTTAAAGAAGCCCATCAAATTTGAAATGACACAATCTGTTTATCTTAGGTTAAGGACGATAATTGGGTAGACCTTCATCTATTTGTTAATCTGATGGTAAGATAAGACAACTTTACTTCTGAGTAAAGTTGATTATCTAACAATAAGCTGATTGTCAGGAACTCTTGGAAGAGTACCAAAAAAAAACCTATTCACAGTTTTTTTAATTTATTAACCATGGTCAATTCGGCAAGATCTAATAATATCTGTAGCACATTCACGAGGTGCGGAGTGTATTAAGGGGGTTTCAGGTTTCAACTTTCAAAGTTTTTAACTGTCAATTTTTTTACGTTTTAGATAATGTTTCTAGTTATTATGATTTATGTATTCAGTAGCTTTTATAATATGTTTGAAAAACCTACTGAGGTTGCTTAAAATTTCATGTCACCCAAATTCATAAATAATTGAAATTACCGCTGATCAAAAAAACTCTTTGGGTTCTTGAAAGTTTTACTGGAAGCTTGATGAACTTTTTAGTATGGGAGATTTTTTTTAAATAACTTGAACATTTTATTTGGTTTAATTTATAATTCTTTATGCAAAAGAATGTTCCATTAGTGATGGTGTGACTCTAGAACCATCATAAAAGAACAATTTAAAATCTAGAAAATTTTAAAGTTTTAAATGGTAACTTCGAGTCTCATTTTCCCATAGAAAGAAGAATTTTTTACCAATTCCATAGGTGCTGCAGAATCATACAGAGAATCTGTGTCCTGAGTTGGCTCGCTCTGTAGTTGACACTGGTTTGTTAAGGTTCCTGCACCACAATAACAGAAAAATCTGTCGTGTCTTATAAACTCGACATCATGTCCCGCATGGCACGTCTTGATGCAATTAACACAAATAGCATTTCTATCTATTGTATTACACGTTACACGTCAATGCCCGTTTTCACCAACGATTCCTAAAACTTAGGCATTGCTTATAGCGCTAGTTTCTAGGTATTTTTTATTAAATGATTAAAAATACCTAGCAACTAGCACTATAAGCAATAATACCTAAATTTTAGGAATCGTTGGTGAAAACGGGCATAAGTTTTGTTGTAATTCTATCTATATTTACATTTATATTGTATATTGTAGATTCTTATTTTTACCAGATGATGGAGCATAATGCTCCGAAATCGATAGTTTTTTAATGCCTTGGGCATAATTAATAAAATTGGACGTAAGTTACATTTGAGTTTTTCTCTGTTTCTAATTAAGTAATTTTAAATAATTTCTTCAAAAAACTTATTTTGAAACTTTATTATTGAAGTATTGTTATTACATATTATAATTATGTGTACATAATTATTACTATTTTGCTAATCTTGAATTTGGCTCCCAAGTGATTGACTTGTATGAGCTAGAGTTATCTCTGTCCTCTATTTTTCGTTTAAGAGGATAGCCGTTGTATTCAGTAGGGTCTTGTGTTTTTTATAATAAAAAGTTTTCTTCGAAAGATTTTTTAAATTTTCTTTTTGGGGTGCAATGTAGAATCTTCAGACTATAATTTTTTGCAATTTTTGTCTTTGTGAAGTAAAAATTGCGCGTATTTTGCTATTTTCTTTAAAAACAAACCCCAGAAAAACTTCAACTTATTTTCGATTTTTTCAAAGTTAATTTAGATATACTAAGGCATGTTTTGTATTAAATTTAAAACATAAATATTGCATTATTGCACTTTTAAAAATCACCCTAAATAAATATAAATCAAAAATTTACGAAAGAAAGGGATTCTTGAGTTCTCTTAAATGTCTGGAAAAGATATGTGAAAACCGATTTTGTTTTTTTTATTGGTATGGCTGTACTTTGTATTTGAAATCGACAAAAATTTACATTGAAATTGTCTATACCCAAGTTACACCGGCTATCCTCTTAATGTGCAAATGTTGGTGAATATTGGCAAGCTTGTCTTTATAACATTTCCGGATTTTCTTAGATGTGATTTTTTAATTCTTTTTTACATTTTTGTACATTTAGTGTTTTTGGTAATTTATTATATGTTTAGGTTATTATGGTTGTTGGGTATCTCAATCATACCATAAAATTAAAATCGTCTATTATGTTCATGAATTGGTTGTTTTTTAAGTGCATTCTTTTTGTGCAGATATATGCTTCTGGAGAATAAATAACATGAAAATCTTTTAGGTTTTGTTGGATTATTTTTAATATGTACATTTGCATGATACATATTTATTTTTGAAGTATTTTTGAATGTTCCACCCCACATGTTGATACCATATCTTATGATAGATTCTGCTATATATTTTTATATTGGTATGAGTATCCTCTTGTTAAAAAAAATCCCAATCATATGGAATTAGAAGATTAATTTCTGTAGGCTTACTGTATCTACATTTGCTTCCCATTTCAGATTTTGATCAATTATGATTCTTATTTATCTAATTATTTCTATTTGTTGTATATTGGTATTTTTGTCGATATCTATTATATTATTTGTGGGTCTATTTTTTTTGTAAATGAAAATGCAATATATTTTTTTTACTTATGTTTAATGTAAGATGATCCGTATCTAACCAGCTTTGATTTCTTTAAACCTCGCTTCAAATCTTTTTATTGTTCATTTTAATATTGTTTGACTATTAAAGATTGCTGTTGTGTCATTTATGTATGAAATTATAGATGCATTAATCTTGAGTTTGGTTAATATTCTATTTATTTATATTAGGAATACTGTTGGACTTAAAACTATATGTTCATCAACATAAACGTTTCATCAATATTACCTTTTCATCGGCAAGATCGTTTTATTGACACTATTTTTTCATCGACTGTAGATTCACCGGAAGACCATTTCATAAACAATATGGTTTCAACGAAACTCTTTTCGTTTACAAAAAGGTGTTTAATCGACATACACACACGTTTTATCAATATTCCATTTTCGACAAGACCGTTTTAAGTTTTAATAACCGGACCTTTTTACTTATTATTTAGTGGTACCATCATTAAATCCATTAAACTAGAAAATTACATTAGCGTGTATTTAGCGACCGTGATGAAAAATTTAGAGACGTCGTTATCGTTAATCACGTGATTAAAAAATATTTCTTCATAAGAAAAATTTTCTTAAGGACGTGATTAACTTTAACGACGTCTCTAAAATTTTCATCACGGTCGCTGAATACATGCTACAGGGTCTTGATTGGCATTTAGCGGATGACGGACGACACAAATAGCAGAAAAGGGTAATTCAAGGAGCAAAGAAGGATAATACTGTTGAAGATATCTGGAATCTTCTTTCATCAGAACAGTAGTTTTTTTAATATAAATATTATACATACTGTTTTTTTGGTCACGCTTAGCTTTTCGGTGCTAGTAAAAATTTCCATTTCGAGCCCTGAGTGTCGATGAAAAGGTAATGTCGATGAACGTCTTTATCGATGAAACTGGCTGTCGATGATATTACATTTGATGAAAAGGAAAGTGGATATGTTACAAGCAGCTTGTATAATTCAGGCATTTTATATATTGCCGTATCTATTTGGATCGTTTAAACATATTACCTATTATTACCTAGGCATTTTATGAAATGCCCGATAAGAATTAGGCATTTTGTTTAAGAAAATTATAGATAGACTTTAATACTTTTATTAAATTTTTCAAACGTATTATAATGTACCTACATACAAAGACTTATTTATTTGAACAGTTAAGGCTTTGGTGACACTTGGATGATCATAAAATATTTTGCTTACGACAAGCGAATTTTTTTGATTGGTATTTGGTTTTGCACAAACATTTTACAAACCCCTTCCCGTGTCCAACTGATTGTGCATTGGCTGTTGATCGCAAAGAAACCGAAATATCTGCTGGTACGTCCTCAGGCGAAATTAATTTTTTGGGACATTTTGAAAATTGCGAACGGCTATACAATTCCTTGATTACACCGTGCTTAGTGCCCAAACTGTAAAAAAATCGATCTTGTGTAATTTCTCTTACTACACCTATAATTGAACGTGGATCTCCCCGACACCTATCTACTTCTGGCACTGGAATTCGTACACCAGATCCTACTGCAGGTGCTAAATGTAAGTTACCAGAAACTACTTTCATTTTCTTAGCTTATTTCATTAGATTTTCATATGCTCATACTCTTTTATTGTTTACAAATTTTTTCCTCTTACTTATAAGACACTCAATATAAGTATGAAGATTTTCAAAGGATTGTTCAATTCCACATGAACTGTGTATAACACCCCCACAGATAATTAAAAGATTGTTCTTTTGGATGTTGCAAATTTTCTTTTTTTACCACTTGAATTTCAGATAAAATACCTTCATTTATTTCTGTATTCATTCCACGATTTTCTTTTGCATTTTTTATTAAATTTTCTAACTCTTCTTCTGTGTTAATATTAACCAAAAGTTTTTGTGGAATATTTGATGATTTGAGTCGAACTTTTGGTTTAGAATCAAACATACAGTATTGGAAAAAAGTAGACCAACATTCATTATTCTCTATTTACTGCTATAATATACCTACTATTAAGAAAAAGCACCCTTATTACAAAATAAGTAGCACTGAAAAATGTTTTATTTCAGAACCATTTCATAAAATAAAATTCAAAATTCTATGTATTAAAAAATAAATAGCAAAAAAGGCTGGAAAAAATTAGAGCAACATCTAAGACTTTCACATTTATTTCTCAAGGAACACGAAAATTAATATAAAAAACTAGTACCTTGTTCAATAACCATTATTTTTTAATACTTCTGCACATCTTTTGGGCATAGATTCCCAAAGACGATTAATTACTATTGGATCCATCTGATTCCAAGCATTTTGATGTGCTTCAAATAATTCCTCCAAGTTTTTGTAAGTTTTGTTACGAATTGCATTGTCCAAAATTTTCCAAAGGTTTTCTATTGGATTGACATCAGGAGCTTGTGGCGGCCATTTACATAAATTAATTTTTTCTTCCACAAACCACTGTTTTACCAACTTCGAGGTGTGCTTCGGATCATTGTCTTGTTGAAAGGGCAAACATATTATGGATTTAATCTTATACCTTCAGGACATCTTACATATTGAATCCCATCACTGCTGAATAGACGAAACTTGGATTCATCACTAAATATTACCCTATTCCAATCTCGAATGGTCCAACGATATGATCACGAGCAAATTGGATTTAGAATCTTCTATTTTTCTTGGAAAGATGCGGTTTTTTCGCAGGTCTTCTGGTAAATAAGTTTTTCTCGATTCCTATTCCATACAGTGCGTGAAATTATATTTGGATACTTACTATTATCAAATTGGGCTTTCAGTTGATTTGAAATCCAAAATGAATTCTCGTTTAATAACTTTAATAATACGTGGTGTCGTTATTCGTGGGCGTCCTGTTTTTCTTTTTGTATCAACTGTATCAGTTTCACTAAGTCTCTATTATTCTATGAAGCGCATACTTCCTTGAAATATCACATTGTGGTATGTTATTCATAGAATCGCTTACTATTAAATCTTTTATTTGTTGAAAAGATCTATTTTTGGAATATGGACTGGAAACGATTACAAAATGAAAGTGGAGTACCTAAATAGGCGAAATGATGATTTTTGGACAAATAACAGGGAAAAAAATTAGTTTCTTTTTATAAAGACGGCATGCTGCCTGAGATAGTTGATCCGCGATATTCGAGAAATCTTCCTATAAGAAATCCAACGTATATTTTGGACGCAATATAAAAATTAAAGGAAACCAAAGAAGCTAGAAAAAGAAAAGATTTTCTACAAATAATGTTAGGTCGACTAAGAGAAAATTATTTTAAAAAGTAATAAATTGACTTTGCATGTAACAAAAACTCATATTTAATTCAAATTAAAGTTATGCACTTTTATATCTCAGTGATTTCTCAAAGGCAATAAACAAAATTTAATATACGTAAGTTTCCCGAAATGTCCCTAAAAATTTTAATTTTTTTAAGTTTCTGGGCTGTGATAAAAAATTGGGAGAAGTGTGCGTAACTCATCGGGTGTAAATGAAACTTAAGAAAATAAAAAATTAAAATTTTAGTACATTATATGATCTAAGAAAACAAATTTTATGGATCGAATACATCTTTAATTTTACTTCCGGTTTATCAGGAAATGACATCCACTTTCCTATTTTAAAAATAACCCCCTTATATTTGTACGTAAAATCAAAAATTGGTTAGGTTTAAGTATGTTTATGTCAAAAAAATATTTTTTTTGAAACTAAGAAAAAATTTTGAAATTTTTTTGGTAAAAAATTTGAGTAAACCTACAAAAACTATTTTAAAATAATACAAATACGTAAAATAAATTGCAATTTATAAAATTTATTCCGCCGTTCTTTAGATATTATTTTATTTAATTTTCAAGAAGCGTTTTTTTGGAAATATCATTATTTTTTAAATTTAAAAATGTTAAAAATGAATTATGTTCGCACAAAAATAGGTTAAAGAAAGTTTAAAGAAATGACAATTAGAGCTGCCATTTTAGATTATTGTATAGGATATATGTCAAAAACTTGTCACATTGTTCATTTAGTTAGTGCAAAGGTTGGCATTTGTAAATGATTAATCAATCACTAAAGCTACATTCAAAACCTCCAAATTAGTACGTAAATTAATACATAAATTTTAACTTAACTTTTAGCGTCAATTATCGATTTTACATCATTCACAACTTCCAAATTAATACGTAAATTAATGGATATATTTATTAGCTCCATCTATTGCTTTTCTTATAAAGCTATTAAAACCATAGAAAAATACGAGATATGTGTTCTATTCCAAGTTATTTCTGTGCAATCTTAACTTACGATTCATTTTATTATTTCAAAATATTTGTATTGACGTTGTTTACAAACATTGCAGGTTATATTCTGACATTTATAACTAAAAACCTCAAGGCGCACGCGCAGATTTATAAATTAGTGCAAAATTAACGTAAGAGCTTGGACCTTGCAAGGTCTTGCGTTAAGTACCAAGTGGAAAACCTAATTGAAAACGCGCATGCGCAAACTGTTAATTTACACTTACGTACTAATTTACGGACTAATTTGGAGGTTGTGAATGTAGCTTAAAACTTATTAATTTTAACTTGATGTACAATAAACCGATATAATAATCTAAAGTGACAGCTTGAATCGTCATTTATTTAAACAAAACCTGTCAAAAAGTCATGTCTTACTTAATTTAATTCAAATAATATCAAGTATTCTGTAGTGTATTACTTCTAACATAGATTATAATACATCGTAGTAATCAGAAAAAAAATAATGAAATTTAACTGTCGAAATATTCAATATGGCGTCCATTTAAAATAAGAAAGTTGCTATTGATATCTTGAAAACCAAGTTTGTGATAATTTAGTAATAAACATATTTACGTCCGTTTTTACGAATTGAATAACTTTTATCCGAAACATTTTTTTTCTATTTTGGTGCGTTACTAGTCGCTAGTAACACACTGACAGCAGTGCGTTACTAGCCAGTACCGCACTGCTATCGGTGCGTTACTGAGGAGTACATTTTATTTTTCGAAGTTGGTAGCACTGAAGTTTATTGATTTTAAAGTGGCAGTTGCCAAGCGATTTACAGGTTATTGATGATTTGACAAACCTGACATTAGAGTTGCCAACTACCAAAAAAGTTACTAAAATTGAAAACTATAATATTTTATTTTAAATAGATAAAAAGGCGCAAAATAGAAAAAATAGTATAAAAAACTCGTTTTATAAGTTGATAGTAGCACTTGATCATTAAAATACTCGTCGCTACGCGACTCGTATTTTAAAATTGAACGCGTGCTACAATATGCGACTTATGAAACTCGTTTTTTAATATACTATTGTAACTATTGTAGTTAAGAAATAATCGACTTTTAAACAAATGGCATTTTTCATAGTTTGTTACTTCAAACATGGATTGTAAATCACTGTTGAAAGCAGAAAAAAAATGCAATTTATTTGTGGAAAAATCCAATATGATGCCCATTTAAAATAAGAAAGTTGCTATTGAAAGTTGAGTTTGTTATATGTTTGTAAAAAACATATTTAGATTAGTCTTTACGAAATAAATAATTTTCATCCGAAAACTTTTTTAGTTAATGAAATAATTGACTTTTTCAAAAATTTAATTTTTTTGTTTTTTTCGTTTATCTCTGGTATGGCTCGGAATTTTTGATAATTTTAGATGCCATCTAAGTGAGTATAAAAAACTGCAAAACATTACCCATTTAACCAAATGTGTAACTTCATTAATAACAAAGATGGCCATGCAATGCAATTCAAATTGGGACACCCTGTATACCTATAATGACTGCAAATCAAACCGCCATTTAATCTAATGCATTAAATTATTACACAAACGGACTTATATTTTAGGCAATTTGCAAAATTCTATATACGGACTAGACATTTTATTTAAGTTGCCTGAATGGGAAAGAAAAACGAAAAAAATAATTGATATTTTTATATCTAATATTTTAGAAATCATAATTATAAATAAGTAGTTTTTTGTTTCAATTCGATACGACAAATATTAACGTAAATATAAGCGTTCGAATTTTAAGAAAATTAGCCCCTCCGCTTCAACTGCGCGATGTATTCTGACGTCATTTCTTCCGAACGCTGTCCGTTCCATACACGCGTATAGTGCACTTGATTGTTTCTAGACGTTTTTATAGTTACTATCTTTTAACACTCTGATAAAATATTACTATTAGTTATTAATTAAAGTAGGAGAATTATTTATTAATTTAAAATTTACTTCTTTATAATTTTTTATTTATGAAATTTCACTTTAAATGTTATACAACTTTAGTGTGGTTTTTACAAGTGTGTAGCGTTTCAAATTAAAAATTTGAAAGTTAATTATTTTGGGTTGTAGTATAAAGAAATAAGAAAAAAATAAAAAAAATTCAAGGCAGTTCGACTTTTTATTCAAAAGATATGAATTTTTATATAAAATATGGCTTTCTAACAAATGAGTAAAGGTGTATTGTAAAAAATTCATATTTCGCTTAATAACTAAAATTAAAAAACGAAAATTCGTACAGATAAGTTTGTAAAAATTATCGATATTATCTTATTAAATTTTTTAAAATTTAAATATTTTTTAAGGTACATTACCTAGAAAAATTTACTTTTGTTTGAGTTTTTGGGGTGTAAAATTTTTTTGGGGGGTGTAGAGGGCAAGTGACCCCCTAGATTTCATCTATTTTCTATTATCTTTCATTTGCGGGGTTGATTTTGAAAAGATTCGAAAAAATATTTTTTGAGTTATTTTTAAGGCTTAAAATTTTTCATGGAAATCGATTTTTATTGTTTTTCTCGAAAACTATAAAAGTTAGCGATTTCAAATTTTTACCAAAGGTAAACACCATGGATAGACGCGTTAAAAAATATTTGGTTAAAATCGGTTAAACAGTTTTTTTTTGGAAAAAATTGGCAAAGTTTTGGCAAAATTTTGCCTGGACGACGTAATTTTATACCGAAAATTAAAATTTTCAGGGAATTTGGTGGGAGAGGTAACGGTGCGAATTTTATGCTATTACTAGTCCCGGCGGTTATAATAGATTAGAAGATATTAATTATTTTGTGAAAAGTGAAAAATTTCAGACCGTAATTTTGGTTCCAAACGGAGATTTGGCATATTTTTGCTACATTTTCGGCCATAACTCGATAACGAAAGGAGATAGCGAAGTGATTCTTTTTTTGTCGTAAAGTGGACCATGAAAGCTTTCAGAAAATGTAAATTGCGTTAGGGTAGAATAAAATTTGAGGGACTGATTAAACCGAAACTCGAATAAAAATGCGACTTTTTTAAATGCGATCTTAAAAAATTTAAGATTTCGTTGTTTTTTCAAAATTTAAAAAACCCTATGCGTGGGCGGTTTTAATACCAAGAGTAGATTTATCAGAATTTTTTTAAATGAAAATCCGTTAAAAAATAGGCCGACGGGAGCCGCTGACCCCTAATTTCAACATTTTTACGCCATAACTTTTTAACCGCGCAAAATTTAAAAATGCACTATGCTCATTACACCACAAATATTGTTGTTCTTTGATAATCTGATGTAAAATTGAGAAAATTTCAAAAATTGACGGCTGCAGAGGGGGCTGACCAAAGCGCGCGTTTGAGCTATTTTATTAACATTTCACTTGGGATTATTTTTTTCAAATCCAGGGGTAAAATATAATCGTGCTGATTTTTTCTCGCATAAATAATAAAGAAAAAAGGGAAATAAAAAACATTGGAATATTATACACGGTCGGGATCATAACTTACGAATTTTCAAAGTCGGCGTCGAAAAAGCACTAATTTCAAACTATAAATTCGAGGGCGTCAAAAGTACAGAAAAAATTAAGATATCAAAAAAAGCGCTCGTTTCCTGATGTAGCGCGGTATGTAGATGACAAATCAAGAAACTGCGATTTTTTTCAGCTGCCGATCTTCTAATCGAAGCCGCACAGTTTTAGCACTTTTGCCGACCGTATAACCCGCACGAGGCGACTAGGAAATAATGACGTCACTCAGCTCGCAAGGAAAAAAAGTAGCGCCGCGCTATTTCATAAACTTTGTTAATTAATTGCGAAGCAATTTTAAGTGCTAGATCAAAAATTCAAATTGCAAAATTCAAGTTAAAAGGTACTCTTTTATATAAAATTATAAAAAAAATGGTTTACAGGCTCATTATACAATAATTTTCTTTCAATCCTGGAACTTGGAAAATTTAATTTTTGTTTTTCTTACCAGAGACTTCCAAATTTACATCCCCATAAAAGATTTATTAATTTTCTTAAAAAGTCAATAAAATTGGTTCTATTTTATAAACTAGAGATTTGCTGAATTACAAATGTGTATACAGGGTGTCTCACTTTTTTTCCAGCAAAAATTTTTGTTAGATAGTAAATGTCATTGTGAACAAAAATTTTTCTATGAACTATTATGTTTTTTCGACTCCTTAAAAAGTTACAGCAATTTTAAAATTTAATAAATTAATGATTTTTGTGGGACACCCTGTATAAATTTCATTTAATTTTAATTTTTTTTATTTAAATCAAGTATGCTTTGGATTTTGTATATCTTCAATGGGGCGATTCTGAACAAAAATGTTAGCCGTAACAGCGCTGTTAAATTTGACAGTATTTTAAGACCGAGAATGTTATTTTATCTACGACTATTGAATAACATGTTAATTACGTACCCATTTCTTATTAATTAATGACAATCATTACAATTTAGCCGTGTGTTATATCTCCATTTAAATCAAATGTCTCTCCATAACACACTCGCTGGAACCAATCACGAGACAGCATTTTCAAAACATTTATCATAACAAACGGGCTGAAGTTGGCTAAAAACCGACCGGTAACGAGGTTACACGAATGTGACGGCGCCATCTTCACTTGCGTGCGCCGCTGTCAAAATAATTTCAATTTGAAATATATATTTTTTAAAGAAAGTGAATCAAAGTGAATTTACAATTACATTATATTAATAAAAGTAATTATTTATTGCAAATTAAAAACATATTTCTTAAAAAATATAATTACAAAAATAATAAAAAGCGTGAGTGGATTCAGAAAGTGAAAGTTGCACACCCCCAGAAATACTAGAAACTGCGCTAACAACAACCCAAAATTTATTTCCAAATAAATCAAAAGACAGGTATAATATGGCATACAGAGCCTTTATGGATTGGAGAAACATTAAAAATATAAGAAATATAATTAGGTGTCAGGTGATTTTAGAGGTTAAATTGGGCTGTCAATTTTACGCCATAGAACAAAAATCTAGAGTAAACATAGGTGTTTAATGAAAATAACGGCCAGCTAAATGACAATAATAGATAAGAATCTAAAAGTGAAAAATCGTCGTAGATAAAGTATAGTATTCTACTCGCGATTAAATAGCCATTACTCACTCAGACCTTTTACGACACTCGCCTGCCGGCTCGTGTCGCAATTTCGGTCTTCGTGTCGCAATTTCGGTCTTCGTGAGTAATGGCTATCTTTACTCGCTCGTTGAATAATATACTATTACATCGCCGTTAAGTTACAATAAAGTTTTTTTTTACATCAGGGTGACTGTCAAATTTAACAGCGATGTTACGGCTAACATTTTTGTTCAGAATTATCCCATAAGCCAATAATATGCTAAATTTTATCGAGGGAAATTTAACCTCGTCGTTTACTTATTTTAAAAAAAGCCAATAATGTTCAAAAAACCCAATTTGGCAAAGAAAAAATCCAAATAATAATTGATTTAAATAAAAAAAATATAATAAGAAAAAATATTATACAGGGTGTTACACAAAAATCATGAAAATTTATTAATTTTAAAATTGCTGTAACTTTTTAAGGAGTCGAAAAAACGTAATAGTTCATAAGAAATTTTGTGTTCAGAATGACATTTACTATCTAAAAAAAATTGCTGGAAAAAAATGAGGAGTACCTACGAAAAGGATTATTATTTAGATTTTATTGAAAACAGTTGATTAGAAAAACTTTAAATCAGTGTATTAATTTATATTGTTAGTCCAGATACCCAATGTGCCCCAAATAATTTAAATGAAATAAATGTAGATTATTAAAGAATATTAATTAAGAAATGAAGTAAAGGGTGAATAATTGTGTTTCATTTACACTGATTAGCAGTCGGACGATTGGTTAAAATTTTGAAGAGTTTGGATTTGACAGACTTCTTCTAGTGGTTTTATTTTTAGTCACTAATTGTATTGTAATTTAGTTAGGTTCATGATTAAAATCACGTTCAGTGACGTGCGATAAATTCGTAGCGCGTCCAGAAGGAACGGAACCCCCTTTCCAGGTTCTCTCCCCTATTGTACATTGTACACGTGACACATGAAAGGCGCAGGCGTTCGCTCTGGCGGCGTCGCGACGCACTCCCAACATCGATTTCGATACTCTAACCAAAAGCAACCGATCCACTTAAAACTGTTGCTTGAAAATGAATCCGCTTTAATAAGCCGTTTTTTAACTTTTAATTAATAAAAATAAACAAAAGGAATAATATCGTTGTGTGTAACAAGGCGGCTTCCTGCTTGAAAGCGCGTGATGTAATGTAATTATGTTAAATTTATTAAAGCAAAGTGTATTGCAGTGTCGACTTGTTTAAGTTCGAGTGATAGAGGGATACAACTTATTATACAATATTTGCCAATAAAACAAGAAGAAAGGTTGCGAGTTATTTCTAGTGGTGTGCTGTTTTTTATTTTCTTCTTTCTTATTTTGCATCCAATTTTGAGGACGTCACCTTTCTTGAATCCACGCCAAGTTGCGATAAACCTAAATACTCACTGTAAGTATTTTTATTGAGCTCCGAAAATGTAAAACTATATCTTGTAATTTTTAAATAAAATATTTTTTCACACAATAACTGTAATATTGTAATACCTTCATGCAAATAATTGGAAAGTTGAAATAACTATCTAAACCCCTATGCTAAATTATTGCAATATCATTAAATGCCCTCACAGCTCTTAAAATTGGTAGGAAAAATTTTAATGCTCTATTAAAATAACTCATTACCAGTTAATTAGAATAATAAATAGATAAACTTTATTTATTCGGTCCTTATTTAAATGAAAAGAAGAGGCCGGGTTAAGGAAGCGTGTATTAAATTCATTAATTCGTTTGTTTATGCTTTCTGAATTTCTTGCAAGTTTAAATTAGGTTTTAGTAAATTACGCCCGAGAAACAGCAGTTTACAGTTCTTTTTAAATTTTCATACCACTACCATTTACTCTACTTAAATTAACTCTAACTTTACATTTTGTAAATTGTAATTCCTATACTAGCTAAAATTTGATTATAGTTTTTTATCAAAATTTCACTGTTTGCTCTTTTTAATTCTATACGAGAAAATGAGATAGAATAAGATCAAAGTTGATAAAAAGAACATAACCTATTACTCAAATTTTTCACTATACAGAAGGATGCACAAAAAACGATGTAGTTTCGTTATTTCTTATCCAATTTTAATAAGTGATATGTCAAATTAAATGGTTTGAAGAATTCTACTATCAGATAACAAAAGATTAATTTTATTTTTGAAAACATTCGAGAAGGAGGAGACAACTGTTCTTTTTCAAATAGTAACATCTTTTTTTCAAAAAAAAAATCATTAACAAAAATAATCTAAACCAATTATACAAACATTTTTTTTAATTAATTTTTTAAATTTTTTTTCATATTTTTTTTTTAATTTAATTCAATTATTTTTTTTTGTTTTTGAGTTTTCAGTTTATTATTTTTTTAAATTTTTTAATTTATTATTAATTAATTAAAAAATTATTAATAAATTAAAAAAACTAAACTAAAAAAATAAATTAGTCAAAACTCAAAAACCAAAAAAAAACAATTGAATTAAATTAAAAGAAATTAATAATAATAAAAAAATTAAAAAACAAAATAAAATTTTTTTTTTAAATTAATTTAGAAAAAAAGTTATTGGTATAATTGGTTTAGATTATTTTTGTTATTGATTTTTTTGAATCAAAAAAAATATGTTGGCATTTGAAAAAGAAAAGTTGCCTCCTCCTTTTCAAAAATAAAATTAATCTTTTATTATCTGATGGTAGTATTCTTCAAACCATTTAATTTGACATATCACTTATTAAAATCGGATAAGAAATAACGAAGCTATACCGGGTGGAAATGAAAACGGGGTCACCTCTATAACTTTTTTATTTATGAATAGAAAAATTTGAAATTTGGCTATGTTCTATGGTTCAAAAAAACAAATTTTATGTGCATTTTTTATTTTCGAAATCACTTCCGGTTTCACCGGAAACACCATGAACTTTGTTTTTTTAAATGTAACATCCCATATTTTTATTCATGGCTTAAAATACTTTTAAAAAAGAAGTATTTTTGAGATATTAGTTTTTATTTTTTGCGAAAAAAAAATTTTTTTCAAAAAAAAAAAGGTTTTCGAAGTCGGTGAAAATTACCAAAATTATTTCTAAATAATCCAAATACATAAATAAAATTGTAATTTGAAAAAAAATTTAAGTGGTCTTTGAACTATTAATTTTTAAACTTAGTTAATGAAGATTTTATCAAATATCTTTATTACAGGCACATGCAAAATAATACCCCTACATATGGGGTACCAAAATAATCGTTATAAAATCCTCTTTTTAAAAAGTCGAATGACCCGGCATCATTGCATTTAAAAAAAGTGAGATATTTGATAAAATCTTCATTAACTAAGTTTAAAAATTAATAGTTCAAAAACCACTTAAATTTTTTTTCAAATTACAATTTTATTTAGGTATTTGAATTATTTAGAATTAGTTTTGGTACTTTTCACCGACTTCGAAAACCTTTTTTTTTTTTTTTTGAAAAAGAATTTTTTTACAAAAAAAATAAAAACTAATATCTCAAAAATACTTCTTTTTTTAAAGTATTTTAAGCCATGAATAAAAATATGGGATGTTAGATTTAAAAAAACAAAGTTCATGGTGTTTCCGGTGAAACCGGAAGTGATTTCGAAAATTAAAAAGGCACATAAAATTTGTTTTTTTGAACCATAGAACATTGCCAAATTTCAAATTTTTTTATTCATAAATAAAAAAGTTATCGAGGTGACCCGGTTTTCATTTCCACCCGGTATTGTTGGCCATTTTTGTGCACCCCTCTGTATACTATTTCCTCACCTTTCTTTCTTTCCGAAATTGCAAAACCTTATCTATGTAAATTTTGTGTTAAATCAAAGAAACTGAAAATTTTTACTTTGAGACTTAATATTGTAAATAAATGTATCACAGCAATACAAAAGTAAATCATCCTCAGCTTTTGTTAATTAAAAACTGATTTTGAAACCGATAAAAATGATTCATCAAACTTATGAAATTTCCTACTTTAAGTTGTTCAATAGATTTTACTGATTATATAAATCTCAACATATTTTCTATAATTTTGAGCTTTTCAAATGTTATTACTCACTGTAAATATGTAAAGTAAAGGTAAACATTATTTTTGAAGCAATAAATTTCAAGTTTTAATATTTGAGACTCAACATCCTGCGGCAAATTTCGAAAGTCAAGGAATCTTCTACGTGCAGAACTTCGTGCCAAAGAATTGCGAAAAGAAGTTTTGGAAGAAAAAAGATATACATACAGGGTGTCCCATTTTAATTAATCCAGCAGAATATCTTGAAAACGAAGCGATTTCCTTAAAAATGATTTAGACAAAAATTATAGGGTTTCGAGGGGGACATTTAACAGTACCATGGGTTTTTAATTTTTATGGGATTTTATGGTGTTTTTATGGAAAAAACATTTTTTTTTTAAATGGGAACCCATAATTTTTATTGTAGATTCGTAATCTTTAAACAATAATAAGCAATTTTTTTTAGAAAATTTCAATTTTTCGTGATATTCACCAAAATAATCATCAATTTTGAGATTTTCGGTTCAGTTTTACTAGAAAACTAAAGCTTTTAAAGAAAAATCACAAGAGGCAAAAAGTGGTCTTTATGATGATCTTTGACCTTATCTTTAATTTTGATATTAAAAAAATAATTTTACATTTTCGTAAAAAAATATTTTTTTTTAAATAAATTGAAAAAAAATGAAATAAATTTTTAAAACTTTTTACTGGTTTTTTCTAAATCTTTACATTAATTTAAACACTTTTTGCCTTTGGGGATTTTTCTTAAAAAAATTAGTTTTCTAGAAAACCTGAATCGAAATCTCAAAATGTGTAATTTTGGCGAATATCATGAAAAATTGAAATTTCCTAAAAAATATTTTCAACCAAAAGTTGCTTATTATTTTTCATGGATTGTGAATCAATAATAAAATATATAGGTTCCCATTTGAAAAAAAAATTCCCCATAAAATCCCATAAAAATTAAAAACCCCTGGCACTATTAAATGTCTCCCTCGTGCTACAATTTTTGTTGGAAACATTTTTGAGGAAATCGCTTCGTTTTCAAGATATTCAGCTGGATTAATTAAAATGGGACACCCTGTATAAAATCGCAAATACATTTATAGCAACCTGCATATAAAGGGTGGGTGATTTTGTTACTAATTTGTTACAATAAAAAAAAATTTGTACCTCGAATCGTTTTTAAAAAATCTCCAAACAACCGACTTGAATCTGAAGTTAGCAGTCATCGCGATAACTTGGATGGTATTCATCCAAGGATTGTCATTAGTGTACCTAAATTTGTTACTTAAAAAGTATTTTCAGATGCACTGGTCGTTTTTTTAAGATAAAAAAATTTACTAAAAACGAACAAACTATTCACCGCAGTGACTTGTTTTGATGTTTGATTGAATAAATTTAAAAATAATTTTGTAAGAAATTAAATATCACTTCAGATATGTCCAGAAAAGCAGTGAAAAGTGCTGACAGAGAAAGTAACAAAATAAAAACAAATTATATTCACTTGAATTTTTATAAAATTTTAAGGGCGCGTGACTTGTTTTGATGTTTGGATGAATAAATTCTAAAAATAATTTTATAGCAAATTGTATATCATTTCAGAAATGTCCAGAAAAACATTAGAAAGTACAATTTGTCCAAAAAACTGCTGGCAGCCAAAGTAACAAAATAAAAACGAATTATATCACTTGAATTTTTATAAAATTTTAGGAGCGCGGCGCTACTTCTTTTGATGTTTGGTTTGGTAAAATTTTATAAAAATTCAAGTAACAAATTTAGGTACACTATTGACAGTCCTTGCATGAATACCGTCGAAGTTATGGCGATGACTGCTAACTTCAGATTCAAGTTGGCTGTTTGGAGATTTTTCAAAAACGGTTCGAGGTACAATTTTTTTTTTATTGTAACAAATTAGCAACAAATTAGTAACAAAATCTCCCACCATTTTTTGCAGCTTGCTATAAATGTACTTCCAACTTTGTATACGTAAAAAAGATACAGATCGAAAGATGCAGACAAGGTGAATTAGTGAATCAGAGAGGTGGATAACTATTTTGGTGTCAATTACTGAACTATAGCTTTTTCAATTGTATTTCAGAAAAGGTCAATTGTAATTCAGAAAAGATCAATTGTATTTCCGAAAGCATCAATTGTATTTCACAAAAATTAATTTAATTTTAGAAAAGACCTTTCGTAAAATATTGAAGAAGCATAGATGAGTTTTTGGCAGATTATTTCAATTGGGTTTAACATTGGTGAATAAGGACCTAAGCCTGGTGTTACTGGTGTAATGTCAAATTTGAAAGCACATTTTTCATGAAATATGTGTGCTGTTGTGGTTCACGTGTACAATCACCACCAAAAACTCTTGACTTCCCCATTTTTTTTTATAATTAGTACTTTCTGAAATTTCTCTGAAATACAAATGATCGTTTCTGAATTACAATTGGAAAAGGTGTAGTACTCCCAACTTTCGAAAGCCATTTTTCATGAAGTTATGAAAAAAATTGTAGAAAATTTGTATTTAATTTACGAAAAAAAGAATTTGTAGACAGAATGTTAATTTGTGATTTGTTAAAACTTACCTGAAAACTCAGTTTCAATTTTTGTCTTTTTTTAAAATAATTTATTTTGTAATCTCTTTATAATGAATTGAGGACCTTGCAGCAAAAAGGAGGCAGCTCCGTTTTAGATCAGTTTCGAGTTAATAATACTTTTACTTAAATTAAAAAAAACAATCTGATTTATTTGTTTCAAAAAATAAATATATCTTATTTATTTCTTACATCATATCATCATATTGCTTTTTAACTTAGGTAAGGTAAAAGTATTACCTCAAAAATGATCGAAAAAAGAGCTGCCCCTTTTTCCTGCAAGGTCTTCAATTAGACTCATTTACAAACAAGTTGCATGAAACTTATGCAACATAGGCATTAGCAACATAGTTAAACGTTTTCAAATTTTATGATCGCGAGTTTTTTTCGCACTGTAATAAATGCACACAAATTCAACTACATATGAGGATGAATAAATCACTTAGGAATAAAGGTAAAAATGTATGACAATGTACAATGTAAGAAAAATTGTAAAGAATTTCTACAAAAGAACACGTTAAATTTAATTACACAATTTAAAAAATGCAAATACTTTTTTTAAAAAACGAAATACATTTAAAATATAACAAATAACAAAGAACCGGAAAAAAATATTGAAAAAGTTAAAGACCACTTAACCAGGAATGATATTTTATAAAAATAAACAGGTATTTTCATTTAAAAAATAAAATACGGCGTCTCAAGTTTTCATAGTTCATCACCTACAACAAAATTCGGTAAGAAAATTTACCAAACATATCTCAAAATCAATATTTTAAAATGACATAGAAATTGGTTTTTCAGTTTTCATGTAATAAATTATGTCGAAAAAATGTTATCTGTAAGTGTAGCAACCTTTCAGTAAATTTAGGTTACTTGGTTACTGAATACTTTAATTTATTGATCAGTCCCAGTAAGAAGATAATCAGAAGATTATAATCTCAAATTTGAAGAAAATATCAAAAGTGCCCAATATTTAATATATACGATATACTCTTTTTATGTGGTTTACCCCAACAAAGATAAGAAAACACAAGACTTTTGACTTTTGTATATTAAAAAAGAAATTATAAAAGAATTAATCGCGAATCGGTTAGTACATTCGCCAAAATATTTATTTTTGACTCATAAATGCAATAAAATTTATAAAAATAAAGAACAAAATAGAAGTGCAGGAAACGCCAAAAGCCCAAAAAACATTGTTGCAGTGTTTCTGAACAAATGCCGGATAATCTGGTAATGGATTTTTGGACCAATTTTAAGACAAAAAGTAAGAAATAATTTTTCCCGCTAAAACGCTCCATTTCGGAAATTCAGGGCATGTTTTTACTCATTTTTTAACATAAAATCTACATTGTTAATGATAATTGTCTCAAATTTTGCACATACCTTAATTTAGGCAGCCGCCTTGAGAATTCGCAAATTTTAAAAAAAAAGTTAGGGTAAAGTTTTTCGAGTGAATCAACCATTTGAACTTTTTCCCTTTTAGCGGAAAAAATTATTCTTACTTTTTGTCTTAAAATTGGTCCAAAAATCCATTCCTTGATTATCCAGCACTTGTTCAGAAACACCCTGTACATAATGTTTCATAATACATGAGACACATTTCGGCAAAGGATATCAAAATTAACACAATATATCTTACATTTTCTTCCTAAAGGAACTATAAAACTTTTAAATTTTAAAGAAAGAATAACTTTTAAATGAATTATTGCAAAAGGCCTATTTTGATGATATTTTTAATGCTTTTTAAAAGAAAAAAAATTCGTGATTGCAACTGTTTGCATACGATTAAGTAATTTTATGAACAAAACTTTTTGAAGAATTTGGGTTCTTATCAAACTACACATCTCTGATAAAGATGAGAAAATATTTTAGAATAGTTTCCATTATTTGGACACTTTTTGTCTTGAAGACAGTAAAAACAATGAAAAGGATGAGTTTTTAAAATGCATTTCAATACAATACATAAAATATCCAATTGAAACAATAGTACAAAATTAAAATTTGACTTAAAAGTCAAATAACTCTGGAGATCTCCCAAAAAGCATGTATTATAACTTACACCAGAATGTGCTACTACTTTCTTGACTACAACACCAGGTTTTTATTAAAATGTTTATCTCGCTTTTTATAGATAAATTTATTTAACTGAGAATACATTTTCATCAACTACTAATTTATCCAGATTATGTCTAAATTGACAAAACTTTTCCTCAATGGTTGATCAATGAAGCGTTAAAGTATAAACTTTGTACATCTTACAAATGATACTTTATTAAATTATTTCTGACCTAATTCACCATCTCAAGTATTTTGATAAATTGATTATTAGTTGTAGTTTTTCTCGTAGTTTTTAGAAGACAAATCATAGAATTCTGACTTGCGCCTCGGCCCTCAAAAAAATTAAATACTCCGCTGCTATTTATAATATTTCATATTTTGACAGTTTTCTATTTTTATTGATTCTTTATATTTCCAAGGAAAATGGCAATGTAGTTATTTTTAACGTAATTAACATCCCAAATTCTTGAGTAGAGGACAAAAAGGTTTATATCTATCCAATTGTATTAATTAGGTCAAAATGAAAAAAATGCAAATGGCGATTTAGTTTGCAGATTACTTCTTGTAATTTATATTCCGATTTTGATTTAAAAAAGTTAAGAATTGATAAATTCATCTTATTTACTTTTATGTGTAAAAATAGTTTAAAGATTTTTATTTACTTTTTATAAAAAATTATTATAAAAAATTGTTAGATTTTTAAAATATTAAAATTGAATATTATACAAAAATTATTTACCTAAGTAAAATAAATTTAATTTCCCGTTTATTTTTTTTTATTAAAAAGAATAGCTTTTAATTTTTTTCTTAGAAGTTCTTTTACTCCGAATAATAATTTTCTTGAGGCGTCGAGAAAGTTCTTTTTCGCCTTGACATTAAAATACACTTGATCTACGTCGAAATAGTACGAAGTGGTACGAACATGACCATAGACTGCATTGTTTTATTGGGAGCAAAAGTGACACTTTTTGCGGCGAGCACACTGTTTTTGCAGTTCGAGCCGAGTACAAATAGATAATAACATGTATTAATTTTAAATAACAATAGTAAACTCAAAAGGGAATTATTTAAGAAAGAATCGTGATATTTTTAAATTAAAAATTCAATGTAATGGCGACTTCTGTTGATAATTTGATCAAATATTATTAAATATATAGGTAAAAGTATTGTTAAAAAATATTTCGAAAAGAAAACATTTTAAACAGAAGGTTTATTTATTCTTAAGCTTAACTTTGCTATTGCTGAAAAACACCCTGTATGTATGTATAATTTCATTCTACGTTTTCAAATTTAGTAAGAAAGGAATAAAATGTAATCTGTTATTCAATAATTTTTAATTTAAAATATAAGTAATATGCTTTTACTCGAAATACGTATAATTTTTCTTTTTATACTTTATTCATAAGCCGCACATCATAAAAAAGTAATCTTCAAAAAAGATTTCATAAAATTATTCCAAGTCATTTTTAATTTAAAATATTGAGTTCTAGGAAACTTTCTATGTGGATTTATTTTATTCAGCATTAAATTTTTATTTCATGCCCCTTTTCCTATTTTTATTTATTTCGAAGTTAACTTTTATGCTTCGGAGTTTCCTTTTTATCTCTAAAATTCACCCAACGAATCACAAATCAAATAAACCTCGCCGGCTTTATGTTTTATAGAATCACAAACGTTTAAAACATCAAAACGTACTGCAACATTATTTAATAACGATATTAATGCACTTTCCAAATCACCTAATTACATCAATTATAAAAATTATAGAATTGATTTCTAAAAAGAATGATGTTTTAAAATCGTTAATAATAAAAGTCAATAATTATTTTAAGTAATACCTACATAATTCGTAATTGTAGGTAATTTTTTGTTAAATTAAAATGTTATTTGCTGTTAGAAATTAATTAGGAGGCGCTTACTTTCATTATAACATAATTTTTATTACTTATTTTTTTTTTAAATTGAACCAATAATTAATTTTATATTTGAGAAGATTTTTTTTAATTTAATGAAGTTGCTAAGAATTTTTGACATTTTTATAAACTTTTACACCTTTTTAAATAAACTTTATAGTTGACGGTTCCAATAAACTTTTATACATGATAATCCAGAAATAATAATCAAAAACTAATTACACAATTTTAACATTTATTTTAAAACCGTGAATTATAAATACGGTAAATTTACTTTATACCTAAAAAATAAGTTGGACAATTTTGGATAAAATTTCTATTATTATTCCTATTAATTGGTCTTATAGTTTATTATACATACAGGGTGACCCAGTCTATAGCTTCTTTGCTATAAAACATATCGACTAGCGGTTTTCACCAACATATAGATACATGCATGCCCCACAATTTAAGAATAGTTTCAATATATACAGGGTGTCCCATCATGGCCTACTGAACCAAAGTTATATTTTTTTAAATGGAACACCCAGTATATTTTGACATTTTTCGATTCCTTGTCAAAAAATAATTATACTTTGTATAAACTTTTATGGGTCTATCTCGAGGTCTATCTTCACTCGTTTTGCTGATATTTGCCATTTAAGTAAAAAAAAAATCAATTGTTGAAAAATCACTGCTCTAAAACAGATGAACATTTTGGCTTGAAATTTTGTCAAAAATTTTTCAACATCGTCTAGTCTACAAATATCATGTCAAATATGCTGTAAGCGTTTGGTGAAGCGTGAGAGCGTAAAAACGAAATTCAACAAAATAGGGGTTTCTTTGGTAACATCAGTTGTTAAATTTTCAAAACATACTGAAATTTAGAAAACCAAAATTGATAATTGCAAGTTTCGATTTTATTTGTGCTGTAAAGCAACAAAAACTGCTTTGTAGTATGTAGTATAACAACATTATTAAAAAAGCAAAATAGAGAAAGACACAAATAAGTTTTAGGCAAATTAAAAAAAAATTCACCAAGAGTGCTATTTTGTCCATTTTCACTGTTTCACAGTTTAGATATTAATATCTCCTAAACCATTGATATACAAACATGATATCAATAGAAAGCTTGTAAAAAATGCCATCGACTAACGTTAAAATATACAGGGTGTTCCATTTGAAAATTTCGTTTAATTGTTCAATTTGCGTTTTATAAGGAATCCTGATAAAAAAATATCACAAACTTAAATTTGACTGATAGTAGTAGACTAGACGATGTTGAAAAATTTTTGACAAAATTTCAAACCAAAATGTTTTTTTGTTTTAGAGCAGTGATTTATCAAAAATTGATCTTTTTTTGGTTTAAATGGCAAATATAAGCAAAACGAGTGGTGATAGACCCATAAAATTTTATACAAAGTATAATTATTTTTTGATAAGGAATCCAAAAATGTCATAATATACTGGATGTTCCATTTAAAAAAATATAACTTTGGTTCAGTAGGCCATGATGGGACACCCTGTATATATCGAAAATATTTTTAAATTATGGAGCATCTATATGTTGGTGGAAACCGCAAGTCGATATGTTTTATAGCAAAGAAACCTTAGACCGTGAGCAGATGACTGGGTCACCCTGTATAACCAGAATTACTAAAATCGTATTGCAGTAAAATTGAAATTGGGCAATAAATAATTACGAAAGCATTTAAAAGGAAGCATGTGTCGTATTAAAATCATAAATGACAAGAAAGGCGATTCCTGAAACTAGTTGGCACTGCTCCTAATTCCCACAATATCAAAGCGTTTAGTACTTACCACATTATTTATTATCTTGGCCTGGCAAGGATTTAATTTTGCCGCTAATGATTTTATTTTGGATGCACTTTTTAAAAATACAGGTAAAATTCATCTTCACATTTCTATTTTGAAAATGGGTTAACACTATTGCACCGCTCTTACGTAAGTGGTAAACGTAAAATCTTTATACAGGGTGTGTCACTGAAAACTGCCGATATTTTAAAGTTTAGTGCATATTTTTTAATGAAATTTTGGTAGTTGCTAAAAATGCAACCCAACACTGGTAATTAAAAATAAATCCAACTATTCTTTTTCGAAATAAAGTAAAAAATAAATCAATTAATAATAATTCATAAAATCAAAAATTCCCAAAAGTACGATGTGAAACTAATTTATCTCATTTAATAAAAAAGATTGCATAATGAATTTAAAAACACAAGATTTATTATTTATTTATTCACTTTATTTTACAAGAAATTTAAAATAACAATACTATAACTTTCAAATTTAAGATTAAATTTTATGATATGTAGTAAATAATATTAATTAACGAAGGTATTACTGTTTTAATTTAAAATATAAAATTTAAATTGTAAAGTCTGTATTTTAAATTAAATTAAATCGCGAAATTAAAATTCATAACTACATAGAATGAGTTTTAAGAAATTAGAAAAATAAATTAGCGTTATTTAATTTAAATCCTCAAAATGTTTACCATACAGAAGTATATGGGCGATTTTCAAACTCTTGACGAACATTCTTTAGTATTTCTGTACTTATTGTTCTGGAAACACAGGTTGTATTTCGTAAACTTTGGATTTTAATTGACCCCAAAAAAGAAATCTAGTGGGGGCAGATCAGGTGATCAAGCTGGCCATACCGTTGTACCCCGTCAGCCAATCCACCTGGAAAAAGTTTTATTTACAAATTGAAGTATTGATATAGTATAATGTAAAGAAGCTCCATCCTGCTGAAACATTAACAAATTTTACGCCAGCATATCATCATTTTCTAAAACATCCGTAATTGAATCGGCGATTCCAAGACTAGTATTTGTCCAAAAACTTAATTTAGTGAGAGAATCAATTAGACGATGTTATGCTAAAGGGAACCAACCCACAGACTGACAAAAACTGAGTGTAGTATTCACACAGATTGCCAAATACTCATTTTAAATTTTGCAAAATCAAACTGTGGAACAATCCATCAAAGGTCAAACATCCATATGACTTCTGAAAACTTGTATGCAGTTAATGGTATAGTAAAACTTTAGCATCGAATATATTAAAATCAGATTTCAGTGGGTTGGTTCCCTTTTGCATAACACCGTCCAATTTAAACTTGATGGATTCATATTTTGTTAAGATGTAGACATACAGAAGACTTTTGTAGTACTTTTTCATACGAACAATTTCAGAAATAAAACAGCCTACACTAAGAAATATGAAAAAAAAAACTATCTTGGACTTGTACTGTTATTGAATTCAATATATTTTTAAGACAAGGATTTATTATTTTAAACTATGTTATTTACCTAATTTATCAAAAAAATGTTTGGGTTAGGTATTACCAGAAAAAGTAATACTAATTGTTATTAGGTACTATTCAGGTTTAATAAAATGCTGTACAACGTAAACATTTTGTTACTTTTTTAGTCGTAATCAAAATTAGTACTAGTCTTACAAGATGTTAAGTGATAATAAAACCCTAACCTCGCCTGTAATATATCGCATGACTTTCCTGATTTCATTCGTCTTACTTTAATTAATTAGTAACAGTATAAGTCTCATACTGTTCTTCTAATCATTATGGAAATTTTAGTGAGATTCTCAGATTCTGCCTTTATGATAGTCTCTAGCGTATTGTTCTTAAGCTCATGTTATAGCGGAAAAATTTTATGTTTTTTCGCCATGTTAACTCAAAACCGCTATTTTTGGACTCTTCTTCGACTCCCCGCACCGATTCAATTAATATTTTTCATCTCTTAGGTTACCATCAATAAATATTGTCATAAATACCAGCCCAAATATTTAATTTTTTAGTTATCTGGGAGTATTCTTTTTGAATCCACTGTGGATTATTTGCACTCCAATAACGACAATTCTGCTTGTTTACTTGACCTCTTAAAAATGTTGCTTCGTCGCAAAAGCAGATATTTTGTAACTGATTTGGAGTGTTTATCAGAATATTTAACATAAATTCATAGAATTCAATTCTCCAATCAAAATCATCGCTCAATTCTTGGTGACAAGAAATCTTATTCAGATAGAAGTTTAAAATTCTTCAAAATTCTGAAAACCTTGTTTTTTCCAGTCTTTTTGATTCACCTAAATTTTGAACTGAAGTTCGGAGTGTTTTTCCTATAACTGGAAAAACTTCTGCTTTATCTCTAGGCTCATTGTCGGTAGTTCTCTTTTTATTTGCTACTGTACATGAGTCGCGAAGCTTTTGTACTAATTCCAAAACATACATAGAAGAAACATTCATGTTCGGATGCAGATCATTAAATCGAACAGCAGCTCAAAGTGCACATAGTTTTTTTTCACCGCATAACAAAATTAATGTCAAGAACTTAGTCAAAAAATCAAAACATTAATTTTTTTTGCAATTTAAATTATTTTTTGAAAATGTAATTTTTAATTAAGTAAAACCACTATATTCGAAAACTGAAAACAATTCAGAATCATAAACAAATAAAATTTGTTATTATTTTAGGTTTATCGAATAGATAGTTAAAGTTCCCCCACTTCATATTGGTAATTACCAAAAATTCCTTAAAAAAGCTGCACTAAACTTGAAAATATCGGCATTTGAAGTTTTCATTGAGACATCCTGTATAAACAATTTAACCCAAACATGTCTCAATAAATCAAGCTATCTTCTAAAATAACATTGTTAACTTGTGCATAAAAGCTGAATTTTAGTCATGTTTAACTCCTAAAAACGATATTTCATCAGTAATCGCTTTAAAACTAATCTTTACTTACGAAAAAGATATACTTCAAAAATGGTTGTTTTTAATTGAAAACTATTAAAGTAAAAACAATAATGCGAATAATAATTTCCTTTGCGTTAACAAAAAATAAAATTACCCAAGTTGGCCTAGCAATTGTAACAAAACTTTGGCAATAACAAAGTTATATATCTTTGCTGGAATGAAGTACAAAGACGGGGCTGTGATTACATAAAGCTAGTTTAAACCGCAATTAAAATATTCGATGGCTGCCTCATAGGGACAGTTATCCGCACAAACAGAGAATTTCCAAGATTTGGCCGATTACAAGTCATTGCGCGAAAACCTTGCAACTTTCTGTAATTACAGACTTAAGGTGACATCGCGAGGTTGCAAGTTAATTGCATGACGCTGTAATTAATTTAATTATTTATGTGGCTGTAAAAAATTGTGTACTTAAATTTCATTAAATTTAAAATATTTCGTAACATTTCTTTTAAATAACAAAATCCAGTATGATTGGATTAAATTTTTAATATTTATAAACTGGTTATATTTCACTAATCTGTCTATACTTGAAAGGGAATGTATTTATTTATTTAAACCTCTTTGAATGAATGAGTTTTGTTACTGAAGGTAATTCGCCCTAAAAGGAATAGTAGCAAAATTGAAACGTATTGCTTGAAGGCAGGATACGTATATTGACGATGACTCATGCACTTTAAGAAGGCCCTTAATGAGGGGCCCCCCAGAGAAACATGCTTTATTTTCCTGTAATAATATTCTATTCATGATCGCCTATACATATTTGTAAATTTATGGCTTTTCCTTTTGATCAATAGATTCAAAATTTATTCCAAGAATTCTTGAATAATCCAAATGTGTTCAAAACATTAAATTAAGTAGTGCAACAAAATTCGTGTAATTTGACCAAAATTGGTCTAAATTACAAGAAACGTTACAAACAACTTTACATACTTATTAAATTAACTTTTTTCAGCGAAATGATTTTTTAGACTCGTAATCAATATTTTAGTCTGAATCACTTTTTAAAATATTTTTCTGGTTCAATTTTGCACGACCCTGCTCTAACTCAATGTATACAGGATGTCCTAAAGTTTACCCATTGAATCATTGCAAGTGATTGACAGTGGTGATTCTAATAAACTTAACCTCTTCAGAATTTCGGATTCTGTTTATTCCTAAAGCGATGTGCGCCAAGATGGGCAAACTGTATAAACCTTATTTTACGTTACCTGAAAATATGAATGGTTTTAAGAATAGAGAACACGCGATATGTATATTACATTACATTTTCCAATTTTCCAATTTTACTAAGTTACTTTATTTTTGTCTACTGCAAGTCTAATAATGTCTAGTTTAAAGTTGTGTTTCAAACACCTTAATGGCGTAATAACTGCAGATAAGGGTGCCATTACGCCTGAGACAACGTTTTTAATATTCCATACAGACATATTCCGGCGTTATAGATCAAAATTCCATGAGCCCAAGTTGAAATAAGAATAGATTATATCTGTTTGTATACTATTGACTTTTCAAGCTAAGGGCTCTTCTTCTTGCAGCCGAATGCGGAATTAATGGGATGGCGTCAGACGTAGGTTAGTTAATATGACATTGTCATGGTTGCCACTTTCAGATATCACCGAGGTTACGCGTTCTTCACTGAGCTACATCTGACGTCATTTTTTGACGGAAAAAAAAATAATTTGAATCGCCTTCAATGACACCTTTACGTAAGTCAATTTGATTGATACAATGACATTCTTTATCGGATTTAGATTATCCCTAAATCATAATGATTTCATGATGAGCATCAAATGAAGCTGTCTATAATAGGTATTTATGTCATAAGGATCGTAACGTCAATCATTATGGTTCAAGTCGTGAATTTTTATAACCTAACCTAACAGGACGTGAACCATAATGATTGGTTACGATCCGAATTACATACAAAATTTTATCTGCTTGCATAAATCATGAAAAAATGAAATAAATTAAAATTTATTGACAGCTTAGTGTCATCAATTTGGAGCCCATAAAGTAATCATTATGGGTGTTTTCTATGATTTGGCGCCTATAACGAAATCGTTACCATGGTGATTTCCTTTATGGGCCTCAATCCGATAATGAACGTCATAATGTCAATCAAATTGACACACGTGAAGGTGACATTATGGTATGCAAGCAGATAAATGTTAATTTATTTCAATTTCTTCATGATCTATGCAAGCAGATAAAATTTTGTATAAAATTCGGATCGATACCAATCATTATGGTACATGTTATGTTAGCAGGTTTAGCCTCACCTGCAAATATTTACCGCATAATGATTGTCGTTACAATCCTTATGACATAAATAACTATTATGATACCAAATCTGTTCCCTTGGATTTCAAACTTCTCCCACACTGGAGTCGAGCAAAAAATTGCGACGGCCAAAGAGGCATAAATGCATATTTTCCATTATTCATCCGTTGTTGTTCACGTCCATTCCGAAATATGTGTGTAAACACCGGTTCTGGAAAGTTGTCTAATGTGTAAAGGTACCTTTACGAACGCTTTAATTTGGTGCCACTTTTCTAAAGTCCGATTTAGACCAGCAAATCTTGTATAAGATCGTCTCAGATGCTACTACGCAATGTGCAGTGGCATCTGAGTCGATCTTGTGCAAGATTTATGTGCTCGTCTACATCGCCCTTAATATACGGGGTGATTCACATTTATGTTAAAATCTCTCGGGTGGTGATTCCTTAGATACAAATAAGAAAAAAAGTTCATATAACATAGGTCCGATTCCGCTTCCTAAGAGAGTTACAGCTCTTTAAAGGTACTGACAGAGAACAGGTTTTTGGCCATTTATTTCAGAATGGATACTAGTAAAGCATTCAAATTTGGCATAACTCTTAATATGCATTGGTCTCACGTCCATGATTTTTTAGAAAAATTTTTATTGGTTCTAAGTGGTATTTTAAGAGATCGTTGGCGGTAAAAACAATGGTAACTTTTTTAGTACTGCATTTTTATGAGATTTTTTTTAAATATCATTCTGTAATCAAATTTACACAAAAATGGTGCTCTTATACAAATTCGGTAGAATGAGCCGTTTAAGAGAAAAGTGCATCTAAAGATGTACTTTCCAGGACAGTTGTCTTGGTTACCATACTTAACATTTTTGTATTATTTTACCAAAATTATTCCATAATTTATGAAAAAAGGTTCCTATATAACGTTTGAAATAATTTTGGTAAAACAATAGGTCTACAAAAAAATTTAGTATGGTAACCATGACAACAATCCCGGCAAGCACATCTTTAGATGCACTTTTCTCTTAAACGGCTCATTCTATCGAATTTGTATAAGAGCACGTTTTTTGTGTAAATTTGATTACAGAATGATATTCTGAAAAAAATCTCATAAAAATGCAGTACTAAAAAAGTTACCATTGTTTTTACTACCAACGATCTCTTAAAATACCACTTAGAATCAATAAAAATATTTCAAAAAAATCATGCATATTAAGAGTTATGCCAAATTTTCGATTTTTACTCAGATTATTAATAATTGCTTTTTGTTCAGCTGATTTATCTACTTGAGTAAGTAAAATAGAAAAATTGACCAAAAATTCAGTATCAAAAAATTATTAACAATAATCCAAACCATGTATTTCAAAAATATATTTGACAAATGGGAAAAAACAATAGTTGTTGAGCTCTGAAGAAGAAATTAAATAAATTTCGAAACCGGTTAGCAAAACTGCCTTGAATTTTCTTATAACTAGTAATATGACCCTAAAAAACCAACAAACAATATAACAAAAGGACAAAAACTGTAAAAATCTTTTCTAGCCATTTAAGAAAATGTCGAAATTTTATTTTTTGTTTTTTTTTTATTAGATTTATTTAGAAGATGCCATAAAATTGCAAAATTTCGGACGTTTTTAAAAATCAGTCTAGATAAATATAAAACAAAAAATTATTATTTGGTTATTTCCAGACTTCGAATGATATTTAAATATTTTGAAAGGGTCCGCAAGTGTTTGAAAGAGGAAATGGGTGCGTCGTGTGGTTTATTTTGTCAACTTTATATTTTTTTCTTAGAATGAAACTTTAAATTATTGCACATGTAAGTAAAACCCAAATAATTATGCCAAACGTTTATTTTTCTTTCGAAAAGTTTATGTTTCAACTATTTGACAAGTAAATTATATGTGTTTTAATTAATATTCATACAGGTACTTGCAATAATTGCGCCAAATAAACAATACAAAAGTAAAATACTTGTTTTTAAAGTTATTGCTAGTTAAGAGAGAACAAAAAATGGTTTTTAGCTTTACAATGATCATGTTTATAATCTTTAAAGAAGTATGTTAACTACCTTGTTATTTAAATGTTTATGGTGAGCCTTCACAAATATCTTTCTAGAATATTTGGATTTCTAACATTTAAAAACATACGATGGTTTTAAAATACTTATTAATGGTAAAAACCCATATTATAAGAAAGCATAAAGAAATGTCGTTTTAACATAATCTAGTTTACAATTCAGGCATTTTGGAGGTTTTGTGTGCATTACTTCAATTTACTTGCGCCAGATTCCATTACCTCGTTTCAACTTCTTAGTAAAGCTCAAGATTACTATGTTGCATCGTATCTCTTATGGAGTTGTAGTATTATTCGCTGCAAGCGGAGTTTCAGCTAGAATCCTGTTTCTGATCAAGCTCCTAAATCTAGGTTGTGGTAAACTGCGACTTATTTTCGCACACTGAACTTGAGAATTTTTATCTCGTAGGACAATGAAAATATCGACGAAGTGGTGTATGTATGTGGAAGCTACCACTTCATTGACAGACCATTTCATTGACACTAATTTTTCATCAACGCAGATATCACGCTAACATCTTTTCATCGACATTAGCCTTTTATCGACACGACAACGTCTGGTCACTGAAATGATCTTGTCGATGAAACTCGTCTTTTTCGGTGAAACTGTAGTCGATGAAACGATGATTACGTTGAAGAAAATTCTCGATGAAAAGGCATTCGATGAAAGTATGGAAAACCGGACGATGAAACTTCGGAACAAATCATCTGCGAGTGCGACGCAAATGCTCGCATCAGAATTGACGAAGTCAAGACTATATCTCCTAAGGATCTAATTAGCTTTATTAAGCATTTAGATATCCTTGGACTTCTCTAGAGTAAGAGTAATCTAATCTAAGGCCCGAGGAAAATTTCATTCAAAATCTGCTTACTTAGAATTGACAGGATTTAACTGCTTTCCATCTTCAAATAGTGAGGCCCAAAAATAAAAGTCTCTGTCTCAATATCCAAAGTTTTGCTTTTTTAGACATTCATGGAGATGAAATTGTGTTTCATCGCTGAATATAATGCCACAATTCTAATATTAAATCTATGGTATATGTAACTTTAAATAGCAACATTAAATCAGGATTGAGGTTCTCCATATTAGTATAATCCGTAAAATTGCTTTGAATTAAATAATAAAATCTCGAATACCACTAAACATTAGAATTGAAGTACCAAAAAACATCATTAAAATTAAATATGTTACGCTCAAAAACATTAATTTGCCAAATTTTATCAGACTGTTTCTTAAATTTATACACTTTTATAACAAGATTTTAAAAATTGACCTATTTAGATAATTTAAAGTTTAAAATCCATGTTTTGGTTTTGTTTGTTAATTTGTAACATTTTTAGAAGAATCCTAAATTTTTTAATTTTATTAATTTTAATTTTAAACATGTGGTTTTTGTTAGTTTTTAGATTGATTGCTTATTTAAAATATGTTTATTTTGTTTCAGGGTGGTTATCCAGCAAAACTAAAGAAAGTGCTAATAGTGACGGCGCCATTGTGGTTCAAAGCACCTTTTAAAATCTTAAGACTGTTTGTTCGTGAAAAATTGCGTGAGAGAGTGTACACAGTTTCGGTGGGTCAACTCTTGAGCCACATACCACGAGAATCACTACCCATTCAACTGGGGGGTAACTTACCACTGGACCATGAAGGATGGCTGGCTGATTGCCTACAGTCAATGACTGCACGATCAGAATCACCCCTGCCTAATTATGGTAAATACAATACTTACTGTTTGAAAGACAAAAATTCCAAAAAGGTCTTAACCAACCCAGCAAAATATTCGGAAATTTTCGAATTATATTTACAAATACAATTTTTCTTCTACAAATCCACGTTATAAATAAATTTTTAACCGAAAAACTAATATCATGAAATAGAGGTCAAACGTAAAATTAAATTCAAAATTTTGGAAGTCACCGATTTTGGAATTTTTGTCTTTCAAGCTTAAAGTGAATTACCAAATTCTGCTTGTCATTTTTAAACAGATTTATCATATTATTAAAAGTTATTAAAGGTAAATAACATGTTAATTAATAAGAATAATTTTCCTGTTTCTCGACTTCATTTCTTATAGAAATTATGTAGAAAATCGAGATTTCTTAATAAAGTAGAACATTTTAAGTAATCTGAGAGGGAGAATTTACTAACGAACTTTAAGCTTTAATTTTTCATGAAAAGTAAATTTTTTACTACATTACTTAATGAACCTGGAAATTAAGCGAAATTTAACTTTCAGCAAGTTTACTTCCTATATTTTTCTTGTGACAAAACATTCTCCACTATCTTTCAGTTTGGTGTATTCAACAATACATATACTAGAGTTTTTATGCACCAATTACATAATTTCTCTTTATCCATTTATAATTACCGTCATTACTTTGTTGTAAACTTTCTTCTTCGCGTCATTGTGATCACGATTTACCCAACAGTTTAATCCTTTAATTTTCACGTATATTCCAAAAATATTTGAATTATTTATGAAAAAAATGTAGTCGCCACCTCCGTATCCCACTTCTTTTCCTTCGTAACTTAAGCACTTTATTAAAAAGTTGCTCTGATTATCTTTGTGTTTTTTTTATGTTATTAACTATAATTTTATATTCCAGATGGTAAAACGCCATCGTCGCCTCAAAAACATATCAATTCGAACCTTGAAATCTCCACACCCCCCAATAACATAAACATGGAGAGCAGTTGGGCAGAAGAGGGCAATATGAATCCACCCAGCAGTGCATCAAGTGGTTTCTCTGATGATGATTCCCTCCATGGTGATGGTGCTGTAATGACCATGGCCCAACTAGTCGAACATGTAAAAGATCGTGGTCGCGAGGGATTGACCCAGGACTACATGGAAATCCGCACTAGAGCTCCAGATGGTGTATTTACAATAGCAAAATTAAAAAATAACTTGCCTAAAAATCGTTACTCAGATGTTTTGTGTTATGATCACAGTAGAGTTATTTTATCAGAGTTTGAAAATGAAAGTGATAGTGATTATATTCATGCCAATTTTGTGGATGGCTATAAACAAAAGAATGCGTTTATTAATACGCAAGGACCATTACCCAAGACTACACCTGATTTTTGGAGGATGATTTGGGAGCAGCATACGTTAGTGATTGTTATGACAACTAGAGCAATGGAAAGAGGCAGGTTAAAATGTCATCAGTATTGGGAACCAGATGTTAATGGCGAGGCCACTTATGGAGATTTTACTGTACGCACAATCGCCATCGAAACAGATGACGATTATACAGTATCAACTTTAATTTTAATTAACAATAAGGTAAGCACTATTTATATGAACTATATTTTAGAAAACAACTGAAACGGCAATAAACTAAAAACTAACTTCGATATGATTTTGAGGCACTATTAAAGTCCTGATACAGACAACACTTTTTCTTTAACAAGATTTTATCAACGACCGATATATTTAACGTTTCATAGAGGCAGACTCTGGTCAAAATTAATGGCCTTTAATTAGAAACAAATAATGTTACCATGGAAATTGTCCATTACAACCCCTATGACAAATTTAAATTTAAAGACCTCTAAACTTAAATGATTTGACCAGAATCTGGATAAGTCTTTGAATTTACAAACATTACCTTTTCCAAATTTTAAATATTTTTTGGAGTGGTTTCATCGACTAATACCCATCATTTCATCAATATTGAGTTTTCATCTACACTTCATTATACAAAGGTAGTGTCGATAAATTGGTAATTAATAAAACGGCTCTGTCGATGAGATGATAACGTTACATTGCTTTCATTACACAATGATTTATTGAAAAATGCCCTTGGCCAGGATTCGAACCTGTGACGTCCAAATCGCATGTCTGGTGTGATAACCACTACACTACCTAGGACCCACTTTCAAATATGTTCAGTTCAGTTAAATTGGGAGAATCGATACTGGTTATTATTATCATCAACCAGTTAGACACAATTGAAGACTGACCATGTCTTTCGGACAAAGGAATGTTAGAATAAAGACTACCTTTTGGAAAATGAAATGAATCAATTGAAAAATGTCCTTGGCCAGGATTTGATAGGTAGTGTAGTGGTTATCACACCAGATATGCGATTTGGAGGTCCCAGAGGTGGAAATTATGTAAGCCAACAAATTTATATCGGTTGCGAATTGATTCTTTAGATATTTTCTCTCTCCCTCTTATACACAACAGTGGTTATAACGTGGAAGTGAAACAAAAATCACAATCATAGTAATGAGGTAAACAATCTACCGTTTTCGGTTCGTTGCACCTTACAGAATCCCACGTCTGGTTCGAATTGTGGCCATCCTTTGTACGAAAGACACGAACAGTGCTTGGTCAGTGTTCAGTTGTGGCTAACTGGTTGATGATGATAATAACTAATAACCATTATCGATTCTTCCAATTTAAGACAGAACTGAACATATTCGAAAGTGGGTCCTAGGTAGTGTAGTGGTTATCACACCAGACATGCGACTTGGACGCCCAGGTTCGAATCCTGGCCAAGGACATTTTCAATTGATTCATTTTCCGAAACATTCCTTTGTCCGAAAGACACGAACAGTCCCTGGTCAGTCTTCAATTGTGTCTAACTGGTTGATGTAGATAATAACCATTATCGATTCTCCCAATTTAAGACAGAACTGAACATATTCGAAAGTGGGTCCTAGGTAGTATAGTAGTTATCACACCAGACATGCGATTTGGATGCCCACGTTCGATTCCTGGCCAAGGAAATTTTTCGTTTGATTCATTTTCCGAAAGGTATTAGTCTTTATATTAACAATGATTTGTATAAAAGTCACGGCAAAACTTAGATTACATATGAAATTCGGATTTTTTTTTATGAGTAATAGGTTTGTTCTGTTCTGTTCTGTCCTACAAAACATACATTGACGATCACGATCATGCGAAATCATAAAACGCTATAGAACCATTAAAAACCGATCGTTTGTAAAATAACTGTTCCCTCCAGTTTCCTGTTGCCATGTGTACAGAAACATTGGGTTCTCCCTAAAGTTAATCCAAGTCCATTGAGTAACATTTTAAGAGTGCAATATCTCGAGAGATCTATTCCCAAAATTTCTCTTCAATTCAGATATCCTATAAAAACATTATTAATTATTCAAATATACCACCCAATTTATAAAGGTTTATGATCACTAAAGCCTGTGTTCTTTTTCTTAGTTGGTTTAGAAATTCATCTTCAATTTCATCCATCTCTTGGAGTGGGGTTTTGTTTCACCATTTTTTAGAGTGTATATTTATAATTACACATAACACAGCTAAATAATAACTTTCTGGAGATACTTACCGACGTAGTAAAAATTTCTTCATTTTTTTGTTTGGATCTAGAACTAATAAAGCACTCTAGTCACATATCACACTGAGATAAAAGCTCAAACCAATCATCAAGCAAAAACGGTGTTGAACTGCAACTGACGCCAAGCTCCAGCCAAGCCAATGGATAACATTGCGATAAATAATAACGAATTGGCGTGAACGGCCACATAATAGAAATATTGAAGAAACATTTCTAGCAAACTGTTTCCGTGAAACCCAAATGAAACAAAATGAATATGTTTCAGAAAGGTACACGGCGTTTCATCAAAAACGTCACCATGTATAGGAAAGTCTGTGTTCTAGTCAAACTTAGGCAGTTCATGGGATCATGTTCGGTACACACCAAAAACCACTTCAGCAGTGTACGTCTCGCTCTCATTATCTAACACCTGACCTTCCATTCTTATCAATCACAACACGGGAATACATATGCATAAAACCATCCGAGCAATGCTGTCTTGCGTGATGGACTTTGGATGATAAAAAGTTGGCACAAGCGCAAAAACTTGATCCAGGCCGATTTGTTACGATTTCGCGACGGTCAGAAAACTTGTTGTAAGTACATGTTATTTGTTGTCGCCATTTGAATTAGAATTTATTTTGTTTACTACAGACTACAGCAAATTTTGAACCAACCTTACATCGTGAAATTTTTGCCACTCTGATAAATCTAAATGGAGAGATGCTCATGGCTTATCTATAGAAATAATTAAAAAATCAGTATGTCTGTCACAGGTTGTATTCCCAGAGACCTTTAAAGAATCATGTATGACACTAATTTTCGAAAGCGAAAGCGAAAGACTAAAATGTTTTGGGAAACTATAGCCCAATCTTACGTGAATTTTCTAAACTTTTCGAGAAGGTTATTCGAACTAGAATTTCAAATTTGTTTGAAAAAAATTGATATTTTTCGTACTAAGCAATTCGGTTTTCGACAAATCAAGTCTATTTCGTTATAATGCAATTTATTTCAAACTTACTAAATTGTTTTGAGATAGGAGAATATCATGTTTCAATATTTTGGAACTTTAGTGAGACGTTTGATTGCATCTGCTGTGTCTTGCTGGGGAAGTTAAAGAAATATAATTTTGACATAGCATCTTTAAATGTCATAGATTCTTATTTCAAAAATAGATCTCAAGGTGTGAGGGTTGATGGTGAACTATCTCAAAAACTGCCTATTACTATAGGTGTTCCGTAGGGGAGTATTCCTGATCAATATAAATGATCTCCAAGCATGTGTGCCTGAGAGTGAGTGTTTGAAATTTGCAGATGACAGAAGTACAAGTAGGGCTGTACTTTTTTCCTAAAGTACGCCTCTATAATAGACTATACACGAAAAAAAAATTCTATATTAAAACTAAATTCAATTTGAAGGGCAATGAGTGCGTGTTTGATAAATTTTTGACTATAACTAACTGCCCAAAAATCAATTTTGCTAGTTAAAAGTACGCTTTTCAATCATTTTGCCGAATTTCTTCTAAATAAATCAAACACCGAAATAGTGGCCTACACAGTGAAAAGTATATTTGTTTTGAGAAACTTAGCAAACTGTGTTGAAGATCGTGTTCTTAAAACAACTTACTACGGGCTAATAGAGTTCAACTTAACCTACGCGCTGCTAAACTGGGGACACTGGGGATTCTAAAAAATATTTGGACTAAAAAGGTGGGCTTTGAAAATCCTAGAAAGTACACGAGATTTCATTGACAAGAATACCCAATAGTCAGGGTCGGTACGGCCCAGTTCTTTTGACGAGGCTTTGAATTTTGTTCCTACAGAAAATGTCGTTAAATCGAAATTTAATTATAGGTCATAAAGTATTTGGTCAATTTAAATGAAAAGAAATTAAAGTAAAGCTAATTAATGCCACTTTGGCTTGACGTTATAAAATCATTACCAAAAATTATTTTGATAGAAAAAAATATTCTTTTTTTCCAAAAATTAATAAGAATTCACTTTTTTTCTTGATATTTTCGCTCATATCTTTGAAATAAGCCCGATAACGGCAGGACTTTTTTACGTCCGTAAAACTTTACAGTAAACTCCTAATTCCATCAAATAAAAAAAGATTTAGTGTTCTATCTCTTTTACTTTAGGAGCAGTGATGGTAAGAAAAATACCCTGCGCGAGTGACTTCAAGTAGTGGTCAAGTAAAAACTTGGCATATAAGGTAGTTTTCTTATTCATTGCTCCTATAGTAAAAGAGGTAGAACACTGAATCATTTTTTTAATGAATAGACTTTACTGTGAAGTTTTGCGGACGTGCAAAAAGTGTTATCTTTATGAAGGTTATTTCAAAGATATTTGCAAAAATGTAAGGAAAAAAAGTGAATTTTCATTAATTTTTTTTGAAAAAAAGAATATCTTTTTCTATCAAAATAATTTTTGACGGTGATTTTTGAAGTCAACGCTTTACTTTACTTTTTTGCATTTAAATTTATCAAGTCGTTTATGAACTATAAAAGAATTTCGAATTAACGGAATTTTCTGTGAGCACAAAATTCAAAGACCTGTTAAAAAAACTGGGCTGTTCCGACCCTGACAATTGGATTTTTTGTCGATAAAATCTCCTCTACTTTCTTGGATTTTCTTCTGAGCACTTCTTTTTGGGACACTGTATATATGTTTATGTTGTAACACTCCTTTTTGAATAAATAAATAAATTATTAATTTTTAAGACGGAAGAAACGAGAGAAGTATCTCACTGGCAGTTTACTTCCTGGCCTGATTATGGGGTTCCTCATTCTGCTAAGGCTATGCTAGAATTTTTGGAGCGAGTAAGGAATCAACAAGCTAGAATGGTTACTTCTTTGGGCGATACATGGGCAGGTCATCCTAGAGGACCTCCAATAGTAGTGCATTGTAGTGCTGGAATAGGCAGAACAGGTAACTAAAGAATTCTAATATTCTAATCATATTTATCTTCCTACAAATCCAATAATAAAGAAAAACCATTTTATAATTTTTGTTTAATTGTTTTAGGTACATTTTGTACATTGGATATCTGTATATCGAGATTGGAGGATGTGGGAACTGCAGATATTCGTGGTACAGTTGAGAAAATCCGCTCACAAAGAGCTTATTCTATTCAAATGCCAGACCAATACGTATTCTGCCACATTGCACTTATAGAGTACGCATTAATGAAGGGTCACCTCCAATCAGCAGACCTTCCTGAATTCGGCCCTGATGAAGACTCTGAGTAAAGAAATTAGTTAAATAGTGTTTATAAACAATTTAAGACTATTATTATCAAATTGGAAGTGATGTGATGTGGTTTTAACAAAAATATTTTTATTGTTTTAAAAAATTTTATATTTGATACGTATCAAAAATATATTTTTGGGAAAATTTCTTTTTCTGGAATGATAACATACAACGAAAGGATTTTTATATAAAAGTACAAACGATAAGAAAGTATAATTGAGGAGTAAATCGATTTAAAATTCTGAAGTTTTCCTGAAAATTTATTTAATAAATTACTTCATTGATTAATATTTTAGTAAACTTAACAGGTTCCTTTTATTGTAATGTTAATTATTTTAAAAAATAGTTTTAAAACCTTTAAATGATTTCAATTAGTAATAGTCTAATTTTTGATCATAAGGTTTTAAATTGCATTTCTGTTCGTTAAGAAGGTTTGTCAAGTACAAGTGCACGTGAGTAAAGGTTTAAAATGTGATTCATTTTAAAGTATTAAATAATAAGATTTGATATTTTCACTAGGTGTAATTTAAAACTTCTAATGTTTATATGACATATCGTTAAATATGTTGTAGTAAACTTCTTTTTAAAAAGTTTCGCATATAATACTAAAATTTAAATCACGTAAAATTGATTCCTTTTCCAAATAACATTTAAACTTATAAAATGGCGTATAGAAGTTATAAACTATGAACTTAATATCTGACAATAAACTGCATCTTGAATCCTCTGACTTTTTTAGTATTATATGCATTTTTAAACAGAATTTAATTTATTGCTTAATTTATTTAATCCTTTTAATATTGTTACATTTAAAAATGTTATTTATTTAACCTGCATATTTTTTGTTTTTGCCCACTGTTAAAAAAGAATTTTAGATTCAAAATTAAAAAGTCCATCCAATTTTCTAAAAATTATAAGAAATTTTAATTTGCTATTGAAGACAATGATCGGATGTTTTAATGAAAATTATGGCAAATAAATTTTTAAATAAAATTTTATTAAAAACTGGTTGCATTAATCAGATAATTTCTTTATGTTTTAAATTAATTGTGTCATGTTTAAAATTTTATTTACTCTAATTTTCACAACACAACTGTTTCATCAACTGTATTTTAAAATCTGATATTAATGAATGTGCTTTATAAAGCTAAATTTGCTTTTATACATAAAAAAATAAAGACAAATAAAAATAAGCTTGTAATATAAAGATTCGCCTAAATGTCCATAAAATCTTGAGCATTGTATAATTAAACGAATTTCGGCAGTTGGTGTCACCATTTGTGAATAGATGAAATCCCCTTGTCACCTGTAAATTTAACCAAATAGAAATCTGTATAAAATTATATTCACTAAAGAAATATTTTCTTCTGTATTATTATTTAATTATTTTGATACTTTGTCTGTGTATTATTGTAAATAATGTAAAACAATTTCTTGATTTCATAATATATTCATTAAAATATGTTTCAAACTATTTTAGATGTGTTTATTTTTTATACTCCCTCCTTCCGAAACTGTGGGATACATTTAAAAAAAAGATTGGGATTGCCGAAAGTAAATTGTTTTGATCTTTTTTTATTTTTATTTCTAAATGAGGCAACAAATAAACAAAGTAACAAAAATTCATAGTAATTAAAAAATGCATTTAAATTATTTCGTAAAATACTCAAAATTATTAACAAAAACTTTTACTTTGCTTATTTTTTTGTCATTTTTTCAAGGCAAATTAAAATATTGCAAAGTTTTTATTTAATTAAGCTTCGTGGAATAACAACATTTGATTTTTCAAAATTATTAAATTTCTTGGCTCATATCTTCGGAACGAATAAAGATTTCGATACGAATCCTTTTCCTGATTTAAGAAGACTTAAAGCACTTTAAAATGAGCTAAAAAGCTTTAAAATAGCAGCAAGGTAAAGAAGTTAAAAAAATTTATAACTCGTGTGACTCAAAATTCCAGTCTTTTTAGAGCTGGTGGCAGAGAAATAATAGACGAAAAGTGAAACTGAGTGATCAATTTTAATCAGTTTTTAATTATCTTTCATTTGGGGGGTCGATTTTGCAAAAATTCGAAAAAAAACTTTTCATATATTTTTCAGGATTTTCGTTTTTCTTAATTTTACCCAACATGGACACCCATAATAGGAGTAATTTAAGTCCTGTTTGATGAAAATAGTCTAAATAAAATTCCAAAGTATTTGTAAATTTCAGGTACAGGGCGCATTTTTAACTCCACATGATTGAGTTTTACATTCTTCGTATTCTTAAAATTTTAAATCGGCCAAGTGGTTCGGTCAAAATTAATTATTTTTCGATTAATCCAAAATTTCATAGCAATTTCTTCGTTAAAAAGTGTAACTTTCAAATTTTCGACAGTTATTCGGCCATAACTTCTAAACGAAAAGAGATATCAAAACGATACTTTTTTTATTTGAAAGCTTACGTGAAGACCTTTAAAATGGGCCATCGTTAGTTAAAATTGATTAGGGGAAAGCGGGATGTTTATATAGTTGTTTAACTAGTCAAAATCGCGAATTTTTACAAAGTTTTTTGCGCGGTTAAAATTTTTGTTTTTTTTTGAGATATTGAAAAAATCAAAAGTACAATCGTAGTACTTAAAAAACCCTTTCCAATACATATTTTAGTTCGACGATACGATGTTTTATTACAAGTGTTGCGCTACAAGTTACTACCAACTTGCCCCTTAGCAATAAGGACCCCATAACATACGCGCTAGATTCTAATACACAAAAAAACTGCTTAGCTTTGAACCTGTATCATGCGCCAAAATAAGAGATATAATAAAAAGCTTGAAGCCAAGTAAAAGTTTAGATGTTTTTAATATATCTACTGACATGCTTAAGTCTATAAGGGAGATAATACTCTTACCCCTAACAAAACTTATCAATTAATGCATTGAGTCCTCAACATTCCCCAAGATATTTAAAATTGCTAAAGTGGTCCCCATCTTCAGGTTTTTAAAGAATCTTTTTTTGTCAAGATGATAGTGACATAATGTCATAAAATTATCCCGAAATCGATAGTTTTTAATTTAATTTATACAAAACGTATAAAAAATAAAGTTGGACTAAAAGAAAAAAATAACAAGTTTTTCTATTTAATTGAAGCAGTCGAAATAATTGTGTTGTCCTTTAATCTATTTAAATCCTCATAACTTTTCTTCCAATGAAGCTATCTCGATAAAAACTGCCATGGGGGGCTAATTTTTAGTGCTTTATGATAATATGGTATACTAGTTTTGGAATTTCTCATTCATTTACTACCAATTTACCTTAACTTAGAATCTAATAAGATTTTCCACAACTTTTTCTGTTGTTTCTTTTTTTGTAATATTAATTGATTTTGTTATAAAATAAATAAATTAGCATGAAAAAGGTATAAGGTATACTTGTTTACAAGCGCTATCCTTTTCGAGATAATCTCAATTAAAATTTTGAAATGAAAATAAAAATATGCTTTGTTAAATCAAGAAGACAATTCACTAAGTACCATTATTAATAGAATGTATGATTGAATATTATTTTAGAAGATGATTGAAAAATACAAAAGACCGGTTACCGGTTCTATTTGTGTGATAAAATCGTAAAAACGTTTGAATTTCTTTAAAAATATTAAATGTTAATGTCGGCCAACTTGATTTAATAAAAAAAATTTACAATAAATTATGAAACTTTAATTGGGATTATCTTTAAAACTATTAGATTTATCGATTTTTAACAGGTATACCTTTTTCATAGCAAATTATCTGTCTTATGAGAAAATAAGTTGAAATTGCAAAAAAAATAACACCAAAAAAAGTTATGGTAAAACTTAAATTCTAAGTTTAGGTTAACTGGTAGTAAATGAATGCGAAATGGCAAAACTGCAATACTAAATTATAAAGAACTTAAAAGTAGCCCCCTACGGCGATTTTTATCGAGTTACCTTCATAGAGAGAAAAGTTATGTGGGTTGTTATTTTTTGAAAAGTGAACTTTAACTGGCTGTAACTTATTTGCAGGGAACCATTTTTGGGTAAATTGTTAGAGGAACTTGTCATCTTTATTTGAAGTGATAAACCCGTTCTACTATGTCTGTCCACGTTATTACGGGACACCCTGTATATGTATTTAAAAAAATCAACTTTGGAGGCTTATTACTACTCAGGGGTGCATTTTTTGGTATAGATAAATAGGGACATATCAACTTATTTTTATAGACCGGGAGTTCGCGACATTTTTCGTCTCCGATTTCATACAGTATGCCTTTTGGAGGAGAGAATATTTACACTATAAGAACAAAGAAAAGCGGGTACAAAACCCCTGCACGCTTTTCGAACATATGGAAAATTGCATTTCCATTTTTACAAAATTTGGTGTTTTTCTCTGATTTAATATTGCATGCCCTTTTAACAAAATATAGTTAAAATAACTTTAAGTCTTGAAAATTATAGGCATGCGATTTGCACGGTCTCAAAGGGCTCAAATGGTCATGTGATCTTGCAATAAAAAAATATGATTTTCCGCGTTTTCATAATGCATGCCAATGAAAAAAATTAAAGTTTGTGCCATAAAACCCCCATAAAAAATTGGCATGCGCCCCTCTCGTTGGTTCATGGGTGGAAATTTAGGAAAAGTTTTGTGGAATGACACTGAAGTTTGGGGAAAATTTTAAACTTCAGTGTCATTCCACAATACTTTCTCTAAATTTTCCATCCTTAAGCCAACGAGGGCCGCATGCCATTTTTTTATGGGGGTTTTATGACATAAACTTTAATTCTTTCCATTGGCATGCATTATGAAAACGCGGAAAATCATATTTTTTTTATTACAAGATCAAATAACCCTTTGGGACCTTGCGAACGCATGCCTATAATTTTCAAGACTTAAATTTATTTTAACTATCTTTTGCTAAAAGGGTAAGCAAAATTAAATCATAGAAATACACCAAATTTTTGTGAAAATGGAAATGCAATTTTCCATATGATCGGAAAGCGTGCAGGAATTTAGTACCCGCTTTTCTTTGTTCTTATAGGGCAAATATTCTCTCCTTCAAAGGCATGCTGTATGAAATCGGAGACTAAATACTGTCGCGAGCTCCCGGTCTATTAGGTCTACTAATATCTCCAGTTAATCGTTGTCGGTCGAATTTTGGGGCACCCTGTACCCTGTATATATAAAAAAAGTAAAGAATTTCATTGTTAGAAGTGTTGGGGCATGAAAGTATGGACTTGAAGTTTAGTAATTTTGACACAAAAAATTTCGCAACATCTATGACTACCATAGATAATATAATTTATATAGAATGTAAACTCAATGCTAAATTTTGATAACACAAAAAAACTTGGCCCCAAAAGTATTGTAGATGGCGCTTTATGAACCTAAAGAAAAAATCAACTTGATAGTTATGTGTTATCTATGGTTATGTGATAGTTTCATGTTTTTTTAGAGAAATGACACTTGGGTTTAAAAGGGTCTTGTTACTGTTACCGTTGGATTTTCAGCAAATTTTTATTTATTCTAGATCTAAAGAAAAAAATCAACTTGGCGAATCATTTTTTAGTTGTCAGAATTGATAGTTATGGTTATGTGATAGTTTCATGTTTTTTTAGAGAAATGATACTTGGGTTTAAAAGGGTCTTGTTACTGTTACCGTTGGATTTTCAGCAAATTTTTATTAATTCTAGATCTATGGGGTAATTCTGAACAAAAATGTTGCCGTAACATCGCTGTTAAATTTGACAGTCACCCCGATGTCAAAAAAATCGCTATTCTGTAAACTTTACTGTAACTTAACGGCGATGTAAAATAACACTTTCAGGGTTAAAATAACATCAATCAAAATAATAATTTTACATTAATGTATAATTGATCAAAATAATAACATTACTTTGATGTAAAATGTATTTTAACACCGAAAATGTTATTTTACATCGCCGTTAAGTTACAGTAAAGTTTACAGAATAGTGATTTTTTTGACATCGGGGCGAGTGTCAAATTTAACAGCGCTGTTACGGCTAACATTTTTGTTCAGAATCACCCCATTAGGTATGTTTACTTTTTCGGTATAAATTCACTATAGGGTGTGGGCGTATTTTATTCCGAAAAGTTTGTCGTTACCATAGTTTAGCATATTGTTAAATGTCAAAACAATGAAGGAGAAAGGAATAATAACCCTTTTGAAGTTATAATTATTATTTATTATAAAATCTAAACAAAAACTAACCATCGCCAGCTATTTGCCATCAAAAGAAACACTAACACTCCTCTAGCCCATACCAAGATTTGGCTATTATTTCAATATTTTCAATTATTACCTTACAAATTTAATTTAATGTGACTATTTAAATCTGAATGATTGGTGATAATTAGTGACAGCAGCTGACACTAAATATTTTTAAATATTTGTCGCCAAGATACGTTACGCGCGTGGACAAGCCCACACCCTATAGTGAATTTCAACCACTTTTTCTACTTACATCCTATGCTTACATCTCATATTTTTAAAATATTTTATTAATTTTCAAGAATACTTTTAAACTGGGTTTATACAATTGTCCTTGCAACATCTAAGACATTGTAAGGTTTTCCAGATAATCCTAGGAGAATGGATTTGGATTTTTAAAAGACGTAATTTATTTTTGAGTAAATCATACTTCTACTTTTATAACATCTAAAATCTTCTTTAAATCTGTTTTACTGATTTACAGTTTGTATGTAACTACACAATTTCAAATTTATAAATAAAATGTTTAAATATAAAATTTTGTTTATTATGTTATATTCTACAAACAGGGTGGTTTGTGTAAATATGTATCGTTAATAAGTAATAAATTTGTATGAAAATTTATAAATAACCCTTTCAAATTAAAGATACATTTTTATAAAATAATAAAACTACAAAATACAAATATAAAAATTGCGGATTCAAAATTCCCGCGCGTCTAAAAATACTTGGCCCTCAAAGCTGCAAATTTTGCGGTATAAACGCGTCCGGATCGGATTCTTGGAACGGATTAATTCACTTTAACCTCTTTTAACAAACCTCTAAAATATCAGGTTTGAAATGCTCAGACCGATTTGAAAGTGTAAATTTACGATTTACCGGAAGTGCCCGGAACCGGAGGTAACTTTGATTTTTTTAAGTGGCAACATAGGTCGAGTATGGTATCGTTTGAAAGGTCTTTTAAAAAGAAACAACTTTTATTAAAATATTTTTTTAATATCTTGCATAATTAACAATTTAAACATAAGCAACCCAGTAAACACAAAAGGAACAGTTACATAACTGTTTTATCACAACTAAAGAACTTTGTTACATAACAAAAGTTTCGTAACTGTTACAAGCAATATACTTCGATTGTGATGCATCTGTTATATAACTTAAGTGTTTTATCTCTAGTAAAGAACTTTGTTATACAGGGTGTCCCATTTTAATTAATCCGGCTGAATATCTTGAAAACGAAGCGATTTCCTTAAAAATGTTTCAAAAAAATTGTAGCGACTCGAGCGGGACATTTAATAGTGCCATGGTTTTTTAATTCTTATGGGGTTTTATGGGAAAACATTTTTTTTTCAAAAGGGAAAATAATAAGAAAGTTTTGATTGAAACTTTTTTTTCTAAAATTTCAATTTTTCGCTATATTCACAAAAATGAACACAAATTTTGGGATTTTCGATACAGTTTTACTAAAAAACTAAAGGTCTATAAGAAAACTCGCAAGAGTCAAAAAGTGCTTAAATTAAGGCAAGGATTAATAAAAAATATTATTTTATTTTATCAAAAAAAATAAATTTAAAAAAAGTTTATTTTATTTTTATTATTTTTTAAGAAAAATATTAATTTTTTTTTACTTATAAAATTTAAAATAAAGTCAAAGGTAATTAATTAATACACTTAAAGATATTTGGATCTGTTCTTAAATTACGAGAGCTGGTCTAAATAAGATGTTCGAATATTCCTCCATTTTGTTCAATACACATGCTTACTCGTGTGCGAAAAGCCAATGATACATTTCTCAACATTTCAGGAGTGATACTTCGAAATGCGTCCGTAATTCGTATCATAATATCCTCTCTAGTTGTAGTTGGTCGTTCATAAACCTTATCTTTTATGTAACCCCATAAAAAATAATCCATTTTTGTAAGATCCGGAGATCTTGCTGGCCATTCGTGTAGTTCACTACCAATTAAAATCCACATATTAGGGAATTGGTTATGTAAAAATGTTTTAACAATTCTGGCAGTGTGGGGTCTAGCTCTGTCCTGTTGAAACCACATTCGCTGTCTTAAATCTAGAGGTACATCTTCTAAAAGAGTAGGCATTTCGTTTTGAATTATATTCAAATAAACATGTTGATTAAGATTTTCTTCATAAAAAAATGGTCCCACAAGATACCCATCCACTATTCCAGCCCAAACGTTTATAGACTCTGAGATTCAAAAACAATCTTCTGGAAGTTGCTACAAACAGATGTCAACAAGTTAGTTGTCGCATTGGAATTGTATCAGATCTTCTTGCTTCTGAAGCCAAGTATCATGGGGCATGTGGAAAACGATTCTTCAAACCTCTCGCAGCTAGCAGTTCATGATACATCTTTTGGTGTACTGGGTTACCAAATAATAAAATTGACTTAAAGAGCAACCTGCTTAATAGCACCTCAATCCAAAAAAAGAAATATCCATCAGAAGACTTATTTTAAGTACGACTATTTTCTTCAAGAATGTGTTCATCTGGTATCTTTAAAAACGCTAATTTAAACACACCAAATATGATTCGTTACTTACCAAATAATAAAATGGACTGAAAGAGCCAAACTGCTTAATAGCACCTCTATCCAAAAAAAAAATATCCATCAGAAGATTTATTTTAAGTACGACTATTTTCTTCAAGAATGTGTTCATCTGGAATCTATAAAAACGTTAATTTAAACACACAAAATATGATTCGTTACTTACCAAATAATAAAATGGACTGAAAGAGCCAAACTGCTTAATAGCACCTCTATCCAAAAAAAATATCCATCAGAAGATTTATTTTAAGTACGACTATTTTCTTCAAGAATGTGTTCATCTGGAATCTTTAAAAACGTTAATTTAAACACACAAAATATGATTCGTTACTTACCAAATAATAAAGTGAACTGAAAGAGCACCCTGCTTAATAGCACCTCAAACCAAAAAAGAAATATCCATCAGAAGATTGATTTTAAGTACGACTATTTTCTTCAAGAATGTGTTCATCTGGAATGTTTAAAAACGTTAATTTAAACACACAAAATATGATTCGTTACTTACCAAATAATAAAATGGATTGAAAGAGCCAAACAGCTTAATAGCACCTTAATAAAAAAAAATATCCATCAGAAGATTTATTTTAAGTACGACTATTTTCTTCAAGAATGTGTTCATCTGGAAATTTAAAACACAAAATATGATTCGTTTCTTACCAGATAATAAAATGGACTGAAAGAGCAACCTGCTTAATAGCACCTCAATCCAAAAAAGAAATATCCATCAGAAGATTTATTTTAAGTACGACTATTTTCTTGAAGAATGTGCTAATCTGGAAATTTAAAACACAAAATATGATTCGTTACTTAGCAAATAATAAAATGGACTGAAAGAGCAACCTGCTTAATAGCACCTCAATCCAAAATATAAATATCCATCAGAAGATTTATTTTAAGTACGACTATTTTCCTCAAGAATGTGTTCATCTGGAATCTTTAAAAACGTTAATTTAAACACACAAAATATGATTCGTTACTTACCAAATAATAAAATGGACTGAAAGAGCCAAACTGCTTAATAGCACCTCTATCCAAAAAAAAAATATCCATCAGAAGATTTATTTTAAGTACGACTATTTTCTTCAAGAATGTGTTCATCTGGAATCTTTAAAAACGTTAATTTAAACACACAAAATATGATTCGTTACTTACCAAATAATAAAATGGACTGAAAGAGCCAAACTGCTTAATAGCACCTCTATCCAAAAAAAATATCCCTCAGAAGATTTATTTTAAGTACGACTATTTTCTTCAAGAATGTGTTCATCTGGAATCTTTAAAAACGTTAATTTAAACACACAAAATATGATTCGTTACTTACCAAATAATAAAGTGGACTGAAAGAGCAACCTGCTTAATAGCACCTCAATCCAAAAAGAAATATCCATCAGAAGATTTATTTTAAGTACGACTATTTTCTTCAAGAATGTGTTCATCTGGAATCTTTAAAAACGTTAATTTAAACACACAAAATATGATTCGTTACTTACCAAATAATAAAATGGACTGAAAGAGCCAAACTGCTTAATAGCACCTCTATCCAAAAAAAATATCCCTCAGAAGATTTATTTTAAGTACGACTATTTTCTTCAAGAATGTGTTCATCTGGAATCTTTAAAAACGTTAATTTAAACACACAAAATATGATTCGTTACTTACCAAATAATAAAGTGGACTGAAAGAGCAACCTGCTTAATAGCACCTCAATCCAAAAAGAAATATCCATCAGAAGATTTATTTTAAGTACGACTATTTTCTTCAAGAATGTGTTCATCTGAAAATTTAAAACACAAAATATGATTCGTTTCTTACCAGATAATAAAATGGACTGAAAGAGCAGCCTGCTTAATAGCACCTCAATCCAAAAAAGAAATATCCATCAGAAGATTTATTTTAAGTACGACTATTTTCTTGAAGAATGTGTTAATCTGGAAATTTACAACACAAAATATGATTCGTTACTTACCAAATAATAAAATGGACTGAAAGAGCAACCTGCTTAATAGCACCTCAATCCAAAAAAGAAATATCCATCAGAAGATTGATTTTATGTACGACTATTTTTTTCAAGAATGTATTCATCTGGAATCTTTAAACACGTTAATTTAAACACACAAAATATGATTCGTTACTTACCAAATAAAAAAATGGACTGAAAGAGCAAACTGCTTAATAGCACCTCAATCCAAAAAAGAAATATCCATCAGAAGATTTATTTTAAGTACGACTATTTTCTTCAAGAATGTGTTCATCTGGAATGTTTAAAAACGTTAATTTAAACACACAAAATATGATTCGTTACTTACCACATAATAAAATGGACTGAAAGAGCCAAACTGCTTAATAGCACCTTAATAAAAAAAAATATCCATCAGAAGATTTATTTTAAGTACGACTATTTTCTTCGAGATTGTGTTCATCTGGAAATTTAAAACACAAAATATGATTCGTTTCTTACCAGATAATAAAATGGACTGAAAGAGCAACCTGCTTAATAGCACCTCAATCCAAAATATAAATATCCATCAGAAGATTTATTTTAAGTACGACTATTTTCCTCAAGAATGTGTTCATCTGGAATCTTTAAAAACGTTAATTTAAACACAAAATATGATTCGTTACTTACCAAATAATAAAATGGACTGAAAGAGCAACCTGCTTAATAGCACCTCAATCCAAAAAAGAAATATCCATCAGAAGATTTATTTTAAGTACGACTATTTTCTTCAAGAATGTGTTCATCTGGAATGTTTAAAAACGTTAATTTAAACACACAAAATATGATTCGTTACTTACCACATAATAAAATGGACTGAAAGAGCCAAACTGCTTAATAGCACCTTAATAAAAAAAAATATCCATCAGAAGATTTATTTTAAGTACGACTATTTTCTTCGAGATTGTGTTCATCTGGAAATTTAAAACACAAAATATGATTCGTTTCTTACCAGATAATAAAATGGACTGAAAGAGCAACCTGCTTAATAGCACCTCAATCCAAAATATAAATATCCATCAGAAGATTTATTTTAAGTACGACTATTTTCCTCAAGAATGTGTTCATCTGGAATCTTTAAAAACGTTAATTTAAACACAAAATATGATTCGTTACTTACCAAATAATAAAATGGACTGAAAGAGCAACCTGCTTAATAGCACCTCAATCCAAAAAAGAAATATCCATCAGAAGATTGATTTTATGTACGACTATTTTTTTCAAGAATGTATTCATCTGGAATCTTTAAACACGTTAATTTAAACACACAAAATATGATTCGTTACTTACCAAATAAAAAAATGGACTGAAAGAGCAAACTGCTTAATAGCACCTCAATCCAAAAAAAGAAATATCCATCAGAAGATTTATTTTAAGTACGACTATTTTCTTCAAGAATGTGTTCATCTGGAAATTTAAAACACAAAATATGATTCGTTTCTTACCAGATAATAAAATGGACTGAAAGAGCAACCTGCTTAATAGCACCTCAATCCAAAATATAAATATCCATCAGAAGATTTATTTTAAGTACGACTATTTTCCTCAAGAATGTGTTCATCTGGAATCTTTAAAAACGCTAATTTAAACACAAAATATGATTCGTTACTTACCAAATAATAAAATGGACTGAAAGAGCAACCTGCTTAATAGCACCTCAATCCAAAAAAGAAATATCCATCAGAAGATTGATTTTATGTACGACTATTTTTTTCAAGAATGTATTCATCTGGAATCTTTAAACACGTTAATTTAAACACACAAAATATGATTCGTTACTTACCAAATAAAAAAATGGGCTGAAAGAGCAAACTGCTTAATAGCACCTCAATCCAAAAAAGAAATATCCATCAGAAGATTGATTTTAAGTACGACTATTTTCTTCAAGAATGTGTTCATCAGGAATCTTTAAAAACGTTAATTTAAACACATAAAATTTGATTCGTTACTTACCAAATAATAAAGTGAACTGAAAGAGCAACCTGCTTAATAGCACCTCAATCCAAAAAAGAAATATCCATCAGAAGATTTATTTTAAGTACGACTATTTTCTTCAAGAATGTGTTCATCTGGAATCTTTTAAAACGTTAATTTAAACACACAAAATATAATTCGTTACATACCAAATAATAAAGCGAACTGAAAGAGGAACCTGCTTAATAGCACCTCAATCCAAAAAAAAAAGAAATATCCATCAGAAGATTTATTTTAAGTACGATTATTTTCTTCAAGAATGTGTTCATCTGGAATCTTTAAAAACGTTAACTTAAACACACAAAATATGATTCGTTACTTACCAAATAATAAAATGGACTGAAAGAGCCTAACTGCTTAATAGCACCTCTATCCAAAAAAAAATATCCATCAGAAGATTTATTTCAAGTACGACTATTTTCTTCAAGAATGTGTTCATCTGGAATCTTTAAAAACGTGAATTTAAACATACAAAATATAATTCGTTACTTACCAAATAATAAAATGGACTGAAAGAGCAAACTGCTTAATAGCACCTCAATCCAAATAAAAGAAATATCCATCAGAAGATTTATTTTAAGTACGACTATTTTCTTGAAAAATGTGTTAATCTGGAAATTTAAAACACAAAATATGATTCGTTACTTACCAAATAATAAAATGGACTGAAAGAGCAAAATGCTTAATAGCACCTCAATCCAAAATATAAATATTCATCAGAAGATTTATTTTAAGAACGACTATTTTCTTCAAGAATGTGTTCATCTGGAATCTTTAAAAACGTTAATTTAAACACACAAAATATGATTCGTTACTTACCAAATAATAAAGTGAACTGAAAGAGCAACCTGCTTAATAGCACCTCAATCCAAATAAAAGAAATATCCATCAGAAGATTGATTTTAAGTACGACTTTTTTCTTCAAGAATGTATTCATCTGGAATCTTTGAAAACGTTAATTTAAACACACAAAATATGATTCGTTACTTACCAAATAATAAAATGGACTGAAAAAGCCAAACTGCTTAATAGCACCTCTATCCAAAAAAAATATCCATCAGAAGATTTATTTTAAGAACGACTATTTTCTTCAAGAATGTGTTCATCTGGAATCTTTAAAAATCTTAATTTAAACACACAAAATATGATTCGATACTTACCAAATAATAAAGTGAACTGAAAGAGCAACCTGCTTAATAGCACCTCAATACAAAAAAAAAGAAATATCCATCAGAAGATTTATTTTAAGTACGACTATTTTCTTCAAGAATGTGTTCATCTGGAATCTTTAAAAACGTTAATTTAAACACACAAAATATGATTCGTTACTTACCAAATAATAAAATGGACTGAAAGAGCCAAACTGTTTAATAGCACCTCTATCCAAAAAAAAATATCCATCAGAAGATTTATTTTAAGTACGACTATTTTCTTGAAGAATGTGTTAATCTGGAAATTTAAAACACAAAATATGATTCGTTACCAAATAATAAAATGGACTGAAAGAGCAACCTGCTTAATAGCACCTTAATCCAAAATATAAATATCCATCAGAAGATTTATTTTAAGTACGACTATTTTCCTCAAGAATGTGTTCATCTGGAATCTTTAAAAACGTTAATTTAAACACACAAAATATGATTCGTTACTTACCAAATAATAAAATGGACTGAAAGAGCAAACTGCTTAATAGCACCTCAATCCAAAAAAAGAAATATCCATCAGAAGATTTATTTTAAGTACGACTATTTTCTTGAAAAATGTGTTAATCTGGAAATTTAAAATACAAAATATGATTCGTTACTTACCAAATAATAAAATGGACTGAAAGAGCAACCTGCTTAATAGCACCTCAATCCAAAATATAAATATCCATCAGAAGATTTATTTTAAGTACGACTATTTTCTTCAAGAATGTGGTCATCTGGAAATTTAAAACACAAAATATGATTCGTTTCTTACCAGATAATAAAATGGACTGAAAGAGCAACCTGCTTAATAGCACACAATCCAAAATATAAATATCCATCAGAAGATTTATTTTAAGTACGACTATTTTCCTCAAGAATGTGTTCATCTGGAATCTTTAAAAACGTTAATTTAAACACACAAAATATGATTCGTTACTTACGAAATAATAAAATGGACTGAAAGAGCAAACTGCTTAATAGCACCTCAATCCAAAAAAAGAAATATCCATCAGAATATTTATTTTAAGTACGACTATTTTCTTCAAGAATGTCTTCATCTGGAATCTTTAAAAACGTTAATTTAAACACACAAAATATGATTCGTTACTTACCAAATAATAAAATGGACTGAAAGAGCAACCTGCTTAATAGCACCTCAATCCAAAAAAGAAATATCCATCAGAAGATTGATTTTATGTACGACTATTTTTTTCAAGAATGTATTCATCTGGAATCTTTAAACACGTTAATTTATTCACCCAAAATATGATTCGTTACTTACCAAATAAAAAAATGGACTGAAAGAGCAAACTGCTTAATAGCACCTCAATCCAAAAAAGAAATATCCATCAGAAGATTTATTTTAAGTACGACTATTTTCTTCAAGAATGTGTTCATCTGGAATCTTTAAAAACGTTAATTTAAACACACAAAATATGATTCGTTACTTACCAAATAATAAAGTGAACTGAAAGAGCAATCTGCTTAATAGCACCTCAATCCAAATAAAAGAAATATCCATCAGAAGATTTATTTTAAGTACGACTATTTTCTTCAAGAATGTGTTCATCTGGAATCTTTAAAAACGTTAATTTAAACACACAAAATATGATTCGTTACTTACCAAATAATAAAATTGACTGAAAGAGCCAAACTGCGTAATAGCACCTCAAAACAAAAACGAAATATCCATCAGAAGGTTTATTTTAAGTACGACTATTTTCTTCAAGAATGTGTTCATCTGCAATCTTTAAAAATGGTAATTTAAACACACAAAATATGATTTGTTACTTACCAAATAATAAAGTGAACTGAAAGAGCAATCTGCTTAATAGCACCTCAATCCAAATAAAAGAAATATCCATCAGAAGATTTATTTTAAGTACGACTATTTTCTTCAAGAATGTGTTCATCTGGAATCTTTAAAAACGTTAATTTAAACACACAAATTATGATTCGTTACTTACCAAATAATAAAATGGACTGAAAGAGCAACCTGCTTAATAGCACCTCAATCCAAAATATAAATATTCATCAGAAGATTTATTTTAAGAACGACTATTTTCTTCAAGAATGTGTTCATCTGGAATCTTTAAAAACGTTAATTTAAACACACAAAATATGATTCTTTACTTACCAAATAATAAAGTGAACTGAAAGAGCAACCTGCTTAATAGCACCTCAATCCAAAAAAGAAATATACATCAGAAGGTTTATTTTAAGTACGACTATTTTCTTCAAGAATGTGTTCATCTGGAAATTTAAAACACAAAATATGATTCGTTAATTACCAAATAATAAATTGGACTGAAAGAGCCAAACTGCTTAATAGCTCCTCAACCCAAAAGAAAATATCCATCAGAAGATTTATTTCAAATACGACTATTTTCTTCAAGAATGAGTTCATCTGGAATCTTTAAAAACGTTAATTTAAACACACAAAATATGATTCGTTACTTACCAAATAATAAAATGGACTAATAGAGCCTAACTGCTTAATAGCACCTCAATCCAAAAAAGAAATATCCATCAGAAGATTGATTTTAAGTGCGACTAATTTCTTCAAGAATGTATTCATCTGGAATCTTTTAAAAAGTTAATTTAAAAACACAAAATATGATTCGTTACTTACCAAATAATAAAGTGAACTGAAAGAGCAACCTGCTTAATAGCACCTCAATCCAAAAAAGAAATATCCATCAGAAGATTTATTTTAAGTACGACTATTTTCTTCAAGAATGTGTTCATCTGGAATCTTTAAAAACGTTAATTTAAACACACAAAATATGATTCGTTACTTACCAAATAATAAAACGAACTGAAAGAGCAACCTGCTTAATAGCACCTCAATCCAAAAAAAAGAAATATCCATCAGAATATTTATTTTAAGTACGACTATTTTCTTCAAGAATGTGTTCATCTGGAATCTTTAAAAACGTTAATTTAAACACACAAAATATGATTCGTTACTTACCAAATAATAAAGCGAACTGAAAGAGCAACCTGCTTAATAGCACCTCAATCCAAAAAAAAAGAAATATCCATCAGAATATTTATTTTAAGTACGACTATTTTCTTCAAGAATGTGTTCATCTGGAATCTTTAAAAACGTTAATTTAAACACACAAAATATGATTCGTTACTTACCAAATAATAAAATGGACTGAAAGAGCCAAACTGCTTAATAGCACCTCTATCCAAAAAAAAAATATCCATCAGAAGATTTATTTTAAGTACGACTATTTTCTTCAAGAATGTGTTCATCTGGAATGTTTAAAAACGTTAATTTAAACAAACAAAATATGATTCGTTACTTACCAAATAATAAAATGGACTGAAAGAGCAAACTGCTTAATAGTACCTCAATCCAAAAAAAGAAATATCCATCAGAAGATTTATTTTAAGTACGACTATTTTCTTCAAGAATGTGTTCATCTGAAAATTTAAAACACAAAATATGATTCGTTTCTTACCAGATAATAAAATGGACTGAAAGAGCAACCTGCCTAATAGCACCTCAATTCAAAAAAGAAATATCCATCAGAAGATTTATTTTAAGTACGACTATTTTCTTCAAGAATGTGTTCATCTGGAATCTTTAAAAACGTTAATTTAAACATACAAAATATGATTCTTTACTTACCAAATAATAAAATGGACTGAAAGAGCCAAACTGCTTAATAGCACCTCAATCCAAAAAAGAAATATCCATCAGAAGATTGATTTTAAGTACAACTAATTTCTTCAAGAATGTATTCATCTGGAATCTTTAAAAACGTTAATTTAAATACACAAAATATGATTCGTTACTTACCAAATAATAAAATGGACTGAAAGAGCCAAACTGTTTAATAGCACCTCTATCCAAAAAAAATATCCATCAGAAGATTTATTTTAAGTACGACTATTTTCTTCAAGAATGTGTTCATCTGGAATGTTTAAAAACGTTAATTTAAACACACAAAATATGATTCGTTACTTACCAAATAATAAAATGGACTGAAAGAGCAAACTGCTTAATAGCACCTCAATCCAAAAAAAGAAATATCCATCAGAAGATTTATTTTAAATACGACTATTTTCTTCAAGAATGTGTTCATCTGGAAATTTAAAACACAAAATATGAGTCGTTTCTTACCAGATAATAAAATGGACTGAAAGAGCAACCTGCCTAATAGCACCTCAATTCAAAATAGAAATATCCATCAGAAGATTTATTTTAAGTACGAATATTTTCTTCAAGAATGTGTTCATCTGGAATCGTTAAAAACGTTAATTTAAACACACAAAATATGATTCGTTACTTACGAAATAATAAAATGGACTGAAAGAGCCAAACTGCTTAATAGCACCTCAACCCAAAAGAAAATATCCATCAGAAGATTTATTTCAACTACGACTATTTTCTTCAAGAATGTGTTCATCTGTAATCTTTAAAAACGTTAATTTAAACACACAAATAATATCCATCAGAATATTTATTTTAAGTACGACTATTTTCTTCAAGAATGTGTTCATCTGAAATCTTTAAAAATGTTAATTTAAACACACAAAATATGATTCGTTACTGACCAAATAATTAACTGGACTGAAAGAGCAAACTGCTTAATAGCACCTCAATCCAAAATAGAAATATCCATCTGAAGATTTATTTTAAATACGACTATTTTCTTGAAGAATGTGTTCATCTGAAATCTTTAAAAATCTTAATTTAAACACACAAAATATGATTCGTTACATACCAAATAATAAAGTGAACTGAAAGAGCAACCTGCTTAATAGCACCTCAATCCAAATAAAAGAAATATCCATCAGAAGATTTATTTTAAGTACGACTATTTTCTTGAAGAATGTGTTCATCTGAAATCTTTAAAAATCTTAATTTAAACACACAAAATATGATTCGTTACATACCAAATAATAAAGTGAACTGAAAGAGCAACCTGCTTAATAGCACCTCAATCCAAATAAAAGAAATATCCATCAGAAGATTTATTCTAAGTACGACTATTTTCCTCAAGAATGTGTTCATTTGGAATCTTTAAAAACATTAATTTAAACACACAAAATATGATTCGTTACTTACCAGCAAATTATAAAATGGACTGAAAGAGCAAACTGCTTAATAGCACCTCAATCAAAAAAAGAAATATCCATCAGAAGATTTATTTTAAGTACGACTATTTTCTTGAAGAATGTGTTCATCTGAAATCTTTAAAAATCTTAATTTAAACACACAAAATATGATTCGTTACATACCAAATAATAAAGTGAACTGAAAGAGCAACCTGCTTAATAGCACCTCAATCCAAATAAAAGAAATATCCATCAGAAGATTTATTTTAAGTACGACTATTTTCTTGAAGAATGTGTTCATCTGAAATCTTTAAAAATGTTAATTTAAACACACAAAATATGATTCGATACTTACCAAATAAAAAAGTGAACTGAAAGAGCAACCTGTTTAATAGCACCTCAATCCAAATAAAAGAAATATCCATCAGAAGATTTATTTTAAGTACGACTATTTTCTTGAAGAATGTGTTCATCTGAAATCTTTAAAAATCTTAATTTAAACACACAAAATATGATTCGTTACATACCAAATAATAAAGTGAACTGAAAGAGCAACCTGCTTAATAGCACCTCAATCCAAATAAAAGAAATATCCATCAGAAGATTTATTTTAAGTACGACTATTTTCTTGAAGAATGTGTTCATCTGAAATCTTTAAAAATGTTAATTTAAACACACAAAATATGATTCGATACTTACCAAATAAAAAAGTGAACTGAAAGAGCAACCTGTTTAATAGCACCTCAATCCAAATAAAAGAAATATCCATCAGAAGATTTATTTTAAGTACGACTATTTTCTTGAAGAATGTGTTCATCTGAAATCTTTAAAAATCTTAATTTAAACACACAAAATATGATTCGTTACATACCAAATAATAAAGTGAACTGAAAGAGCAACCTGCTTAATAGCACCTCAATCCAAAAAAGAAATATCCATCAGAAGATTTATTTTAAGTACGACTATTTTCTTCAAGAATGTGTTCATCAGGAATCTTTAAAAACGTTAATTTAAACACACAAAATATGATTCGTTACTTACCAAATAATAAAGTGAACTGAAAGAGCAACCTGCCTAATAGCACCTCAATCCAAATAAAAGAAATATCCATCAGAAGATTTATTTTAAGTACGACTATTTTCTTCAAGAATGTGTTCATCTGAAATCTTTAAAAACGTTAATTTAAACACACAAAATATGATTCGTTACTTACCAAATAATAAAGTGAACTGAGAGAGCAACCTGCTTAATAGCACCTCAATCCAAATAAAAGAAATATCCATCAGAAGATTTATTTTAAGTACGACTATTTTCTTCAAGAATGTGTTCATCTGGAATCTTTAAAAACGTTAATTTAAACACACAAAATATGATTCGTTACTTACCAGCAAATTATAAAATGGACTGAAAGAACAAACTGCTTAATAGCACCTCAATCAAAAAAAGAAATATCCATCAGAAGATTTATTTTAAGTACGACTATTTTCTTGAAGAATGTGTTCATCTGAAATCTTTAAAAATCTTAATTTAAACACACAAAATATGATTCGTTACTTACCAAATAATAAAGTGAACTGAGAGAGCAACCTGCTTAATAGCACCTCAATTCAAAATAGAAATATCCATCAGAAGATTTATTTTAAGTACGACTAATTTCTTCAAGAATGTATTCATCTGGAATCTTTAAAAACGTTAATTTAAATACACAAAATATGATTCGTTACTTACCAAATAATAAAATGGACTGAAAGAGCCAAACTGCTTAATAGCACCTCAATCCAAAAAAGAAATATTCATCAGAAGATTGATTTTAAGTACAACTAATTTCTTCAAGAATCTATTCATCTGGAATCTTTAAAAACGTTAATTTAAATACAGAAAATATGATTCGTTACTTACCAAATAATAAAATGGACTGAAAGAGCCAAACTGCTTAATAGCACCTCTATTCAAAAAAAAAATATCCATCAGAAGATTTATTTTAAGTAGGACTATTTTCTTCAAGAATGTGTTCATCTGGAATGTTTAAAAACGTTAATTTAAACACACAAAATATGATTCGTTACTTACCAAATAATAAAATGGACTGAAAGAGCAAAACTGCTTAATAGCACCTCAATCCAAAAAAGAAATATTCATCAGAAGATTGATTTTAAGTACAACTAATTTCTTCAAGAATCTATTCATCTGGAATCTTTAAAAACGTTAATTTAAACACACAAAATATGATTCGTTACTTACTAAATAATAAAATGGACTGAAAGAGCAAACTGCTTAATAGCACCTCAATCCAAAAAAAGAAATATCCATCAGAAGATTTATTTTAAGTACGACTATTTTCTTCAAGAATGTGTTCATCTGGAAATTTAAAACACAAAATATGATTCGTTTCTTACCAGATAATAAAATGGACTGAAAGAGCAACCTGCCTAATAGCACCTCAATCCAAAAAAGAAATATCCATCAGAAGATTTATTTTAAGTACGACTATTTTCCTCAAGAATGTGTTCATCTGGAATCTTTAAAAACGTTAATTTAAACACACAAAATATGATTTGTTACTTACCAGCAAATTATAAAATGGACTGAAAGAGCAAACTGCTTAATAGCACCTCAATCAAAAAAAGAAATATCCATCAGAAGATTTATTTTAAGTACGACTATTTTCTTGAAGAATGTGTTCATCTGAAATCTTTAAAAATGTTAATTTAAACACACAAAATATGATTCGATACTTACCAAATAAAAAAGTGAACTGAAAGAGCAACCTGTTTAATAGCACCTCAATCCAAATAAAAGAAATATCCATCAGAAGATTTATTTTAAGTACGACTATTTTCTTCAAGAATGTGTTCATCTGGAATGTTTAAAAACGTTAATTTAAACACACAAAATATGATTCGTTACTTACCAAATAATAAAATGGACTGAAAGAGCAAAACTGCTTAATAGCACCTCAATCCAAAAAAGAAATATTCATCAGAAGATTGATTTTAAGTACAACTAATTTCTTCAAGAATCTATTCATCTGGAATCTTTAAAAACGTTAATTTAAATACAGAAAATATGATTCGTTACTTACCAAATAATAAAATGGACTGAAAGAGCCAAACTGCTTAATAGCACCTCTATTCAAAAAAAAAATATCCATCAGAAGATTTATTTTAAGTAGGACTATTTTCTTCAAGAATGTGTTCATCTGGAATGTTTAAAAACGTTAATTTAAACACACAAAATATGATTCGTTACTTACTAAATAATAAAATGGACTGAAAGAGCAAACTGCTTAATAGCACCTCAATCCAAAAAAAGAAATATCCATCAGAAGATTTATTTTAAGTACGACTATTTTCTTCAAGAATGTGTTCATCTGGAAATTTAAAACACAAAATATGATTCGTTTCTTACCAGATAATAAAATGGACTGAAAGAGCAACCTGCCTAATAGCACCTCAATCCAAAAAAGAAATATCCATCAGAAGATTTATTTTAAGTACGACTATTTTCCTCAAGAATGTGTTCATCTGGAATCTTTAAAAACGTTAATTTAAACACACAAAATATGATTTGTTACTTACCAGCAAATTATAAAATGGACTGAAAGAGCAAACTGCTTAATAGCACCTCAATCAAAAAAAGAAATATCCATCAGAAGATTTATTTTAAGTACGACTATTTTCTTGAAGAATGTGTTCATCTGAAATCTTTAAAAATGTTAATTTAAACACACAAAATATGATTCGATACTTACCAAATAAAAAAGTGAACTGAAAGAGCAACCTGTTTAATAGCACCTCAATCCAAATAAAAGAAATATCCATCAGAAGATTTATTTTAAGTACGACTATTTTCTACAAGAATGTGTTCATCAGGAATCTTTAAAAACGTTAATTTAAACACACAAAATATGATTCGTTACTTACCAAATAATAAAGTGAACTGAAAGAGCAACCTGCTTAATAGCACCTCAATCCAAAAAAGAAATATCCATCAGAAGATTTATTTTAAGTACGACTATTTTCTTCAAGAATGGGTTCATCAGGAATCTTTAAAAACGTTAATTTAAACACACAAAATATGATTCGTTACTTACCAAATAATAAAGTGAACTGAAAGAGCAACCTGCTTAATAGCACCTCAATCCAAAAAAAAAAGAAATATCCATCAGAAGATATATTTTAAGTACGACTATTTTCTTGAAGAATGTGTTCATCTGAAATCTTTAAAAATGGTAATTTAAACACACAAAATATGATTTGTTACTTACCAAATAATAAAGTTAACTGAAAGAGCAACCTGCTTAATAGCACCTCAATCCAAATAAAAGAAATATCCATCAGAAGATTTATTTTAAGTACGACTATTTTCTTCAAGAATGTGTTCATCTGGAATCTTTAAAAACGTTAATTTAAACAAACAAAATATAATTCGTTACTTACCAAATAATAAAGTGAACTGAAAGAGCAACCTGCTTAATAGCACCTCAATCCAAATAAATGAAATATCCATCAGAAGAATTATTTTAAGTACGACTATTTTCTTGAAGAATGTGTTCATCTGAAATCTTTAAAAATGGTAATTTAAACACACAAAATATGATTTGTTACTTAACAAATAATAAAGTAAACTGAAAGAGCAACCTGCTTAATAGCACCTCAATCCAAATAAAATAAATATCCATCAGAAGATTTATTTTAAGTACGACTATTTTCTTCAAGAATGTGTTCATCTGAAATCTTTAAAAACGTTAATTTAAACACACAAAATATGATTCGTTACTTACCAAATAATAAAGTGAACTGAGAGAGCAACCTGCTTAATAGCACCTCAATCCAAATAAAAGAAATATCCATCAGAAGATTTATTTTAAGTACGACTATATTCTTCAAGAATGTGTTCATCTGGAATCTTTAAAAACGTTAATTTAAACACACAAAATATGATTCGTTACTTACCAGCAAATTATAAAATGGACTGAAAGAACAAACTGCTTAATAGCACCTCAATCAAAAAAAGAAATATCCATCAGAAGATTTATTTTAAGTACGACTATTTTCTTGAAGAATGTGTTCATCTGGAATCTTTAAAAACGTTAATTTAAACACACAAATAATATCCATCAGAATATTTATTTTAAGTACGACTATTTTCTTCAAGAATGTGTTCATCTGAAATCTTTAAAAATGTTAATTTAAACACGCAAAATATGATTTGTTACATACCAAATAATAAAGTGAACTGAAAGAGCAACCTGCTTAATAGCACCTCAATCCAAAAAAGAAATATCCATCAGAAGATTGATTTTAAGTACGACTATTTTCTTTAAGAATGTGTTCATCTGGAATCTTTAAAAACGTTAATTTATACACACAAAATATGATTCGTTACTTACCAAAAAATAAAGTGAACTGAAAGAGCAACCTGCTTAATAGCACCTCAATCCAAAAAAGAAATATACAACAGAAGGTTTATTTTAAGTACGACTATTTTATTCAAGAATGTGTTCATCTGGAAATTTAAAACACAAAATATGATTCGTTACTTACCAAATAATAAAATGGACTGAAAGAGCAACCTGCTTAATAGCATCTCAATCCAATGCAAAAGAAATATCCATCAGAAGATTTATTTTAAGTACGACTATTTTCTATTTTCTTTAAGAATGTGTTCATCTGGAATCTTTAAAAACGTTAATTTAAATACACAAAATATGATTCGTTACTTACCAGCAAATTATAAAATGGACTGAAAGAGCAAACTGCTTAATAGCACCTCAATCAAAAAAAGAAATATCCATCAGAAGATTTATTTTAAGTACGAATATTTTCTTCAAGAATGTGTTCATCTGGAATCGTTAAAAACGTTAATTTAAACACACAAAATATGATTCGTTACTTACGAAATAATAAAATTGACTGAAAGAGCCAAACTGCTTAATAGCACCTCAACCCAAAAGAAAATATCCATCAGAAGATTTATTTCAAATACGACTATTTTCTTCAAGAATGTGTTCATCTGGAATCTTTAAAAACGTTAATTTAAACACACAAATAATATCCATCAGAATATTTATTTTAAGTACGACTATTTTCTTCAAGAATGTGTTCATCTGAAATCTTTAAAAATGTTAATTTAAACACGCAAAATATGATTTGTTACATACCAAATAATAAAGTGAACTGAAAGAGCAACCTGCTTAATAGCACCTCAATCCAAAAAAGAAATATCCATCAGAAGATTTATTTTAAGTACGACTATTTTCTTCAAGAATGTGTTCATCAGGAATCTTTAAAAACGTTAATTAAACACACAAAATATGATTCGTTACTTACCAAATAATAAAGTGAACTGAAAGAGCAACCTGCTTAATAGCACCTCAATCCAAAAAAGAAATATCCATCAGAAGATTTATTTTAAGTACGACTATTTTCTTCAAGAATGTGTTCATCAGGAATCTTTAAAAACGTTAATTAAACACACAAAATATGATTCGTTACTTACCAAATAATAAAGTGAACTGAAAGAGCAACCTGCTTAATAGCACCTCAATCCAAAAAAGAAATATCCATCAGAAGATTTATTTTAAGTACGACCACTTTCTGCAAGAATGTGTTTATCTGGAATCTTTAAAAACGTTAATTTAAACACACAAAATATGATTCGTTACTTACCAAATAATAAAGTGAACTGAAAGAGCAACCTGCTTAATAGCACCTCAATCCAAATAAAAGAAATATCCATCAGAAGATTTATTTTAAGTACGACTATTTTCTTCAAGAATGTGTTCATCTGGAATCTTTAAAAACGTTAATTTAAACACACAAAATATGATTCGTTACTTACCAAATAAAAAAGTGAACTGAAAGAGCAACCTGCTTAATAGCACCTCAATCCAAATAAAAGAAATATCCATCAGAAGAATTATTTTAAGTACGACTATTTTCTTGAAGAATGTGTTCATCTGAAATCTTTAAAAATGGTAATTTAAACACACAAAATATGATTTGTTACTTAACAAATAATAAAGTAAACTGAAAGAGCAACCTGCTTAATAGCACCTCAATCCAAATAAAAGAAATATCCATCAGAAGATTTATTTTAAGTACGACTATTTTCTTGAAGAATGTGTTCATCTGAAATCTTTAAAAACGTTAATTTAAACACACAAACTATGATTCGTTACTTACCAAATAATAATAATGTGAACTGAAAGAGCAACCTGCTTAGTAGCACCTCAAGCCAAAAAAAAGAAATATCCAGCAGAAGATTTATTTTAAGTACGACTATTTTCCTGAAAAATGTGTTCATCTGAAATCTTTAAAAACGTTAATTTAATCACAAAAAATATGATTCGTTACATACCAAATAATAAAATGGACTGAAAGAGCAACCTGCTTAATAGCACCTCAATCCAAAAAAGAAATATCCATGAGAAGATTTATTTTAAGTACGACTATTTTCTTGAAGAATGTGTTAATCTGGAAATTTAAAACGCAAAATATGATTCGTTACTTAAGAAATAATAAAGTGAACTGAAAGAGCAACCTGCTTAATAGCACCTCAATCCAAATAAAAGAAATATCTATCAGAAGATTTATCTTAAGTACGACTATTTTCTTCAAGAATGTGTTCATCTGGAATCTTTAAAAACGTTAATTTAAACACACAAAATATGATTCGTTACTTACCAAATAATAAAATGGACTGAAAGAGCAAACTGCTTAATAGCACATCAATCCAAAAAAAGAAATATCCATCAGAAGATTTATTTTAAGTACGACTATTTTCTTCAAGAATGTGTTCATCTGGAATCTTTAAAAACGTTAATTTAAACACACAAAATATGATTCGTTACTTACCAAATAATAAAATGGACTGAAAGAGCCAAACTGCGTAATAGCACCTCAAAACAAAAACGAAATATCCATCAGAAGGTTTATTTTAAGTACGACTATTTTCTTCAAGAATGTGTTCATCTGGAATCTTTAAAAACGTTAATTTAAACACACAAAATATGATTCGTTACTTACCAAATAATAAAGTGAACCGAAAGAGCAACCTGCTTAATAGCACCTCAATCCAAAATCGAAATATCCATCAGAAGATTTATTTTAAGTACGACTATTTTCTTCAAGAATGGTTCATCTGGAATCTTTAAAAACGTTAATTTAAACACACAAAATATGATTCGTTACTTACCAAATAATAAGGCGAACTGAAAGAGCAACCTGCTTAATAGCACCTCAATCCAAAAAAAAAGAAATATCCATCAGAAGATTTATTTTAAGTACGACTATTTTCTTCAAGAATGTGTTCATCTGGAATCTTTAAAAACGTTAATTTAAACACACAAAATATGATTCGTTACTTACCAAATAATAAAATGGACTGAAAGAGCCAAACTGCGTAATAGCACCTCAAAACAAAAACGAAATATCCATCAGAAGGTTTATTTTAAGTACGACTATTTTCTTCAAGAATGTGTTCATCTGGAATCTTTAAAAACGTTAATTTAAACACACAAAATATGATTCGTTACTTACCAAATAATAAAGTGAACTGAAAGAGCAACCTGCTTAATAGCACCTCAATCCAAATAAAAGAAATATCCATCAGAAGATTTATTTTAAGTACGACTATTTTCTTCAAGAATGTGTTCATCTGGAATCTTTAAAAACGTTAATTTAAACACACAAAATATGATTCGTTACTTACCAAATAATAAAGTGAACTGAAAGAGCAACCTGCTTAATAGCACCTCAATCCAAATAAAAGAAATATCCATCAGAAGAATTATTTTAAGTACGACTATTTTCTTGAAGAATGTGTTCATCTGAAATCTTTAAAAATGGTAATTTAAACACACAAAATATGATTTGTTACTTAACAAATAATAAAGTAAACTGAAAGAGCAACCTGCTTAATAGCACCTCAATCCAAATAAAAGAAATATCCATCAGAAGATTTATTTTAAGTACGACTATTTTCTTGAAGAATGTGTTCATCTGAAATCTTTAAAAACGTTAATTTAAACACACAAACTATGATTCGTTACTTACCAAATAATAATAATGTGAACTGAAAGAGCAACCTGCTTAGTAGCACCTCAAGCCAAAAAAAAGAAATATCCAGCAGAAGATTTATTTTAAGTACGACTATTTTCCTGAAAAATGTGTTCATCTGAAATCTTTAAAAACGTTAATTTAATCACAAAAAATATGATTCGTTACATACCAAATAATAAAATGGACTGAAAGAGCAACCTGCTTAATAGCACCTCAATCCAAAAAAGAAATATCCATGAGAAGATTTATTTTAAGTACGACTATTTTCTTGAAGAATGTGTTAATCTGGAAATTTAAAACGCAAAATATGATTCGTTACTTAAGAAATAATAAAGTGAACTGAAAGAGCAACCTGCTTAATAGCACCTCAATCCAAATAAAAGAAATATCTATCAGAAGATTTATCTTAAGTACGACTATTTTCTTCAAGAATGTGTTCATCTGGAATCTTTAAAAACGTTAATTTAAACACACAAAATATGATTCGTTACTTACCAAATAATAAAATGGACTGAAAGAGCAAACTGCTTAATAGCACATCAATCCAAAAAAAGAAATATCCATCAGAAGATTTATTTTAAGTACGACTATTTTCTTCAAGAATGTGTTCATCTGGAATCTTTAAAAACGTTAATTTAAACACACAAAATATGATTCGTTACTTACCAAATAATAAAATGGACTGAAAGAGCCAAACTGCGTAATAGCACCTCAAAACAAAAACGAAATATCCATCAGAAGGTTTATTTTAAGTACGACTATTTTCTTCAAGAATGTGTTCATCTGGAATCTTTAAAAACGTTAATTTAAACACACAAAATATGATTCGTTACTTACCAAATAATAAAGTGAACCGAAAGAGCAACCTGCTTAATAGCACCTCAATCCAAAATCGAAATATCCATCAGAAGATTTATTTTAAGTACGACTATTTTCTTCAAGAATGGTTCATCTGGAATCTTTAAAAACGTTAATTTAAACACACAAAATATGATTCGTTACTTACCAAATAATAAAGCGAACTGAAAGAGCAACCTGCTTAATAGCACCTCAATCCAAAAAAAAAGAAATATCCATCAGAAGATTTATTTTAAGTACGACTATTTTCTTCAAGAATGTGTTCATCTGGAATCTTTAAAAACGTTAATTTAAACACACAAAATATGATTCGTTACTTACCAAATAATAAAATGGACTGAAAGAGCCAAACTGCGTAATAGCACCTCAAAACAAAAACGAAATATCCATCAGAAGGTTTATTTTAAGTACGACTATTTTCTTGAAGTATGTGTTCATCTGAAATCTTTAAAAATCTTAATTTAAACAAAAAAAATATGATTCGATACTTACCAAATAATAAAGTGAACTGAAAGAGCAACCTGCTTAATAGCACCCCAATCCAAAAAAGAAATATACATCAGAAGGTTTATTTTAAGTACGACTATTTTCTTCAAGAAAGTGTTCATCTGGAAATTTAAAACACAAAATATGATTCGTTAATTACAAAATAATAAAATGGACTGAAAGAGCCAAACTGCTTAATAGCTCCTCAACCCAAAAGAAAATATCCATCAGAAGATTTATTTCAAATACGACTATTTTCTTCAAGAATGTGTTCATCTGGAATCTTTAAAAACGTTAATTTAAACACACAAAATATGATTCGTTACTTACCAAATAATAAAATGGACTGATAGAGCCAAACTGCTTAATAGCACCTCAATCCAAAAAAGAAATATCCATCAGAAGATTGATTTTAAGTACGACTAATTTCTTCAAGAATGTATTCATCTGGAATCTTTAAAAACGTTAATTTAAATACACAAACTATGATTCGTTACTTACCAAATAATAAAATGGACTGAAAGAGCCAAACTGCTTAATAGCACCTCTATCCAAAAAAAAATATCCATCAGAAGATTTATTTTAAGTACGACTATTTTCTACAAGAATGTGTTCATCTGGAATCTTTAAAAACGTTAATTTAAACACACAAAATATGATTCGTTACTTACCAAATAATAAAGCGAACTGAAAGAGCAACCTGCTTAATAGCACCTCAATCCAAAAAAAAAGAAATATCCATCAGAAGATTTATTTTAAGTACGACTATTTTCTTTAAGAATCTGTTCATCTGGAATCTTTAAAAACGTTAATTTAAACACACAAAATATGATTCGTTACTTACCAAATAATAAAATGGACTGAAAGAGCCAAACTGCTTAATAGCACCTCAATCCAAAAAAGAAATATCCATCAGAAGATTGATTTTAAGTACGACTAATTTCTTCAAGAATGTATTAATCTGGAATCTTTTAAAAAGTTAATTTAAAAACACAAAATATGATTCGTTACTTACCAAATAATAAAGTGAACTGAAAGAGCAACCTGCTTAATAGCACCTCAATCCAAAAAAGAAATATCCATCAGAAGATTTATTTTAAGTACGACTATTTTCTTCAAGAATGTGTTCATCTGGAATCTTTAAAAACGTTAATTTAAACACACAAAATATGATTCGTTACTTACCAAATAATAAAGCGAACTGAAAGAGCAACCTGCTTAATAGCACCTCAATCCAAAAAAAAAGAAATATCCATCAGAAGATTTATTTTAAGTACGACTATTTTCTTCAAGAATGTGTTCATCAGGAATCTTTAAAAACGTTAATTTAAACACACAAAATATGATTCGTTACTTACCAAATAATAAAATGGACTGAAAGAGCCAAACTGCTTAATAGCACCTCAATCCAAAAAAGAAATATCCATCAGAAGATTGATTTTAAGTACGACTAATTTCTTCAAGAATGTATTAATCTGGAATCTTTTAAAAAGTTAATTTAAAAACACAAAATATGATTCGTTACTTACCAAATAATAAAGTGAACTGAAAGAGCAACCTGCTTAATAGCACCTCAATCCAAAAAAGAAATATCCATCAGAAGATTTATTTTAAGTACGACTATTTTCTTCAAGAATGTGTTCATCTGGAATCTTTAAAAACGTTAATTTAAACACACAAAATATGATTCGTTACTTACCAAATAATAAAGCGAACTGAAAGAGCAACCTGCTTAATAGCACCTCAATCCAAAAAAAAAGAAATATCCATCAGAAGATTTATTTTAAGTACGACTATTTTCTTTAAGAATCTGTTCATCTGGAATCTTTAAAAACGTTAATTTAAACACACAAAATATGATTCGTTACTTACCAAATAATAAAGCGAACTGAAAGAGCAACCTGCTTAATAGCACCTCAATCCAAAAAAAAAGAAATATCCATCAGAAGATTTATTTTAAGTACGACTATTTTCTTTAAGAATCTGTTCATCTGGAATCTTTAAAAACGTTAATTTAAACACACAAAATATGATTCGTTACTTACCAAATAATAAAATGGACTGAAAGAGCCAAACTGCTTAATAGCACCTCAATCCAAAAAAGAAATATCCATCAGAAGATTGATTTTAAGTACGACTAATTTCTTCAAGAATGTATTAATCTGGAATCTTTTAAAAAGTTAATTTAAAAACACAAAATATGATTCGTTACTTACCAAATAATAAAGTGAACTGAAAGAGCAACCTGCTTAATAGCACCTCAATCCAAAAAAGAAATATCCATCAGAAGATTTATTTTAAGTACGACTATTTTCTTCAAGAATGTGTTCATCTGGAATCTTTAAAAACGTTAATTTAAACACACAAAATATGATTCGTTACTTACCAAATAATAAAGCGAACTGAAAGAGCAACCTGCTTAATAGCACCTCAATCCAAAAAAAAAGAAATATCCATCAGAAGATTTATTTTAAGTACGACTATTTTCTTCAAGAATGTGTTCATCAGGAATCTTTAAAAACGTTAATTTAAACACACAAAATATGATTCGTTACTTACCAAATAATAAAGCGAACTGAAAGAGCAACCTGCTTAATAGCACCTCAATCCAAAAAAAAAGAAATATCCATCAGAAGATTTATTTTAAGTACGACTATTTTCTTCAAGAATGTGTTCATCTGGAATCTTTAAAAACGTTAATTTAAACACACAAAATATGATTCGTTACTTACCAAATAATAAAGCGAACTGAAAGAGCAACCTGCTTAATAGCACCTCAATCCAAAAAAAAAGAAATATCCATCAGAATATTTATTTTAAGTACGACTATTTTCTTCAAGAATGTGTTCATCTGGAATCTTTAAAAACGTTAATTTAAACACACAAAATATGATTCGTTACTTACCAAATAATAAAGCGAACTGAAAGAGCAAACTGCTTAATAGCACCTCAATCCAAAAAAAGAAATATCCATCAGAAGATTTATTTTAAGTACGACTATTTTCTTCAAGAATGTGTTCATCTGAAAATTTAAAACACAAAATATGATTCGTTTCTTACCAGATAATAAAATGGACTGAAAGAGCAACCTGCCTAATAGCACCTCAATCCAAAAAAGAAATATCCATCAGAAGATTTATTTTAAGTACGACTATTTTCTTCAAGAATGTGTTCATCTGAAATCTTTAAAAACGTTAATTTAAACATACAAAATATGATTCGTTACTTACCAAATAATAAAATGGACTGAAAGAGCAAACAGCTTAATAGCACCTCAATCCAAAAAAAGAAACATCCATCAGAAGATATATTTTAAGTACGACTATTTTCTTCGAGAATGTGTTCATCTGGAATCTTTAAAAACGTTAATTTAAACACACAAAATATGATTCGTTACTTACCAAATAATAAAGTGAACTGAAAGAGCAACCTGCTTAATAGCACCTTAATCCAAATAAAAGAAATATCCATCAGAAGAGTTATTCTAAGTACGACTATTTTCTTCAAGAATGTGTTCATCTGGAATCTTTAAAAACGTTAATTTAAACACACAAAATATGATTCGTTACTTACCAAATAATAAAGTGAACTGAAAGAGCAACCTGCTTAATAGCACCTCAATCCAAATAAAAGAAATATCCATCAGAAGATTTATTTTAAGTACGATTATTTTCTTCAAGAATGTGTTCATCTGGAAATTTAAAACACAAAATATGATTCGTTTCTTACCAGATAATAAAATGGACTGAAAGAGCAACCTGCCTAATAGCACCTCAATCCAAAAAAGAAATATCCATCAGAAGATTTATTTTAAGTACGACTATTTTCCTCAAGAATGTGTTCATCTGGAATCTTTAAAAACGTTAATTTAAACACACAAAATATGATTCGTTACTTACCAAATAATAAAGTGAACTGAAAGAGCAACCTGCTTAATAGCACCTCAATCCAAATAAAAGAAATATCCATCAGAAGATTTATTTTAAGTACGACTATTTTCTACAAGAATGTGTTCATCAGGAATCTTTAAAAACGTTAATTTAAACACACAAAATATGATTCGTTACTTACCAAATAATAAAGTGAACTGAAAGAGCAACCTGCTTAATAGCACCTCAATCCAAAAAAGAAATATCCATCAGAAGATATATTTTAAGTACGACTATTTTCTGGAAGAATGTGTTCATCTGAAATCTTTAAAAATGGTAATTTAAACACACAAAATATGATTTGTTACTTACCAAATAATAAAGTTAACTGAAAGAGCAACCTGTTTAATAGCACCTCAATCCAAATAAAAGAAATATCCATCAGAAGATTTATTTTAAGTACGACTATTTTCCTCAAGAATGTGTTCATCTGAAATCTTTAAAAATCTTAATTTAAACACACAATATATGATTCGTTACATACCAAATAATAAAGTGAACTGAAAGAGCAACCTGCTTAATAGCACCTCAATCCAAATAAAAGAAATATCCATCAGAAGATTTATTCTAAGTACGACTATTTTCCTCAAGAATGTGTTCATCTGGAATCTATAAAAACGTTAATTTAAACACACAAAATATGATTCGTTACTTACCAGCAAATTATAAAATGGACTGAAAGAGCAAACTGCTTAATAGCACCTCAATCAAGAAAAGAAATATCCATCAGAAGATTTATTTTAAGTACGACTATTTTCTTGAAGAATGTGTTCATCTGAAATCTTTAAAAATCTTAATTTAAACACACAAAATATGATTCGTTACATACCAAATAATAAAGTGAACTGAAAGAGCAACCTGCTTAATAGCACCTCAATCCAAATAAAAGAAATATCCATCAGAAGATTTATTTTAAGTACGAATATTTTCTTCAAGAATGTGTTCATCTGGAATCGTTAAAAACGTTAATTTAAACACACAAAATATGATTCGTTACTTACGAAATAATAAAATGGGCTGAAAGAGCCAAACTGCTTAATAGCACCTCAACCTAAAAGAAAATATCCATCAGAAGATTTATTTTAACTACGACTATTTTCTTCAAGAATGTGTTCATCTGTAATCTTTAAAAACGTTAATTTAAACACACAAATAATATCCATCAGAATATTTATTTTAAGTACGACTATTTTCTTCAAGAATGTGTTCATCTGAAATCTTTAAAAATGTTAATTTAAACACATAAAATATGATTTGTTACTTACCAAATAATAAAGTGAACTGAAAGAGCAACCTGCTTAATAGCACCTCAATCCAAATAAAAGAAATATCCATCAGAAGATTTATTTTAAGTACGACTATTTTCTTGAAGAATGTGTTCATCTGAAATCTTTAAAAATGTTAATTTAAACACACAAAATATGATTCGTTACTTACCAAATAATAAAGTGAACTGAAAGAGCAACCTGCTTAATAGCACCTCAATCCAAATAAAAGAAATATCCATCAGAAGATTTATTTTAAGTACGACTATTTTCTTCAAGAATGTGTTCATCTGGAATCTTTAAAAACGTTAATTTAAACACACAAAATATGATTCGTTACTTACCAAATAATAAAGTGAACTGAAAGAGCAACCTGCTTAATAGCACCTCAATCCAAATAAAAGAAATATCCATCAGAAGAATTATTTTAAGTACGACTATTTTCTTGAAGAATGTGTTCATCTGAAATCTTTAAAAATGGTAATATAAACACACAAAATATGATTTGTTACTTAACAAATAATAAAGTAAACTGAAAGAGCAACCTGCTTAATAGCACCTCAATCCAAATAAAAGAAATATCCATCAGAAGATTTATTTTAAGTACGACTATTTTCTTGAAGAATGTGTTCATCTGAAATCTTTAAAAACGTTAATTTAAACACACAAACTATGATTCGTTACTTATCAAATAATAATAATGTGAACTGAAAGAGCAACCTGCTTAGTAGCACCTCAAGCCAAAAAAAAGAAATATCCAGCAGAAGATTTATTTTAAGTACGACTATTTTCCTGAAAAATGTGTTAATCTGAAATCTTTAAAAACGTAAATTTAATCACAAAAAATATGATTCGTTACATACCAAATAATAAAATGGACTGAAAGAGCAACCTGCTTAATAGCACCTCAATCCAAAAAAGAAATATCCATGAGAAGATTTATTTTAAGTACGACTATTTTCTTGAAGAATGTGTTAATCTGGAAATTTAAAACGCAAAATATGATTCGTTACTTAAGAAATAATAAAGTGAACTGAAAGAGCAACCTGCTTAATAGCACCTCAATCCAAATAAAAGAAATATCTATCAGAAGATTTATCTTAAGTACGACTATTTTCTTCAAGAATGTGTTCATCTGGAATCTTTAAAAACGTTAATTTAAACACACAAAATATGATTCGTTACTTACCAAATAATAAAATGGACTGAAAGAGCAAACTGCTTAATAGCACATCAATCCAAAAAATGAAATATCCATCAGAAGATTTATTTTAAGTACGACTATTTTCTTCAAGAATGTGTTCATCTGGAATCTTTAAAAACGTTAATTTAAACACACAAAATATGATTCGTTACTTACCAAATAATAAAATGGACTGAAAGAGCCAAACTGCGTAATAGCACCTCAAAACAAAAACGAAATATCCATCAGAAGGTTTATTTTAAGTACGACTATTTTCTTCAAGAATGTGTTCATCTGCAATCTTTAAAAATGGTAATTTAAACACACAAAATATGATTTGTTACTTACCAAATAATAAAATGGACTGAAAGAGCAAACTGCTTAATAGCACCTCAATCCAAAAAAAGAAATATCCATCAGAAGATTTATTTTAAGTACGACTATTTTCTTGAAGAATGTGTTCATCTGAAATCTTTAAAAATCTTAATTTAAACAAAAAAAATATGATTCGATACTTACCAAATAATAAAGTGAACTGAAAGAGCAACCTGCTAAATAGCACCTCAATCCAAAAAAGAAATATACATCAGAAGGTTTATTTTAAGTACGACTATTTTCTTCAAGAAAGTGTTCATCTGGAAATTTAAAACACAAAATATGATTCGTTAATTACAAAATAATAAAATGGACTGAAAGAGCCAAACTGCTTAATAGCTCCTCAACCCAAAAGAAAATATCCATCAGAAGATTTATTTTAAGTACGACTATTTTCTTGAAGAATGTGTTCATCTGGAATCTTTAAAAACGTTAATTTAAACACACAAAATATGATTTGTTACTTACCAAATAATAAAATGGACTGAAAGAGCAAACTGCTTAATAGCACCTCAATCCAAAAAAAGAAATATCCATCAGAAGATTTATTTTAAGTACGACTATTTTCTTGAAGAATGTGTTCATCTGAAATCTTTAAAAATCTTAATTTAAACAAAAAAAATATGATTCGATACTTACCAAATAATAAAGTGAACTGAAAGAGCAACCTGCTAAATAGCACCTCAATCCAAAAAAGAAATATACATCAGAAGGTTTATTTTAAGTACGACTATTTTCTTCAAGAAAGTGTTCATCTGGAAATTTAAAACACAAAATATGATTCGTTAATTACAAAATAATAAAATGGACTGAAAGAGCCAAACTGCTTAATAGCTCCTCAACCCAAAAGAAAATATCCATCAGAAGATTTATTTTAAGTACGACTATTTTCTTGAAGAATGTGTTCATCTGGAATCTTTAAAAACGTTAATTTAAACACACAAAATATGATTCGTTACTTACCAAATAATAAAATGGACTGATAGAGCCAAACTGCTTAATAGCACCTCAATCCAAAAAAGAAATATCCATCAGAAGATTGATTTTAAGTACGACTAATTTCTTCAAGAATGTATTCATCTGGAATCTTTAAAAACGTTAATTTAAATACACAAACTATGATTCGTTACTTACCAAATAATAAAATGGACTGAAAGAGCCAAACTGCTTAATAGCACCTCTATCCAAAAAAAAATATCCATCAGAAGATTTATTTTAAGTACGACTATTTTCTACAAGAATGTGTTCATCTGGAATCTTTAAAAACGTTAATTTAAACACACAAAATATGATTCGTTACTTACCAAATAATAAAGCGAACTGAAAGAGCAACCTGCTTAATAGCACCTCAATCCAAAAAAAAAGAAATATCCATCAGAAGATTTATTTTAAGTACGACTATTTTCTTTAAGAATCTGTTCATCTGGAATCTTTAAAAACGTTAATTTAAACACACAAAATATGATTCGTTACTTACCAAATAATAAAATGGACTGAAAGAGCCAAACTGCTTAATAGCACCTCAATCCAAAAAAGAAATATCCATCAGAAGATTGATTTTAAGTACGACTAATTTCTTCAAGAATGTATTAATCTGGAATCTTTTAAAAAGTTAATTTAAAAACACAAAATATGATTCGTTACTTACCAAATAATAAAGCGAACTGAAAGAGCAACCTGCTTAATATCACCTCAATCCAAAAAAAAAGAAATATCCATCAGAATATTTATTTTAAGTACGACTATTTTCTTCAAGAATGTGTTCATCTGGAATCTTTAAAAACGTTAATTTAAACACACAAAATATGATTCGTTACTTACCAAATAATAAAGCGAACTGAAAGAGCAACCTGCTTAATAGCACCTCAATCCAAAAAAAAAGAAATATCCATCAGAAGATTTATTTTAAGTACGACTATTTTCTTCAACAATGTGTTCATCTGGAATCTTTAAAAACGTTAACTTAAACACACAAAATATGATTCGTTACTTACCAAATAATAAAGTGAACTGAAAGAGCAACCTGCTTAATAGCACCTCAATCCAAAAAAGAAATATCCATCAGAAGATTTATTTTAAGTACGACTATTTTCTTCAAGAATGTGTTCATCTGGAATCTTTAAAAACGTTAATTTAAACACACAAAATATGATTCGTTACTTACCAAATAATAAAGCGAACTGAAAGAGCAACCTGCTTAATATCACCTCAATCCAAAAAAAAAGAAATATCCATCAGAATATTTATTTTAAGTACGACTATTTTCTTCAAGAATGTGTTCATCTGGAATCTTTAAAAACGTTAATTTAAACACACAAAATATGATTCGTTACTTACCAAATAATAAAGCGAACTGAAAGAGCAACCTGCTTAATAGCACCTCAATCCAAAAAAAAAGAAATATCCATCAGAATATTTATTTTAAGTACGACTATTTTCTTCAAGAATGTGTTCATCTGGAATCTTTAAAAACGTTAATTTAAACACACAAAATATGATTCGTTACTTACCAAATTATAAAGCGAACTGAAAGAGCAACCTGCTTAATAGCACCTCAATCCAAAAAAAAAGAAATATCCATCAGAATATTTATTTTAAGTACGACTATTTTCTTCAAGAATGTGTTCATCTGGAATCTTTAAAAACGTTAATTTAAACACACAAAATATGATTCGTTACTTACCAAATAATAAAGCGAACTGAAAGAGCAACCTGCTTAATAGCACCTCAATCCAAAAAAAAAGAAATATCCATCAGAATATTTATTTTAAGTACGACTATTTTCTTCAAGAATGTGTTCATCTGGAATATTTAAAAACGTTAATTTAAACACACAAAATATGATTCGTTACTTACCAAATAATAAAGCGAACTGAAAGAGCAACCTGCTTAATAGCACCTCAATCCAAAAAAAAAGAAATATCCATCAGAATATTTATTTTAAGTACGACTATTTTCTTCAAGAATGTGTTCATCTGGAATCTTTAAAAACGTTAATTTAAACACACAAAATATGATTCGTTACTTACCAAATACTAAAGTGATCTGAAAGAGCAACCTGCTTAATAGCACCTCAATCCAAAAAAAAAAGAAATATCCATCAAAAGATTTATTTTAAGTACGACTATTTTCTTGAAGAATGTGTTCATCTGAAATCTTTAAAAACGTTAATTTAAACACACAAACTATGATTCGTTACTTACCAAATAATAATGTGAACTGAAAGAGCAACCTGCTTAATAGCACCTCCATCCAAATAAAAGAAATATCCATCAGAAGATTTATTTTAAGTACGACTATTTTCTTCAAGAATGTGTTCATCGGGAATCTTTAAAAACGTTAATTTAAACAAACAAAATATGATTCGTTACTTACCAAATAATAAAATGGACTGAAAGAGCAACCTGCTTAATAGCACCTCAATCCAAAAAAAAAGAAATATCCATCAGAAGATTTATTTTAAGTACGACTATTTTCTTCAAGAATGTGTTCATCAGGAATCTTTAAAAACGTTAATTTAAACACACAAAATATGATTCGTTACTTACCAAATAATAAAGTGAACTGAAAGAGCAACCTGCTTAATAGCACCTCAATCCAAATAAAAGAAATATCCATCAGAAGATTTATTTTAAGTACAACTATTTTCTTCAAGAATGTGTTCATTAGGAATCTTTAAAAACGTTAATTTAAACAAACAAAATATGATTCGTTACTTACCAAATAATAAAGTGAACTGAAAGAGCAACCTGCTTAATAGCACCTCAATCCAAAAAAAAAAGAAATATCCATCAGAAGATTTATTTTAAGTACGACTATTTTCTTCAAGAATGTGTTCATCTGGAATCTTTAAAAACGTTAATTTAAACACACAAAATATGATTCGTTACTTACCAAATAATAAAGTGAACTGAAAGAGCAACCTGCTTAATAGCACCTCAATCCAAATAAAAGAAATATCCATCAGAAGATTTATTTTAAGTACGACTATTTTCTTCAAGAATGTGTTCATCTGGAATCTTTAAAAACGTTAATTTAAACACACAAAATATGATTCGTTACTTACCAAATAATAAAGTGAACTGAAAGAGCAACCTGCTTAATAGCACCTCAATCCAAAAAAAAAAGAAATATCCATCAGAAGATTTATTTTAAGTACGACTATTTTCTTCAAGAATGTGTTCATCAGGAATCTTTAAAAACCTTAATTTAAACACACAAAATATGATTCGTTACTTACCAAATAATAAAGTGAACTGAAAGAGCAACCTGCTTAATAGCACCTCAATCCAAAAAAAAAAAGAAATATCCATCAGAAGATTTATTTTAAGTACGACTATTTTCTTCAAGAATGTGTTCATCAGGAATCTTTAAAAACGTTAATTTAAACAAACAAAATATGATTCGTTACTTACCAAATAATAAAATGGACTGAAAGAGCAACCTGCTTAATAGCACCTCAATCCAAAAAAAAAGAAATATCCATCAGAAGATTTATTTTAAGTACGACTATTTTCTTGAAGAATGTGTTCATCTGAAATCTTTAAAAATGTTAATTTAAACACACAAAATATGATTCGTTACTTACCAAATAATAAAGTGAACTGAAAGAGCAACCTGCTTAATAGCACCTCAATCCAAAAAAAAAGAAATATCCATCAAAAGATTTATTTTAAGTACGACTATTTTCTTCAAGAATGTGTTCATCTGGAATCTTTAAAAACGTTAATTTAAACAAACAAAATATGATTCGTTACTTACCAAATAATAAAATGGACTGAAAGAGCAACCTGCTTAATAGCACCTGAATCCAAAAAAAAAAGAAATATCCATCAGAAGATTTATTTTAAGTACGACTATTTTCTTCAAGAATGTGTTCATCAGGAATCTTTAAAAACGTTAATTTAAACACACAAAATATGATTCGTTACTTACCAAATAATAAAGTGAACTGAAAGAGCAACCTGCTTAATAGCACCTCAATCCAAATAAAAGAAATATCCATCAGAAGATTTATTTTAAATACGACTATTTTCTTCAAGAATGTGTTCATCAGGAATCTTTAAAAACCTTAATTTAAACACACAAAATATGATTCGTTACTTACCAAATAATAAAGTGAACTGAAAGAGCAACCTGCTTAATAGCACCTCAATCCAAAAAAAAAAGAAATATCCATTAGAAGATTTATTTTAAGTACGACTATTTTCTTGAAGAATGTGTTCATCTGAAATCTTTAAAAATGTTAATTTAAACACACAAAATATGATTCGTTACTTACCAAATAATAAAGTGAACTGAAAGAGCAACCTGCTTAATAGCACCTCAATCCAAAAAAAAAAGAAATATCCATCAGAAGATTTATTTTAAGTACGACTATTTTCTTGAAGAATGTGTTCATCTGAAATCTTTAAAAATGTTAATTTAAACACACAAAATATGATTCGTTACTTACCAAATAATAAAGTGAACTGAAAGAGCAACCTGCTTAATAGCACCTCAATCCCAAAAAAAAGAAATATCCATCAAAAGATTTATTTTAAGTACGACTATTTTCTTCAAGAATGTGTTCATCTGGAATCTTTAAAAACGTTAATTTAAACAAACAAAATATGATTCGTTACTTACCAAATAATAAAATGGACTGAAAGAGCAACCTGCTTAATAGCACCTCAATCCAAAAAAAAAAGAAATATCCATCAGAAGATTTATTTTAAGTACGACTATTTTCTTCAAGAATGTGTTCATCAGGAATCTTTAAAAACGTTAATTTAAACACTCAAAATATGATTCGTTACTTACCAAATAATAAAGTGAACTGAAAGAGCAACCTGCTTAATAGCACCTCAATCCAAAAAAAAAAGAAATATCCATCAAAAGATTTATTTTAAGTACGACTATTTTCTTCAAGGATGTGTTCATCAGGAATCTTTAAAAACGTTAATTTAAACACACAAAATATGATTCGTTACTTACCAAATAATAAAGTGAACTGAAAGAGCAACCTGCTTAATAGCACCTCAATCCAAAAAAGAAATATCCATCAGAAGATTTATTTTAAGTACGACTATTTTCTTCAAGAATGTGTTCATCTGGAATTATTAAAAACGTTAATTTAAACAAACGAAATATGAATCCTTGCTTACCAAATAATAAAATGGACTGAAAGAGCAAACTACTTAATAGCACCTCAATCCAAAAAAGAAATATCCATCAGAAAATTTAATTTAAGTACGACTACTTTCTTCAAGAATGTGTTCATCTGGAATCTTTAAAAACGTTAATTTAAACACACAAAATATGATTCGTTACTTACCAAATAATAAAGTGAACTGAAAGAGCATCCTGCTTAATAGCACCTCAATCCAAATAAAAGAAATATCCATCAGAAGATATATTTTAAGTACGACTATTTTCTCGAAGAATGTGTTCATCTGAAATCTTTAAAAATGGTAATTTAAACACACAAAATATGATTTGTTACTTACCAATTAATAAAGTTAACTGAAAGAGCAACCTGCTTAATAGCACCTCAATCCAAATAAAAGAAATATCCATCAGAAGATTTATTTTAAGTACGACTATTTTCTTCAAGAATGTGTTCATCTGGAATCTTTAAAAACGTTAATTTAAACCCACAAAATATGATTCGTTACTTACCAGCAAATTATAAAATGGACTGAAAGAGCAAACTGCTTAATAGCACCTCAATCAAAAAAAGAAATATCCATCAGAAGATTTATTTTAAGTACGACTATTTTCTTCAAGAATGTGTTCATCTGGAATCTTTAAAAACGTTAATTTAAACACACAAATAATATCCATCAGAATATTTATTTTAAGTACGACTATTTTCTTCAAGAATGTGTTCATCTGGAATCTTTAAAAACGTTAATTTATACACACAAAATATGTTTCGTTACTTACCAAATAATAAAGTGAACTGAAAGAGCAACCTGCTTAATAGCACCTCAATCCAAAAAAGAAATATCCACCAGAAGATTTATTTTAAGTACGACTATTTTCTTCAAGAATGTGTTCATCTGGAATCATTAAAAACGTTACTTTAAACAAACGAAATATGAATCGTTACTTACCAAATAATAAAATGGACTGAAAGAGCAAACTACTTAATAGCACCGCAATCCAAAAAAGAAATATCCATCAGAAGATTTATTTTAAGTACGACTACTTTCTTCAAGAATGTGTTCATCTGGAATCTTTAAAAACGTTAATTTAAACACACAAAATATGATTCGTTACTTACCAAATAATAAAGTGAACTGAAAGAGCATCCTGCTTAATAGCACCTCAATCCAAATAAAAGAAATATCCATCAGAAGATATATTTTAAGTACGACTATTTTCTTGAAGAATGTTTTCATCTGAAATCTTTAAAAATGGTAATTTAAACACACAAAATATGATTTGTTACTTACCAAATAATAAAGTTAACTGAAAGAGCAACCTGCTTAATAGCACCTCAATCCAAATAAAAGAAATATCCATCAGAAGATTTATTTTAAGTACGACTATTTTCTTCAAGAATGTGTTCATCTGGAATCTTTAAAAACGTTAATTTAAACACACAAAATATGATTCGTTACTTACCAAATAATAAAGTGAACTGAAAGAGCAACCTGCTTAATAGCACCTCAATCCAAATAAAAGAAATATCCATCAGAAGAATTATTTTAAGTACGACTATTTTCTTGAAGAAAGTGATCATCTGAAATCTTTAAAAATGGTAATTTAAACACACAAAATTTGATTTGTTACTTAACAAATAATAAAGTAAACTGAAAGAGCAACCTGCTTAATAGCACCGCAATCCAAATAAGAGAAGAATCCATCAGAAGATTTATTTTAAGTACGACTATTTTCTTGAAGAATGTGTTCATCTGAAATCTTTAAAAACGTTAATTTAAACACACAAACTATGATTCGTTACTTACCAAATAATAATGTGAACTGAAAGAGCAACCTGCTTAATAGCACCTCCATCCAAATAAAAGAAATATCCATCAGAAGATTTATTTTAAGTACGACTAGTTTCTTGAAGAATGTGTTCATCTGAAATCTTTAAAAATGTTAATTTAAACACACAAAATATGATTCGTTACTTACCAAATAATTAACTGGACTGAAAGAGCAAACTGCTTAATAGCACCTCAATCCAAATAAGAGAAGAATCCATCAGAAGATTTATTTTAAGTACGACTATTTTCTTGAAGAATGTGTTCATCTGAAATCTTTAAAAATGTTAATTTAAACACACAAAATATGATTCGTTACTTACCAAATAATAAAGTGAACTGAAAGAGCAACCTGCTTAATAGCACCTCAATCCAAAAAAAAAGAAATATCCATCAAAAGATTTATTTTAAGTACGACTATTTTCTTCAAGAATGTGTTCATCAGGAATCTTTAAAAACGTTAATTTAAACAAACAAAATATGATTCGTTACTTACCAAAAAATAAAATGGACTGAAAGAGCAACCTGCTTAATAGCACCTCAATCCAAAAAAAAAAAAGAAATATCCATCAGAAGATATATTTTAAGTACGACTATTTTCTTCAAGAATGTGTTCATCAGGAATCTTTAAAAACGTTAATTTAAACACACAAAATATGATTCGTTACTTACCAAATAATAAAGTGATCTGAAAGAGCAACCTGCTTAATAGCACCTCAATCCAAAAAAAAAAGAAATATCCATCAAAAGATTTATTTTAAGTACGACTATTTTCTTCAAGGATGTGTTCATCAGGAATCTTTAAAAACGTTAATTTAAACACACAAAATATGATTCGTTACTTACCAAATAATAAAGTGAACTGAAAGAGCAACCTGCTTAATAGCACCTCAATCCAAAAAAAAAGAAATATCCATCAGAAGATTTATTTTAAGTACGACTATTTTCTTCAAGAATGTGTTCATCTGGAATCTTTAAAAACGTTAATTTAAACCCACAAAATATGATTCGTTACTTACCAAATAATAAAGTGAACTGAAAGAGCAACCTGCTTAATAGCACCTCAATCCAAATAAAAGAAATATCCATCAGAAGATTTATCTTAAGTACGACTATTCTTTTGAAGAATGTGTACATCTGAAATCTTTGAAAATGGTAATTTAAACACACAAAATATGATTTGTTACTTAAAAAATAATAAAGTGAACTGAAAGAGCAACCTGCTTAATAGCACCTCAATCCAAAAAAAAAGAAATATCCATCAGAAGATTTATTTTAAGTACGACTATTTTCTTCAAGAATGTGTTCATCTGGAATCTTTAAAAACGTTAATTTAAACACACAAAATATGATTCGTTACTTACCAAATAATAAAGTGAACTGAAAGAGCAACCTGCTTAATAGCACCTCAATCCAAAAAAAGAAATATCCATCAAAAGATTTATTTTAAGTACGACTATTTTCTTCAAGAATGTGTTCATCTGGAATCTTTAAAAACGTTAATTTAAACAAACAAAATATGATTCGTTACTTACCAAATAATAAAATGGACTGAAAGAGCAACCTGCTTAATAGCACCTCAATCCAAAAAAAAAAAGAAATATCCATCAGAAGATTTATTTTAAGTACGACTATTTTCTTCAAAAATGTGTTCATCAGGAATCTTTAAAAACGTTAATTTAAACACACAAAATATGATTCGTTACTTACCAAATAATAAAGTGAACTGAAAGAGCAACCTGCTTAATAGCACCTCAATCCAAAAAAAAAGAAATATCCATCAAAAGATTTATTTTAAGTACGACTATTTTCTTCAAGAATGTGTTCATCAGGAATCTTTAAAAACGTTAATTTAAACACACAAAATATGATTCGTTACTTACCAAATAATAAAGTGAACTGAAAGAGCAACCTGCTTAATAGCACCTCAATCCAAATAAAAGAAATATCCATCAGAAGATTTATTTTAAGTACAACTATTTTCTTCAAGAATGTGTTCATTAGGAATCTTTAAAAACGTTAATTTAAACAAACAAAATATGATTCGTTACTTACCAAATAATAAATTGAACTGAAAGAGCAACCTGCTTAATAACACCTCAATCCAAAAAAAAAAGAAATATCCATCAGAAGATTTATTTTAAGTACGACTATTTTCTTCAAGAATGTGTTCATCTGGAATCTTTAAAAACGTTAATTTAAACACACAAAATATGATTCGTTACTTACCAAATAATAAAGTGAACTGAAAGAGCAACCTGCTTAATAGCACCTCAATCCAAATAAAAGAAATATCCATCAGAAGATTTATCTTAAGTACGACCATTTTTTTGAAGAATGTGTACATCTGAAATCTTTGAAAATGGTAATTTAAACACACAAAATATGATTTGTTACTTAAAAAATAATAAAGTGAACTGAAAGAGCAACCTGCTTAATAACACCTCAATCCAAAAAAAAAGAAATATCCTTTAGAAGATTTATTTTAAGTACGACTATTTTCTTCAACAATGTGTCCATCAGGAATCTTTAAAAACGTTAATTTAAACACACAAAATATGATTCGTTACTTACCAAATAATAAAGTGAACTGAAAGAGCAACCTGCTTAATAGCACCTCCATCCAAATAAAAGAAATATCCATCAGAAGATTTATTTTAAGTACGACTATTTTCTTGAAGAATGTGTTCATCTGAAATCTTTAAAAATGTTAATTTAAACACACAAAATATGATTCGTTACTTACCAAATAATTAACTGGACTGAAAGAGCAAACTGCATAATAGCACCTCAATCCAAAATAAAAATATCCATCAGAAGATTTATTTTAAGTACGACTATTTTCTTGAAGAATGTGTTCATCTGAAATCTTTAAAAATGGTAATTTAAACACACAAAATAAGATTTGTTACCAAATAATAAATTGAACTGAAAGAGCAACCTGCTTAATAGCACCTTAATCCAAAAAAAAAGAAATATCCTTTAGAAGATTTATTTTAAGTACGACTATTTTCTTGAAGAATGTGTTCATCTGAAATCTTTAAAAATGGTAATTTAAACACACAAAATATGATTCGTTACTTACCAAATAATAAACTGAACTGAAAGAGCAACCTGCTTAATAGAACCTCAATCCAAATAAAAGAAATATCCATCAGAAGATTTATTTTAAGTACGACTATTTTCTTCAAGAATGTGTTCATCTGGAATCTTTAAAAACGTTAATTTAAACACACAGAATATGATTCGTTACTTACCAAATAATAAAGTGAACTGAAAGAGCAACCTGCTTAATAGCACCTCAATCCAAATAAAAGAAATATCCATCAGAAGATTTATTTTAAGTACGACTATTTTCTTGAAGAATGTGTTCATCTGAAATCTTTAAAAATGGTATTTTAAACACACAAATTATGATTTTTTTACTTACCAAATAATAAAGTGAACTGAAAGAGCAACCTGCTTAATAGCACCTCAATCCAAAAAAAAAGAAATATCCATCAAAAGATTTATTTTAAGTACGACTATTTTCTTCAAGAATGTGTTCATCAGGAATCTTTAAAAACGTTAATTTAAACACACAAAATATGATTCGTTACTTACCAAATAATAAAGTGAACTGAAAGAGCAACCTGCTTAATAGCACCTCAATCCAAATACAAGAAATATCCATCAGAAGATTTATTTTAAGTACAACTATTTTCTTCAAGAATGTGTTCATTAGGAATCTTTAAAAACGTTAATTTAAACAAACAAAATATGATTCGTTACTTACCAAATAATAAATTGAACTGAAAGAGCAACCTGCTTAATAGCACCTCAATCAAAAAAAAAAAGAAATATCCATCAGATGATTTATTTTAAGTACGACTATTTTCTACAAGAATGTGTTCATCAGGAATCTTTAAAAACGTTAATTTAAACACACAAAATATGATTCGTTACTTACCAAATAATAAAGTGAACTGAAAGAGCAACCTGCTTAATAGCACCTCAATCCAAAAAAAAAAAGAAATATCCATCAGAAGATTTATTTTAAGTACGACTATTTTCTTCAAGAATGTGTTCATCAGGAATCTTTAAAAACATTAATTTAAACACACAAAATATGATTCGTTACTTACCAAATAATAAAGTGAACTGAAAGAGCAACCTGCTTAATAGCACCTCAATCCAAAAAAAAAAGAAATATCCATCAAAAGATTTATTTTAAGTACGACTATTTTCTTCAAGAATGTGTTCATCAGGAATCTTTAAAAACGTTAATTTAAACACACAAAATATGATTCGTTACTTACCAAATAATAAAGTGAACTGAAAGAGCAACCTGCTTAATAGCACCTCAATCCAAATAAAAGAAATATCCAACAGAAGATTTATTTTAAGTACGACTATTTTCTTCAAGAATGTGTTCATCTGGAATCTTTAAAAACGTTAACTTAAACACACAAAATATGATTCGTTACTTACCAAATAATAAAATGGACTGAAAGAGCAAACTGCTTAATAGCACCTCAATCCAAAAAAAGAAATATCCATCAGAAGATTTATTTTAAGTACGACTATTTTCTTGAAGAATGTGTTCATCTGAAATCTTTAAAAATGGTAATTTAAACACACAAAATATGATTCGTTACTTACCAAATAACAAAGTGAACTGAAAGAGCAACCTGCTTAATAGCACCTCAATCCAAATAAAAGAAATATCCATCAGAAGAATTATTTTAAGTACGACTATTTTCTTGAAGAATGTGTTCATCTGAAATCTTTAAAAATGTTAATTTAAACACACAAAATATGATTCGATACTTACCAAATAATAAAGTGAACTGAAAGAGCAACCTGCTTAATAGCACCTCAATCCAAATAAAAGAAATATCCAACAGAAGATTTATTTTAAGTACGACTATTTTCTTGAAGAATGTGTTTATCTGAAATCTTTAAAAATGTTAATTTAAACACATAAAATATGATTCGTTACTTACTAAATAATAAAGTGAACGGAAAGAGCAACCTGCTTAATAGCACCTCAATCCAAATAAAGGAAATATCCATCAGAAGATTTATTTTAAGTACGACTATTTTCTTCAAGAATGTGTTCATCAGGAATCTTTAAAAACGTTAATTTAAACACACAAAATATGATTCGTTACTTACCAAATAATAAAATGGACTGAAAGAGCAAACTGCTTAATAGCACCTCAATCCAAAAAAAGAAATATCCATCAAAAGATTTATTTTAAGTACGACTATTTTGTTGAAGAATGTCTTCATCTGAAATCTTTAAAAATGTTAATTTAAACACACAAAATATGATTCGTTACTTACCAAATAATAAAGTGAACTGAAAGAGCAACTTGCTTAATAGCACCTCAATCCAAATAAAAGAAATATCCATCAGAAGATTTATTTTAAGTACGACTATTTTCTTCAAGAATGTGTTCATCTGGAATCTTTAAAAACATTAATTTAAACACACAAAATATGATTCGATACTTACCAAATAATAAAGTGAACTGAAAGAGCAACCTGCTTAATAGCACCTCAATCCAAAAAAAAAAGAAATATCCATCAGAAGATTTATTTTAAGTACGACTATTTTCTTGAAGAATGTGTTCATCTGGAATCTTTAAAAACGTTAATTTAAACACAAAAAATATGATTTGTTACTTACCAAATAATAAAGTGAACTGAAAGAGCAACCTGCTTAATAGCACCTCAATCCAAATAAAAGAAATACCCATGAGAAGATTTATTTTAAGTACGACTATTTTCTTCAAGAATGTGTTCATCTGGAATCTTTAAAAACGTTAATTTAAACACACAAAATATGATTCGTTACTTACCAAATAATAAAATGGACTGAAAGAGCAAACTGCTTAATAGCACCTCAATCCAAAAAAAGAAATATCCATCAAAAGATTTATTTTAAGTACGACTATTTTGTTGAAGAATGTGTTCATCTGAAATCTTTAAAAATGTTAATTTAAACACACAAAATATGATTCGTTACTTACCAAATAATAAAGTGAACTGAAAGAGCAACTTGCTTAATAGCACCTCAATCCAAATAAAAGAAATATCCATCAGAAGATTTATTTTAAGTACGACTATTTTCTTCAAGAATGTGTTCATCTGGAATCTTTAAAAACATTAATTTAAACACACAAAATATGATTCGATACTTACCAAATAATAAAGTGAACTGAAAGAGCAACCTGCTTAATAGCACCTCAATCCAAATAAAAGAAATATCCATCAGAAGATTTATTTTAAGTACGACTATTTTCTTCAAGAATGTGTTCATCTGGAATCTTTAAAAACATTAATTTAAACACACAAAATATGATTCGATACTTACCAAATAATAAAGTGAACTGAAAGAGCAACCTGCTTAATAGCACCTCAATCCAAATAAAAGAAATATCCATCAGAAGAATTATTTTAAGTACGACTATTTTCTTGAAGAATGTGTTCATCTGAAATCTTTAAAAATGTTAATTTAAACACACAAAATATGATTCGTTACTTACCAAATAACAAAGTGAACTGAAAGAGCAACCTGCTTAATAGCACCTCAATCCAAATAAAAGAAATATCCATCAGAAGATTTATTTTAAGTACGACTATTTTCTTCAAGAATGTGTTCATCTGGAATCTTTAAAAACATTAATTTAAACACACAAAATATGATTCGATACTTACCAAATAATAAAGTGAACTGAAAGAGCAACCTGCTTAATAGCACCTCAATCCAAATAAAAGAAATATCCATCAGAAGATTTATTTTAAGTACGACTATTTTCTTGAAGAATGTGTTTATCTGAAATCTTTAAAAATGTTAATTTAAACACATAAAATATGATTCGTTACTTACTAAATAATAAAGTGAACTGAAAGAGCAACCTGCTTAATAGCACCTCAATCCAAATAAAAGAAATATCCATCAGAAGATTTATTTTAAGTATGACTATTTTCTACAAGAATGTGTTCATCAGGAATCTTTAAAAACGTTAATTTAAACACACAAAATATGATTTGTTACTTACCAAATAATAAAGTGAACTGAAAGAGCAACCTGCTTAATAGCACCTCAATCCAAATAAAAGAAATATCCATCAGAAGATTTATTTTAAGTACGACTATTTTCTTGAAGAATGTGTTTATCTGAAATCTTTAAAAATGTTAATTTAAACACATAAAATATGATTCGTTACTTACTAAATAATAAAGTGAACTGAAAGAGCAACCTGCTTAATAGCACCTCAATCCAAATAAAAGAAATATCCATCAGAAGATTTATTTTAAGTATGACTATTTTCTACAAGAATGTGTTCATCAGGAATCTTTAAAAACGTTAATTTAAACACACAAAATATGATTTGTTACTTACCAAATAATAAAGTGAACTGAAAGAGCAACCTGCTTAATAGCACCTCAATCCAAATAAAAGAAATATCCATCAGAAGATTTATTTTAAGTACGACTATTTTCTTGAAGAATGTGTTTATCTGAAATCTTTAAAAATGTTAATTTAAACACACAAAATATGATTCGTTACTTACCAAATAATAAAGTGAACTGAAAGAGCAACCTGCTTAATAGCACCTCAATCCAAATAAAAGAAATATCCATCAGAAGATTTATTTTAAGTACGACTATTTTCTTGAAGAATGTGTTTATCTGAAATCTTTAAAAATGTTAATTTAAACACACAAAATATGATTCGTTACTTACCAAATAATAAAGTGAACTGAAAGAGCAACCTGCTTAATAGCACCTCAATCCAAATAAAAGAAATATCCATCAGAAGATTTATTTTAAGTACGACTATTTTCTTGAAGAATGTGTTTATCTGAAATCTTTAAAAATGTTAATTTAAACACACAAAATATGATTCGTTACTTACCAAATAATAAAGTGAACTGAAAGAGCAACCTGCTTAATAGCACCTCAATCCAAATAAAAGAAATATCCATCAGAAGATTTATTTTAAGTACGACTATTTTCTTGAAGAATGTGTTCATCTGAAATCTTTAAAAATGTTAATTTAAACACACAAAATATGATTCGTTACTTACCAAATAATAAAGTGAACTGAAAGAGCAACCTGCTTAATAGCACCTCAATCCAAATAAAAGAAATATCCATCAGAAGATTTATTTTAAGTACGACTATTTTCTTGAAGAATGTGTTTATCTGAAATCTTTAAAAATGTTAATTTAAACACATAAAATATGATTCGTTACTTACTAAATAATAAAGTGAACTGAAAGAGCAACCTGCTTAATAGCACCTCAATCCAAATAAAAGAAATATCCATCAGAAGATTTATTTTAAGTATGACTATTTTCTACAAGAATGTGTTCATCAGGAATCTTTAAAAACGTTAATTTAAACACACAAAATATGATTTGTTACTTACCAAATAATAAAGTGAACTGAAAGAGCAACCTGCTTAATAGCACCTCAATCCAAATAAAAGAAATATCCATCAGAAGATTTATTTTAAGTACGACTATTTTCTTGAAGAATGTGTTTATCTGAAATCTTTAAAAATGTTAATTTAAACACATAAAATATGATTCGTTACTTACTAAATAATAAAGTGAACTGAAAGAGCAACCTGCTTAATAGCACCTCAATCCAAATAAAAGAAATATCCATCAGAAGATTTATTTTAAGTATGACTATTTTCTTCAAGAATGCGTTCATCAGGAATCTTTAAAAACGTTAATTTAAACACACAAAATATGATTCGTTACTTACCAAATAATAAATTGAACTGAAAGAGCAACCTGCTTAATAGCACCTCCATCCAAATAAAAGAAATATCCATCAGAAGATTTATTTTAAGTACGACTATTTTCTTGAAGAATGTGTTCATCTGAAATCTTTAAAAATGTTAATTTAAACACACAAAATATGATTCGTTACTTACCAAATAATTAACTGGACTGAAAGAGCAAACTGCATAATAGCACCTCAATCCAAAATAAAAATATCCATCAGAAGATTTATTTTAAGTACGACTATTTTCTTGAAGAATGTGTTCATCTGAAATCTTTAAAAATGGTAATTTAAACACACAAAATAAGATTTGTTACCAAATAATAAATTGAACTGAAAGAGCAACCTGCTTAATAGCACCTTAATCCAAAAAAAAAGAAATATCCTTTAGAAGATTTATTTTAAGTACGACTATTTTCTTGAAGAATGTGTTCATCTGAAATCTTTAAAAATGGTAATTTAAACACACAAAATATGATTCGTTACTTACCAAATAATAAACTGAACTGAAAGAGCAACCTGCTTAATAGAACCTCAATCCAAATAAAAGAAATATCCATCAGAAGATTTATTTTAAGTACGACTATTTTCTTCAAGAATGTGTTCATCTGGAATCTTTAAAAACGTTAATTTAAACACACAGAATATGATTCGTTACTTACCAAATAATAAAGTGAACTGAAAGAGCAACCTGCTTAATAGCACCTCAATCCAAATAAAAGAAATATCCATCAGAAGATTTATTTTAAGTACGACTATTTTCTTGAAGAATGTGTTCATCTGAAATCTTTAAAAATGGTAATTTAAACACACAAATTATGATTTTTTTACTTACCAAATAATAAAGTGAACTGAAAGAGCAACCTGCTTAATAGCACCTCAATCCAAAAAAAAAAGAAATATCCATCAAAAGATTTATTTTAAGTACGACTATTTTCTTCAAGAATGTGTTCATCAGGAATCTTTAAAAACGTTAATTTAAACACACAAAATATGATTCGTTACTTACCAAATAATAAAGTGAACTGAAAGAGCAACCTGCTTAATAGCACCTCAATCCAAATACAAGAAATATCCATCAGAAGATTTATTTTAAGTACAACTATTTTCTTCAAGAATGTGTTCATTAGGAATCTTTAAAAACGTTAATTTAAACAAACAAAATATGATTCGTTACTTACCAAATAATAAATTGAACTGAAAGAGCAACCTGCTTAATAGCACCTCAATCAAAAAAAAAAAGAAATATCCATCAGATGATTTATTTTAAGTACGACTATTTTCTACAAGAATGTGTTCATCAGGAATCTTTAAAAACGTTAATTTAAACACACAAAATATGATTCGTTACTTACCAAATAATAAAGTGAACTGAAAGAGCAACCTGCTTAATAGCACCTCAATCCAAAAAAAAAAAGAAATATCCATCAGAAGATTTATTTTAAGTACGACTATTTTCTTCAAGAATGTGTTCATCAGGAATCTTTAAAAACATTAATTTAAACACACAAAATATGATTCGTTACTTACCAAATAATAAAGTGAACTGAAAGAGCAACCTGCTTAATAGCACCTCAATCCAAAAAAAAAAGAAATATCCATCAAAAGATTTATTTTAAGTACGACTATTTTCTTCAAGAATGTGTTCATCAGGAATCTTTAAAAACGTTAATTTAAACACACAAAATATGATTCGTTACTTACCAAATAATAAAGTGAACTGAAAGAGCAACCTGCTTAATAGCACCTCAATCCAAATAAAAGAAATATCCAACAGAAGATTTATTTTAAGTACGACTATTTTCTTCAAGAATGTGTTCATCTGGAATCTTTAAAAACGTTAACTTAAACACACAAAATATGATTCGTTACTTACCAAATAATAAAATGGACTGAAAGAGCAAACTGCTTAATAGCACCTCAATCCAAAAAAAGAAATATCCATCAGAAGATTTATTTTAAGTACGACTATTTTCTTGAAGAATGTGTTCATCTGAAATCTTTAAAAATGGTAATTTAAACACACAAAATATGATTCGTTACTTACCAAATAACAAAGTGAACTGAAAGAGCAACCTGCTTAATAGCACCTCAATCCAAATAAAAGAAATATCCATCAGAAGAATTATTTTAAGTACGACTATTTTCTTGAAGAATGTGTTCATCTGAAATCTTTAAAAATGTTAATTTAAACACACAAAATATGATTCGATACTTACCAAATAATAAAGTGAACTGAAAGAGCAACCTGCTTAATAGCACCTCAATCCAAATAAAAGAAATATCCAACAGAAGATTTATTTTAAGTACGACTATTTTCTTGAAGAATGTGTTTATCTGAAATCTTTAAAAATGTTAATTTAAACACATAAAATATGATTCGTTACTTACTAAATAATAAAGTGAACTGAAAGAGCAACCTGCTTAATAGCACCTCAATCCAAATAAAAGAAATATCCATCAGAAGATTTATTTTAAGTACGACTATTTTCTTCAAGAATGTGTTCATCAGGAATCTTTAAAAACGTTAATTTAAACACACAAAATATGATTCGTTACTTACCAAATAATAAAATGGACTGAAAGAGCAAACTGCTTAATAGCACCTCAATCCAAAAAAAGAAATATCCATCAAAAGATTTATTTTAAGTACGACTATTTTGTTGAAGAATGTCTTCATCTGAAATCTTTAAAAATGTTAATTTAAACACACAAAATATGATTCGTTACTTACCAAATAATAAAGTGAACTGAAAGAGCAACTTGCTTAATAGCACCTCAATCCAAATAAAAGAAATATCCATCAGAAGATTTATTTTAAGTACGACTATTTTCTTCAAGAATGTGTTCATCTGGAATCTTTAAAAACATTAATTTAAACACACAAAATATGATTCGATACTTACCAAATAATAAAGTGAACTGAAAGAGCAACCTGCTTAATAGCACCTCAATCCAAAAAAAAAAGAAATATCCATCAGAAGATTTATTTTAAGTACGACTATTTTCTTGAAGAATGTGTTCATCTGGAATCTTTAAAAACGTTAATTTAAACACAAAAAATATGATTTGTTACTTACCAAATAATAAAGTGAACTGAAAGAGCAACCTGCTTAATAGCACCTCAATCCAAATAAAAGAAATACCCATGAGAAGATTTATTTTAAGTACGACTATTTTCTTCAAGAATGTGTTCATCTGGAATCTTTAAAAACGTTAATTTAAACACACAAAATATGATTCGTTACTTACCAAATAATAAAATGGACTGAAAGAGCAAACTGCTTAATAGCACCTCAATCCAAAAAAAGAAATATCCATCAAAAGATTTATTTTAAGTACGACTATTTTGTTGAAGAATGTGTTCATCTGAAATCTTTAAAAATGTTAATTTAAACACACAAAATATGATTCGTTACTTACCAAATAATAAAGTGAACTGAAAGAGCAACTTGCTTAATAGCACCTCAATCCAAATAAAAGAAATATCCATCAGAAGATTTATTTTAAGTACGACTATTTTCTTCAAGAATGTGTTCATCTGGAATCTTTAAAAACATTAATTTAAACACACAAAATATGATTCGATACTTACCAAATAATAAAGTGAACTGAAAGAGCAACCTGCTTAATAGCACCTCAATCCAAATAAAAGAAATATCCATCAGAAGATTTATTTTAAGTACGACTATTTTCTTCAAGAATGTGTTCATCTGGAATCTTTAAAAACATTAATTTAAACACACAAAATATGATTCGATACTTACCAAATAATAAAGTGAACTGAAAGAGCAACCTGCTTAATAGCACCTCAATCCAAATAAAAGAAATATCCATCAGAAGAATTATTTTAAGTACGACTATTTTCTTGAAGAATGTGTTCATCTGAAATCTTTAAAAATGTTAATTTAAACACACAAAATATGATTCGTTACTTACCAAATAACAAAGTGAACTGAAAGAGCAACCTGCTTAATAGCACCTCAATCCAAATAAAAGAAATATCCATCAGAAGATTTATTTTAAGTACGACTATTTTCTTCAAGAATGTGTTCATCTGGAATCTTTAAAAACATTAATTTAAACACACAAAATATGATTCGATACTTACCAAATAATAAAGTGAACTGAAAGAGCAACCTGCTTAATAGCACCTCAATCCAAATAAAAGAAATATCCATCAGAAGAATTATTTTAAGTACGACTATTTTCTTGAAGAATGTGTTCATCTGAAATCTTTAAAAATGTTAATTTAAACACACAAAATATGATTCGTTACTTACCAAATAATAAAGTGAACTGAAAGAGCAACCTGCTTAATAGCACCTCAATCCAAATAAAAGAAATATCCATCAGAAGATTTATTTTAAGTACGACTATTTTCTTGAAGAATGTGTTTATCTGAAATCTTTAAAAATGTTAATTTAAACACATAAAATATGATTCGTTACTTACTAAATAATAAAGTGAACTGAAAGAGCAACCTGCTTAATAGCACCTCAATCCAAATAAAAGAAATATCCATCAGAAGATTTATTTTAAGTATGACTATTTTCTACAAGAATGTGTTCATCAGGAATCTTTAAAAACGTTAATTTAAACACACAAAATATGATTTGTTACTTACCAAATAATAAAGTGAACTGAAAGAGCAACCTGCTTAATAGCACCTCAATCCAAATAAAAGAAATATCCATCAGAAGATTTATTTTAAGTACGACTATTTTCTTGAAGAATGTGTTTATCTGAAATCTTTAAAAATATTAATTTAAACACATAAAATATGATTCGTTACTTACTAAATAATAAAGTGAACTGAAAGAGCAACCTGCTTAATAGCACCTCAATCCAAATAAAAGAAATATCCATCAGAAGATTTATTTTAAGTATGACTATTTTCTTCAAGAATGCGTTCATCAGGAATCTTTAAAAACGTTAATTTAAACACACAAAATATGATTCGTTACTTACCAAATAATAAATTGAACTGAAAGAGCAACCTGCTTAATAGCACCTCAATCCAAAAAAAAAGAAATATCCATCAAAAGATTTATTTTAAGTACGACTATTTTCTTCAAGAATGTGTTCATCTGAAATCTTTAAAAATGTTAATTTAAACACATAAAATATGATTCGTTACTTACCAAATAATAAAGTGAACTGAAAAAGCAACCTGCTTAATAGCACCTCAATCCAAATAAAAGAAATATCCATCAGAAGATTTATTTTAAGTACGACTATTTTCAACAAGAATGTGTTCATCAGGAATCTTTAAAAACGTTAATTTAAACACACAAAATATGATTCGTTACTTACCAAATAATAAAGTGAACTGAAAGAGCAACCTGCTTAATAGCACCTCAATCCAAAAAAAAAGAAATATCCATCAAAAGATTTATTTTAAGTACGACTATTTTCTTCAAGAATGTGTTCTTCAGGAATCTTTAAAAACGTTAATTTAAACACATAAAATATGATTCGTTACTTACAAAATAATAAAGTGAACTGAAAGAGCAACCTGCTTAATAGCACCTCAATCCAAAAAAAAAGAAATATCCATCAAAAGATTTATTTTAAGTACGACTATTTTCTTTAAGAATGTGTTCATCAGGAATCTTTAAAAACGTTAATTTAAACACACAAAATATGATTCGTTACTTACAAAATAATAAAGTGAACTGAAAGAGCAACCTGCTTAATAGCACCTCAATCCAAAAAAAAAAGAAATATCCATCAGAAGATTTATTTTAAGTACGACTATTTTCTTGAAGAATGTGTTCATCTGAAATCTTTAAAAATGTTAATTAAATTAGTCTTTCACCGAAAAAAAAAAAAAAAAATTTAAACACAAAATATGATTCGTTACTTACCAAATAATAAAGTGAACTGAAAGAGCAACCTGCTTAATAGCACCTCAATCCAAAAAAAAGAAATATCCATCAAAAGATTTATTTTAAGTACGACTATTTTCTTTAAGAATGTGTTCATCAGGAATCTTTAAAAACGTTAATTTAAACACACAAAATATGATTCGTTACTTACTAAATAATAAAGTGAACTGAAAGAGCAACCTGCTTAATAGCACCTCAATCCAAATAAAAGAAATATCCATCAGAAGATTTATTTTAAGTACGACTATTTTCTTGAAGAATGTGTTCATCTGAAATCTTTAAAAATGTTAATTTAAACACAAAAAATATGATTCGTTACTTACTAAATAATAAAGTGAACTGAAAGAGCAACCTGCTTAATAGCACCTCAATCCAAATAAAACAAATATCCATCAGAAGATTTATTTTAATTATGACTATTTTCTACAGGAATGTGTTCATCAGGAATCTTTAAAAACGTTAATTTAAACACACAAAATATGATTTGTTACTTACCAAATAATAAAGTGAACTGAAAGAGCAACCTGCTTAATAGCACCTCAATCCAAATAAAAGAAATATCCATCAGAAGATTTATTTTAAGTACGACTATTTTCTTGAAGAATGTGTTCATCTGAAATCTTTAAAAATGTTAATTTAAACACAAAAAATATGATTCGTTACTTACTAAATAATAAAGTGAACTGAAAGAGCAACCTGCTTAATAGCACCTCAATCCAAATAAAACAAATATCCATCAGAAGATTTATTTTAATTATGACTATTTTCTACAGGAATGTGTCCATCGGGAATCTTTAAAAACGTTAATTTAAACACACAAAATATGATTCGATACTTACTAAATAATAAAGTGAACTGAAAGAGCAACCTGCTTAATAGCACCTCAATCCAAATAAAAGAAATATCCATCAGAAGATTTATTTTAAGTACGACTATTTTCTTGAAGAATGTGTTCATCTGAAATCTTTAAAAATGTTAATTTAAACACAAAAAATATGATTCGTTACTTACTAAATAATAAAGTGAACTGAAAGAGCAACCTGCTTAATAGCACCTCAATCCAAATAAAACAAATATCCATCAGAAGATTTATTTTAATTATGACTATTTTCTACAGGAATGTGTTCATCAGGAATCTTTAAAAACGTTAATTTAAACACACAAAATATGATTTGTTACTTACCAAATAATAAAGGGAACTGAAAGAGCAACCTGCTTAATAGCACCTCAATCCAAAAAAGAAATATCCATCAGAAGATTTATTTTAAGTACGACTATTTTCTTCAAGAATGCGTTCATCAGGAATCTTTAAAAACGTTAATTTAAACACACAAAATATGATTCGTTACTTACCAAATAATAAAGTGAACTGAAAGAGCAACCTGCTTAATAGCACCTCAATCCAAATAAAAGAAATATCCATCAGAAGATTTATTTTAAGTACGACTATTTTCTTCAAGAATGTGTTCATCTGAAATCTTTAAAAATGTTAATTTAAACACATAAAATATGATTCGATACTTACCAAATAATAAAGTGAACTGAAAGAGCAACCTGCTTAATAGCACCTCAATCCAAATAAAAGAAATATCCATCAGAAGATTTATTTTAAGTAGGACTATTTTCTACAAGAATGTGTTCATCAGGAATCTTTAAAAACGTTAATTTAAACACACAAAATATGATTCGTTACTTACCAAATAATAAAGTGAACTGAAAGAGCAACCTGCTTAATAGCACCTCAATCCAAAAAAAAAGAAATATCCATCAAAAGATTTATCTTAAGTACGACTATTTTCTTCAAGAATGTGTTCATCAGGAATCTTTAAAAACGTTAATTTAAACACATAAAATATGATTCGTTACTTACAAAATAATAAAGTGAACTGAAAGAGCAACCTGCTTAATAGCAACTCAATCCAAAAAAGAAATATCCATCAGAAGATTTATTTTAAGTACGACTATTTTCTTCAAGAATGTGTTCATCAGGAATCTTTAAAAACGTTAATTTAAACACATGAAATATGATTCGTTACTTACCAAATAATAAAGTGAACTGAAAGAGCAACCTGCTTAATAGCACCTCAATCCAAAAAAAAAGAAATATCCATCAAAAGATTTATTTTAAGTACGACTATTTTCTTCAAGAATGTGTTCATCAGGAATCTTTAAAAACGTTAATTTAAACACACAAATATGATTCGTTACTTACCAAATAATAAAGTGAACTGAAAGAGCAACCTGCTTAATAGCACCTCAATCCAAATAAAAGAAATATCCATCAGAAGATTTATTTTAAGTACGACTATTTTCTTGAAGAATGTCTTCATCTGAAATCTTTAAAAATGTTAATTTAAACACACAAAATATGATTCGTTACTTACCAAATAATAAAATGGACTGAAAGAGCAAACTGCTTAATAGCACCTCAAGCTAAAAAAAAGAAATATCCATCAGAAGAATTATTTTAAGTGCGACTATTTTCTTGAAGAATGTGTTCATCTGAAATCTTTAAAATGGTAATTTAAACACACAAAATATGATTTGTTACTTACCAAATAATAAAGTGAACTGAAAGAGCAACCTGCTTAATAGCACCTCAATCCAAATAAAAGAAATATCCATCAGAAGATTTATTTTAAGTACGACTATTTTCTTGAAGAATGTGTTCATCTGAAATCTTTAAAAATGGTAATTTAAACACACAAATTATGATTTTCTACGCTTAATAGCACCTCAATCCAAAAAAAAAGAAATATCCATCAGAAGATTTATTTTAAGTACGACTATTTTCTTCAAGAATGTGTTCATCTGGAATCTTTAAAAACGTTAATTTAAACAAACAAAATATGATTCGTTACTTACCAAATAATAAAATGGACTGAAAGAGCAAACTGCTTAATAGCACCTCAATCCAAAAAAGAAATATCCATCAAAAGATTGATTTTAAGTACGACTATTTTCTTCAAGAAAGTGTTCATCTGGAACTTTAAAAACGTTAATTTAAACACACAAAATATGATTCGTTACTTACCAAATAATAAAGTGAACTGAAAGAGCAACCTGCTTAATAGCACCTCAATCCAAAAAAAAAAAGAAATATCCATCAGAAGATTTATTTTAAGTACGACTATTTTCTTCAAGAATGTGTTCATCAGGAATCTTTAAAAACCTTAATTTAAACACACAAAATATGATTCGTTACTTACCAAATAATAAAGTGAACTGAAAGAGCAACCTGCTTAATAGCACCTCAATCCAAAAAAAAAAGAAATATCCATCAGAAGATTTATTTTAAGTACGACTATTTTCTTCAAGAATGTGTTCATCAGGAATCTTTAAAAACCTTAATTTAAACACACAAAATATGATTCGTTACTTATCAAATAATAAAATGGACTGAAAGAGCAAACTGCCTAATAGCACCTCAATCCAAAAAAAGAAGTATACATCAGAAGATTTATTTTAAGTACGACTATTTTCTTGAAGAATGTGTTCATCTGAAATCTTTAAAAATGGTAATTTAAACACACAAATTATGATTTTCTACGCTTAATAGCACCTCAATCCAAAAAAAAAGAAATATCCATCAGAAGATTTATTTTAAGTACGACTATTTTCTTCAAGAATGTGTTCATCAGGAATCTTTAAAAACCTTAATTTAAACACACAAAATATGATTCGTTACTTATCAAATAATAAAATGGACTGAAAGAGCAAACTGCCTAATAGCACCTCAATCCAAAAAAAGAAGTATACATCAGAAGATTTATTTTAAGTACGACTATTTTCTTGAAGAATGTGTTCATCTGAAATCTTTAAAAATGTTAATTTAAACACACAAAATATGATTCGTTACTTACCAAATAATAAAGTGAACTGAAAGAGCAACCTGCTTAATAGCACCTCAATCCAAAAAAAAAAGAAATATCCATCAAAAGATTTATTTTAAGTACGACTATTTTCTTCCAGAATGTGTTCATCAGGAATCTTTAAAAACGTTAATTTAAACACACAAAATATGATTCGTTACTTACCAAATAATAAAGTGAACTGAAAGAGCAACCTGCTTAATAGCACCTCAATCCAAATAAAAGAAATATCCATCAGAAGATTTATTTTAAGTACAACTATTTTCTTCAAGAATGTGTTCACTAGGAATCTTTAAAAACGTTAATTTAAACAAACAAAATATGATTCGTTACTTACCAAATAATAAATTGAACTGAAAGAGCAACCTGCTTAATAGCACCTCAATCCAAAAAAAAAAGAAATATCCATCAGAAGATTTATTTTAAGTACGACTATTTTCTTCAAGAATGTGTTCATCTGGAATCTTTAAAAACGTTAATTTAAACACACAAAATATGATTCGTTACTTACCAAATAATAAAGTGAACTGAAAGAGCAACCTGCTTAATAGCACCTCAATCCAAATAAAAGAAATATCCATCAGAAGATTTATCTTAAGTACGACTATTTTTTTGAAGAATGTGTACATCTGAAATCTTTGAAAATGGTGATTTAAACACACAAAATATGATTTGTTACTTAAAAAATAATAAAGTGAACTGAAAGAGCAACCTGCTTAATAGCACCTCAATCCAAAAAAAAAGAAATATCCATCAGAAGATTTATTTTAAGTACGACTATTTTCTTCAAGTATGTGTTCATCTGGAATCTTTAAAAACGTTAATTTAAACACATAAAATATGATTCGTTACTTACCAAATAATAAAGTGAACTGAAAGAGCAACCTGCTTAATAGCACCGCAATCCAAATAAAAGAAATATCCATCAGAAGATTTATCTTAAGTACGACTATTTTTTTGAAGAATGTGAACATCTGAAATCTTTGAAAATGGTAATTTAAACACACAAAATATGATTTGTTACTTACCAAATAATAAAGTGAACTGAAAGAGCAACCTGCTTAATAGCACCTTAATCCAAATAAAAAAAATATCCATCAGAAGATTTATTTTAAGTACGACTATTTTCTTGAAGAATGTGTTCATCTGAAATCTTTAAAAATGGTAATTTAAACACACAAATTATGATTTTCTACTTACCAAATAATAAAGTGAACTGAAAGAGCAACCTGCTTAATAGCACCTCAATCCAAATAAAAGAAATATCCAACAGAAGACTTATTTTAAGTACGACTATTTTCTTCAAGAATGTGTTCATCTGGAATCTTAAAAAACGTTAATTTAAACACACAAAATATGATTCGTTACTTACCAAATAATAAAATGGACTGAAAGAGCAAACTGCTTAATAGCACCTCAATCCAAAAAAAGAAATATACATCAGAAGATTTATTTTAAGTACGACTATTTTCTTGAAGAATGTGTTCATCTGAAATCTTTAAAAATGGTAATTTAAACACACAAATTATGATTTTCTACTTACCAAATAATAAAGTGAACTGAAAGAGCAACCTGCTTAATAGCACCTCAATCCAAATAAAAGAAATATCCAACAGAAGATTTATTTTAAGTACGACTATTTTCTTCAAGAATGTGTTCATCTGGAATCTTTAAAAACGTTAATTTAAACAAACAAAATATGATTCGTTACTTACCAAATAATAAAATGGACTGAAAGAGCAACCTGCTTAATAGCACCTCAATCCAAAAAAAAAAGAAATATCCATCAGAAGATTTATTTTAAGTACGACTATTTTCTTGAAGAATGTGTTCATCTGAAATCTTTAAAAATGTTAATTTAAACACACAAAATATGATTCGTTACTTACCAAATAATAAGGTGAACTGAAAGAGCAACCTGCTTAATAGCACCTCAATCCAAAAAAAAAAAAGAAATATCCATCAGAAGATTTATTTTAAGTACGACTATTTTCTTCAAGAATGTGTTCATCTGAAATCTTTAAAAATGGTAATTTAAACACACAAATTATGATTTTCTACTTACCAAATAATAAAGTGAACTGAAAGAGCAACCTGCTTAATAGCACCTCAATCCAAATAAAAGAAATATCCAACAGAAGATTTATTTTAAGTACGACTATTTTCTTGAAGAATGTGTTCATCTGGAATCTTTAAAAACGTTAACTTAAACACACAAAATATGATTCGTTACTTACCAAATAATAAAGTGAACTGAAAGAGCAACCTGCTTAATAGCACCTCAATCCAAATAAAAGAAATATCCAACAGAAGATTTATTTTAAGTACGACTATTTTCTTCAAGAATGTGTTCATCTGGAATCTTTAAAAACGTTAACTTAAACACACAAAATATGATTCGTTACTTACCAAATAATAAAGTGAACTGAAAGAGCAACCTGCTTAATAGCACCTCAATCCAAATAAAAGAAATATCCATCAGAAGATTTATTTTAAGTACGACTATTTTCTTCAAAAATGTGTTCATCTGGAATATTTAAAAACGTTAATTTAAACACACAAAATATGATTCGTTACTTACCAAATAATAAAGTGAACTGAAAGAGCAACCTGCTTAATAGCACCTCAATCCAAATAAAAGAAATATCCATCAGAAGATTTATTTTAAGTACAACTATTTTCTTCAAGAATGTGTTCATTAGGAATCTTTAAAAACGTTAATTTAAACAAACAAAATATGATTCGTTACTTACCAAATAATAAATTGAACTGAAAGAGCAACCTGCTTAATAGCACCTCAATCCAAAAAAAAAGAAATATCCATCAGAAGATTTATTTTAAGTACGACTATTTTCTTCAAGAATGTGTTCATCTGGAATCTTTAAAAACGTTAATTTAAACACACAAAATATGATTCGTTACTTACCAAATAATAAAGTGAACTGAAAGAGCAACCTGGTTAATAGCACCCCAATCCAAATAAATGAAATATCCATCAGAAGATTTATCTTAAGTACGACTATTTTTTTGAAGAATGTGTTCATCTGAAATCTTTAAAAATGTTAATTTAAACACACAAAATATGATTCGTTACTTACCAAATAATAAAATGGACAGAAAGAGCGAACTGCTTAATAGCACCTCAATCCAAAAAAGAAATATCCATCAAAAGATTGATTTTAAGTACGACTATTTTCTTCAAGAATGTGTTCATCTGGAATCTTTAAAAACGTTAGTTTAAACAAACAAAATATGATTCGTTACTTAACAAATAATAAAATGGACTGAAAGAGCAAACTGCTTAATAGCACCTCAATCCAAAAAAGAAATATCCATCAAAAGATTGATTTTAAGTACGACTATTTTCTTCAAGAATGTGTGCATCTGGAATCTTTAAAAACGTTAATTTAAACACACAAAATATGATTTGTTACTTACCAAATAAAAAAATGGACTGAAAGAGCAAACTGCTTAATAGCAATTATTGAATAATCCATTATATAGGTATTTGTTTTAATAAATTTATTTTGAATAAATAAAGTTGTATCTGTATACAATGTATTTTCGGATTTTATCTGCTAGATTCGCATTTAATAATTCAATTATTGAATAATCCATTATATAGTTATTTGTTTTAATAAATTTATTATGAATAAATAAAGGTGTATCTGTATACAAAAAAAAAACGTTATTTGTATACAGATACACCTTTATTTATTCATAATAAATTTGCTTAATAGCACCTCAATCCAAAAAAGAAATATCCATCAGAAGATTTATTTTAAGTACGACTATTTTCTTTAAGAATGTGTTCATCTGGAATCTTTAAAAACGTTAATTTATACACACAAAATATGATTCGTTACTTACCAAATAATAAAATGGACTGAAAGAGCAAACTGCTTAATAGCACCTCAATCCAAAAAAGAAATATCCATCAAAAGATTGATTTTAAGTACGACTATTTTCTTCAAGAATGTGTTCATCTGGAATCTTTAAAAACGTTAATTTAAACAAACAAAATATGATTCGTTACTTACCAAATAATAAAGCGAACGGAAAGAGCAACCTGCTTAATAGCACTACAATCAAAAAAAAAGAAATATCCATCAGAAGATTTATTTTAAGTACGACTATTTTCTTCAAGAATGTGTTCATCTGGAATCTTTAAAAACGTTAATTTAAACAAACAAAATATGATTCGTTACTTACCAAATAATAAAGCGAACGGAAAGAGCAACCTGCTTAATAGCACTACAATCAAAAAAAAAGAAATATCCATCAGAAGATTTATTTTAAGTACGACTATTTTCTTCAAGAATGTGTTCATCTGGAATCTTTAAAAACGTTTATTTAAATACACAAAATATGATTCGTTACTTAGCAAATAATAAAGTGAACTGAAAGAGCAACCTGCTTAATAGCACCTCAATCCAAAAAAGAAATATCCATCAGAAGATTTATTTTAAGTACGACTATTTTCTTCAAGAATGTGTTCATCTGGAATCTTTAAAAACGTTAATTTAAACACACAAAATATGATTCGTTACTTACAAAATAATAAAATGGACTGAAAGAGCAAACTGCTTAATAGCACCTCAATCCAAAGAAGAAATATCCATCAAAAGATTGATTTTAAGTACGACTATTTTCTTCAAGAATGTGTTCATCTGGAATCTTTAAAAACGTTAATTTAAACAAACAAAATATGATTCGTTACTTACCAAATAATAAAGTGAACTGAAAGAGCAACCTGCTTAATAACACCTCAATCCAAATAAAAAAAATATCCTTCAGAAGATTTATTTTAAGTACGACTATTTTCTTCAAGAATGTGTTCATCTGGAATCTTTAAAAACGTTAATTTAAACAAACAAAATATGATTCGTTACTTACCAAATAATAAAGTGAACTGAATGAGCAACCTGCTTAATAGCACCTCAATCCAAATAAAAGAAATATCCATCAGAAGATTTATTTTTAGTACGACTATTTTCTTGAAGAATGTATTCATCTGAAATCTTTAAAAATAGTAATTTAAACACAAAAAATATGATTTGTTACTTACCAAATAATAAAGTGAACTGAAAGAGCAACCTGCTTAATAGCACCTCAATCCAAATAAAAGAAATATCCATCAGAAGATTTATTTTAAGTACGACTATTTTCTTCAAGAATGTGTTCATCAGGAATCTTTAAAAACGTTAATTTAAACACACAAAATATGATTCGTTACTTACCAAATAATAAAGTGAACTGAAAGAGCAACCTGCTTAATAGCACCTCAATCCAAATAAAAGAAATATCCATCAGAAGATTTATTTTAAGTACGACTATTTTCTTTAAGAATATGTTCATCTGGAATCTTTAAAAACGTTAATTTAAACACAAAAAATATGATTCGTTACTTACCAAATAATAAAGTGAACTGAAAGAGCAACCTGCTTAATAGCACCTCAATCCAAATAAAAGAAATATCCATCAGAAGATTTATTTTAAGTACGACTATTTTCTTCAAGAATGTGTTCATCAGGAATCTTTAAAAACGTTAATTTAAACACACAAAATATGATTCGTTACTTACCAAATAATAAAGTGAACTGAAAGAGCAACCTGCTTAATAGCACCACAATCCAAATAAAAGAAATATCCATCAGAAGATTTATTTTAAGTACGACTATTTTCTTCAAGAATGTGTTCATCTGGAATCTTTAAAAACGTTAATTTAAACACACAAAATATGATTCGTTACTTACTAAATAATAAAATGGACTGAAAGAGCAAACTGCTTAATAGCACCTCAATCCAAAAAAAGAAATATCCATCAGAAGATTTATTTTAAGTACGACTATTTTCTTGAAGAATGTGTTCATCTGAAATCTTTAAAAATGTTAATTTAAACACACAAAATATGATTCGTTACTTACCAAATAATAAAGTGAACTGAAAGAGCAACCTGCTTTATAGCACCTCGATCCAAAAAAAGAAATATCCATCAGAAGATTTATTTTAAGTACGACTATTTTCTTGAAGAATGTGTTCACCTGAAATCTTTAAAAATGTTAATTTAAACACACAAAATATGATTCGTTACTTACCAAATAATAAAGTGAACTGAAAGAGCAACCTGCTTAATAGCACCTCAATCCAAATAAAAGAAATATCCATCAGAAGATTTATTTTTAGTACGACTATTTTCTTGAAGAATGTGTTCATCTGAAATCTTTAAAAATGGTAATTTAAACACAAAAAATATGATTTGTTACTTACCAAATAATAAAGTGAACTGAAAGAGCAACCTGCTTAATAGCACCTCAATCCAAATAAAAGAAATATCCATCAGAAGATTTATTTTAAGTACGACTATTTTCTTCAAGAATGTGTTCATCAGGAATCTTTAAAAACGTTAATTTAAACACACAAAATATGATTCGTTACTTACCAAATAATAAAGTGAACTGAAAGAGCAACCTGCTTAATAGCACCTCCATCCAAATAAAAGAAATATCCATCAGAAGATTTATTTTAAGTACGACTAGTTTCTTGAAGAATGTGTTCATCTGAAATCTTTAAAAATGTTAATTTAAACACACAAAATATGATTCGTTACTTACCAAATAATTAACTGGACTGAAAGAGCAAACTGCTTAATAGCACCTCAATCCAAATAAGAGAAGAATCCATCAGATGATTTATTTTAAGTACGACTATTTTCTTGAAGAATGTGTTCATCTAAAATCTTTAAAAACGTTAATTTAAACACACAAACTATGATTCGTTACTTACCAAATAATAATGTGAACTGAAAGAGCAACCTGCTTAATAGCACCTCCATCCAAATAAAAGAAATATCCATCAGAAGATTTATTTTAAGTACGACTAGTTTCTTGAAGAATGTGTTCATCTGAAATCTTTAAAAATGTTAATTTAAACACACAAACTATGATTCGTTACTTACCAAATAATAATGTGAACTGAAAGAGCAACCTGCTTAATAGCACCTCCATCCAAATAAAAGAAATATCCATCCGAAGATTTATTTTAAGTACGACTATTTTCTTCAAGAATGTGTTCATCGGGAATCTTTAAAAACGTTAATTTAAACAAACAAAATATGATTCGTTACTTACCAAATAATAAAATGGACTGAAAGAGCAACCTGCTTAATAGCACCTCAATCCTAAAAAAAAAGAAATGTCCATCAGAAGATTTATTTTAAGTACGACTATTTTCTTCAAGAATGTGTTCATCAGGAATCTTTAAAAACGTTAATTTAAACACACAAAATATGATTCGTTACTTACCAAATAATAAAGTGAACTGAAAGAGCAACCTGCTTAATAGCACCTCAATCCAAATAAAAGAAATATCCATCAGAAGATTTATTTTAAGTACAACTATTTTCTTCAAGAATGTGTTCATTAGAAATCTTTAAAAACGTTAATTTAAACAAACAAAATATGATTCGTTACTTACCAAATAATAAAATGGACTGAAAGAGCAACCTGCTTAATAGCACCTCAATCCAAAAAAAAAAAGAAATATCCATCAGAAGATTTATTTTAAGTACGACTATTTTCTTCAAGAATGAGTTCATCAGGAATCTTTAAAAACCTTAATTTAAACACACAAAATATGATTCGTAACTTACCAAATAATAAAGTGAACTGAAAGAGCAACCTGCTTAATAGCACCCCAATCCAAAAAAAAAAGAAATATCCATCAGAAGATTTATTTTAAGTACGACTATTTTCTTGAAGAATGTGTTCATCTGTAATCTTTAAAAATTTTAATTTAAACACACAAAATATGATTCGTTACTTACCAAATAATAAAGTGAACTGAAAGAGCAACCTGCTTAATAGCACCTCAATCCCAAAAAAAAGAAATATCCATCAAAAGATTTATTTTAAGTACGACTATTGTCTTCAAGAATGTGTTCATCTGGAATCTTTAAAAACGTTAATTTATACAAACAAAATATGATTCGTTACTTACCAAATAATAAAATGGACTGAAAGAGCAACCTGCTTAATAGCACCTCAATCCAAAAAAAAAAGAAATATCCATCAGAAGATTTATTTTAAGTACGACTATTTTCTTCAAGAATGTGTTCATCAGGAATCTTTAAAAACGTTAATTTAAACACACAAAATATGATTCGTTACTTACCAAATAATAAAGTGAACTGAAAGAGCAACCTGCTTAATAGCACCTCAATCCAAAAAAAAAAAGAAATATCCATCAAAAGATTTATTTTAAGTACGACTATTTTCTTCAAGGATGTGTTCATCAGGAATCTTTAAAAACGTTAATTTAAACACACAAAATATGATTCGTTACTTACCAAATAATAAAGTGAACTGAAAGAGCAACCTGCTTAATAGCACCTCAATCCAAAAAAGAAATATCCATCAGAAGATTTATTTTAAGTACGACTATTTTCTTCAAGAATGTGTTCATCTGGAATTATTAAAAACGTTAATTTAAACAAACGAAATATGAATCCTTGCTTACCAAATAATAAAATGGACTGAAAGAGCAAACTACTTAATAGCACCTCAATCCAAAAAAGAAATATCCATCAGAAAATTTAATATAAGTACGACTACTTTCTTCAAGAATGTGTTCATCTGGAATCTTTAAAAACGTTAATTTAAACACACAAAATATGATTCGTTACTTACCAAATAATAAAGTGAACTGAAAGAGCATCCTGCTTAATAGCACCTCAATCCAAATAAAAGAAATATCCATCAGAAGATATATTTTAAGTACGACTATTTTCTTGAAGAATGTGTTCATCTGAAATCTTTAAAAATGGTAATTTAAACACACAAAATATGATTTGTTACTTACCAATTAATAAAGTTAACTGAAAGAGCAACCTGCTTAATAGCACCTCAATCCAAATAAAAGAAATATCCATCAGAAGATTTATTTTAAGTACGACTATTTTCTTCAAGAATGTGTTCATCTGGAATCTTTAAAAACGTTAATTTAAACACACAAAATATGATTCGTTACTTACCAGCAAATTATAAAATGGACTGAAAGAGCAAACTGCTTAATAGCACCTCAATCAAAAAAAGAAATATCCATCAGAAGATTTATTTTAAGTACGACTATTTTCTTCAAGAATGTGTTCATCAGGAATCTTTAAAAACGTTAATTTAAACACACAAAATATGATTCGTTACTTACCAAATAATAAAGTGAACTGAAAGAGCAACCTGCTTAATAGCACCTCAATCCAAATAAAAGAAATATCCATCAGAAGATTTATTTTAAGTTCGACTATTTTCTTCAAGAATGTGTTCATTTGGAATCTTTAAAAACGTTAATTTAAACACACAAAATATGATTCGTTACTTACCAGCAAATTATAAAATGGACTGAAAGAGCAAATAACTGCTTAATAGCACCTCAATCAAAAAAAGAAATATCCATCAGAAGATTTATTTTAAGTACGACTATTTTCTTCAAGAATGTGTTCATCTGGAATCTTTAAAAACGTTAATTTAAACACACAAATAATATCCATCAGAATATTTATTTTAAGTACGACTATTTTCTTCAAGAATGTGTTCATCTGAAATCTTTAAAAATGTTAATTTAAACACACAAAATATGATTCGTTACATACCAAATAATAAAGTGAACTGAAAGAGCAACCTGCTTAATAGCACCTCAATCCAAAAAAGAAATATCCATCAGAAGATTGATTTTAAGTACGACTATTTTCTTCAAGAATGTGTTCATCTGGAATCTTTAAAAACGTTAATTTATACACACAAAATATGTTTCGTTACTTACCAAATAATAAAGTGAACTGAAAGAGCAACCTGCTTAATAGCACCTCAATCCAAAAAAGAAATATCCATCAGAAGATTTATTTTAAATACGACTATTTTCTTCAAGAATGTGTTCATCAGGAATCTTTAAAAACGTTAATTTAAACACACAAAATATGATTCGTTACTTACCAAATAATAAAGTGAACTGAAAGAGCAACCTGCTTAATAGCACCTCAATCCAAAAAAGAAATATCCACCAGAAGATTTATTTTAAGTACGACTATTTTCTTCAAGAATGTGTTCATCTGGAATCATTAAAAACGTTACTTTAAACAAACGAAATATGAATCGTTACTTACCAAATAATAAAATGGACTGAAAGAGCAAACTACTTAATAGCACCTCAATCCAAAAAAGAAATATCCATCAGAAGATTTATTTTAAGTACGACTACTTTCTTCAAGAATGTGTTCATCTGGAATCTTTAAAAACGTTAATTTAAACACACAAAATATGATTCGTTACTTACCAAATAATAAAGTGAACTGAAAGAGCAACCTGCTTAATAGCACCTCAATCCAAATAAAAGAAATATCCATCAGAAGAATTATTTTAAGTACGACTATTTTCTTGAAGAATGTGATCATCTGAAATCTTTAAAAATGGTAATTTAAACACACAAAATTTGATTTGTTACTTAACAAATAATAAAGTAAACTGAAAGAGCAACCTGCTTAATAGCACCTCAATCCAAAAAAAAGAAATATCCATCAGAAGATTTATTTTAAGTACGACTATTTTCTTCAAGAATGTGTTCATCTGGAATCTTTAAAAACGTTAATTTAAACACACAAAATATGATTCGTTACTTACCAAATAATAAAGTGAACTGAAAGAGCAACCTGCTTAATAGCACCTCAATCCAAATAAAAGAAATATCCATCAGAAGATTTATCTTAAGTACGACTATTTTTTTGAAGAATGTGTACATCTGAAATCTTTGAAAATGGTAATTTAAACACACAAAATATGATTTGTTACTTAAAAAATAATAAAGTGAACTGAAAGAGCAACCTGCTTAATAGCACCTCAATCCAAAAAAAAGAAATATCCATCAGAAGATTTATTTTAAGTACGACTATTTTCTTCAAGAATGTGTTCATCTGGAATCTTTAAAAACGTTAATTTAAACACACAAAATATGATTCGTTACTTACCAAATAATAAAGTGAACTGAAAGAGCAACCTGCTTAATAGCACCTCAATCCAAAAAAAGAAATATCCATCAAAAGATTTATTTTAAGTACGACTATTTTCTTGAAGAATGTGTTCATCTGAAATCTTTAAAAACGTTAATTTAAACACACAAACTATGATTCGTTACTTACCAAATAATAATGTGAACTGAAAGAGCAACCTGCTTAATAGCACCTCAATCCAAATAAAAGAAATATCCATCAGAAGATTTATCTTAAGTACGACTATTTTTTTGAAGAATGTGTACATCTGAAATCTTTGAAAATGGTAATTTAAACACACAAAATATGATTTGTTACTTAAAAAATAATAAAGTGAACTGAAAGAGCAACCTGCTTAATAGCACCTCAATCCAAAAAAAGAAATATCCATCAAAAGATTTATTTTAAGTACGACTATTTTCTTCAAGAATGTGTTCATCTGGAATCTTTAAAAACGTTAATTTAAACAAACAAAATATGATTCGTTACTTACCAAATAATAAAATGGACTGAAAGAGCAACCTGCTTAATAGCACCTCAATCCAAAAAAAAAAAGAAATATCCATCAGAAGATTTATTTTAAGTACGACTATTTTCTTCAAAAATGTGTTCATCAGGAATCTTTAAAAACGTTAATTTAAACACACAAAATATGATTCGTTACTTACCAAATAATAAAGTGAACTGAAAGAGCAACCTGCTTAATAGCACCTCAATCCAAAAAAAAAGAAATATCCATCAAAAGATTTATTTTAAGTACGACTATTTTCTTCAAGAATGTGTTCATTAGGAATCTTTAAAAACGTTAATTTAAACAAACAAAATATGATTCGTTACTTACCAAATAATAAATTGAACTGAAAGAGCAACCTGCTTAATAACACCTCAATCCAAAAAAAAAAGAAATATCCATCAGAAGATTTATTTTAAGTACGACTATTTTCTTCAAGAATGTGTTCATCTGGAATCTTTAAAAACGTTAATTTAAACACACAAAATATGATTCGTTACTTACCAAATAATAAAGTGAACTGAAAGAGCAACCTGCTTAATAGCACCTCAATCCAAAAAAAAAGAAATATCCATCAAAAGATTTATTTTAAGTACGACTATTTTCTTCAAGAATGTGTTCATTAGGAATCTTTAAAAACGTTAATTTAAACAAACAAAATATGATTCGTTACTTACCAAATAATAAATTGAACTGAAAGAGCAACCTGCTTAATAACACCTCAATCCAAAAAAAAAAGAAATATCCATCAGAAGATTTATTTTAAGTACGACTATTTTCTTCAAGAATGTGTTCATCTGGAATCTTTAAAAACGTTAATTTAAACACACAAAATATGATTCTTTACTTACCAAATAATAAAGTGAACTGAAAGAGCAACCTGCTTAATAGCACCTCAATCCAAAAAAAAAAAGAAATATCCATCAGAAGATTTATTTTAAGTACGACTTTTTTCTTCAAGAATGTGTTCATCAGGAATCTTTAAAAACCTTAATTTAAACACACAAAATATGATTCGTTACTTACCAAATAATAAAATGGACTGAAAGAGCAAACTGCCTAATAGCACCTCAATCCAAAAAAAGAAATATACATCAGAAGATTTATTTTAAGTACGACTATTTTCTTGAAGAATGTGTTCATCTGAAATCTTTAAAAATGGTAATTTAAACACACAAATTATGATTTTCTACGCTTAATAGCACCTCAATCCAAAAAAAAAAAGAAATATCCATCAGAAGATTTATTTTAAGTACGACTATTTTCTTCAAGAATGTGTTCATCAGGAATCTTTAAAAACCTTAATTTAAACACACAAAATATGATTCGTTACTTACCAAATAATAAAGTGAACTGAAAGAGCAACCTGCTTAATAGCACCTCAATCCAAAAAAAAAAAGAAATATCCATCAGAAGATTTATTTTAAGTACGACTATTTTCTTCAAGAATGTGTTCATCTGGAATCTTTAAAAACGTTAATTTAAACAAACAAAATATGATTCGTTACTTACCAAATAATAAAATGGACTGAAAGAGCAACCTGCTTAATAGCACCTCAATCCAAAAAAAAAAAGAAATATCCATCAGAAGATTTATTTTAAGTACGACTATTTTCTGGAAGAATGTGTTCATCTGAAATCTTTAAAAATGTTAATTTAAACACACAAAATATGATTCGTTACTTACCAAATAGTAAAGTGAACTGAAAGAGCAACCTGCTTAATAGCACCTCAATCCAAAAAACAAAGAAATATCCATCAGAAGATTTATTTTAAGTACGACTATTTTCTTCAAGAATGTGTTCATCTGGAATCTTTAAAAACGTTAATTTAAACACACAAAATATGATTCGTTACTTACCAAATAATAAAGTGAACTGAAAGAGCAACCTGCTTAATAGCACCTCAATCCAAATAAAAGAAATATCCATCAGAAGATTTATCTTAAGTACGACTATTTTTTTGAAGAATGTGTACATCTGAAATCTTTGAAAATGGTGATTTAAACACACAAAATATGATTTGTTACTTAAAAAATAATAAAGTGAACTGAAAGAGCAACCTGCTTAATAGCACCTCAATCCAAAAAAAAGAAATATCCATCAAAAGATTTATTTTAAGTACGACTATTTTCTTCAAGAATGTGTTCATCAGGAATCTTTAAAAACGTTAATTTAAACACACAAAATATGATTCGTTACTTACCAAATAATAAAGTGAACTGAAAGAGCAACCTGCTTAATAGCACCTCAATCCAAATAAAAGAAATATCCATCAGAAGATTTATTTTAAGTACAACTATTTTCTTCAAGAATGTGTTCACTAGGAATCTTTAAAAACGTTAATTTAAACAAACAAAATATGATTCGTTACTTACCAAATAATAAAATGGACTGAAAGAGCAACCTGCTTAATAGCACCTCAATCCAAAAAAAAAAAGAAATATCCATCAGAAGATTTATTTTAAGTACGACTATTTTCTGGAAGAATGTGTTCATCTGAAATCTTTAAAAATGTTAATTTAAACACACAAAATATGATTCGTTACTTACCAAATAGTAAAGTGAACTGAAAGAGCAACCTGCTTAATAGCACCTCAATCCAAAAAACAAAGAAATATCCATCAGAAGATTTATTTTAAGTACGACTATTTTCTTCAAGAATGTGTTCATCTGGAATCTTTAAAAACGTTAATTTAAACACACAAAATATGATTCGTTACTTACCAAATAATAAAGTGAACTGAAAGAGCAACCTGCTTAATAGCACCTCAATCCAAATAAAAGAAATATCCATCAGAAGATTTATCTTAAGTACGACTATTTTTTTGAAGAATGTGTACATCTGAAATCTTTGAAAATGGTGATTTAAACACACAAAATATGATTTGTTACTTAAAAAATAATAAAGTGAACTGAAAGAGCAACCTGCTTAATAGCACCTCAATCCAAAAAAAAAGAAATATCCATCAGAAGATTTATTTTAAGTACGACTATTTTCTTCAAGAATGTGTTCATCTGGAATCTTTAAAAACGTTAATTTAAACAAACAAAATATGATTCGTTACTTACCAAATAATAAAATGGACTGAAAGAGCAACCTGCTTAATAGCACCTCAATCCAAAAAAAAAAAGAAATATCCATCAGAAGATTTATTTTAAGTACGACTATTTTCTGGAAGAATGTGTTCATCTGAAATCTTTAAAAATGTTAATTTAAACACACAAAATATGATTCGTTACTTACCAAATAGTAAAGTGAACTGAAAGAGCAACCTGCTTAATAGCACCTCAATCCAAAAAACAAAGAAATATCCATCAGAAGATTTATTTTAAGTACGACTATTTTCTTCAAGAATGTGTTCATCTGGAATCTTTAAAAACGTTAATTTAAACACACAAAATATGATTCGTTACTTACCAAATAATAAAGTGAACTGAAAGAGCAACCTGCTTAATAGCACCTCAATCCAAATAAAAGAAATATCCATCAGAAGATTTATCTTAAGTACGACTATTTTTTTGAAGAATGTGTACATCTGAAATCTTTGAAAATGGTGATTTAAACACACAAAATATGATTTGTTACTTAAAAAATAATAAAGTGAACTGAAAGAGCAACCTGCTTAATAGCACCTCAATCCAAAAAAAAAGAAATATCCATCAGAAGATTTATTTTAAGTACGACTATTTTCTTCAAGAATGTGTTCATCTGGAATCTTTAAAAACGTTAATTTAAACACACAAAATATGATCCGTTACTTACCAAATAATAAAGTGAACTGAAAGAGCAACCTGCTTAATAGCACCGCAATCCAAATAAAAGAAATATCCATCAGAAGATTTATCTTAAGTACGACTATTTTTTTGAAGAATGTGAACATCTGAAATCTTTGAAAATGGTAATTTAAACACACAAAATATGATTTGTTACTTACCAAATAATAAAGTGAACTGAAAGAGCAACCTGCTTAATAGCACCTTAATCCAAATAAAAAAAATATCCATCAGAAGATTTATTTTAAGTACGACTATTTTCTTGAAGAATGTGTTCATCTGAAATCTTTAAAAATGGTAATTTAAACACACAAATTATGATTTTCTACTTACCAAATAATAAAGTGAACTGAAAGAGCAACCTGCTTAATAGCACCTCAATCCAAATAAAAGAAATATCCAACAGAAGACTTATTTTAAGTACGACTATTTTCTTCAAGAATGTGTTCATCTGGAATCTTAAAAAACGTTTATTTAAACACACAAAATATGATTCGTTACTTACCAAATAATAAAATGGACTGAAAGAGCAAACTGCTTAATAGCACCTCAATCCAAAAAAAGAAATATACATCAGAAGATTTATTTTAAGTACGACTATTTTCTTGAAGAATGTGTTCATCTGAAATCTTTAAAAATGGTAATTTAAACACACAAATTATGATTTTCTACTTACCAAATAATAAAGTGAACTGAAAGAGCAACCTGCTTAATAGCACCTCAATCCAAATAAAAGAAATATCCAACAGAAGATTTATTTTAAGTACGACTATTTTCTTCAAGAATGTGTTCATCTGGAATCTTTAAAAACGTTAATTTAAACAAACAAAATATGATTCGTTACTTACCAAATAATAAAATGGACTGAAAGAGCAACCTGCTTAATAGCACCTCAATCCAAAAAAAAAAGAAATATCCATCAGAAGATTTATTTTAAGTACGACTATTTTCTTGAAGAAAGTGTTCATCTGAAATCTTTAAAAATGGTAATTTAAACACACAAATTATGATTTTCTACTTACCAAATAATAAAGTGAACTGAAAGAGCAACCTGCTTAATAGCACCTCAATCCAAATAAAAGAAATATCCAACAGAAGATTTATTTTAAGTACGACTATTTTCTTCAAGAATGTGTTCATCTGGAATCTTTAAAAACGTTAATTTAAACAAACAAAATATGATTCGTTACTTACCAAATAATAAAATGGACTGAAAGAGCAACCTGCTTAATAGCACCTCAATCCAAAAAAAAAAAGAAATATCCATCAGAAGATTTATTTTAAGTACGACTATTTTCTTCAAGAATGTGTTCATCTGAAATCTTTAAAAATGGTAATTTAAACACACAAATTATGATTTTCTACTTACCAAATAATAAAGTGAACTGAAAGAGCAACCTGCTTAATAGCACCTCAATCCAAAAAAAAAAAAGAAATATCCATCAGAAGATTTATTTTAAGTACGACTATTTTCTTCAAGAATGTGTTCATCTGGAATCTTTAAAAACGTTAACTTAAACACACAAAATATGATTCGTTACTTACCAAATAATAAAGTGACCTGAAAGAGCAACCTGCTTAATAGCACCTCAATCCAAATAAAAGAAATATCCAACAGAAGATTTATTTTAAGTACGACTATTTTCTTCAAGAATGTGTTCATCTGGAATCTTTAAAAACGTTAACTTAAACACACAAAATATGATTCGTTACTTACCAAATAATAAAATGAACTGAAAGAGCAACCTGCTTAATAGCACCTCAATCCAAATAAAAGAAATATCCATCAGAAGATTTATTTTAAGTACGACTATTTTCTTCAAGAATGTGTTCATCTGGAATCTTTAAAAACGTTAATTTAAACACACAAAATATGATTCGTTACTTACCAAATAATAAAGTGAACTGAAAGAGCAACCTGCTTAATAGCACCTCAATCCAAATAAAAGAAATATCCATCAGAAGATTTATTTTAAGTACGACTATTTTCTTCAAGAATGTGTTCATCTGGAATCTTTAAAAACGTTAATTTAAACACACAAAATATGATTCGTTACTTACTAAATAATAAAGTGAACTGAAAGAGCAACCTGCTTAATAGCACCCCAATCCAAATAAATGAAATATCCATCAGAAGATTTATCTTAAGTACGACTATTTTTTTGAAGAATGTGTACATCTGAAATCTTTGAAAATGGTAATTTAAACACACAAAATATGATTTGTTACTTAAAAAATAATAAAGTGAACTGAAAGAGCAACCTGCTTAATAGCACCTCAATCCAAAAAAAAAGAAATATCCATCAGAAGATTTATTTTAAGTACGACTATTTTCTTCAAGAATGTGTTCATCTGGAATCTTTAAAAACGTTAATTTAAACACACAAAATATGATTCGTTACTTACCAAATAATAAATTGAACTGAAAGAGCAACCTGCTTAATAGCACCCCAATCCAAATAAATGAAATATCCATCAGAAGATTTATCTTAAGTACGACTATTTTTTTGAAGAATGTGTACATCTGAAATCTTTGAAAATGGTAATTTAAACACACAAAATATGATTTGTTACTTACCAAATAATAAAGTGAACTGAAAGAGCAACCTGCTTAATAGCACCTTAATCCAAATAAAAAAAATATCCATCAGAAGATTTATTTTAAGTACGACTATTTTCTTGAAGAATGTGTTCATCTGAAATCTTTAAAAATGGTAATTTAAACACACAAAATATGATTTGTTACTTACCAAATAATAAAGTGAACTGAAAGAGCAACCTGCTTAATAGCACCTCAATCCAAAAAAAAAAAGAAATATCCATCAGAAGATTTATTTTAAGTACGACTATTTTCTTCAAGAATGTGTTCATCTGGAATCTTTAAAAACGTTAATTTAAACAAAGAAAATATGATTCGTTACTTACCAAATAATAAAATGGACTGAAAGAGCAACCTGCTTAATAGCACCTCAATCCAAATAAAAGAAATATCCATCAGAAGATTTATTTTAAGTACGACTATTTTCTTGAAGAATGTGTTCATCTGAAATCTTTAAAAATGGTAATTTAAACACACAAAATAAGATTTGTTACCAAATAATAAATTGATCTGAAAGAGCAACCTGCTTAATAGCACCTCAATCCAAAAAAAAAGAAATATCCTTTAGAAGATTTATTTTAAGTACGACTATTTTTTTCAACAATGTGTCCATCAGGAATCTTTAAAAACGTTAATTTAAACACACAAAATATGATTCGTTACTTACCAAATAATAAAGTGAACTGAAAGAGCAACCTGCTTAATAGCACCTCCATCCAAATAAAAGAAATATCCAACAGAAGATTTATTTTAAGTACGACTATTTTCTTCAAGAATGTGTTCATCTGGAATCTTTAAAAACGTTAACTTAAACACACAAAATATGATTCGTTACTTACCAAATAATAAAGTGAACTGAAAGAGCAACCTGCTTAATAGCACCTCAATCCAAATAAAAGAAATATCCAACAGAAGACTTATTTTAAGTACGACTATTTTCTTCAAGAATGTGTTCATCTGGAATCTTAAAAAACGTTAATTTAAACACACAAAATATGATTCGTTACTTACCAAATAATAAAATGGACTGAAAGAGCAAACTGCTTAATAGCACCTCAATCCAAAAAAAGAAATATACATCAGAAGATTTATTTTAAGTACGACTATTTTCTTGAAGAATGTGTTCATCTGAAATCTTTAAAAATGGTAATTTAAACACACAAATTATGATTTTCTACTTACCAAATAATAAAGTGAGCTGAAAGAGCAACCTGCTTAATAGCACCTCAATCCAAATAAAAGCAATATCCAACAGAAGATTTATTTTAAGTACGACTATTTTCTTCAAGAATGTGTTCATCTGGAATCTTTAAAAACGTTAATTTAAACAAACAAAATATGATTCGTTACTTACCAAATAATAAAATGGACTGAAAGAGCAACCTGCTTAATAGCACCTCAATCCAAAAAAAAAAAGAAATATCCATCAGAAGATTTATTTTAAGTACGACTATTTTCTTGAAGAAAGTATTCATCGGAAATCTTTAAAAATGGTAATTTAAACACACAAATTATGATTTTCTACTTACCAAATAATAAAGTGAACTGAAAGAGCAACCTGCTTAATAGCACCTCAATCCAAAAAAAAAAAAGAAATATCCATCAGAAGATTTATTTTAAGTACGACTATTTTCTTCAAGAATGTGTTCATCTGGAATCTTTAAAAACGTTAACTTAAACACACAAAATATGATTCGTTACTTACCAAATAATAAAGTGAACTGAAAGAGCAACCTGCTTAATAGCACCTCAATCCAAATAAAAGAAATATCCAACAGAAGATTTATTTTAAGTACGACTATTTTCTTCAAGAATGTGTTCATCTGGAATCTTTAAAAACGTTAACTTAAACACACAAAATATGATTCGTTACTTACCAAATAATAAAGTGAACTGAAAGAGCAACCTGCTTAATAGCACCTCAATCCAAATAAAAGAAATATCCATCAGAAGATTTATTTTAAGTACGACTATTTTCTTCAAGAATGTGTTCATCTGGAATCTTTAAAAACGTTAATTTAAACACACAAAATATGATTCGTTACTTACCAAATAATAAAGTGAACTGAAAGAGCAACCTGCTTAATAGCACCTCAATCCAAATAAAAGAAATATCCATCAGAAGATTTATTTTAAGTACAACTATTTTCTTCAAGAATGTGTTCATTAGGAATCTTTAAAAACGTTAATTTAAACAAACAAAATATGATTCGTTACTTACCAAATAATAAATTGAACTGAAAGAGCAACCTGCTTAATAGCACCTCAATCCAAAAAAAAAGAAATATCCATCAGAAGATTTATTTTAAGTACGACTATTTTCTTCAAGAATGTGTTCATCTGGAATCTTTAAAAACGTTAATTTAAACACACAAAATATGATTCGTTACTTACCAAATAATAAAGTGAACTGAAAGAGCAACCTGCTTAATAGCACCCCAATCCAAATAAATGAAATATCCATCAGAAGATTTATCTTAAGTACGACTATTTTTTTGAAGAATGTGTACATCTGAAATCTTTGAAAATGGTAATTTAAACACACAAAATATGATTTGTTACTTAAAAAATAATAAAGTGAACTGAAAGAGCAACCTGCTTAATAGCACCTCAATCCAAAAAAAAAGAAATATCCATCAGAAGATTTATTTTAAGTACGACTATTTTCTTCAAGAATGTGTTCATCTGGATTCTTTAAAAACGTTAATTTAAACACACAAAATATGATTCGTTACTTACCAAATAATAAAGTGAACTGAAAGAGCAACCTGCTTAATAGCACCCCAATCCAAATAAAAGAAATATCCATCAGAAGATTTATCTTAAGTACGACTATTTTTTTGAAGAATGTGTACATCTGAAATCTTTGAAAATGGTAATTTAAACACACAAAATATGATTTGTTACTTAAAAAATAATAAAGTGAACTGAAAGAGCAACCTGCTTAATAGCACCTCAATCCAAAAAAAAAGAAATATCCATCAGAAGATTTATTTTAAGTACGACTATTTTCTTCAAGAATGTGTTCATCTGGATTCTTTAAAAACGTTAATTTAAACACACAAAATATGATTCGTTACTTACCAAATAATAAAGTGAACTGAAAGAGCAACCTGCTTAATAGCACCTTAATCCAAATAAAAAAAATATCCATCTGAAAATTTATTTTAAGTACGACTATTTTCTTGAAGAATGTGTTCATCTGAAATCTTTAAAAATGGTAATTTAAACACACAAAATATGATTTGTTACTTACCAAATAATAAAGTGAACTGAAAGAGCAACCTGCTTAATAGCACCTCAATCCAAAAAAAAAAAGAAATATCCATCAGAAGATTTATTTTAAGTACGACTATTTTCTTCAAGAATGTGTTCATCTGGAATCTTTAAAAACGTTAATTTAAACAAAGAAAATATGATTCGTTACTTACCAAATAATAAAATGGACTGAAAGAGCAACCTGCTTAATAGCACCTCAATCCAAATAAAAGAAATATCCATCAGAAGATTTATTTTAAGTACGACTATTTTCTTGAAGAATGTGTTCATCTGAAATCTTTAAAAATGGTAATTTAAACACACAAAATAAGATTTGTTACCAAATAATAAATTGATCTGAAAGAGCAACCTGCTTAATAGCACCTCAATCCAAAAAAAAAGAAATATCCTTTAGAAGATTTATTTTAAGTACGACTATTTTCTTCAACAATGTGTTCATCTGGAATCTTTAAAAACGTTAACTTAAACACACAAAATATGATTCGTTACTTACCAAATAATAAAGTGAACTGAAAGAGCAACCTGCTTAATAGCACCTCAATCCAAATAAAAGAAATATCCAACAGAAGACTTATTTTAAGTACGACTATTTTCTTCAAGAATGTGTTCATCTGGAATCTTAAAAAACGTTAATTTAAACACACAAAATATGATTCGTTACTTACCAAATAATAAAATGGACTGAAAGAGCAAACTGCTTAATAGCACCTCAATCCAAAAAAAGAAATATACATCAGAAGATTTATTTTAAGTACGACTATTTTCTTGAAGAATGTGTTCATCTGAAATCTTTAAAAATGGTAATTTAAACACACAAATTATGATTTTCTACTTACCAAATAATAAAGTGAACTGAAAGAGCAACCTGCTTAATAGCACCTCAATCCAAATAAAAGAAATATCCAACAGAAGATTTATTTTAAGTACGACTATTTTCTTCAAGAATGTGTTCATCTGGAATCTTTAAAAACGTTAATTTAAACAAACAAAATATGATTCGTTACTTACCAAATAATAAAATGGACTGAAAGAGCAACCTGCTTAATAGCACCTCAATCCAAAAAAAAAAGAAATATCCATCAGAAGATTTATTTTAAGTACGACTATTTTCTTGAAGAATGTGTTCATCTGAAATCTTTAAAAATGTTAATTTAAACACACAAAATATGATTCGTTACTTACCAAATAATTAGCTGGACTGAAGGAGCAAACTGCATAATAGCACCTCAATCCAAAATAGAAATATCCATCAGAAGATTTATTTTAAATACGACTATTTTCTTGAAGAATGTGTTCATCTGAAATCTTTAAAAATGGTAATTTAAGCACACAAATTATGATGTTTTACTTATCAAATAATAAAGTGAACTGAAAGAGCAACCTGCTTAATAGCACCTCAATCCAAAAAAGAAATATCCATCAGAAGATTTATTTTAAGTACGACTATTTTCTTCAAGAATGTGTTCATCAGGAATCTTTAAAAACATTAATTTAAACACACAAAATATGATTCGTTACTTACCAAATAATAAAGTGAACTGAAAGAGCAACCTGCTTAATAGCACCTCAATCCAAAAAAAAAGAAATGTCCATCAAAAGATTTATTTTAAGTACGACTATTTTCTTCAAGAATGTGTTCATCAGGAATCTTTAAAAACGTTAATTTAAACACACAAAATATGATTCGTTACTTACCAAATAATAAAGTGAACTGAAAGAGCAACCTGCTTAATAGCACCTCAATCCAAATAAAAGAAATATCCATCAGAAGATTTATTTTAAGTACGACTATTTTGTTCAAGAATGTGTTCATCTGGAATCTTTAAAAACGTTAATTTAAACACACAAAATATGATTCGTTACTTACAAAATAATAAAGTGAACTGAAAGAGCAACCTGCTTAATAGCACCTCAATCCAAATAAAAGAAATATCCATCAGAAGATTTATTTTAAGTACGACTATTTTCTTGAAGAATGTGTTCATCTGAAATCTTTAAAAATGTTAATTTAAACACACAAAATATGATTCGTTACTTACCAAATAATTAGCTGGACTGAAGGAGCAAACTGCATAATAGCACCTCAATCCAAAATAGAAATATCCATCAGAAGATTTATTTTAAATACGACTATTTTCTTGAAGAATGTGTTCATCTGAAATCTTTAAAAATGGTAATTTAAGCACACAAATTATGATGTTTTACTTATCAAATAATAAAGTGAACTGAAAGAGCAACCTGCTTAATAGCACCTCAATCCAAAAAAGAAATATCCATCAGAAGATTTATTTTAAGTACGACTATTTTCTTCAAGAATGTGTTCATCAGGAATCTTTAAAAACATTAATTTAAACACACAAAATATGATTCGTTACTTACCAAATAATAAAGTGAACTGAAAGAGCAACCTGCTTAATAGCACCTCAATCCAAAAAAAAAGAAATGTCCATCAAAAGATTTATTTTAAGTACGACTATTTTCTTCAAGAATGTGTTCATCAGGAATCTTTAAAAACGTTAATTTAAACACACAAAATATGATTCGTTACTTACCAAATAATAAAGTGAACTGAAAGAGCAACCTGCTTAATAGCACCTCAATCCAAATAAAAGAAATATCCATCAGAAGATTTATTTTAAGTACGACTATTTTGTTCAAGAATGTGTTCATCTGGAATCTTTAAAAACGTTAATTTAAACACACAAAATATGATTCGTTACTTACAAAATAATAAAGTGAACTGAAAGAGCAACCTGCTTAATAGCACCTCAATCCAAATAAAAGAAATATCCATCAGAAGATTTATTTTAAGTACGACTATTTTCTTGAAGAATGTGTTCATCTGAAATCTTTAAAAATGGTAATTTAAGCACACAAATTATGATTTTTTACTTACCAAATAATAAAGTGAACTGAAAGAGCAACCTGCTTAATAGCACCTCAATCCAAAAAAGAAATATCCATCAGAAGATTTATTTTAAGTACGACTATTTTCTTCAAGAATGTGTTCATCAGGAATCTTTAAAAACATTAATTTAAACACACAAAATATGATTCGTTACTTACCAAATAATAATGTGAACTGAAAGAGCAACCTGCTTAATAGCACCTCAATCCAAAAAAAAAGAAATGTCCATCAAAAGATTTATTTTAAGTACGACTATTTTCTTCAAGAATGTGTTCATCAGGAATCTTTAAAAACGTTAATTTAAACACACAAAATATGATTCGTTACTTACCAAATAATAAAGTGAACTGAAAGAGCAACCAAATAAAAGAAATATCCATCAGAAGATTTATTTTAAGTACGACTATTTTCTTGAAAAATGTGTTCATCTGAAATCTTTAAAAATGTTAATTTAAACAAATAAAATATGATTCGTTACTTACCAAATAATAAAGTGAACTGAAAGAGCAACCTGCTTAATAGCACCTCAATCCAAATAAAAGAAATATCCATCAGAAGATTTATTTTAAGTACGACTATTTTCTTGAAGAATGTGTTAATCTGGAAATTTAAAACGCAAAATATGATTCGTTACTTACCAAATAATAAAGTGAACTGAAAGAGCAACCTGCTTAATAGCACCTCAATCCAGAAAAGAAATATCCATCAGAAGATTTATTTTAGGTACGACTATTTTCTTCAAGAATGTGTTCATCTGGAATCTTTAAAAACGTTAATTTAAACACACAAAATATGATTCGTTACTTACCAAATAATAAAGTGAACTGAAAGAGCAAACTGCTTAATTGCACCTCAATCCAAATAAATAAAATATCCATCAGAAGATTTATTTTAATTACAAAAATTGAACAAGATGCTCGTAGATGATTTGGAACGAATCGTAAATAAGTAAAACAACTTGATGATTCCTATGCTCCAACTTTACTTTACTTTTCAATAAAGTTGGAGCATAGGAATCATCAAGTTGTTTTACTTATTTATTTTAATTACGACTATTTTCTTGAAGAATGTGTTCATCTGAAATCTTTAAAAATGTTAATTTAAACACACAAAATATGATTCGTTACTTACCAAATAATAAAATGGACTGAAAGAGCAAACTGCTTAATAGCACCTCAATCCAAAAAAGAAATATCCATCAGAAGATTTATATTAAGTACAACTATTTTCTTCAAGAATGTGTTCATCTGGAATCTTTAAAAACGTTAATTTAAACAAACAAAATATGATTCGTTACTTACCAAATAATAAAATGGACTGAAAGAGCAAACTGCTTAATAGCACCTTAATCCAAAAAAGAAATATCCATCAAAAGATTGATTTTAAGTACGACTATTTTCTTCAAGAATGTGTTCATCTGGAATCTTTAAAAACGTTAATTTAAACAAACAAAATATGATTCGTTACTTACCAAATAATAAAATGGACTGAAAGAGCAAACTGCTTAATAGCACCTCAATCCAAAAAAGAAATATCCATCAAAAGATTTATTTTAAGTACGACTATTTTCTTCAAGAATGTGTTCATCTGGAATCTTTAAAAACGTTAATTTAAACAAACAAAATATGATTCGTTACTTACCAAATAATAAAATGGACTGAAAGAGCAAACTGCTTAATAGCACCTCAATCCAAAAAAGAAATATCCATCAAAAGATTGATTTTAAGTACGACTATTTTCTTCAAGAATGTGTTCATCTGGAATCTTTAAAAACGTTAATTTAAACAAACAAAATATGATTCGTTACTTACCAAATAATAAAATGGACTGAAAGAGCAAACTGCTTAATAGCACCTCAATCCAAAAAAGAAATATCCATCAAAAGATTGATTTTAAGTACGACTATTTTCTTCAAGAATGTGTTCATCTGGAATCTTTAAAAACGTTAATTTAAACAAACAAAATATGATTCGTTACTTACCAAATAATAAAGCGAACGGAAAGAGCAACCTGCTTAATAGCACTACAATCAAAAAAAAAGAAATATCCATCAGAAGATTTATTTTAAGTACGACTATTTTCTTCAAGAATGTGTTCATCTGGAATCTTTAAAAACGTTAATTTAAACAAACAAAATATGATTCGTTACTTACCAAATAATAAAATGGACTGAAAGAGCAAACTGCTTAATAGCACCTCAATCCAAAAAAGAAATATCCATCAAAAGATTGATTTTAAGTACGACTATTTTCTTCAAGAATGTGTTCATCTGGAATCTTTAAAAACGTTAATTTAAACAAACAAAATATGATTCGTTACTTACCAAATAATAAAGTGAACTGAAAGAGCAACCTGCTTAATAGCACCTCAATCCAGAAAAGAAATATCCATCAGAAGATTTATTTTAGGTACGACTATTTTCTTCAAGAATGTGTTCATCTGAAATCTTTAAAAATGTTAATTTAAACACACAAAATATGATTTGTTACTTACCAAATAATAAAGTGAACTGAAAGAGCAACCTGCTTAATAGCACCTCAATCCAAATAAAAGAAATATCCATCAGAAGATTTATTTTAAGTACGACTATTTTCTTGAAGAATGTGTTCATCTGAAATCTTTAAAATGGTAATTTAAACACACAAAATATGATTTGTTACTTACCAAATAATAAAGTGAACTGAAAGAGCAACCTGCTTAATAGCACCTCAATCCAAAAAAGAAATATCCATCAGAAGATTTATTTTAAATACGACTATTTTCTTCAAGAATGTGTTCATCTGGAATCTTTAAAAACGTTAATTTAAACAAACAAAATATGATTCGTTACTTACCAAATAATAAAGTGAACTGAAAGAGCAACCTGCTTAATAGCACCTCAATCCAGAAAAGAAATATCCATCAGAAGATTTATTTTAGGTACGACTATTTTCTTCAAGAATGTGTTCATCTGAAATCTTTAAAAACGCTAATTTAAACAAACAAAATATGATTCGTTACTTACCAAATAATAAAATGGACTGAAAGAGCAACCTGCTTAATAGCACCTCAATCCAAAAAAGAAATATCCATCAGAAGATTGATTTCATGTACGACTATTTTCTTCAAGAATGTATTCATCTGGAATCTTTAAAAACGTTAATTTAAACACACAAAATATGATTCGTTACTTACCAAATAATAAAATGGACTGAAAGAGCAAACTGCTTAATAGCACCTCAATCCAAAAAAGAAATATCCATCAAAAGATTGATTTTAAGTACGACTATTTTCTTCAAGAATGTGTTCATCTGGAATCTTTAAAAACGTTAATTTAAACAAACAAAATATGATTCGTTACTTACCAAATAATAAAGTGAACTGAAAGAGCAACCTGCTTAATAGCACCTCAATCCAGAAAAGAAATATCCATCAGAAGATTTATTTTAGGTACGACTATTTTCTTCAAGAATGTGTTCATCTGAAATCTTTAAAAATGTTAATTTAAACACACAAAATATGATTCGTTACTTACCAAATAATAAAGTGAACTGAAAGAGCAACCTGCTTAATAGCACCTCAATCCAAATAAAAGAAATATCCATCAGAAGATTTATTTTAAGTACGACTATTTTCTTGAAGAATGTGTTCATCTGAAATCTTTAAAAACGCTAATTTAAACAAACAAAATATGATTCGTTACTTACCAAATAATAAAATGGACTGAAAGAGCAACCTGCTTAATAGCACCTCAATCCAAAAAAGAAATATCCATCAGAAGATTGATTTTATGTACGACTATTTTCTTCAAGAATGTATTCATCTGGAATCTTTAAAAACGTTAATTTAAACACACAAAATATGATTCGTTACTTACCAAATAATAAAATGGACTGAAAGAGCAAACTGCTTAATAGCACCTCAATCCAAAAAAGAAATATCCATCAAAAGATTGATTTTAAGTACGACTATTTTCTTCAAGAATGTGTGCATCTGGAATCTTTAAAAACGTTAATTTAAACACACAAAATATGATTTGTTACTTACCAAATAAAAAAATGGACTGAAAGAGCAAACTGCTTAATAGCAATTATTGAATAATCCATTATATAGTTATTTGTTTTAATAAATTTATTTTGAATAAATAAAGTTGTATCTGTATACAATGTATTTTCGGATTTTATCTGCTAGATTCGCATTTAATAATTCAATTATTGAATAATCCATTATATAGTTATTTGTTTTAATAAATTTATTATGAATAAATAAAGGTGTATCTGTATACAAAAAAAAAAAACGTTATTTGTATACAGATACACCTTTATTTATTCATAATAAATTTGCTTAATAGCACCTCAATCCAAAAAAGAAATATCCATCAGAAGATTTATTTTAAGTACGACTATTTTCTTTAAGAATGTGTTTATCTGGAATCTTTAAAAACGTTAATTTATACACACAAAATATGATTCGTTACTTACCAAATAATAAAATGGACTGAAAGAGCAAACTGCTTAATAGCACCTCAATCCAAAAAAGAAATATCCATCAAAAGATTGATTTTAAGTACGACTATTTTCTTCAAGAATGTGTTCATCTGGAATCTTTAAAAACGTTAATTTAAACAAACAAAATATGATTCGTTACTTACCAAATAATAAAGCGAACGGAAAGAGCAACCTGCTTAATAGCACTACAATCAAAAAAAAAGAAATATCCATCAGAAGATTTATTTTAAGTACGACTATTTTCTTCAAGAATGTGTTCATCTGGAATCTTTAAAAACGTTTATTTAAATACACAAAATATGATTCGTTACTTAGCAAATAATAAAGTGAACTGAAAGAGCAACCTGCTTAATAGCACCTCAATCCAAAAAAGAAATATCCATCAGAAGATTTATTTTAAGTACGACTATTTTCTTCAAGAATGTGTTCATCTGGAATCTTTAAAAACGTTAATTTAAACACACAAAATATGATTCGTTACTTACAAAATAATAAAATGGACTGAAAGAGCAAACGGCGTAATAGCACCTCAATCCAAAAAAAAAGAAATATCAATCAGAAGATTTATTTTAAGTACGACTCTCTTCTTCAAGAATGTGTTCATCTGGAATCTTTAAAAACGTTAATTTAAACACACAAAATATGATTCGTTACTTACCAAATAATAAAATGGACTGAAAGAGCAAACTGCTTAATAGCACCTCAATCCAAAGAAGAAATATCCATCAAAAGATTGATTTTAAGTACGACTATTTTCTTCAAGAATGTGTTCATCTGGAATCTTTAAAAACGTTAATTTAAACAAACAAAATATGATTCGTTACTTACCAAATAATAAAGTGAACTGAAAGAGCAACCTGCTTAATAACACCTCAATCCACATAAAAAAAATATCCTTCAGAAGATTTATTTTAAGTACGACTATTTTCTTCAAGAATGTGTTCATCTGGAATCTTTAAAAACGTTAATTTAAACACACAAAATATGATGCATTACTTACCAAATAATAAAATGGACTGAAAGAGCAAACTGCTTAATAGCACCTCAATCCAAAAAAGAAATATCCATCAAAAGATTGATTTTAAGTACGACTATTTTCTTCAAGAATGTGTTCATCTGGAATCTTTAAAAACGTTAATTTAAACAAACAAAATATGATTCGTTACTTACCAAATAATAAAGTGAACTGAATGAGCAACCTGCTTAATAGCACCTCAATGCAAAGCAAAAGAAATATCCATCAGAGGATTTATTTTAAGTACGACTATTTTCTTTAAGAATATGTTCATCTGGAATCTTTTAAAACGTTAATTTAAACACAAAAAATATGATTCGTTACTTACCAAATAATAAAGTGAACTGAAAGAGCAACCTGCTTAATAGCACCTCAATCCAAATAAAAGAAATATCCATCAGAAGATTTATTTTTAGTACGACTATTTTCTTGAAGAATGTGTTCATCTGAAATCTTTAAAAATGGTAATTTAAACACAAAAAATATGATTTGTTACTTACCAAATAATAAAGTGAACTGAAAGAGCAACCTGCTTAATAGCACCTCAATCCAAATAAAAGAAATATCCATCAGAAGATTTATTTTAAGTACGACTATTTTCTTCAAGAATGTGTTCATCAGGAATCTTTAAAAACGTTAATTTAAACACACAAAATATGATTCGTTACTTACCAAATAATAAAGTGAACTGAAAGAGCAACCTGCTTAATAGCACCTCAATCCAAATAAAAGAAATATCCATCAGAAGATTTATTTTAAGTACGACTATTTTCTTCAAGAATGTGTTCATCTGGAATCTTTAAAAACGTTAATTTAAACACACAAAATATGATTCGTTACTTACTAAATAATAAAATGGACTGAAAGAGCAAACTGCTTAATAGCACCTCAATCCAAAAAAAGAAATATCCATCAGAAGATTTATTTTAAGTACGACTATTTTCTTGAAGAATGTGTTCATTTGAAATCTTTAAAAATGTTAATTTAAACACACAAAATATGATTCGTTACTTACCAAATAATAAAGTGAACTGAAAGAGCAACCTGCTTTATAGCACCTCGATCCAAAAAAAGAAATATCCATCAGAAGATTTATTTTTAGTACGACTATTTTCTTGAAGAATGTGTTCACCTGAAATCTTTAAAAATGTTAATTTAAACACACAAAATATGATTCGTTACTTACCAAATAATAAAGTGAACTGAAAGAGCAACCTGCTTAATAGCACCTCAATCCAAATAAAAGAAATATCCATCAGAAGATTTATTTTTAGTACGACTATTTTCTTGAAGAATGTGTTCATCTGAAATCTTTAAAAATGGTAATTTAAACACAAAAAATATGATTTGTTACTTACCAAATAATAAAGTGAACTGAAAGAGCAACCTGCTTAATAGCACCTCAATCCAAATAAAAGAAATATCCATCAGAAGATTTATTTTAAGTACGACTATTTTCTTCAAGAATGTGTTCATCAGGAATCTTTAAAAACGTTAATTTAAACACACAAAATATGATTCGTTACTTACCAAATAATAAAGTGAACTGAAAGAGCAACCTGCTTAATAGCACCTCAATCCAAATAAAAGAAATATCCATCAGAAGATTTATTTTTAGTACGACTATTTTCTTGAAGAATGTGTTCATCTGAAATCTTTAAAAATGGTAATTTAAACACAAAAAATATGATTTGTTACTTACCAAATAATAAAGTGAACTGAAAGAGCAACCTGCTTAATAGCACCTCAATCCAAATAAAAGAAATATCCATCAGAAGATTTATTTTAAGTACGACTATTTTCTTCAAGAATGTGTTCATCAGGAATCTTTAAAAACGTTAATTTAAACACACAAAATATGATTCGTTACTTACCAAATAATAAAGTGAACTGAAAGAGCAACCTGCTTAATAGCACCTCAATCCAAAAAAGAAATATCCATCAGCAGATTTATTTTAAGTACGACTATTTTCTTGAAGAATGTGTTCATCTGAAATCTTTAAAAATGGTAATTTAAACACACAAATTATGATTTTCTACTTACCAAATAATAAAGTGAACTGAAAGAGCAACCTGCTTAATAGCACCTCAATCCAAAAAAAAAAGAAATATCCATCAGAAGATTTATTTTAAGCACGACTATTTTCTTCAAGAATGTGTTCATCTGGAATCTTTAAAAACGTTAACTTAAACACACAAAATATGATTCGTTACTTACCAAATAATAAAGTGAACTGAAAGAGCAACCTGCTTAATAGCACCTCAATCCAAAAAAAAAAGAAATATCCATCAGAAGATTTATTTTAAGTACGACTATTTTCTTCAAGAATGTGTTCATCTGAAATCTTTAAAAATGGTAATTTAAACACACAAATTATGATTTTCTACTTACCAAATAATAAAGTGAACTGAAAGAGCAACCTGCTTAATAGCACCTCAATCCAAAAAAAAAAGAAATATCCATCAGAAGATTTATTTTAAGTACGACTATTTTCTTCAAGAATGTGTTCATCTGGAATCTTTAAAAACGTTAATTTAAACACACAAAATATGATTCGTTACTTACCAAATAATAAAATGGACTGAAAGAGCAAACTGCTTAATAGCACCTCAATCCAAAAAAAGAAATATACATCAGAAGATTTATTTTAAGTACGACTATTTTCTTGAAGAATGTGTTCATCTGAAATCTTTAAAAATGGTAATTTAAACACACAAATTATGATTTTCTACTTACCAAATAAAAAGTGAACTGAAAGAGCAACCTGCTTAATAGCACCTCAATCCAAATAAAAGAAATATCCAACAGAAGATTTATTTTAAGTACGACTATTTTCTTCAAGAATGTGTTCTTCTGGAATCTTTAAAAACGTTAACTTAAACACACAAAATATGATTCGTTACTTACCAAATAATAAAGTGAACTGAAAGAGCAACCTGCTTAATAGCACCTCAATCCAAAAAAAAAAAGAAATATCCATCAGAAGATTTATTTTAAGTACGACTATTTTCTTGAAGAATGTGTTCATCTGAAATCTTTAAAAATGGTAATTTAAACACACAAATTATGATTTTCTACTTACCAAATAAAAAGTGAACCGAAAGAGCAACCTGCTTAATAGCACCTCAATCCAAATAAAAGAAATATCCAACAGAAGATTTATTTTAAGTACGACTATTTTCTTCAAGAATGTGTTCATCTGGAATCTTTAAAAACGTTAACTTAAACACACAAAATATGATTCGTTACTTACCAAATAATAAAGTGAACTGAAAGAGCAACCTGCTTAATAGCACCTCAATCCAAAAAAAAAAGAAATATCCATCAGAAGATTTATTTTAAGTACGACTATTTTCTTCAAGAATGTGTTCATCTGGAATCTTTAAAAACGTTAATTTAAACACACAAAATATGATTCGTTACTTACCAAATAATAAAATGGACTGAAAGAGCAAACTGCTTAATAGCACCTCAATCCAAAAAAAGAAATATACATCAGAAGATTTATTTTAAGTACGACTATTTTCTTGAAGAATGTGTTCATCTGAAATCTTTAAAAATGGTAATTTAAACACACAAATTATGATTTTCTACTTACCAAATAATAAAGTGAACTGAAAGAGCAACCTGCTTAATAGCACCTCAATCCAAATAAAAGAAATATCCAACAGAAGATTTATTTTAAGTACGACTATTTTCTTCAAGAATGTGTTCATCTGGAATCTTTAAAAACGTTAATTTAAACACACAAAATATGATTCGTTACTTACCAAATAATAAAATGGACTGAAAGAGCAAACTGCTTAATAGCACCTCAATCCAAAAAAAGAAATATCCATCAGAAGATTTATTTTAAGTACGACTATTTTCTTGAAGAATGTGTTCATCTGAAATCTTTAAAAATGGTAATTTAAACACACAAATTATGATTTTCTACATACCAAATAATAAAGTGAACTGAAAGAGCAACCTGCTTAATAGCACCTCAATCCAAAAAAAAAAGAAATATCCATTAGAAGATTTATTTTAAGTACGACTATTTTCTTCAAGAATGTGTTCATCAGGAATCTTTAAAAACGTTAATTTAAACACACAAAATATGATTTGTTTCTTACCATATAATAAAGTGAACTGAAAGAGCAACCTGCTTAATAGCACCTCAATCCAAATAAAAGAAATATCCATCAGAAGATTTATTTTAAGTACGACTATTTTCTTGAAGAATGTGTTCATCTGAAATCTTTAAAAATGTTAATTTAAACACACAAAATATGATTCGTTACTTACCAAATAATAAAATGGACTGAAAGAGCAACCTGCTTAATAGCACCTCAATCCAAATAAAAGAAATATCCATCAGAAGATTTATTTTAAGTACGACTATTTTCTTGAAGAATGTGTTCATCTGAAATCTTTAAAAATATTAATTTAAACACACAAAATATGATTCGTTACTTACCAAATAATAAAATGGACTGAAAGAGCAACCTGCTTAATAGCACCTCAATCCAAATAAAAGAAATATCCATCAGAAGATTTATTTTAAGTACGACTATTTTCTTGAAGAATGTGTTCATCTGGAATTTAAAACACAAAATATGATTCGTTTCTTACCAAGTAATAAAATGGACTGATAGAGCCAAACTGCTTAATAGCACTTCAATCCAAAAAAGATATATCCATCAGAAAATTTATTTTAAGTACGACTATTTTCTTTAAGAATATGTTCATCTGGAATCTTTAAAAACGTTAATTTAAACACACAAAATATGATTCGTTACTTACCAAATAATTAACTGGACTGAAAGAGCAAACTGCTTAATAGCACCTCAATCCAAAAAAGAGATATCCATCCGAAGATTTATTTTAAGTACGACAGTATCCTTCAAGATTGTGTTCATCTGGAATCTTTAAAAACGTTAATTTAAACACACCAAATATGATTTATTAATTTATTTACTTACTTATAGTACTAAAATGAACCAAAATTTCGATTTTGTTTTTCCCATATATTCACCTGTGAACTTAAAATATTTTGCAGTATTAACACAATAAGAAGGTAGTGTTTCGTTCATAAAATGGGTAAATACGATTAGAAAAATGACAATTACACCTTTTCTGCAATATTTAATAGTGTATCAACTCCAATCTTCAACTATCATATCATATTTTGATTTGGAGACTTTTGTACCTAATTATTTTCAAAATAAAACAGTAAAATATTTCATAGATTACATAATAAATTTCAAAAAATTCTATAGAACCTATATCTACTAATACTTTTTAATTCTCTGCACCAAATTATAGCTAATTAATTATTAAAAAATGCTAGAAACATTTATTTATAAACAACTACCAAACTAATACACCACAAATTAATTTATTCTCTAATTTAGACAAATTTGAAAATTTTATTGTAGATTTGATAATATGTTGTAGCTTCATTAATTTTGAAACAATAAAAAAATGTACAATTAATATTTTTATAGGAGTAAAGAACATTTTTTGTTTATTTTTGAAACATGTTTAACTGTTATAAATTTTAATACCTTTGAAAGAGTGATTTCCAGCACCTTAATACAATACAAGATGAATCATGAATCAATTAAAGTTTTTTTGCAAACTGATTTTTAATGTTATTTGTTTTTTAGAAGTTTCACCTATCATCTTTAAATACTGATAATTATAAAACTATAAAAAAGTTTAATTTTCTTTAATTGCTTACTAAATAAAATGAATGGAGAAGTGATTTTACAGATTGCTACATGTTTCAGGTCCTATAAGTCCATCTTCAGGCGCACTAAAATCACAAATATCTCTAAGAAGCTGCATACTCAGGCAAAAACTAACTTGAAGAACCTTTTGTATTACATTCGTTTGATTGAATTCAATTTCAATAAGATGTTGTCAGATTATATGAAACAGTGTTAGTTTAGGTTTTAATAATACACAATTAATGCATCTTCGAGATGTTATGTATACAGGGTGTCCCATTTGACGTTGGACTGTATGTGTATCTTTATTATTATTAGAGATAGAAAGTCGGTTACATGGACAAAGTAGTAGAGATTTTTTCTAATATTAATAATTCATTTACAAAAAATGAAATTGAATATCGCATCGTTCCAACGCTATCTTGAAAAAACAAGAAAATGCAATTTTCAAAATATGGCTATAACTTCGTTATTTTCGGTGGTACCAAAAATAAGTTTTGACTTAATAGAGACAATTTTTTGTGTACAATGCAGTAAAATAAATATTTTTTTTCGCCAACGAATTGACCGGAAATGAATCAAACTTATATTTTTTTCTTATATTGGATTTATACATATTCGGAATTAGTGTATTTTTCTGAGTAATTTGATATATCATATGTAATATTTTAAGAAAAATAGAAATTATTTTATTTTACTAACCAAAAATGGCTTTGAATAGATGTAAACTGTTAATACATATGTGTTAAGATTTATTTTACATTTATGTTATTGACAATTTACATCTCTTTACGTCCAATGTTAGTTTGTAAAATCAAATAATTTTATTTTTTTTTAAATATTACATATGGTATACCAATTACTCAGAAAAAATACTGAATCCGAATATGTGTAAATCCAATATGGCTGCCATAAGAAAAAAATAAGTTTGGTTCATTTCCGGTCAATCCGTTAGCGAAAAAAAAATATTTGATTTACTGCACTGTACACAAAAAATTATCTCTATTAAGTCAAAAATTTTTTTTGGTACCACCGAAAATAACGAAGTATAGCCATATTTTGAAAATTGCATTTTCTTGTTTTTTCAAGATAGCGTTGGAACGATGCGATATTCAAATTTTTTGTAAATGAATTATTAATATTCGAAAAAATCTCTACTACTTTGTCCATTTAACCGACTTTCTATCTCCAATAATAACAAAGATACCCATGCAGTCCAACGTCAAATGGGAGACCCTGTATTATTAGTTGGTTTTTGCATGTGTATGCAGAGAAATTTGTGATTTTAGTGGGCCTGAAGATGGGTAAAGTTAGACATATGGAATCATCTTTTTTACTACATATGGTAAATTTTAAAAACGAGAAAATTATTATATTCGTTATTACTCAATAATAAAATAAAAGAGAAACAACCCCCCTGTGCAATTTTTCTTTCTTTTGTACTTCTTTTTAGCCATCCATTCATCGGAAAATTTTAAAAAATAATAATTTTAGCACAGAAAAGTGTGATTTTCGTTACTTACTCAAAAATACCAACGAAAGATAAAAATGATTATTAGCCTCTGCATCTACTGGGTGGAAATGAAACTAGGGCCACCCCTGGCATTTCTTTATTTATGGAAATAAAAAAAATAAAATTTTAGTATATTATATGATCTAAGAAAACAAATCTTATGGATCGAATAAATTTTTAATTTTACTTCCGGATTATCAGGAAATGGCATCCACTTTCTTATTTTAAATATAACCCCCTGATTTTTTCTACGTAAAATCAAACATTGGTTAATTTTAAGTATGTTTATGACAAAAAATATTTTTTTTCAAAACTTTAAGAAAAAAATTTGAATTTTTTTTGGTAAAAAAATTGAGTAAAACCTACAAAAACATATGGGATATCACAGTAACTGGAAAAACCCTCTATTTAATTAGGGGGTGGCCCTTATATCATCCCATTTAAAAAAGTAAATATATTTCCAAAAAACGCTTCTTGAAAATTAAAAAAAATTATATCTCAAGAACGGTGAAATAAATTTTATCAATTACAATTTATTTTAAGTATTTGTATTATTTAAAAATAGTTTTTGTAGGTTTTACTCAAATTTTTTACCAAAAAAAAATTCAACATTTTTTCTTAAAGTTTTGAAAAAAAAAATTTTTATCATAAACATACTTAAAACTAACCAATGTTTGGTTTTACGTAGAAAGAATCAGGGGGTTACATTTAAAATAAAAAAGTGGGTGCCATTTCCTGATAAACCGGAAGTAAAATGAAAGATTTATTCGATCCATAAAATTTGTTTTCTTAGATCATATAAGATACTAAAATTCTAATTTTATATTTTCATAAATAAAGAAATGCCAGGGGTTTCATTTCCACCCGGTATATTCCAAAATTAATTGCAACAATTGAAATTGTCATCCAGCTTGAATTTTTGAAGACTTCATAAAAATAAAAAAAATTATTTAGGTTTACTCAATAATGAAAAGAAACCAATAAGGTGATTAATTGATCTACGTATCAAATTTTATGATTAAAAATTTCATACACCTATGTAGTTAGAATTTTTGTGATTTTTTTTTCAGGATGCATACACTTGGAAACTTTAAGTTTTTCAATTTTAATACAGAAAATTACAATTTTCCTTGCGTACCTAATACAAAGTAAAATAGAACAAAACAAGAAAATCAACTTTTCACCGAAACTGTATGTAATTAGATATTTTAGGCCACTTTTCACGTTTATTCTCGATTTATTTATTGATCATCTGTAAACTTAAAATATTGTTAATCTTACCCATAAACATATTATTTACTAAAATGCTTTAAAAAAGAAATGTGATTGATATCACCATTAACCCTGATACGAAATTCCAGAATTAAATTATCCTTGTACCTGTAAAATAATATTTACCTGTGAATTTAAAGAAAAATGTTAATAAGTAAAAGTGAAAGCACAGATGTGTTGAGTTATGGTTAAAAGGGGGAAGGTTTTAATCCAAACCTTCCCCCTTTTAAAAATGTTAATTTTTACAATAAAAATGTGAAACTAATGAAATGATTATTTTGATATTGGTTGAAGAAGTTATTCTGTTTATTAATGTAATTTTGATAAATTTCTCCAAATTATTCAAAATGTCTTATGGAAATAAAATTATTGTTATTACTTACATATTTTCAAATTTTGAATAAACATTAGAAATTAAACGCATGTAAAATATTTTATTTCTGAAATCCTACTAGGTATAAAATTACCTAAAAATTTGGGAATACTTTTCAGATTGCTCGACTTAAATCTTAAAATTGATTCTTGACATTTACTTTTACTATAAAGGATAAGGAAGGATAGGAATTTCTTCGTTATTTATTAAATTGAACAATTTTAAGTCCAATGAATTTAAAATTGAATATTTTACTTATGATATAAGTTTTTGATGTACCATCTTTTATTTTAACCCACTTATCTATTTATTGTTAACTTTACGTGACAAAAGTTTCTATAAAAATGTATTTTATTAGAATCTATAATTTGTAATTAGAAATTATTTTCTTATTTCTACTATTAATTTAAATATACATTTTTATTTTTACAAAGTTTTATTTTTTTTGGTTAGTTTTTATCCTAAAATATTTTTTTTTATATTTTTTTTTATATTTTTTTTATATTTTTTTTTATATCTTTTTTATATTTTTTTTTATATTTTTTTAATATTTTATAACTATAATTTTTCTGTATTTTTTTATTAATTTTTGATTTTTTTATTTTAGATTTTTTTTTCTTACTTTTTTTCAACTTTTTTAAATTCTTTAGTTTTTTTTCTTGAATTTAGTTTTTGTACTATCATTGTTTTACATTCCTTTATACTACACACTGGTTATTTTTTTATATATATAAATATAAAAATTTGCTTACTCGGCCATTTTTAACTAAGATAGAATCAAAAAATAATAAATTTTCATCCGTAAAAGACTCCAAAAAACTCATTTAAAAGTGCCCGCAAAACAACTAATAGATAAATATAACATTAAAATTTTACAAACTTTTCTTGGAAACCACCAATTATTACATCGACTGTGTTTATCTTACTCAATTGGGTATTTTTTTTATCCATGAGTTTTACAAAATCGAAGACAGTGTTGTTGGTAGTTAAAAGATACAAATTTTGAAAAAATTGTTTTACATAATTTCTTTTTATATTAAACCTAGAAAAAAATTGTTTCTTCAAGCATTTTTAAATTGGTTAAAGTTAGTTTTTCTATAAAAAATCTCTTTCTTTTAAAAATGCACGCAGAAGTAATAAATTAAAATTAAAATTTTATATCTTGATCTTGTATATAAAACTCATGCTAATAATTTACAAAACAAAATTCACTCCATAAATACAATGAAAACATTTATTATTATCAAGAGTTAAAAATAAAATAAATAATACAAAAAGCTACTGGTAATGAATTTAAAACAAATTATACAACAGATTTTTATATTATTTATTTTTGTAATAATACAAATTTATTATAATTTATTGTTTTTTTTTATATTTAATAGGAGTAATTTTTTCACATTGTTTATTTTTTATATTTTTAAAACACACACTCATTGTTTACAATAGTTTTGCCATTATTCATGGATCATTGTTGCTGCAAGCAATTTTAAATTTTGGATGATATCCATTATTGATTTATAATTGCTTGCAAAAAATTCACATTACATTTTTTAAGTTACATTATTAAGTTTATAACCCTCATGTAAAAACCATGAGTTATCACTAAATATCATAAAATAATATACATGCAATATTATTTAATGTATAATAATAAATAAAACAAAAATCCAGTAGTTGTTAATTAATTTTAAAATATCATTTATCCATAGATTTTTGTTTTATTATTTTCTTAGGTGCCTACATATTATTACAATCACAGTTTAAAATTTTAATAAATAATAAATAACTTTTAAATTCTTTTTCTTTTTTGCTGTTTTTATAGTTTTTTTTGACATTTTTTTAAAATTTCTTATTTTTTATTTTTATTTGTTTTTTCTTGTTTTCTTTATGTTAAAATTTTTTTCTTATTATTTTTCATTTTTTTAAATGTCAGGTAATTTACATAATAAATTTTATTAAGTACAAGTTTTTTATTAGTACATTAATTCATAAAATACCATTTCTACAGGCAATTTTAAATTACTCAGTCGGGGTGAATGAAAATTTTTGATATTCATTATTTATATACAGGGTGGGCCAACGAAAACGAAACAGACGAGTTTTGAAATAGTTAATAAAAAAATTTGAAAGAATGCTCGGACAGGTCAACTTTAGTTTCGAGGGGGACATATTTTACAATAGAGCTGATTCAAAAATCCATTCATCCCTGCGCCCTATGGACACAACCCCTAAAATTTTAATAGGGATGGTAGGGTAAGTAATACCTCGTTGGAAAGATCTTTTTACCCAGAGTAACATACAAAAAAAAAGTTAAATCGATCGAGAGTGGTGTTCATAGCACAATTTTAAAAGACATGAAATCTTTACTTGCTAAATTTTGAATATCTTTAAAACGAATCGATCGATTTAACTTTTTTTTTGTATGTTACTCTGAGTAAAAAGATCTTTCTAACAAGGTAATACTTACCCCACCATCCCTATTAAAATTTTAGGGGTTGTGTCCATAGGGCTCAGGGGTGAATGGATTTTTGAATCACTTCTATTGCAAAATATGTCCCCCTCAAAACCAAATTGACCTGTCCGAGCGTTTTTTCAAAAATTTTTATTAACTATTTTAAAACTCGACTGTTTCGTTTTCGTTGGCCCGCCCTGTATATTTCTTCCCTGCTTCATTTAAAAGTGCCTATAGAAATAGTTAAAGTTGATATTACATTACATGGTTACATTATTAATGTCACTCAATATATTCTTGACAATATTTACACTATTTTAGAGTGTATAAAATTTTTAACATTGATTATCCTTTTATTATTTCTTTTTTTTGCAACCATTTTTAAATTAGAACCATGAAATTTTTTTTATTTTAGTGCAGGTAAAACATTGATTTATCCTTATTTAAAAGTGGTTGCAGAGAAAGTTGTAATTTTATACAATATATTTGTTTAGACCCCTAAACATTTTGGATCATAGAATTTACATTTACATTAAAATGTTATATTTTGTGCGTATCTTGTAATTTTTTATTTTTTCAATTTTTTTATTTATTTTTTTTCAATTTTTTTTTATTTTTTTTCAATATTTTTATTTGTTTTTTCAGTTTTTATTTTTAATTATTTTTTTATTTTTTATCTTTCTTTTATTTTATTTCTTTTTTTAACATTTTTTTATTTATATTTTGTCACTTCATTTCACAACTTGATTTTGCAGCCATTTTAAAATTACTGCTTCTACGCCATTTTAATTTGGTTGCAAAAACAAATTGTTTTGGTATTACATGGTTACATTATTTATGTCACTCAATATTCAATATATTCATGAGAATATTTACATAATTTTTGAGTGTACAGTTGGTCCCAGCTGGAAGTAGGAGAAAAGTAAAGCTGGGAGTAACTTTACAACATTTTTTAAAATTGATTATCCTTTTATTATTTCCTTTTTTTGCAACAATTTTTAAATTAGAAACAAGAATATTTTTTATTTTAGTACACGTACATTGATTTTTCCTTATTTAAAAGTGGTTGCAGAGAAAGTTTTAATTTTGTACAATATATTTGTTTAGACCCTAAAACATTTTGAATCACAGAATTTACAATGCATTAATGTTAAATGTTGTGCGTATCTTGTCATATTTTATTTTTTTTTTCAATTAGTTTCTTTTTTTTTCAATAGTTTTTCAATTTTTTTATTTTAGTTTTCAATTTTTTAATTTAATTTTTCAATTTTTTTATTTTATTTTTCAATGGTTTTATTTTTTTTTAATTTTTATTTTTAATTAATTTTTTAATTATTTTCTATTACTTTTTGTCTATTTTTATTTTATTTCTTTTTTGCACTTTATTTCACAACTTGAATTTGCAGCCATTTTAAAATTACTGCTTCTACGCCATTTTAATTTGGTTGCAAAGACAAATTGTATTACAATTATATACTTGCTAATGCAAGACTCTCGAAAAAAATTTCAAAGAGTTTACAAATGATTCTAATTAAAAATAACTAAACTAAAAATAATTACAAAATTAATATAAATATTACAAAAAGTAAACGGTCTTTACTTTTAAAATAATACATAATGGATAAGTTTAAAACAACTTTTGTAATATTTATGCTTAAATTTAAATACACATATTTTTAATTATTTTGTTTCTTTTATTTTTAATTTTTTTTTCATTATAAAACATAAACATTATTTCATATTTGTTTAAATACTTTTTAAGTTTATCACTGAAAGAAAACTTTAACCCTCGTTTAAAAATTGCGACAGGAACATATAATTTAGTATTTTTAGCTTGTTTGTATAAATAATACTTAAGTTATTAGGTGAATACTTCTTGCTTCCAAGTTTTAAAAGTAAAATTTTGAGTAATTAAGTATTTTTTATACAAGAAAGCACTTAGTTTCTAAGTTAATTAAAAATATTACAAAAAACTGTTGGTTAAGTTGGTTTTTTGTTAATTATTATTATTATTATTTATGTTAATTTATAAAACTTCAACCTCTGTTTTTGGTAGATTGAAAAATACGTTGATTCCTTAACGAGACTTCATTCCAGAAAGTCTTCATTCTTCTTCCTCCTCTTTATCCATCTTCTTCCTCTTCAAACTTCTTCCTCCTCTTTATTATTCTTCTTCATTCTTTGCATGATTTTTGCCTTATCTTTATTAGTTTTATTCTATCTTTATTTATTCCTTCTTGCTTTGATCATCATCGCTTGTTCCTTGTTTATTTCCAAATCACCCAAACCTTGCAAATTTCTTCATCGTTTCTTCTATTTTTTTCATTTCATTTTTACTTGTTTGTGTTTTTTGTTGATTAGTCTTTTATGTTTTTTCAGGAAATCCTTCAATTTTGTAGCAGATATCTTGTATGGATACAAATTCTACTCATAGAGTCTTGAAGTACTAGTTCCTTCAAAACTCTAGAGCGCAGCACGGGAAATTGGAAATACTATAAAATCATCAAATGGATTGTAACTTCGCATATTTCTCTTGGTGACAATATCTTGCTGTGAATCCTTCCTCCTCCATTAATGCTACATTCTTTATCTACACTTGCCCCCAACCTCCAAAAAAACAGTTTACGAAATTGGAAATATTAGGAAATCGTCACATAATGTAGGCTATTTTTCTGTTGGTAAAAATTTTGATTCCTGACGATATGATATCTTGCTGGGTTTTCATCCTTCCTCCTCTATTCCTGCTTTATATAACCTTGCCTCCAACATCCAAAATACAGCTTACGAAACGAAGTGATTAGTGATTATATGTAGCTTTTTCATTCTTGAGGTTACACTTGAGGTACATAATAAATGTGTACTTACATATTTTTTTACAAATAAATTCTTATAAAATAATTTACAAAAAAAAACAGTGAGAAATTTTATTATGTATTATGTTTTCATTATTATAAATTTATTTTATATTTTTATTTTTGGGTAAAAATTTATACTTCTTGAATTTCCATGACCTATTTATATTTTTTGATATTTATTTGAAAATTTTAGTAGGTACATAAAAAAACAATAACACCACTTTTTCATATATTCAGGCATTTGCATTATTATAAAATGAAGTTTAGTATCTGTTAATGTGATACATAATAGGCACTTTGATAAAAATAAAATGTCCATGCATAAATAACGAAGAAACTGTATCAAAACTATTTTTAGGTTTATACATGGTGGTCGATAAAATACACCATAATTTGTAGTAAATTTGTTTTTATAATATTGGTGTAATATATTCACCATAATTTATTTAGTATGTACTGTTGGCTGATTTTTTAAATTATTATTTATTAAAAAATGGAAATCTAGTAATTTTATTTTATAAAGTAAATAAAGGTTTGATTTTAGTAAAACAGTTTAAAAAATTTGTACTAATTTTAGATTCCTACAAGATTTTTTGAAAATCATCTAAGAATATATCCCCAAATGGCCCAAATCTTCCATGAATATAGGGTGTTCCGTTTATGGTTCAGCAATCTTCGGGGTTAGAAACTAGACCAAATTTAATCGACCAAAATAGTGGAAGTCTAGCTTTTTTAGTTTTAAAGTTTTAGGCTTCTGAATCATAAAAAGCTAAAACCATCCTCTATCAATAGGTAACAACAGTAATACAAAAACAATTATTAAAATATTGAAAAAATAATTAAAAAGTGAAAAAGATTTAAAAATTGAAAACAAATATTTATTTTTCTTGTTTTTTCTTTGCGATTTTTTATTCAACATTATATCAACCATTTTTGTATTACCAATTGAAAGAGGATGGTTTCAGCTTTCTAGTAAAAATTTTCTTTTAATTCTACGTACATACAGGGTGTCTCAGACCACCCGTCCACCCTTTTTATTTACGTACAAGGCTGAAATAAAAAAAAATTATTACCAAAGCAAACCCGAAGAATCCATTGGTGCACTTGTTTTTTTCCGGAACCGGAAGTAACTTTCGATTTTTAAACGGCAACATAGGTCGAGTATGGTATCGTTTGAAAGGTCTTTTAAAAAGAAACAACTTTTATTAAAATATTTTTGTAATATCTTGCATAATTAACAAATTAAACGAAAAAAAAAAAAGTATGCAAACAAGTGACCATTGGTCTCTTAAATTATGGAAAAATTAAATCGTTACCATCATCCGCAAATGGGCAAGAGAGAGATTTTTTAAATTGAAACTCGTTTTTGCGTTTATCGCTTTATTCGTTTGAATTAAGGTAAATACATAACCTAAAAAAGTTGATTATTTTTAACAAGCGAAGCAAAAAATACATGTTTCCATTTAAAAAATCATAATTGCCTCTACCCTTACTCATTGAGAATGATGGTAGTGTTTTAATTTTTCCATAATTTAAGAAACCATTTGTCACTTGTTTGCTTTTGTTTTTCGTATAATTTATTAATTATGAAAGATATTAAAAAAATATTTTAATAAAAGTTGTTTCTTTTTAAAAGACCTTTCAAACGATACTATACTCGACCTATGTTGCCATTTAAAAATCGAAAGTTACTTCCGGTTTCGGGCACTTCCGGATTATTCCGGAAAAAAATAAGTGCACCAATACATTCTTCGGATTTGCTTTGGTAATAATTTGTTTTATTTCAGCCATATACGACAAGGAGTTCTCAAAATAAAAGGGGTGGAGGGGTGGTCTGAGACACCCTGTATATTGATTAAAAAGTAACTAGCAATTTTGTAATTTTTGGCAAAAATTTGTGACTTTCTAAATCTAAAACTTTTCCTTAAAGTTTCGAAAAAAAATTTTTTATGTCAGTAACATTTTCAAGCTTTCAATATATGACATACTAAAATTTCAATTTTATATTTTAATAAATAAACAAATGACAGGGGTGGTCCTAGTTTCGTGAACACCCTGTACACACACAAGATTACTTGATAAAAAAATACAAAACTAAAATAAAAGTTTCTTCAAAATGCAAATATTATAAACGAAACAAAAGAATAAACTTTGGAGAATGCGTCAGCGAACAAAGGAATTGCAATAACTGCTATAAAAATAATTTCCAATTTCCACACCCAAATTTTTACTACGCAATTAACAGCATTAAATATATATTTTCCTAATGACTTTTTGGTATAAAGTGCAAAATATGAGGTAAGCTCTTAAAAATAATAAAGTTTAAATATGTGAATATTTTATGAAAATTAAACCGTGAAAATTTTTTTAAAATTTATTATTATTTTAAGGGTTAAAAAATAGGGGCATAATTTTAATATACGAAATTATAAAACAGAATTATTTAATTTATGGTTGAATTTTGATTTATATTTTATTGCCTACAAAAACCATAAAGAAAAAATATTTTTTTGTAAAAAAATGATTAATTTTGAATTTTGGTAACTAATACTAGGCACTAACCTTTATATTCCAATTATAATCTTTTGTACAGGTAAAAGTGTAATGGATACATACAGATGATTGAAAATTTTGGGCCCCTTGTCTCCTAATTCCAATTCCAATTGATAAAAATTACCTCACCAATCTTGGAAAATCTTCTAAAACCAATCACTTTTAAAAAATAGAATTAATTAACACTTTTAATCACAACTAACATTTTTAAATGAGATCCGCACGTAAGTAATTTCAGTATTTCACAGATCCAACACCTTACTGGTGATTCAATGATAAGAGACAATTATATTTTAGTGCGTCCCCACCTTGCATCTTGACCGTCTTTGTATCCTGAAAATCTTTCATAATAATTTGCATAAAATAGAAATAATAAATAAGCATAGGGAAAATTGGGTGAGTAGTGAGTAATGTAGCACATTTTTTTAAATCTTTTTTGTGCCCTTTAGTGCCATTATAATAAAAATAAAATAAAGATCATTAAAAAATTGGTGGTAAAATTAAATTATTTTTTAATCTAAATATTTTTTAACGATTGTTTGTGTCTCATTCGTGCTAGATGACGGCGTAGAAAAAGCCTTATTAATATTTTCAAAAATTAAAATTTTTTGTCATTAACCAGAACACAAACATTGACAATTCACATTAAAAAAATCGGTAAAATGGTTGTAATCTATTTTTAATAATTTTAAGTTTTGAAAAAAACTTATGGCACTAACAAGCTTAGCAAAGGATATTTCCCCGTGTACTTTGTCCATAAGAAAATCCAAATTTAAAAACGTTTTTTGCTAACACTTTAAAATATCAACATGAATATTTGTACACAATAAGATATAATTATAAAAATGCTGCAACAGCTTATTTATTTGGATATAACTTTTGAATTACCTCCCCAAAATTTCACGAATTTTCCATAAAATTAGTACTTTTTGGGAACCTTTTTCGGGAACTTCAAATTAAAATGTAGACATAAAGCTATTACAACATACTACTATGAAAAACGGACGAATAAAACTATATTATAATATTCTAACTAAAATGTTTTCCTCAATATTTTTTTAATCAAGATCTACTTTTTTAGCTCCAAAAGGAATACTATCCTGATAAATGATAAATTAAGGGTTTCAATTGATAAATTAGGTATACATTTTTTAAATTAATTCCAAGTTTTTTTAAAGCTGGGGAATTTTGATTAGTTTTGATAAAAAAATTTTGACGAACGACAATTTTATTTTCGCTCTGTTTATACAGGGTGTACAAAAAGTTCAGGAACGCCCGTTTATTTTTCAAATAAAAGTTGTAGAATTGTATTAAATATATAAATACAGGGTGATGATGAAGTTTGGAACCTTATTCATAACTGCCGTATTTAATTGTTTTGAGAAAATCGCTCGGACAGGTCAATTTTAGTTTCTAAAATGCCATCTCTTGATATAAAAAAAATATTATTGATGTCACTGGTGCTTTAACAATGACGCCATCAGCGATTTTTTTAAATGGAAGTCCTCCCTTTTTTACTCATTATCGATAGAAATTCATATCACTTAAACAATGATATAAAAAACAATTACATTTTTAAACAAATTTTTGAATAAAAAATCTTAATTCAAAAAAGGAAATTTTTATTTTAACGAAAAAAGTTTTATAAAAATAAATTAAAATGAATTTGAAGTTACCAATAATAACAAAAGAAAGTAAATGTTTAAATAATGCGCATTCTAATGCAAATGAAAAATGTTAAATGAATTTAATAAAATTTAATAAATAGTCTTGAAAAACTAATTTTTTGATTCCATTTAAATGTAAGGAAATTTACAAAAAATAAAATTTCATTCATTCAAATATTTCAAATTTAATAGCACAAATTTATTTTAAGTTTATATTAAAAAATTTTTAAACGAAAATTTGTTTACAAATGCAACAATTTTTTTATATCATCGTTTAAGTGACATTAATGTCTATCAAAAACCAGTGAAAAAAGTGGGGGTTTCCATTTAAAAAAATCGATGATGACATCATTGCTAAATCACCAGTGATGTCATTAATATTTTTATTATACTAAGAGATGGGATTTTAAAAACTAAAATTGACCTGTCCAAGCGATTTTCTCAAAAAGATTAAATACGGCAGTTATGAAGCTGTTGCAGAGGGGGATGTTACAGCTGCAATCGATTATACATATATAATATGTATGTATAATCGGCTACATGGAGGAAGATGAATACCAGTTTAATCTGACTGAAATCCTTCAAGGCTATTCGCAGTACGTTCCACCGATAGCAACAATCAAAAAAAGACTTTTCGAGAAATATGACGATAATATAATTATACCCAGGATTTCAGCAGGAAATAAACATAAAAGTACAATAGTATGTTTCAAAAATACTGGGTACTCAATACTGTCAGACAACTGGTACGCCTCAAGGAAACAGAACAAACAAGAAGAAGGTCTTCGCGTGACTCAAACTTGTGCAGACTAAGTAAGAGCTGAAATTCGATCGAAAGCATACGATCTCAAAAATTATCCTAAACCCGTTGGTTTCTTTTGGATAACATTGATGACGATATTCCTGAATCTCTTTTGCTGCTTCTGTAAATAATAACTGTCCCAAGTTCCTGAAGGAATAAAAACTTGGACAAATGAGTAGAAGCCAAAACTGCTGTACGTGTCAAAGCAATCGCTCACGAAATTATCGCTGCCACAAAGCCAACCAAGATCATTCATGTCTCCTCTGCAGATCGAACTTGTAGCATTTCTGCATAGAAAATATATGATTCGCGAGATTTGCTGGATGTTCTGATAGCGCTAGGATTTTGCAGCTCATATATGAATGTAAAAAATTCGAATTATCTTGCATGCAACAACCTACGTCAGATATGCCAAGAAACAGTTTTCTTCAATTTGTGTTTGATAATGCCGATGTGAACATAGACACGATTGATGGTTTGAATACTTTCATGCCTTTGGAAAGTTATTCAAAAATTAATCAGTATATACAGAATAAATAATTTACATAGACAATTTTTTACTCTAGTTTTCTCCAACATCTTGAGGTTTAAATTTAAAAGTTAGATACTCAATCGATGCAGAATTTAACGCTATTAAACTTATATTATAGCCATTTTTAAGTTGTTACATTCATTAGAAAGTTATTCGATGCTAAATTTCGGTATATCCGAAAGAAAATTTTTGTTTTTCCAAGGGGGCAATTTTTGACTCTAGTTTTCTCCAACTTCTTGAAGCCTGAATTCAAAAGTTGGGTACTCAATCGACGCAGAATTTAACGATTTTTAAAATTGCAAAGAATAGTATTTTCCTCCAGACGCATAATTTTGGCTGTATTTAAAAAAAAACTGCAAAATTACCGAAAATTTCTTGGTTTTTTCTACACAGCACATTAGAGCATTGCACGAAAAGTGGGGCAAACTCAATATGTTCTTTTTTTATGAAAAGTAAAGTGATTAAAACGATTTCCAGCTTTCCTCTAATTTTTTCGAAGTAGATCATGTTTTTGAGCTTATTTGACTGGCCTATTTGGGGCACTATTTATATTTTATCGGATGCTCTCGAAACCACTCGTCAATTTTCGTACGTCACTCGAAAATTTAGACTAATGACATTCATCGGTGAAAATTATTAAAAATGAAGTTTTTCTCGCAAATATTTTCACTTTTATTTTCGCACACGGCCTCGCAAACCCTAGCGCCGCGCCGGTCCTGTCCTAATATTTGTATGATTTGGATGACGCAAATGTGGAAACCTCTCAGCATAAACACGTGCTGCGTGCCCATTTGCCGATGATGGTAATGATTTAATTTTTCCCTTTAAGAGACCAATGGTCACTTTTATTTGCAAATTTTTTTTCGTTAAATTTGTTAATTATGTAAGATATTGCATAAATATTTTAATGAAAGTTGTTTCTTTTTAAAAGACCTTTCCAACGATACCATACTCGACCTATGTTGCCTTTTGAAATTTCAAAGTATGGATTCCTTGGTTCACTTATTATTTTCCGGAACAATCCGAAAAAAAATATGCAAACAAGTGACAATTGGTCTCTTAAAGGGAAAAATTAAATCGTTACCATCATCGGCAAATGGGCAAGAGAGATTTTTTTAAATAGAAACTCTTTTTTGAATTTATTATCGCTTAATTCGTTAAAAATAATCAATTTTTTTTTTATTTTTAGAATTAAGGAAAATACATAACCTAGAAAAGTTGATTATTTATAAGAAGCAAAACGAAAAATGCAAAACTTACAAGTTTCCATTTAAAATTCATAATTGCCTCTACCCTTACCCATATTAAGGATGATGGTAGTGTTTTAATTTTTCCATAATTTAAGAAACCATTTGTCACTTGTTTGCTTATGTTTTTTCATTTAATTTTTTAATTATGCAAGATATTAAAAAAATATTTTAATAAAAGTTGTTTCTTTTTAAAAGACCTTTTAAATGATACCATACTCGACCTATGTTGCCGTTTAAAAAATCAAAGTTACCTCCGATTCCGGGCACTTCCGGTTTGTTCCTGAAAATAATAAGTGCACCAATGGATTCTTTGGGTTCACTTTGGTAGTTAAAATTTTTATTCTTTCTATGTGCGACAAACTGTTTTCGAGATATAGGGCTGTTACGGGTGGTCTGACTCACCCTGTATAATAATTTTTTAGATTTATATTTATGACCGTTTTCACCAACGATTCCTAAAGGCCGATTTATAACGTTACCAATAACCGAGGACACAGAACCTGAAATTCGAGATCAACATAATCATTTTTTCTAATTTATAACGTTACCTAAAACCCAGTGTCAACCTAGTGTCAACTGTAATTTTCTCAACAACCCGTTAAATATATTAACTGTTAATAAAAAAACAGCCAAACATAAACGAAATAAACACAAACATAAACAAAGCACAAAATTGGTTTTGACGGAATATAAAATTGTGTTTACAATTCTCCTAGAAGCTCAATTCTTCAAAATCAAACGAATAGTATTATTTTAAAACCGAACAAAAACAATGTTACAATTTTATTAATAAATTTTCAAATATTAACGCCAATTCGTTCAGATTCGGAACCATTCGGAACCACAAATAAACTACCAACCAACTTCACTCCCGTTTACTGCGCATGTGCAGAAGTACCTAGGACCCAGAAATAAAATAAATTCATTTCTTATGTCGGGGATTTTATGTTTGTTTTATAAATGAAAGTATTGAAATTGTATAGTTGATATTTTCGGGTTCTAGGTCGTAGGTTATTGGTAACTTTATAAATCGACCAAAGCGGGATTACTATGAAGGCTAATGGCTAATGAGGCTATAGCTTCAAAAGTTCGGCCCTTCAAAAATGCAGACTTCCTGAAAAATGTCAAAATTCATATACTACCCTTAAAAAATACATAGTACTTGAGTAGAATTTGCATTTCTGCTCCTAAGACGTACGAAGTATACCCGATTGTTACCGATTTATGTCGAAAATGTACGAACACTAGTTACAGTCTGTCAAGTATTACGGATGGCTGTACTTTATTAACATTTGAAGAAAAAGAATATTTTTTATTATTGTATTTGTATTTTTTGTTTGAGCGTCAACTGAGGTAAGGTTTTATAAAATTCATCAGACTCTAATGCAACTTCTACATCGTCTTCGTCTTCTGACTCTATTTCCGTTTTCCCTTTAGGAGTTTTTGGCTTTGAGTTTTTATTTTTCTTCTTCTTTTACATTGATCCACCACTTGTAGATATTCGGCTAGTTTCTTTTCAAGCTGTTCCAAAAAGGAATCTCTAACAATCATGATCAACAGTTTTATTCTCGGGCAGTCTGTCAAGTAACTTTTGTTTGTTCAAAGGATGTTTTCCACATTTTTCAAACCCAGCTACCAAATTATTCATGAGAATTAGCAATATTGGGAACACATCTTTAGGAATATAAGCATATTTGCTCTTTTGATTGGGCCAAAGAATGTCACATCCCACGGTTGTGTAAAATGAGTGCTGTTTGGTGGGAGACACACAATTAGTTTCACCCAGCTCCAAAACGAGGGTACTTATGTGGGAAGATTGATTGTCTCCTATTAGGACAATTAGCCCAGTAAGTTGTTTCCTAACATAACGTAGAAAATATGAGATTCTAACAAATCTTCGATCCATAACGCGTGAAACCATCCGTTTTTTGACCAGTTGTAGCGAGCACCATCAGGGTCATTTTCAGCCCTGTACACAACATAGGGTGGAATAATATCACTACTAAACTATCCACAAAACATTAGAGAAGAAGAAGCCTGCTAAAGTTACATATGTATATTTTCAGCATATTCAGTGGCTTCTGCATTCACTTCTGCCCTTACCTTTTTTTATGTTTTTCTCATTCAAAATGACAAATTTTCATGCCTCCTTAAAAGAAACTTTGTCTACCCATAACCAGGCAAGTTTTGCTTAAACTGGGGGACAACTACCCCTTTTTTTATCTGGATAACCAAGCTCTATTTGATAACTAAGAGCTCTCGCGCCATTTTCGGGACACCCTGTATACTAATAAAAGAAAAATTGGAATTATTTATTTCGGTCTTTACTTTTTATTAGCCTCAGGCCAAGATCGCCCCTAATCCGGCTCTGAAATCGGCCTTAAAACTTAGCATAGATAATATAGATAGCTAACTGTAATACAAATTTTTTTGCCGGCGACACCAGCGCTCGTAGTAAAAATCCCAGGAACTAATCGCAATAAAAATGACGGGAGATTTAAAATTCCGATAAATTTAATTTTTTATTAATGAAAATTATTTGAATTTTAAATTTTAACTTTTTGTTAACTACTATCTCAATGCAATATTTAACAAAAAGAAATTGATTTGTGTATTTTTTGAAACTAATTTAAAAATAAAAATACCTTTTACTTTGTACTAATTTTTATTAATAATTATTATAATACAATTTAATTATACATGCAAATTAAAAACAGTTTACAAAAATTATTATTTTTGGCTCAATATCAAAGTAAGTAAATATTCCTTTGGAGTGAAGAAATGTTTTGATAGTATAATAAAAAAACATGGATATTAAATATTAAGTTCACAGGTAGTACACCCTACAGTTCAGTCTTTCAAAATTTGTGCATAATGTTTTGAAGACAATTCTATATTATCAAGTAATTTTAGGCATAATTATTTGTAAATTGATAGATTACTGCAAAATAGGCTTGTATTACCCTCTGTCCAGTAAATATTCAATAAGATTCGCTTTTAGCCTTAGTGGAGTAATACAAGCTATAGTGTTAAACAAATTCAAAGCTAAATTTAAAATTACCAAAAAGTCTTCAATTTTTTACAAAGATGGTCCAGTTTCTTTATCATTGTTCGGAAATAAAGTGAATTCCACCTCTGGACAAAGCCACGAACATGTAATTTTTATTGGATCTGATTAAAAATATTATTAAAACAGATACCCACTAAACATTGCCGTGACATTTATATAGCATATATGTATGTAGTTTACAAAGAATTTGCTTATGTTAAATAAAAATATATTAAGTACATTAATTTTATTTAAATAGCATATGCATTTATGATTTCCATCTACTAATATACATTTTATATAAAATCGTCGTAATCTAATTTTATATAATATTATTTATATAGAAAGTACATCATCTTTATATCTTGCCAAAAATGTAAACCAGCTTATGTACAAGTGAAGGACATCTGATATGCAGACAGTACATTGTGATTCAATGTAATAATTACGTTAATATGAGGTATGTATGTACAGTTGCTCCCAGCTGGAAGTAGGACAAAAGTAATCACGATCGCGTATTCTTTGTCCTACTTCCAGCTGGAAGCAACTTTACATAGCGGTGTATATTGGATCACGTGAACGACGCGATGGACCACAGCGCAGAGCTCGACATCCATCATATGCATCGTACTCGATAGATCACGATAGATAAGTGTGTAACAACTTTGAGTTTAGAGTCTGTGTTATTACTGTCATAGATAACATAGGTATATTATATTATAGTTATATTATCTGTGATTTCTGTTAATTTAGGTGAATAATTAAAACGTGGTAAGTAAAATTCTAACCATAAAAATATACAACCTCAAAATGGCGCCAAATTAAATAAATAATAATATATTTTTATGTAATATATTTAATGTGTAGTAAATATTATTCTATCATAAATTATAAAAACTGAATCGAAATTTTTATTATTTTATTAGAAATCAAAATTATATTTACAATTTTTTATAATTGGAGAGTACCTAAAAACCAACATTAAAATAGTTAAATTACTCCTATTATTTTCTTCTTTGAGATTATATACCGGGTGGAAATGAAAACCGGGTCACCTCTATAACTTTTTTATTTATGAATAGAAAAATTTGAAATTTGGCTATGTTCTATGGTTCAAAAAAACAAATTTTATGTGCATTTTTTATTTTCGAAATCACTTCCGGTTTCACCGGAAACACCATGAACTTTGTTTTTTTAAATGTAACATCCCATATTTTTATTCATGGCTTAAAATACTTTTAAAAAAGAAGTATTTTTGAGATATTAGTTTTTATTTTTTGCGAAAAAAAAAATTTTTTCAAAAAAAAAGAAAAAGGTTTTCGAAGTCGGTGAAAAGTACCAAAACTAATTCTAAATAATTCAAATACCTAAATAAAATTGTAATTTGAAAAAAAATTTAAGTGGTTTTTGAACTATTAATTTTTAAACTTAGTTAATGAAGATTTTATCAAATATCTCACTTTTTTTAAAGGCAGTGATGCCGGGTCATTCGACTTTTTAAAAAGAAGATTTTATAGCGATTATTTTGGTACCCCATATGTAGGGGTATTATTTTGCATGTGCCTGTAAAATTATTTATTTCTTAAGTTGGAAAATACTAGCTATTAAGTATCTTTATTACAGGCACATGCAAAATAATTCCCCTACATATGGGGTACCAAAATAATCGTTATAAAATCCTCTTTTTAAAAAGTCGAATGACCCGGCATCATTGCATTTAAAAAAAGTGAGATATTTGATAAAATCTTCATTAACTAAGTTTAAAAATTAATAGTTCAAATACCACTTAAATTTTTTTTCAAATTACAATTTTATTTAGGTATTTGAATTATTTAGAATTAGTTTTGGTACTTTTCACCGACTTCGAAAACCTTTTTTTTTTTGAAAAAAATTTTTTTTACAAAAAAAATAAAAACTAATATCTCAAAAATACTTCTATTTTAAAAGTATTTTAAGCCATGAATAAAAATATGGAATGTTACATTTAAAAAAACAAAGTTCATGGTGTTTCCGGTGAAACCGGAAGTGATTTCGAAAATAAAAAATGCACGTAAAATTTGTTTTTTTGAACCATGGAACATAGCCAAATTTCAAATTTTTTTATTCATAAATAAAAAAGTTATCGAGGTGACCCGGTTTTCATTTCCACCCGGTATACTTGAATTTATATTGTAATTATTTTATTTTTTATTATTCTTTTTAAATTAATTAATTGGGCAATTGGGAATTTTAAGTGAATAATTCATACTAAATTTTTACATGTAAAAATTTTTTTGGAATTTCAAAAAGACTTTCCACACTTTTATATTTATAATGTGTTGATATAAAGCTATATAATAAATAATTCTAATAACTTATAATTTGCAGAAGTCATCATATCGCAATACCAGAATACAACTGTAAAATTATTTGAAAGAGTATGGTTTATAATTTGGTTTAAATGGAACAAAATAAAATAAATCTTTAGTGAAGCACATAATAATATAATATATTGTATATATATGTTCATATGCATATATTTATTATATAATCATATTTATGTAATACCTACTTAAATATGTGTATGTAATAATAATATAAGTACATTTATATATTATGTACTTAAATAAACAATGTAATAATTACATCATTATTAGGTATTTTGGTAGCTGACATTTTACACCTCAGGATTATATAAATATTACTTTACATGCGATGTAAATTCTACATACAATCTACATGTTTTTGTTTACTGGGTAATAATATTAACTTAATACTACTTACTAGGTAAATTTATTGTCGGCACTAAATCCTTCGGTATGTGGGTTCCCTTGGGTAGATTCCCAGTAAACCAATTTGTAACTTATATATAAAATACACATAGATAGCTTGTAAATTCTTCTATGTAGCTAATTTAACGTAAAATATATGTATATTTTACATATATAATATTATATTATTTTCTCTATGTAAATAATAAGTAAAATTTATAATGTGTTATTTATATAGAATTATTTACATATACAATTCATAAGTTCGTATATTTATATTTTATATATAAATAATAATGTATTATTAATGTAAAATATCGCCTGTGTTATTTACATTAGACATTTAATGTAAAATATACCTACATAAATTATTTACATATATTCTTTATGTAAATAATTCATACATAAAATATAAAATAAAATATCTTTTATTAGAAAAATGTATGGAAGTTGGGTTAGAATTTATTTATTTTGTTATAAATAATTTTAACTACTTAATTTTTATATTTAATTTCTTTTTTTTGAATATTTTTAAAGTTTAAATTTTTTTTTAAATTAGGCGAGAAGGCTTAAAATTTATTGTTTATTTTGTTATAACTTTTTTTAACTTGACTAATTTATATTTATGAATATTCAATATATTTATGAAAATAATATATAAAAATCCTGGCCAAGGATATTATGCATAAAATAATAAAAGCAAAATATACTGCAAAATTGCGCTACTATTTTTTTATTAAGGGGAATCATATAGGGGAAGTATTTTGTAAAAAAAGTTGCCTAAAAACTGATACAGCAGCGACACATACAGGGTGGTGATAAAGTTTGGAACCAAGGTCATAACTTCCGTAAAAATTTTTTTTGTAAAAATCGCTCGGATAGGTCAATTTTTGTTTTAAAAATGCCATCTTTTTGGAATGAAAAAAATATTCATGACGTTACTGATAACTTAACTATGACGTCATCATCAATTTTTTAAAATGGAAACTCCTACTTTTTTTACACATTTTTCATAGACCTTTTTATCATATTAATGATCACATAAAAATATTTACAAAAATTTCAACCATTTTTGAAAAAAAAAATAAATTTACTCAAACAAATTATTATTGAAAATATTCGAATATTCTTCTTTACACAATTGGAATTTTCTTAAAACTAATTTTAAATAACTTTTAATGAAAAAGGTAATTAAAATAAAATGTTTGAGTAATTATAAACTTTAAATAAAATTGTAATTTATTATAAATTTGAAAAGGCTTTTGATATTCAAAATTTATTGAAATAAAAATTGCCTTTATAAAAGTGCTTTAGTTGACGTTATTTTGTATGGCAAATAAAATTTTAAATCCATTTACCAATGCTTGAATAGCTTACTTCGTTTGTTTAATAATAATCAACAATTATTAAGTTTTGCGAAATTAAAAATGCCTCGTTTAAACGATCGCGAAAGAATCGAAATTTTAATTATGGTAGGATACAGCGATAGAAAAAGAACCAAAGGGGAAGCTTGTGCTTTGTTTAATGAGCAATATCCAAATAGACCGCAAATCTCAAGATCTACAGAAAGTAAGTTAGTTACCAAATTTGCAGAAACAGGATCTGTAGGAGATTTGCCTCGACAAGGACGGCCTCAAGTGAATGAAGAAACCAAATTAAATTTATTACTTGCGATTCAAGAAAATCACAATATTTCAACAAGAGATATTTCAAGAAATAATAATGTGGATCATTCCTATGTCGCAAAATTATTAAAAAAGGAAAAGTATCACCCATACAAAATAAAACTCATACAAGAGTTAAATGAAGATGATCCCGATCGCCGACTGCAATTTTGTGAAGAAATGATGGCCCGATGTGATCAAAATCCAAATTTTTTTAGTAGTATATTTTTTTCCGATGAAGCTACCTTTCAATTGAATGGATCAGTGAATCGACATAATTGTAGGTATTGGTCACAGGAAAATCCTCATTGGGCCGTAGAATCCCATAGTTAAAGACAGGGAAAGTTAAATGTATGGGTGGGCATGATTGGCAGACGTTTTATAGGACCTTACTTTTTTAATGAAAACCTTACTGCCGAAAGATTCTTGAATTTATTGCGGACTGATTTGCTACCAGTTTTATTTCGTATTTTCCCCAATTATGAAAATCGCAACATTCCTAACCAAAACATTTGGTTTCAACAAGATGGGGCTCCTCCACACTTTGGCAGGGCGCACAGTGTGTCGTTTTCACGATCTAGTTGGACAAAACTCAAATTTCGTACTTTTCCAAACAGGTTTAATTAATACGTTAATTAGTAGTAGATAACTTATATTTGATTGTGATGAGGTTTAATTACCGAGAAATTGCCCCTAACAAAAGATACAAGGATTATAAGGGCCGTCTACCTGAATTTTCTCGACTAAATGCACCACGCGCACGCATCATTCGTCTGACTTTGCTCTATGAATTTTATTGTTTAATTGTGATTTTGTGGTAATTTTATTTTTAAGTGACTACTAATAAGGTAAGTTTGCTAAAAAAAATTTTTATTAATGTTTGTGTTTTATTGTAAACTCAATGAGAAGATATCAAGGAAATTTTTTAGTAAAAATGACAGGGTTTTCTTGAGTTTTAGTTTATTTTTCCGCATTATTCCGATTACATATTAGACTCTAATGAAAGATCCACTTATAAGCTATACGAAACATGTTTTTTTTCTTGCGAAAATTTGCGAAATTCATAGATTTTTTCCCTTTTTCAGAATGACTTCTTTAATTCCGCGACGATCTTTTTTTGACGTTTGGTTTGCTAACGCAAAAGATTTCAAACTGGATGCCTTATTGAGTTTTATTATTGAAGAACTTGGTGACCCAACCCTCTCTGATGACGATTTAAGGAGTATTAAAGCTACTATTCGCAATAATTGCTCCAAAATTGATGAAAAATGGGCGAAATCTGGAAGACATCGAGGTCGCTTTTTAAAAGCACATTCTTCGTGGCTAGATGAAAATATTTCGTTTGCGGTTATTGTCATTGAACCTACCCAATATGTAGCAACTCCTAGAACGAGTAACCAACCCGGAAGACCACAAAAGGACTTTGAAGCTCCAAGCGAAAAAACAAAAAGGCGACGAATTCAACATCTGCTTGAATCTTCGAACGAGGAAGAATTATTGATGGCAACTGAAGTTCAGCTTCGCCAGGCAGGAAAAAGAGATTCGGCATCCATTGTAAAGGAGCTTTGTTTTAGTTCACCTCATAGAGGTACTAATATAAAAAAAGCGCGACAGTTTGTAGCATGCCCAAAACAAGATGGACTGTCAGAAAATCAAGCTCTCGCGATGATGATCGATGCGAATCTTTCAACACATCAGTATAATATTATACGCGATCAAGCAAAAGCAGTAAATAGCACAATTTATCCATCTTACTACAAAATTAAAGAGGCAAAACGGGAGTGCTATCCTAGTGATATTGAAATTACAGAGAAGCAAGCTGAAATCAAATTACAATCTTTGATGGATCACACGATTACACGACTGTGCAAGGTACAAGAAGAGGACCTGAAGACTATAACTAATTTGAAAAGTCTTGATATAATTATAAAATGGGGTTGTGATGGCGCGGAACAAACTACATATAAACAGAAATTTTCCGAAGAACATTGCAGTGATGCCAGTTTATTCAGCATTTCGATGGTGCCAATCCAAATGTATGCAACGAATGACGAAAGCATCAAAACTATTGTATGGCAAAATCCTTCCACATCTTCTACGAGATATTGCAGACCCATAAAGTTTGTATTTGCCAAGGAAACTGTGGATTTGATTGTTGCAGAAGTTGGCAAAGTTAAGGAGGAGGTAACTTCATTGACACCTACTAAAATTATAAAAGCAACATTAATATTTTGTACGATTGATGGCAAAATTTGTAATGCTGTAGCTTCGTGTGCATCAACACAAACTTGTTACTTATGTGGTGCAAAGCCTAGGGAAATGAATAATGAAAGGGTTATGTTAGAAAAGACAGTAAATAGCGAATTTCTTTCTCTTTCCCTTTCTCCTCTGCACGCTTGGATAAGATTCTTCGAGTGTATTTTACATATATCTTATCGCCTTGATATAAAAACATGGCAGGCTAGGGGACAGGAGCATAAAAATAAAGTGGCAGAAAAAAAGAAAAGTGTTCAAGAAAAGTTTAGACGTGAGTTAGGCTTATTAGTGGATATGCCTAAACAAAAAACAGGTAATACAAATGATGGGAACACGGCCCGTAAGTTTTTTAGAAATGCTGAAATTTCAGCTGAAATAACAGGTGTAAATATTGAGCTAATCAAGCGCTTCCGTGTCATATTAGAGTGCATCAATAGTGGATTACCTATCGATATTAATAAATTCCATGAATACACTAAGACAACAAGAGAATCGTATATTATGGAATATTCATGGTATTCAATGCCTGTAAGCGTACATAAAATCGGCCAACTTTCGGAAGAAGCTCTAGAAGCTAGAAACAAAGATAACAGGAAATTCAGAGAATTATTTACCAGAAAAACATCAAGAGTTGATACGAACAGGGATTTAATAAATAGATTGCTCATTTCATCTGATCCAGTAATTGCCAGTTTACGAGCTCCTCCAAAAACTGTACGTGGCCAAATTATTCCGGAAGTACGCGAACTTCTTGAGATGGAAATGGAATCTTCATCTGAACCAGAGGAATTGGGACAGTCAGATTATGAATATGATGCAGATTCTGACTAAGGATTTATTGTAATTTTTTTTTTGTATTTTTATCGACTTATTTGATTTTCAAATTTCAAAAATTAATAATTTTTTTAATTTTTTAATTTAATTTAATTTATTTTATGTTTTATATTGATTGAAATTTCATAAAATATATTTTTTATTATTTACTACGGTGTTTTACTTGCCTTAATTGAGTTAAATAATTTTGTCCAGCTAGATCGTGAAAACGACACACTGTGGGGCGGTGCGAGAATTCCTTAACACCACGTTTCCCAACAAATGGATAGGTCGGAGGGGACCAATTGAGTGGCCTCCGCGATCTCCCGACCTAACGCCCTTTTTTTTATGGGGACATTTAAAATCAAAAGTTTATTTCAATAGACCTAATAATTTACAAGAATTGGAGTTTAGAATTAGGACGGAATTGCAACAAATTGACGAAGAAGCTATTAACAATATATAAATGGTCAATGGGGGAACAATTTGAACATTTTCGTTAAAATTTGTTACTTGTAAATTAAAAATTTACTTTTTTTTTGTAGTATTTTCATTGAGAATTAATAATTTTTTTTTTAAGTAAATTTATTTATTTTTTTCAAAAATGGTTGAAATTTTTTTAAATATTTTTATGTGATCATTAATATGATAAAAAGGTCTATGAAAAATGTGTAAAAAAAGTAGGGGTATCCATTTAAAAAAATTGATGATGACGTCATAGTCAAGTTATCAGTGACGTCATGAATATTTTTTTCATTCCAAAAGATGGAATTTTTAAAGCAAAAATTGACCTGTCCGAGCGATTTTTACAAAAAAATTTTTTACGGAAGTTATGACCTGGGTTCCAAACTTTATCACCACCCTGTATATTAAAAATCCTATGAACATATGGACGACGTTTTTTATATGAGAGATATCCTACCCTGAAACTTAGGCATTGCTTATAGCGCTAGTTGCTAGGTATTATTAATAGTTTAATAAAAAATACCTTGCAACTAGCGCTATAAGCAATGCCTAACCCCCTTATTCAGTAACTCTTAACGACAAGTGAACGACTCGTTACTGAACGATAATCGTTATTTTAAAGGTTTCGCTATTCTCTAAAAATTTTTTCTCGTTTATGAACGATACAATCGTTCAACTATTATCGTTCATCTTTCGTTATTCAACGTCAGACTGGAAGTTATCGTTTGCTAACGTTTTGAAAATTTAAATCGATTTTTTTCTATATACAAATATAAATATAACACAATAATGGAATATGCACTTCTTTTATTAGCAGAAGAAGTACAAAGAAGGTGATAATATCTAAAAAAATACTTTTACTATAAATAGGTAGTAATTAAAGATTAAGTTTATTTCTTTTTTGTGGCTTTACCTTAAATTAAAAAAATTTAATATTTTCTTTAGAGAAGAATCTAGAAATTTGAAAAGGCAAACGAGGGATAATTCAAATCCTTTTGAATTACCAGAGAATATTTTTCGTTAACTGTATAGACGACTCCCTAGATATCTGTGTTTTCAATTATTTAATGAGATTCAACCTTATTTACAACCAACAAAAAGAAGAACGAAAATTCCACCTGTTATAAAATTTGTTACCGCTATGCTTATTTTTGTCCATGGCAGTTATCAAAAAAGTGTAGAAGTAGACTACCATTGTGAATTATCTCAGGCTTCAGTGAGTAGATCTATATCTGAAGTAACAAATGTAATAAACGGGCACCTGGCGAATAACTATATTAAATTTCCCACTACTTTACAAAATATTACTAGAGTGAAACAGGGAATTTTCGAAAAGTATCAGTTTTCAGGAATAATTGGGTGCATCGATGGTACTCACATTGCAATAGTTCCTCCACCAGCTAATGATGCAAATTACCCAGGAAATTTATTTATTAATAGAAAAACGTTCTACAGTATAAACGTATAATTATATGTGATTCTGATTTAAAAATTTTGAATATGAATCCACGATACCCTGGATCAGTTCATGGTTCGGCAATTTGGATGATGAGTGAGATTAACACATTCCTCGGTAATAAAACGGAGGATTTTTCTCCAATTCATCCAAATAGAGTTCATACTGCTGATATTGTTTTAATATATCGTACTTTTTATTCGATTTTTTTCAATATTCATTATAACTTCTATCTATGATTTTAACAGCACTTTCAACTTTTTTGCAAAAAACTCACTCGTTTTTAAGTTTATATACAACGCTTACCCACTTATTCGCTAAATTGACGTTAGTGAACGAGTCGTTCACGAACGATAATCGTTAGGAAAAATTTTAACGTTACGTATAACGACAATCGTTAAAATTGTATTCTCTATCGCCGTTCGTTCGACATTTAAACGAAAGGTTAAGATATTCGAACGTTTTTAATAAGAATAGTAGAAAAAAGGGGGCTGTTAGTTATAATTGTCAGTGCCAAATTGTGTGTTTAAATTGCAATTTTATACCTAATATGCAACAAAACATCAAGAAATTTTTTATTTCAAACTAAAATTGAAAACGGTAACATATTATAATGAGTATAATCAAAAAGGTTTTCATCGGTTGTAGATGTTCCTATTTTTGCCACCAGGGGACGCACATAATTTTAAAATGGCGTAATTATTTTATTGAAATTAATCCGATTAAGCGTTGTTTATAAACTTAAAAACGAGTGAGTTTTTTGCAAAAATGTTGAAAGTCTCTCTATTTGGATGAATTGGAGAAAAATCCTCCGTTTTATTACCGAGGAATGTGTTAATCTCACTCATCATCCAAATTGCCGAATCATGAACTGATCCAGGGTATCGTGCATTCATATTCAAAATTTTTAAATGAGAATCACATATAATTTGTACGTTTATACTGTAGAACGATTTTCTATTAATAAATAAATTTCCTGGGTAATTTGCATCATTAGCTGGTGGAACTATTGCAATGTGAGTACCATCGATGCACTCTAGTAATATTTTGTAAAGTAGTGGGAAATTTAATATAGTTATTCGCCAGGTGCTCGTTTATTACATTTGTTACTTCAGATATAGATCTACTCACTGAAGCCTGAGATAATGCACATTGGTAGTCTACTTCTACACTTTTTTGATAACTGCCATGGGCAAAAAAATGCATAGCGGTAACAAATTTTATAACACGTGGAATTTTCGTTCTTCTTTTTGTTGGTTTTGTAAATAAGGTTGAATCTTATTAAATAATTGAAAACACAGATATCTGGGGAGTCTATACAGTTGACGAAAAATATTCTCTGGTAATTCAAAAGGATTTGAATTGTCCCTCATTTGCCTTTTCAAATTTCTAGATTCTTCTCTAAAGAAAATATTAAATTTTTTTAATTTAAGGTAAAGCCACAAAAAAGAAATAAACGTAATCTTTAATTACTGCCTATTTATAGTAAAAGTATTTTTTTAGATATAATTACCTTCTTTGTACTTCTTCTGCTAATAAAAGAAGTGCATATTCCATTATTGTTTTATAGAAAAAAATCGATTTAAATTTTCAAAACGTTAACAAACGATAATTTCCAGTTTGACGTTGAATAACGATAGATGAACGATAATAGTTGAACGATTGTATCGTTCATAAACGAGAAAATTTTTTTAGAGAATAGCGAAACCTTTAAAATAACGATTATCGTTCAGTAACGAGTCGTTCACTTGTTGTTAAGAGTTAGTGAATAAGGGGGTTAATCGGATTAATTTCAATAAAATAATTACGCGATTTTAAAATTATGTGCGCCCCCTGGTGGTGAAAATAGGAACCTCTAAAGCCGATGAATACCTTTTTGATTATACTCATTATAATATGTTATCGTTTTCAATTTTAGTTTGAAATAAAAAATCTCTTGATGTTTTGTTGCATATTAGGTATAAAATTGCAATTTAAACACACAATTTGGCACTGACAATTATAACTAACAGCGCCCTCTAGCTGCTATTCTTATTAAAAGCGTTCAAATATCGTAACCTTTCGTTTAAAGTTCGACTTACGGACGAGCGGCGATAGAGAATACAATTTTAACGATTGTCGTTATACGGAACGTTAAAATTTTTCCTAACGATTATCGTTCGTGAACGACTCGTTCACTAACGTCAATTTAGCGAATAAGGGGGTAAGTTTTAGGAATCGTTGGTGAATACGGACATTAGTATATTACATCTTTTAGTAATATTTTATCTCTTTCTACCTATATTACATTTTTCTTTGGTTTGTAACTAGGGTTGAGTAAACCGATTGATCTTTTAGCGGAATAAACACTTCGCCGTTTTAGATAGAAGAGTACCGATTCCAAAAAACCTCTATAACTATCGCGGGATAAACATATAGTGGCATCTTAGTAAAGACGTCAGTGTTATCTATCAATTGATGCATTAGTTGACTACATCATGTAAATTATTAAATAAAATAACTTTTATAATGTATAAATTATGAAATTAAGTTTCTGGAGGTTTTGTTTCTTCGAAGATAAATATTATTTTTTGAAATAAAATTGACGAATTCTGAAATTAAATTGATTAATCTGAAATACAATTGATATGCTTTCTCTTTTTGAAAAACAATTGGAAAAGGTGTGGGTCCAGCGTTTGACGTTTGTGCACCCTGTATATATTTAATGTGCCGTACTACAGAACTCTTGAATTCTATTGTGTTCGTTGCTTGACGTTACTCTAATAATCAAACTCTCAATGATTGTTCTGTCAAGTGCTGTCAAGAGAAGTCAAGTAAAAATATGGCGGCCACTATCACAAACGGCAACAATCAGCGGTACGGAAATATGAAAGTGTCGAACGGGCCACGGGTGGTGACGATAAATAAAACAGAGACGGGGTTTGGTTTTAATGTTCGTGGCCAAGTTAGCGAGGGTGGGCAATTGAGGAGTATCAATGGTGAATTGTACGCCCCCTTGCAGCACGTAAGCGCCGTCTTGGACCGGGGGGCCGCCGAACAGGCCGGGATAAGAAAAGGGGATCGAATACTCGAAGTGTAAGCCCTTTAATAATACCCTACGTAAATATTTAATTTGGGTTAAGTAACTGAAAGTAAGTGAAGGATTATTATTGATTTTTTACCACAATAAGCATGAGCCAAGATTGTTTACATAATTCATTTAATTTTAGATTTATTAACTGTTAATTATAAGTAAAGTTGTTCTTACACAATTTTTAATTATGATCAATTATTTATGCTTATTATCCTAAAATTCAATTTACTTCATTAGTCACAAATTACCTAGTGGAAGCAGAAAACTTTCAATAAATTTATTAGTATTTAAACCGAACTTGTTGATTTGTTTATTAAACTTTTTTCGCTTTAAATTGATAATTATTTGACTATACCTACTCATTAACTCATTACTCATATTTCCATGATAAAATATAAATATTTAACCATGATATACTACACCTATAAAATTTATCTTTGTAGTTACGATAATACATACGTTATTGTAATAATATTTTGAATATAAAATTTGGAGTATAAATTGTTTTCATTATTTATATTTTAAATATTGCCAAAAATTATATTTTTAAGTGATAAAACTTGTTGATTCATATTATGCATGGTTATTATTATATCATTATTGATAATGATATTGGATTAGAATACAAGTAACTTCTTGGATGTCAAGATTTATATTTAGATTAATAGCTATTTCACATTTTGAGTGGGTTTATTAAATGTTCCTGACCTCACTTTAAAGTTCAATCTTCAATTATTTAAAAAATGCTACTTTAATATTATTTCATTGGTAAAATTAAAATGATCATCAATATGAAATTGGTTAATTTATATCGAAGACAAGCATTGACTATAAAGTTTACAGACAGACGACGCAATGTTAAATTCACGTAAGCAAAATGGATGCAAAAATCCGGGCGAGTTGGATGTGGAACCTAAAAATTGCGTGCGGGTTAAAATATCCACGCAGAGATATCGCTAAATAAAAATAAAATTAAACTTTTTTGTTAATTTAATACAAGAAACTATTTAAATTTATGTTTTAAATTATAAAATTATTTTAAATAAAGTTAGGCATGTACATTTGTCTTTATGTTACTTGCATAAACTTATTCATGGAAATATTGATGATCCAGTTCAACTGTGCCGTATTAACTTTCTTATTCTTCGAATACAATCGCGCAATCCTCGTTCTTTTTACCTTGCTAATCCTAACACTTATCATCACTATAATTCGCCAATGTATACTATGATTAGATCATACTTAACTGTTCAGAGCCAATGTGATATTTTTAATTGTGATTATTCAATGTTCTGCAGAAACCTTAAATTGTTTTTATATTCATACTAGTTGATTAGTTAGTTCTTATTTCTATATTCACATATCTTGTCTTTTGTATTTTTAATTATTGTTATTTGTAAGTAAGACATACCCTTATCTTATGGACATTTGTCTGCTGGGTATCATTTAATAAATAAATAAATAAATATTAAATGGATGTTATCGTTTTCTTATGGGTTTTTGGGTAAAAATAAAAATAACACTAAACGTATCAAAATGAACTAATGTAATGTAAAAAATATACCCTATAAACAGTTTTATTAACGTATATTAAGTTGGAAATACAATTATAGCAACCTGCAAAAAAAATAGTGGGGGAATTTGTTACTTATTTGTTGCTATTTTGTTACAATAAAAAAAAAATTGTACCTCAAAAATTTTTTGAGTTATCTCCAAACAGCTGACTTAAATTTAAAGTTAGCAGTCATCTCGATAACTGGGTGACTATTCACATGAGGACAATTATTAGGGCATCCAAATTTGTTACTTTTAAAGTGCTTCAAGATGCACTGGTTTTTTTTGAAAAAAAAAAAACGTAAAATGTAATATGTTCATAAATAAAAAAACAACTTTATCACTAAATTAAACTTGTACTGAGTATATCCCACCCAAATTTAATTTGTTACGTTGATAAAAATCATTTTTAAAGGAAAACAATAGTATGGGGTCATATTTCCTAGAACGCGATTTACGCCTCTCTCTGACTAACACAAGTTTTGATGTTTAGGGAAACAGATATACAAAAAAAATTAGTAACAAAATACGAACTGACTTAAGAATGATCAGCAATGCCACATCAAGTTAAAAAAATAAAAAATGTTGCTGGCAGCTAAAGTTACAAAATAAAAACATTGTAAGTCAATGTCATTTTCTGATATTTTTATAAATTGTCGTATGTTTTGCTAATTATGGGATACATAAACTGAAAAAAAAATAGTAACAAATTACGAGCTGACTTGAGAATGTTCATCAATGCCAAATCAAGTTAAAAAAATAAAAAATGTTGATGGCAGCTAAAGTTACAAAATAAAAACAAAGTAAGTCAATGTCATTTTCTGATATTTTTATAATATTTTCGTATGTTTTGCTAATTATGGGATACATAAACTGAAAAAAAAATAGTAACAAATTACGAGCTGACTTGAGAATGATCAGCAATGCCAAATCAAGTTAAAAAAATAAAAAATGTTGCTGGCAGCTAAAGTTACAAAATAAAAACAAAGTACGTCAACGTCGTTTTCTGATATTTTTATAAATTGTCGTATGTTTTGGTATTTATGGGATACATAAACTGAAAAAAATAGTAACAAATTACAAGCTGACTTGAGAATGATCAGCAATGCCAAATCAAGTAAAAAAAAATAAAAAATGTTGCTGGCAGCTAATGTTACAAAATAAAAACAAAGTAAGTCAACATCATTTTCTGATATTTTTATAATATTTTCGTATGTTTTGCTAATTATGGGATACATAAACTGAAAAAAATAGTAACAAATTACAAGCTGACTTGAAAATGATCAGCAATGCCAAATCAAGTCAAAAAAAATAAAAAATGTTGCTGGCAGCTAAAGTTACAAAATAAAAACAAAGTAAGTCAATGTCATTTTCTGATATTTTTATAATATTTTCGTATGTTTTGCTAATTATGGGATACATAAACTGAAAAAAATAGTAACAAATTACAAGCTGACTTGAGAATGATCAGCAATGCCAAATCAAGTCAAAAAAAATAAAAAATGTTGCTGGCAGCTAAAGTTACAAAATAAAAACAAAGTAAGTCAATGTCATTTTCTGATATTTTTATAATATTTTCGTATGTTTTGCTAATTATGGGATACATAAACTGAAAAAAAAATAGTAACAAATTACGAGCTGACTTGAGAATGATCAGCAATGCCAAATCAAGTCAAAAAAAATAAAAAATGTTGCTGGCAGCTAAAGTTACAAAATAAAAACAAAGTAAGTCAACGTCATTTTCTGATATTTTTATAAATTGTTGAATGTTTTGCTAATTATGGGATACATAAACTGAAAAAAATTGTAACAAATTATGAGCTGACTTGAGAATGATCAGCAATGCCAAATCAAGTTAAAAAAATAAAAAATGTTGCTGGCAGTTAAAGTTACAAAATAAAAACAAAGTCAACGTCATTTTCTGATATTTGTTTTGTTTTTATTTTGTAATTTTAGCTGCCAGCAACATTTTTTATTTTTTTAACTTGATGTGGCATTGCTGATCATTCTTAAGTCAGTTCGTATTTTGTTACAAATTTTTTTTGTATATCTGTTTCCCTAAACATCAAAACTTGTGTTAGGCAGAGAGAGGCGTAAATCGCGTTCTAGGAAATATGACGCCATACTATCGCTTTCCTTTAAAAATGATTTTTATCAACGTAACAAATTAAATTTAGGTGGGATATACTCAGTACAAGTTTAATTTAGCGATAAAATTGCTTTCTTATTTATGAACCTATTACATTTTACTTTTTTTTTGACGAAAATTTTTTTTTTCAAAAAAAAACAGTGCATCTTGAAGTACTTTAAAAGTAACAAATTTGGATGCCCTAATGATTGTCCTCATGTGAATAGTCACCAAGTTATCGCGATGACTGCTAACTTTAAATTTAAGTCAGCTGTTTGGAGATAACTCAAAAAAAATTTGAGGTACAATTTTTTTTTTATTTTAACAAAATAGCATCAAGTAAGTAACAAATTCCCCAACCATTTTTTTTGCAGGCTGATATAAATGTATTTCCAACTTAATATACATGTTTTATTAGATTTTACATAATTTTAAAAAATTATTTTTATCTCTGCAACAGTGGACGTTAAAATTCAAATTTTGACAAGTTTGACAAAACTACTGTCAGATAAATAATCTTTATTTTTAACTTACGTTTAAATTGAAAGAAAGGTAATAATTTTAAAATATCAGTTTTAAATTCTATTAATAAATGAGATTTTAAATTTTAATTTTAACGTTTAATTTCAGCAGGTAAAAAATCCAATGTTGCCTGATTGTGCAAAAAAGTCTTGAGATTTGCTGTAAAAATGATTTTATTTTTATTTGGCCCCGTATTATCAGTGGCGGATTATCGCACAGGCGCATGAGGCGCTAGCCTGTGGCCTCCTAATTGAACCGCCCTCAAAAAAACTGAAAAAAATTATGCAGTCACATCTTTTAACCCGTCATGGTCGTTTTTGAAAACTTCTATTCAAATAAACCATAAATCTCTATAACAAACGAATTATACAATAGAGCTTTCATTTCCAGTTCCAGGCAAGTAGACTTTAAAAAAAGATTCTCTTTCTGAAATTTTAGAGACCCGCCTTCTAAAATTTTGTCGGTTCGAACGATACATACCGTGCGGACCTAAAGTAAATCTCCCCCCCTGCTAACTTTTGAACGGTTATGTTTTTGATTCTGAAAATTTGTCTACGGAGGAAGTGGATGACAACTTTCTTATTTTAAATGGAACACCCAGTATATTTTTGCATTTTCGTGTTCACTATAAAAATACCATTAAATTGACCTGGCATAGTGTGGTCCACGATTAATAATTTCGGAATTACACCCATTTGAAAATCGCATTTTTTATGCAACTTCATTTACACCGGAAGTTGGAAAATTAACGAACTTACGCTGAAACATAATTTTGTTTAAATTTAATGTTATTAACTTAATTGCAAAAAAAATCATTTAAAATAAGGAAGTTGGGGCAGTTAGGTCCAACTTGCGGTGTAAATGAAGTTGCATAAAAATGCGATTTTCAAATAAGCGTAATTCCGAAAGTATTAATCGTAAACCACACTATTCTAGGTCAATTTAATGGTATTTTTATGGAGAACACGAAAATTCAAAAATATACTGGGTGTTCCATTTAAAATAAGAAAGTTGCCATCCACTTCCGGTATAACCGGAAGTTCCACAAAATCAAAAATAAGTTTATTAGAAAGTTCGTAACTAGATTCCTCCGTAGGCAAATTTTCAGAATCAAAAACATAGCCGTTCAAAAGTTAGCAGGGGGGGATTTACTTTATGTCCCCACTGTATAGAGGGTGTCCCAAAAAGAAGTGCTCAGAAGAAAATCCTAGAAAATAGACGAGATTTCATCAACAAGAAAACTAATAGTCAGGACCAGGTTTTTTGATAGGTCATTGAAGTTTGTTCCTACAGAAAATGTCGTTAATTCAAAATTTTGTTGTAATTCGTAAACTATTTGATCAATTCAATTAAATAAATTGAAAAGTCAACTAATTAATGCCACTTTGCACTTTGGCTTGAAGCTAAGAAATATCATCAGAATAAGAATATTTTGATTGAAAAAAAATTTACGAGATTTCACTTTTTTCTTGATATTTTCACTATCTTTGAAACAAGCCCCATAAAGGTACCATTTTTTATATCCGTAAAAGTTCACATTAAACTCTATCAATTAAGATTTTCTTCTGAGCACTTCTTTTAGGGACACCCTGTATAATTTTGTTTCTTCTTTAATTTTAACTTTTGGTTGTTTTTCACAAAAGTTCATCTAAATCCATGAAATTTTTTGAGAAAGAGAAAACCGGGATGTGTCTCCAAAGTATCTGGAATAGCTTGACCAGACATTTAAAAAAAATTTCGCCTATGGAGCTATATTCAAATTTTGTACTTCTAAGTTTTCCTTAAACTAACCCCTGAAATGTCTGAAAAACTGTCATCTTATTTTATTTCTAAAAAATAGCGGCCTCAAAATCAGGTCACTATTAGGACCGTTACTACTTAATTTATAGTAAAAATCGAGGTAAAAATAGTCGTATTATAACTGGTTGTCTTAAACCCACTCCTATTGGTTTCCTCAATATTTTAAGTGGAATTTCTCCCTTGAATATTAGCCGTTCTGTTGCAAGTATGAGGGAAAGGAAGAAACAACACACTGATTATAGACATCCTTTATATGGTATTATTCCAACAAGATCTAGACTAAAATCAAGGAAAAGTTTTATTTTATCTGTGAAACCTTTGGAAAATTCAATATTAGATACAAGAAAATTATTGTGGTGAAATTCTCTATCTGATTTAGATAGGGAGTTAAAAATTTCTCCAAAAGAAGAACTTCCTCCAGGCTTTGATGTAAAATGGATTACTTGGAAATGTCTAAATAGATTACGATCTAAAACAGGTAGATGTAAAACGAATTTGGTGAAATGGGGCTTTACAGTTGAAGATGAACTTTGTTTATGTGGAAATTTACAAACTATGAATCATTTACTAATATGTGATAAACTAAATCAACCTTGTTCATATTTGGATCTTGCACAAGCCTCACCTGCTGCAATTGAATGTGCTAATTTTTGTCCATCTACTTGTAAAAAGGGCAAAAATATAGGGGATAAATGTAGGCGTCTTTTTTGATTGTACGACCAAATTCATCTGCTTAAATACCAATTAATGAATTACTTTCGAGCTTAAGATTTACACACTTATCACCGTTTGCAATCAGTTTACTTAACATAATGCACCAACCTTGAAATTCCTACAACAGGGAAACCGCGCTGCGGACGGTTCCATTATTTTGAACCTGCTCCGAAAATTCACCTCCGCCAATCAGCCAAGTTAAGCATAAACCATTCGTGGATAAAGCAAGCGGGTCATGCAACATTGAGTCAGGCATTAGTTCAAGACAACATTGAGAAACTTAATAGTACTCTCCGGGGCCCTTGGGTCCCTTTTAGTTGATGACAAAACTCCAGCTCTTGGGATGCAGCTAGTGGCTCCTGAAAGACCGTAATCGCTAGCCAGGCCCCTACTTGGGCCTGCTTAACTAGACATAACTATTAATTAACTAGCCAGGCCCCTCCTTGGGCCTGCACAACTAGTTACAACTGTCAATTAACTAGCCAGGCCCCTCCTTGGGCCTGCACAACTAGTTACAACTATTAATGAACTAGCCAGGCCCCTACTTGGGCCTGCACAACTAGTCACAACTATTAATGAACTAGCCAGGCCCCTACTTGGGCCTGCACAACTAGTCACAACTATTAATGAACTATTTCCAAACGAAAATTCCTCAACGATTGGTGATCCATATCAATGAAGGGAGAAATAAAAGTCTTCACAACCAATCAAATGTTACAAATTTATTATATCCAAATCTAATGCATTTCGAGGGTACTAGGACACCTCATCTTCAGAGACATTAGTCAATATAATGAATTGAACTTAATTAGACCAGTATCATGGTAAGGAAGCAGAACTCAAGCAAACGCATAAACGACCTATGCATATGCAAGATGAAAAGTAGCAGGCGACAAGACTAGATTTATCACAGTTGTTACGATCAAATATCACAGTAGTATAAAATAGATAAAATGTTAAAAGTTAAAACGTTAAAACTATATCACAAAATTATCACAGATCGGAATATCACGTGCCTGACTTTAACTAGTGTGAACGAAAACCGACGCAGAACTCAAGCAAACGCATAAACGACCTATGCATATGCAAGATGAAAAGTAGCAGGCGACAAGACTAGATTTATCACAGTTGTTACGATCAAATATCACAGTAGTATAAAATAGATAAAATGTTAAAAGTTAAAACGAAAACCGACCATCGGTTTTCGTTCACACTAGTTAAAGTCAGGCACGTGATATTCCGATCTGTGATAATTTTGTGATATAGTTTTAACGTTTTAACTTTTAACATTTTATCTATTTTATACTACTGTGATATTTGATCGTAACAACTGTGATAAATCTAGTCTTGTCGCCTGCTACTTTTCATCTTGCATATGCATAGGTCGTTTATGCGTTTGCTTGAGTTCTGCTTCCTTACCATGATACTGGTCTAATTAAGTTCAATTCATTATATTGACTAATGTCTCTGAAGATGAGGTGTCCTAGTACCCTCGAAATGCATTAGATTTGGATATAATAAATTTGTAACATTTGATTGGTTGTGAAGACTTTTATTTCTCCCTTCATTGATATTAATGAACTAGCCAGGCCCCTCCTTGGGCCTGCTCAACTAGTTACAACTCAACCACCAACAATTGTAATGAGCCTATTAGCTCACCTTTTACATCATTTAATCTATTTACGCTTCTTTACACTTCATCAAATCACTCTAGCAACCCTTCACACCTTAGGGTTCAACCTAGCGCCCCTTCACTACCAACACTGGGTTCTCCCTCGCAACCTATTTTTAATAACACTGGGTTCTCCCACGCAACCCATTTCTACTCACTTCACTGGGTCCACTCACGCAACCCAGTATAACTACTTATAGCTTAATAACTAATATTAACCAAGCCTGGGTTATTACACAACCCTTAAATGAAAACCCAACCTCACGTTTTCCGCATCAAACAAGAGTACAACCCACTCGTACTTAATTACAGCGCGGCACCTCAACTCACACTGCCCGCAGTTGACAATGACCTCGATTCAACCTACTCACGTACTCCCAAAATCAAATTCGCTGCAATGAAAATACAAGCGCTTGATGCATTTTAGAAAACTTGCAGGTCAACGTAGAAATACTCAACAACTTATTTTGCAGCCCCTTTATTAATTAAATGAAAATTAAATACAACTCTACATGCTTTATAATATTATATGTTTGTATTATTTATGTATTATTAGGATGGACACGAAATAAATAAACTCACATACAGGGTTTGCCAAAAAAATGGAAACACATAAATATTTTTGGAACCATATTGAAATTAAAAAAATAGTTGAAACAAAAGTTTATTCAATTTAAACAAGCTACCATTTAAACATAGTTTAATTTGAATAAAATTTTGTAGAAATAATTTTTTTATAAAACTCGTTATCGAGTTACAAGCAATTCTTTAATGTCATGTTCGGCCATAAAGATAAGATTATTAACTTTTCATAAATATTTAACAGTTCTAACAAAAGCCAATCCATTTTTTTAAGTTTAAGTAACATACATTTAAAATTAATTCACTTATACTTTTGTTTAACCTTGTTTTTTAATTTAAAAAAAAATAGGTTAGGTTAGTTTATTTAATTTAAAAAATTGTTTAAACTAAAGTATACAAAAGTATAAATGAATTTATTTTAAATTTATATTACTTTAACTTAAGAGGATAGCGGGTGTAATTTGGGTATAGGCGATTTCAATGTAAATTTTTGTCGATTTCAAAGACAAATTACGGCCATACCAATCAAAAAAATCAAAATCGGTTTTCACATAGCTTTTCCAGACATTTTTTTCCGTAAATTTTTGTTTTGTATTTATTTAGGGTGATTTTTAAAAGTGCAAAAAAAATTTTAAACTTCAAAAGCCTATAACGATGTTATAATGCAATATGTATGTTTTAAATTTAATACAAAACATGCCTTGTGGTATCCTTTCCCAAATTAACTTCGAAAAAATCGAAAATAAGTTGTAGTTTTTCTGGGGTTTGTTTTTAAGAAAATAGCAAAACACGCGCAATTTTTACTTCACAAAAACAAAAATTGCAAAAAATTATAACCTGAAGATTCTACATTGCACCCCAAAAGGGAAATTAAGAAAAGAAAAGTTTTTATGATAAAAAACACAAAATCCTACCGAATACACCGGCTATCCTCTTAAAAAAAAGATTTGCTTTTGTTAGAACTCTTTAATATTTATAAAAACTTTATAATTCCTTATCCTTATGGCCGAACTTAACATTAAAGAATTGCTTGTAACTCAACAACGGGTTTTATAAAATAATAATTTCTACAAAAGTTTACTCACATTAATCGTAGAATCCAAAAATATACAGGGTGTTGCATTTAAAAAATGAAAGTTAGGTTCTGTGGCACTAATAAAACAAACACCCTGTATATTAAAAATATGTTTAAATGGTAACTTTTTTTTAAATTCAATACGGTTTAAAAAATATTGAGGTGTTTCCGTTTTTTGGCAGACCCTGTATAATACAGTGGTGTTCACAGTTAATTAATAAAAAATTTTACACTTATCAAAATACTTTAGTTCAAATAATTTAAATATTTACAACAATAATAAACTAAATTTTATATTAAATTGACTATGCAACCAATATATCTTTAATGCATTCTATACGAATTATTTTATCTATAGTAAACATTTATTTATTAACAACCATAAAATTACTTTAGAAATAAAAGAAGTTTTCCATTTTGGACCTAAATAATTTATGGAAAATCAACATTTGTTATTTTTAATACTTACTATTTTTTTTTGAAAAGCAAATAATTTCAAAAAAAGTAAACCAAAGGTTTTTTCTTGAATTTAAGTGAACAACAATAAAATAAATTCAACTTCAAATAGAAAATCCTGTATTTAAGATACTATTATTTCTATTAAAGACGAAAGATATTAAATAAAATGTTTTATTTCTTACCAGTAGGTGTATGCAATATTTATGCTATCATTAAAATCTCTTTATCTTTCACCTCCTAAATTGCTGTTGGTACTAGAGTATTATGCGATTATTATGAAAATATAAAATGAGATTTAAAAAACAAAAAAATATAATTTTCGTATTACTGTTTTCATATCATTTTTCGATTTATAAATAACTTTTTTTATAAGTGTTCATAAACATTTTAATTGGAATTTCTGGGTATCTTATTTATCAAATTTTATTGTTACTATATTAAACACCTCTTATCATTTGATAACAAACTATTGATGGATCAGACCTGTAGTTGCAATGGCTGATTTCATGTTGATTGCTTTGAGGTAATTAATTTGATTTATTTTTATTATTGATAATTGGATGGCTTGAATGTAACTTAAAATAAACTTGTCCTGACAAGGTTGATTAGTGGTGAAAGTAATTTTCATTAAATTTTTGTTTTATCTTTAATTTAAAGGTCAGTTGGTTCTGATTTCATATTGTATGTCAAGAAAAGATATTATGAAAACATTCCAATTTACTATCTAAGTGGATTTGTTTGTCTTTATGATTTGCCACTTGATACTTACATTTTTATGATAACAAATCAAAAGATTTGGAATTTATGAACTGCTTGGTTGCTAAAATTCATTTAATAAAAATATTTTTTAAAGAATTTGTAATATTCAACATGTTAGGATTGCATTTATGTCAAACAAATGCATTTTGTTATGATAGGTAAAAAATATAAATATTAATGTTGAATTTTAAAAGATGTCTTTTTTCAGAAATGGGGTTAATGTAGAAGGAGCCACTCACAAGCAAGTTGTCGATTTAATCAAATCAGGGGGAGATGTTTTAACACTAACAGTGATCTCAGTTACTCAACAGGTTTGTACTTATATTAAAATTTTATATAATTCAATTTTAATTAATTAAAATCAAATTTAAATACCCAAATTTAATTTTTTTGATACGCAATAGAATTATTATGAAGTTAATACTCAATAATTTTTAATTTAGGAAGCAGATAGATTGGAGCCAACAGATGAAAATCAGGGATATTCGTACATAGATTACAGTGAAAAACGATCATTACCAATTTCTATCCCGGACTACAATTATAATGAAAGAGGTGCAGAGCGTTATGTTGCGTTTAATATATACATGGCTGGACGACACCTGTGTTCCAGAAGATACAGGGAATTTTCAAAATTACATAATGATTTGAAGAAAGAGTTTATAGGTAATTGTTTTAAAACTGATATTAAAACCAAAAATTGTATTGCTTATAAAATAGTAGTATGTACAAGTGTGTAGCGTTTCAAATTAAAAATTTGAAAGTTAATAATTTTGGGTTGCAGTATAAAGAAATAAGACAAACAAATTCAAGGTTCTTCGACTTTTTGTTCAAAAGTTATGAATTTTTATACAGAGTGTTTACGCTTGACCCGTTAATATTTAAAGTGGTGAAAGTAGAGGTCGAAATAGGTAGATTAAGAAAAAATCATCTTAGTAAAAGTTGATTTATAAGGGAGCTACACCCTTTTAAAGGGGATACCAAAAAGAAGGTTTTTACACGTTTATTTGAAAACCGCTTACACTAGAGCTTTTAAATTTGGTATAAATCCTACTTTAGATCAGTTGTCATGATTTTTTGCAGATTATTTTAAGGTTTTAAAGGGTAGTTTTGGAGGGGGTTGGGGGGTAAATGTATTAAGGGGGGAGTAAGGTTAATTCGATACAAAAAAAAGCATATTTTCGATTATTTTTTTTTGACGACACAGTTAATATATATTTGTTTCTATAATTACTACATAATAAAGTAACATTTGAAGAATATTCTATGAAATTTTCATCAATTTTTATGAAGAAATAAGCCATTGACAACGAACCTCCGCCGACGTCTCAGTTTCATTGCGGTGCCCCTCATAACTCATTTCTGGATCGTCGGAAATCAAGAAACCAAAATAATTTTCTATTTTTTTGATGAAAAATCAGTATTTTGACTTCTAAGTGCCGTAAAAAATTTGAATTATATTGATAAACGAAAAAAACTCAACGTCATAACCTGCTGAAACTTATCAACTAATAAAATCATTTTGGTTTTTTGATTTCCTATGATCCAGTAATGAGTTATGAGGTGCACCGCAATGAAACTGAGACGTCGGCGGAGTTGTGGGGTACCTGCTTCTGGAGTTATGGGGGTGGAAAAGGGGATGAAAATGTTTTTTTCCAAATATCTCGGTTTCTATCAATCCTACGATAAAATTGTTTATTATCAATCTTATAGAGCATAAAATTTCCTACAACTTTTGTTCGAAACTTTTTTTTGTAGGGTAAACTTATTTTTAGTTAAAGTAGCGCGAATGTCCTATACATAGAGATTTTGCTTAATTTTGCTACATTTTCAGTCATAACACGATAGCGAAAAGAGATAGCGAAGTGATTCATTTTTTGTCGTAAAGCGGACCTTGAAAGCTTTCAGAAAAGGTGTATTACATGGGGGTGAAATAGAATTTGAGGGGTTGATTAGCCCGAAAAGCGTAAAAAATTAAGACGTTTTTAAATGGAATCTTAAAAAAATTGTTATTTCGTTATTTTTTCAAAATTCAAAAACCCTATGCGTGGGCGATTTTGGTTCGTGGAGTATATTCGATTGAGCTTTTAAAATTGAAAATCGGTTTAAAAAATAGCCCGACGGGAGCCACTCACCCCTAAAATTAAAGTTTTTACTTAATTTACACATAAATTTCCAACCCCTTCGAATTTAAAAACAAAAGACAGCCTATTCGGTGCAGTAATTATTCCTCTTAAGGAATTGATGTAAAATATAAAAGAAATTAAAAACTGTGGGCGGCAGTTTTTTGAACATTTTGACCCTTTAATTTTTTTTCAAGCTCGGGGTGAAAATTTAAAAATTTTGTTTTTTTTACTTAGTAGTATTATTGTAATGAGGAAAATTAAAAATATTCGACTCATATAGCCGGCACCGATCAAAAGTAACGAAATTTCAAATTCGGCTTTGAAAATACGCGAAAATCAAACCGTGAATTTGAGGTCGCCAAAAACAGAGAAAAAATTAAGATATCAAAAAAAGCTTCCAATCTAACACAATAGATGGTTTTTGGATTAGGAATAAAGATTTTTTTCCATCTGTCGATCTCGAAATATGTGCTACACAGTTCGAGCACTTTTACCGCCCGAAAAAACGCTAAAATTGTACCTTTCGCGTTTTAGCGCCGCGACGCCGCACCTTTATGCGTGGAGACGTAAAAATGGTTACGGTCTTTCCCCGGGATGTGAGAATAAAAAGGGCCAAATTTCGTCGCTTCCCTTTAAAACTGGACGGGGCAGCGCTTTTTCAAAGTTGACGCCGCCGAAAACCGGAAAAAAAGTAAGAAAAACCGACTGTTTTCGGAAATTTTTTTCCAAGTATTAGGGTGCTTCAATAAAATTAAAATTCGTAGCCCGCTTAGAATAAACGTCCCCCTTTACTATGCGACTCGAATTTTTAAAATCGGACGAAAGAAACCCCCTTTTGGCGGTTCCTCGAAAAAATGTCCGATTTCGGGGTAAAAATACAAAAAGGGTCGTATCTTCGCCCCCTTAACAGATAGGTTCGGGCGGGTCAAAACACCGTCTTCAGAATCCGGTCCCCCGTAACATACTAAAATTTTGTGCGATTCGGGGTGAATTTCGGACACTGCGGGAATGAATTCGATTTTTCGTTGGGGGCGGTCCGATCGAAAAGCGACATTTAAACTTTTTTTTAAAATTTTCTCCTCTGTACACCCGCAAACTTTCAACTCTCCACGAAAAAACGCCTTCCCCATTCCTTACGGTTTTAGTATTATACAGGGTGATTCAGACCACCTGTGCCACACATTTATCTCAAGAACGCGTTATCGTACATGGCAGAAATAAAAAATTTTATTACCAAAGTGAACCTAAAGAATCCATTGGTGAAAAAAATAATTTTTCCGAAACAACCCGGAACTATCCGGAACCGGAGGTAACTTTGATTTTTTAAATGGCAACATAGGTCGAGTTTTGGTATGGTTTGATAGGTCTTTCAAAAACAAATAACTTTTATTAAAATATTTTTTTTAATATTTTCCATAGTTTAGAATTTATTCGAAAAACAAAAAAAAATTGTTCAAAAAAGTAAATAAAAATTATTGCATATTTTGAAGAATTTTGTTTATATATATATGGACTAGTATGATATTTAAAGTTGGTAAAACATTAGAATTTCTAGAAAGAGTTTATAAATTTATAAAATTCTTCAAAATATGCAATAGTTTTTATTTACTTATTTAACCCTGTAGATAGAGTAAAATATTTAAAAATTTTAGGTTTTACCTTTCCAAAATTACCTGGAAAATGGCCATTTACATTAAGCGAACAACAGTTGGATTCCAGACGAAGAGGATTAGAGCAATACTTGGAACGAGTTTGTGCAGTTCGTGTGATAGCAGAATCAGATATAATGCAGGAGTTTCTTACCGACCAAGATGATGATTCTAATAGTAATCCTGTAGATTTAAAGGTAAAAAACTATAAATTTTCAATCTCAATTTATAACAAATATTCAAGTAAAAATTAATGATAATATTTTTATAGGTGTTGCTCCCAGATCGTGAAGTTGTAACAGTTTCACTTAAGAAAAGTGCCAACGCTGATGAAGTTTATGCAGCTGTAGTCAGGAAAATACAGATGAGCAAAAATATGGCAAAATATTTTTATTTGTTTGAAATTGTTGAATATAATTTTGGTAAAGCATATTTCGAATAAAATGTATTTAAGTGTTCATTTAATTATTTTTTTAGAAAGAAAATTGCAGCCTACAGAATACCCACATAATTTATACATTCAAAATTATAGCACGGCTACAAGCACATGTTTATGTATAAGGAAGTGGCTTTTCTCTATTCCCAAAGAATTAACATTATTATCAGATACACAAGCTACTTCTTACATTTTCTGGCAAGCAGTTGATGAAGTGAATCGAGGTTGTATACACGCTGGTGAACGTTTATATCAATTAAAGGCTCTACAGGATCAAACCAGAGCAACTGAGTATTTAGGCTTGGCAAGAGAATTACCTGGTTATGGAGAAGTTGTTTTTCCTCATTGTTCCTGTGACTCAAGAAAAGGTGGCCATGTAATTGTGGGCGTCGGTACTGGTGGAGTGAAACTACATGCTTGTCGGGAAGATGGAACCCTGGAGAGTCAAGTTGTTGAATTGACATGGGAATCGGTGTCCCAATGGGAAGTTGATGATGAAGCTATGGCTTTTGCTCTTAAATACAATAGGCCAGATAAAGCACCACGCTGGATTAAAATATTTACACCCTATGTAAGTTCCAATGTAGACTTTTTGACTATTTTTGCTTTACCTGTACAATCTTTGATGATATTGGAACCTTTTTTAGTAAAATCAAAAAGTTCCATACAATTTAGGCGCTTGGTCCAACTTCCGGTGTAAAAAGAAGTTGCATAAAAATACAATTTTCAAATGGGCGTAATTCCGAAAGTATTAATCGTAGACCACACTATGCTAGGTCAATTTAATGGTATTTACTTTATGTCCGCACAGTATAAATGAAATTTACAAAAATATCAATTGCCTCGATATGGATTAAAAAAGCGGCCCTTTTTTGGCGCCCCGGCGTAGTTGTCTGAGAATATAATCGGCGTAAAATGTACACACATTTTTCGTGTTTTTTTCGCACAATGTTTGGGTTCTGAATCACTATTGTTGTCCATAATGAAACTACAAATTGAGTATTCTTTTAATTTTATAATAAAATAAAAAATATAATCGTATCTTTTTATTTTTCTTAAAAACAATACGAAAACTAACTCGTAAAATCCCACGCCGATACCAACCGGCGCAAAACGACGTTTACCTGTATTGGGAACCCTGCATTTTATCGTTGTTGCCATGTACTCGGTCGCTCGAATTTTCGAATACAAAAAAACGAAACGAAGACTGTTCCAGAATACAAATAGCGTTTCGCATACATTGGAGAATCGGTGGCTTGGTCTATTCGTCTATTGGCTTTTCAATCTTTTCTCCCTCTTGCGGCTAATGCGGAACTGATAACTGATTTATCTATGGAACTATTGGGATGACGTAAGAAGTAGGTTAATTGCCATGACGTCATAGTTTCCACAGAAATTACACCGTTTTGAACCGACCTACTTCTGACGTCATTTTTGACGAGAAGAATTAATTTGAATCGCCAATAGGATACAGATATTGCAAGGAATGTTTTCTGTTGAAGAATGCTCAAAGTTATTACAAACGTTCGTAAATGTGTGGTTCCGATCCACTTTTATACTAAAACTCATATCGTTCCTAGAACCCCTTAATATTTGTAAATTTTGAAACCCCTGACTTATCACCAAAGAACAAAAAAAAATCTTTTCCAAAATCTTGTGGAATTTCTTCCACTTATGATGTAATTGATGCGTTAATTTGTCTTTGTTTCAGTACCTGTATCTTCTGGATTGTTTTGAAAGAATAATGGAGGAAAACAAATGCGAAGACACTGGTGAACGACCGCTGTCAAATTAAAGCAAAAAAAGTTTTATTTAGGAAAAGAACGTAAGTAAATTACACTATCATATTATATTATATTGTTAACTAGTTACTATTAGAAAACATGTCTGTTATTAAAACTGTTTTTTTCCCTAAAATTTTAACTGTACGTTAAAAAAACTTAATGTGTTTTGTGATAGATCTGAGAGATGTAATATAGCTATTTTATTTTATAAATTACCTTGTTTTTTAGATGATTGTTTTCAGTAAAAAAATTATAATAAAAAGTGTAAAGGCTGGCCCTAAAAATTAAGCCTATGGTCCTCCTTAAATATATGTAAATAAATTACTTATACTATACTCGATAGAGATTATACAATGTTAGATAGTTTAATCCTTTTGCTTCTAGATTTTTTTACAGATTAGTTGAATTTGAATAAATTACTAGACAAAATGCAAAAATTAATTAAATAATTAATTATTTAAAGGTCTATTTATACTATAAAAAACGAAAGATTTTAAATTTGAAGAAGTTGAATTGTAAAAGACCATTACAATTAGGCAATTAGTTGTATTATTTTGTTAGATTTTTTTTGTAAAGTCTATTCACAGGGTAATCATTATAAATATTATGTTTTGAAGCGAAAGGGTTAGTTATTATTAACATTAATAACCAGCTTAAATTGCTATTCTCTTTTTTATAAATAATTTTGCTCAAAAGTTTTTTTTCTTATACAAAATATGTAAACACCATTACATTATTGACTAATTCTTTAGACATAAATCAGCTTTATAATAAATTCAGCTGCAATAATTCAAAATAATTACATTTTTGTTTAAATATTTGCTCAAAACCTTTTTAATTGAAAAAACTAGTCTTGTTTATTTTTAATCGTACCAATTTAAATGTAAAAAAAAATTAAAATAACGTTATCCCCTACACTGCCATATTGGTATGTTAAAAATTATTCCTTTAATAATATTTCCTAGCAATATTAATCAATTTGTAATTTTTCATTGTATGAAAGCTTTAATTCAGTATTATAAATTATCGTAACATATCGTGCTTATATTAAATTATGGCTTCTTGAGATTTGCTTTTACACAATTTTTAACTAGTTTAAAATGGAAAATTAAAATTAAAAAAACTTTAGTTTAATTACCGAAAAATACTAGTTGTACATTGCAATAAAAGTATTTTTTGTTTTATTTATGATGGATTTCAATAATTAATCCAATCTATTAAAAAATATGTTTAGTTTTAGAAGTATTTTTATACTTAGGTCTTCTGAAACTCAACATTATCAAAAGACGTATTATTGTTATAGTTATAAATTATAAAAAACAAATAAATGTGGTAGTAGTAATTATTAAACCTTGGCTGGCCATTTTAATTTTTGCAAATGATTAAATTGTGATACTATTTTTTCTGATTGTTATTTTATAAGCTTAAAATATCTATTTTAGCAACTAATTTATTTTGTCATATACTCGCATTCGAACTAAATATATTTCTCTAGAAGAATTGTGATTTAATTTTATACTTAAATGTAAGTGCGAGTTTGTTGATTTGCGCCCTGTATTTTGTATTATAGAAATGATATAAGATATTTTAAACTAATTTTGTTAGAATAAATAATTTTATTTTACACTATTTTAATGTTTTTAGGTAAATATTAATTGTTAGCTATTGTAATTAATTAATAATTATAAATAAGCCATTTATTTTTGCCTGTATTTATTTTATTTCTTACCTTAAATAAAAATTGTCACGTACAGATTTAATCCATTTTTCAGAAGAATAAAATACTTTTGAAGTATACTAAATAGGGTGCTACGGAAACTCCAATAACTCATAAACCATGTTATATTTTTGTACCAAATTTTAGTAGCACTTAAAAGTATTTATCAGGATCAAATTATCGCAAGAGAATTAAAAAATATTAATAGTAAGTCTACTTTTAAGGCCCTTAAAGTACTCCTACTTTACAGTAAAAGTTCTCAAAAACCAATCAAAGTAAGAAGACATTATCAAATATATTCACGCAATAAAAAAATACAGCACTGTCCCGGGACTTTTGGCGGACCCTGAATTGTATTATTTAATTAAATAGGGTATTTAATTTTTAAGGCGGCGTCGGAGGAAAATTTGAAACAAGGTTTCGGCAAATCTGTTACATCATATGAGTTCAACTTTCCAGGCCTTCTAGCTAATGGTACTGTGAATTAGTGGTAAAAAGTTAAAAACTTAGAAACGTATACTTTTTTGTAAACTGTTTATTAAAGTTTGAAAGTAGGACTTTTCTGACGTTTACTTCCCGCCCTTGGGTGGGAAATAAAAATGACGCTAATGATTATCATCATTCTTTATTTTCTAGATTTTTTTCAATAAAATATCAGATTAGATCACAACCACATAGCACATTTTGGAAATGCCATTTTATTTGGGCGTTCGGTCATTAATCTTAGCCCTCGCGGGAATGAAACACTTCACACCTCGGTATGTAATTAGTATTTAAGGCCCCCATACACGGTAGAACATGCACGCCCGCAAAAGTTCGCGAAGTGCATGTTCGCAGCTTACATTTGCCCACTCACACAGGAACTTGTACGTGGATATTTAGTTTGAAAAATATCAGCAATGGATGAAGAAGAATTAAATTTAATTGCAGTGGCGTGTGTTTGTGCACTAAAAAAACAACAACATAAATTAAATAAAAAACTCCAACTCGAAGAAAATGGGCAAAGAATTGGCTTTTGGAGAGGAACAAAAATCCTTTACAAATAATAACAGGTCATAATACCATAAATGGGGCACATAAACTTCATCCGCACCGGCACCTGATCTTTAGGAATCGTTAATTTTTTTAGTTTCTCGACGAAAACTAGATCGAAGGCTATTGATTTTCATCTTGATTGTTAATTTTGTAGCATTTGGATCTACTTGTTTAAATTTTTCTAATAATGTTTTGTATGCTTAATTTTTTAAGTCCCTATTTAAATAGTCCTTTGACTTACATTTTCATAAGCATGGAAAAGATTTGTAAATTTCTATGAATTCGCTTAACAATTCTCTTGTGTAGCATCTTAGATCCGCCATATTTAGTTACTTACATTTTAGAGTATTTTAAAATAAATTTTTACACTGCAATGTCGCAAGTCTCTGGCAAAACGTAGGTTTTGGCCACAGACAGGCGAGCATGTACGCGCGCTCATGTTTCCACGTACATAAATTCAAGCAGGAACAGAAAACATGTATGACGGACTTTTTTGAAAAAATTTCCTCACACACGGGCGAACATGGACGCACGTACAAGTATGCCCGCACATGCTCGTCTTTCATGTTCGATAGTGTATGGGCCCCTTTATGGCAGTCGGAAATAATGTAAGTTGGGTTGCATACACTAAACAAATTAATTTTCAACTGATTTTTGAAGCTGCTCCTCACATTTTACGCTTGGCTAAGTTTGCATGTGTTCACTGCATAAAATAAAGTCGGAATAATTATAAAACGAAATGAGTTTTCAGCGCGCGGGACAATTTTCAACATAAACTACTTTTTGGTGAAAATAAAACGAATTATTAATATATTTATTTAAAATATACATTAGATATAATAAAAAATTAATAGTCCAAGAGCCGGCGACGAACTTTGGGAAGGTGTTTTAGGCAAGTTCAAATATCAACAAAATAGTATTTTATGAATAGGAGAATCTTAAATCGTGAGTCTCGCAGACTGATTGCGGTTATTTCGCAACTGCGCAGCATATATGGATATAGAATCTGCAAAAGAAATCTACCAGCAAACTATTTTTTCTATTTTGGTTCGTTACTATGGATAGTAACGCACTGACATTGAAATACTCGCCGCTACGCGGCTCGTATTTTAAAATTGAACGCGTGGTACAATATGCGACTTATTAAACTCGTTTTTTAATATACTATTCTAGGCAACTTGTTTTATTTTTTATTTTAGGATATATACAGGGTGTCCCACTTTTTTCCAGCAAACATTTTTTAGATAGTAAATGTCATTCTGAACAAAAATTTTTCTATAAACTATTATGTTTTTTCGATCCCTTATAAAGTTACAGCAATTTTAAAATTTCAAAAATTTAATGATTTTTGTGGAACACCCTGTATAAATTTCATTTAATTTCAATTTTTTTATTTGAATCAAGTATGCTTTGGATTTTGTATATCTTTATGCCAATTAGATGCTAAATTTTACCAAGTGAAATATAACTTCGTATTTTAAATACAGCCAATAATTTTCAAAAAAACCAATTTGGTAAAGAAAAAATCCAAATAATGATTGATTTAAATAAAAAAATATATAATAAGAATGAATATTATACAGGGTGTTCCACAAAAATCATGAAAATTTATCAATTACGCCAAAAAATATACTTTAGGCATTCTGAAATTTTTATAGCTTGTTTATTAATTAATATTGAAAATATGTGCAAACCGCCAGACGAATTAAACGGTTTTTAATAACTCCCCTGACGCAAATAAAGATTTTAAATTAATGCGACAAGAAAATCATATGCGTAGCCACAGGTAAGAGAAAGACAGTTTATCGAGAACCAACGGCAGCTGTCGTGGTCCTGGCCGTCTTGGGCTGTGATTGGCTGTTGAAAGATCATGTGACTCAAGTATTTTGGAGCAGTTTTTTTGAAAATTTAAAAAGTAAATAATCAATAATTAAATAATAACGTTTTTCCACGACTATTGAATAAACCCATTATTCAATATATTTGAATTTTTTGATAAGTAATGAAATTCATTACCAAATTTTTGACATTATTCAACATGCTCGGAGCGGGTGCGGACCAATCACAAAGCTGCAGTATTGCCAACCCTTTGGGTAAGAGCAATGGATTATGGGTAATTTCATTAATCACTGGGCAGTATTGCCAACTTATTGAGTAATGAGCAATGGATTATAGGTAATTTCAACCTCAAAATAAAATTTACATAGAAGAAATAAAAAAATGTCAAAAATACGAAAAATAACCTCAAAAAAGTGCATAAAAGCACTGTAAAATATAAAAAAGGTGGAATAGTATAATATTCTACTCCCGAAAAAAATGGCATTATTCACTCAGACCTCTTACGACACTCGCCTGCCGGCTCGTGCCGCAATTTCGGTCTTCGGTGACTATCATTTCTAGCTTGTTATATACAGGGTGTCTCTCTTTTTTTCCAGCAAATTTTTTTTTAGATAGTAAATGTCATTCTGAACAAAAATTTTCCTATGGAAATTTAATGATTTTTGTGGGACACCCTGTACAAATTTAATTTAATTTTTTGTATTTAAATCTAGTCTGCTTTGGATTTTGTATATCTTTCAGCCAATAATAAGATGCTAAAGGACACCGCACTTTTTATATGTAAAATAGGCCCCCTAACGATTTTTTGTTCAAATTTTGTATACAGTTAGACATAACATTAGGACCTAATGATTAGGTGGATCAACGATATAATTTTTTTTTCGACAAAAATCATTTTTGAGATGCAATAGCGGTATATCTTAAATTGGCGTAAAGTACGTATTTTGCGTATTATTTCGGGTTTTATTGAATATCGTTCTTGTAGAGAAGAAAGGTGTAAAGATCTCTAAAACTAGGAAGTGAAACTAAGCATTTTTTACGTATAAAGTATTGTCCGGAAATGCTTCCTTAAAAAGTTATACCACATCAACATTTTTCAAAAATATTTTATTGTAAATAATATAAATATTATAAGAGATATTAATTTGTAATTTTGGCCACAGTCTTTCACATAAGGATACACATTTTCAGCCAATAAAAGTTTAAAAAATATTTTCAGGGGCGTTACATGTGGGGGGGGGGGGGGGTCATCAACTTTTTTTGATCATATCTTTTGTTTCTTTACGATTTTGATAATTTTAAAAGTACGAAAATAATCCTTGATCAATGTTCTACAGGAAAGGTACTGTTATTGTATGTCACTTCGGTGCTTCATTTCGGAGTAAAAGAAGATTTTATAATTTTTAGCTAAAAATATTAATTTAAAAAACAACTTCAAAGTAGCCTAATTTACCTAAAATATCATGTGGGCTGCTCCATATGCAAGATGCATGTCTGGTAATTCCACATTTGAAAATCTATCAATTTTTAATATTCCAATAATACGACAAACTATCAAATACTAATTAGAAAATATTAAAGGTTGCTTACAACTTTGATGGTTTTTTTAATTCATAATTTTAGCTAAAAATTATAAAATCTATTTTTACTCCCAAATGAAGCACCGGAGCGACATACAAAATGGGAGTACCTTTTCTGTAGAACATTGGTCAAGGATTATTTTAGTACTTTTAAAATTATCAAAAACGTAAAAAATCAAAAGATATGATCAAAAAATTGATGACCCCCCCCCTCATGTAACGCCCCTGAAAATATTTTTTAAGCTAATGCTGAAAATGTGTATCCTTATTTGAAAAAACTGTGGCCAAAATTTCAAATTAATATCTCTTATAATATTTATTTTATTTACAAAAAAATATTATTTTTGAAAATTTTTGAAGTGGTATAACTTTTTAAGGAAGCATTTTCGGACAATACTTTATACGTAAAAAATGCTTAGTTTCACTTCCTAGTTTTAGAGATCCTTTACATCTACGCAAAATACGTACTTTACGCCAATTTAAGTTATACCGCTAATGCATCTCAAAAATGATTTTTGTCGAAAAAAAATTTATATCGTTGGTTCACCGTTCACCTAATGTTATGTCTAACTATATACAAAATTTGAACAAAATCGTTAGGGGGCCTATTTTACATATAAAAAGTGCGGTGTCCTTTCACCGAGGGGAAATTTAACCTCGTCGTTCATTTATTTTAGATACAGCCAATAATGTTCAAAAAAACCAATTTGGCAAAGAAAAGATCCAAATTATAATTGATTTAAATAAAAATATATAATAAGAAAGAATTTTATACAGGGTGTTCCACAAAAGTCATGGAACTTTATCAACTTTTATTTATTTATTACTTTGAATGATAGAATACTAATAACAGTTCTTTTATTTGTTACGTTAAAATCATAAATTGTATTTGAGTTGGGTGTATTACTAATATACAGGGTGTCTAACTTTTTTTCCAGCAATTTTTTTTTTAGATAGTAAATGTCATTGTGAACAAAAAATGTCCTATAAACTAATATTTTTTTTCGACTCCTTAAGAGTTAAGTAAAATTTTAAGAAATATTTGGAGCGCTGTGAAAAGTTTAAAAATATTTTTATAACAAAAAACAAGTCTATACACTCTTCGCTTATACCTTAACTTATTGTTAGCGTTGGAAATGACATATTATTTCAATTAGTTTTTTATAAAAATCTAAAACGCCGCTTAGCGAACGTTTTTTGTAAAGAGCCCGTATGAGTATTTGGTTTGACTTACAAAAATAAAAAAAGAAGAAATTGGCAGCCACAAGACTCTTCTGAGTACCAAAAAACGAAATTTTAAAAAAGCTTCACTGGAAAAAAAATTATGACCAAAACCGCAAATGTCAAGCGAATTTCAAAATCCAGCGCTAAAATTCGCCGACTATCCTCTTAAGGAGTCGAAAAAAATATTAGTTCATAGGAAATGTTTTGTTCAGAATGACATTTACTATCTAAATAAATTTTTGTGGGAAAAAAAGTGAGACACCCTGTATAAATTGTATTCAATTTAGGAGTATTACTTGTAAAAAATATTTTTGTATTAAAGACTAATGCCGTTCAAATAAATAAACTTTAAAATTGCTGTAACTTTTTAAGGAGTCGAAAAAACAAAATAGTTCATAAGAACATTTTTGTTCAAAATGACATTTGCTATCTAAAAAAAGTTTTTGATTGAAAAAAGTGTATAATACAGAGGGGTGCACAAAAAACGGCCAGCGATGTATTATTATTATTTTTTATTTATTCTTATTTTTTTTTTTATTTTTTTTATTACAGGTTACAGCCACCGGGCCTGGGCCGGCAGTTCTTTTTGCGGAAGCCTGCGGACCTTATGCGGCCCGCGAAGAGTTTTTCAGCGGCTCCTAAAAGCGGTCCGGTCCGCGAGGACCGGAACGTTTAATATTATTTTTGTTATCATTGTTGGACTAATTCCAGATTCAAGCTTTTACCAGTTAAAATCTCAATAAAAAAATATTAAATTAAAATGTCAGCACGTTAACAGTTGTGCTTGTTTTGCGATTTTCCGTTAATTGCAGTGCTAGTGCCTGGAGCTACATATTTTAAAGGAAAAAAACAGCACTTTTTTATGTATTTGTGTACAGCCTTTTCAAAATAAAAGTTGAAAATTCTTTTACTGAAAGTACTTTCGACTGAAAACACGTCTACTAACGAATATAAGAACACGAAATGAGTAAAAACCATGAACAATAAATAGCACATGTATATGAGGTTTAAGCGATACAAGAGATCTTCACGAAGCTGGTTATACCCTGGAAAATAAAATGTTGGATCACGGCAATTTCTTGGAGTTGGTCATTCTTTTAGCTTTTGACGTTACTCGTAAGGAATATTTGGACAATGTTTTTATACAATAAGTAGTCTAAGTTGTGAAAAATAGAAAATATCCAAAAAGTTTCAAAATTGTATTGTTTGTTGCTACAACATGATATTTTTGAATAAGTCTCGGTTAATCTAGGAATGTATCTTTGGACCAATTTTAAAACAAACGACAAACTGTAAGAATGTTTTTTTCCGCTAAAACGCTCCATTTCGGAAATGCAGGGCATTGAAGTTTACTAATTTTTTTTCAATTTTTTAACATAAAATCTACATTGATGATAATTGGCACAAATTTTGCACATACCTTTCTTTTGGCAGCCGCCTTGAGATGAATTCGCAAATTTTCAAAAAAGTTAGGGTGAAGTTTTTCGAGTGAATGAACCCTTTGAACTTTTATCCTTTTATAGACCGGGAGATTGTGATAGATTTCAAGAGACGATTTTCTCGTTTATGCCTTTAAGAGGACTGAAAGGTATAAAAGTGCTGATAATAATGAGTAAAAATTTGAGCGGTCCCCGCGTGACCATCATATGAAAAATTCAATTTTCATTTGCGCAAAAAATATTTATTTTGAGACGATTTTGTCGCCGCTGCCATATGCATTAACACAAAGTTAAAATACACTCTAGACGCGGAAAATTATAGGCATAAGGGTTACAGGTGACCAAAGGGTTGAAATGATGACCAGAAGTTGTCAGGGAAAATGGAAATTTTCGGCGATTTTCTCGTTGCTGCCAATTGAAAGTATGAAAGTTTTCATCATGAAACGCCCATAAAAACAATGGCATAAGGTCAGCGAATGCCGAAGTGAGGTTAAGTACCGGAAAATTTTGTGGAAATTTCCAAGGTTTTTAGATGATTTTGTTTCTTATGCCTTTGATACTATATAAAGTTCATGATAATTTGCATATAATGTATAATTGGCATAGCGGTAGAAGGTGTCGGAAATGAAGGCATAAGTATTAAAGTTGCAGAAAAACATATGAAAATTTTCATCATTTTGTTTTTCATTCCATTTTCCATGTGCCTCGAAAAAGTTATTTTAAACCCGTATGACAAAACACATAACCATAGATAATGCCGAACATGTGATATAACAAAAAATAATCGCAAATTTTAATTTTATCTTTTTGGTACTAGATAAATCAGGTTATATTCAAAATTTCCATAAGAAGTGGAAAAATTCAATCTGTAAATTAAAATACTGCCTATGGTGGTCGTGGTAGATAAAACTTTAGGGTTTGATTGTAAAACGAATTTCATCGTAAAAAAACTAAGGGGGTGTTTTTCTTGTCTACTGAAACTACATTATTATCATAAAAGTTTTGAGTTCCCAGTTATTTTCCTTCAATAACCAAATCATTGTCAAATTACCCTTTCAACTTGTAAGTACATGTTTATAAATTTTATGTAATTTTTTTATTAATTTTGGATATTTGTCAGAAAACTGAAAAACAAAAATTATTTGAGTTTTCTATGGTAAAAATTCGCAAGTATCATACACGTTTTTTTAATAGATGAGGTTTTTCGCGAGTTTTTTTTTATTACAAACAAGTAACCACAAAATGTAAATAAATTTTAATTTAACAAAGAGCAAGTGCGAGCTTTCTCTAATAAAAAATGATGAGTTTCATACAGGAAATTTTATGCAAGAAACTCGCGAGAAAACTCTATTAAAAATAAACGTGTAGTTTTTACCATAGAAAACTCACGAGAAAACATGTGAAGATTTTATACAGTAAACTCGCACGTATCATACGGCCTTTAAGCCTTAAGGTTCAATAAATTTTCTATGATTTTATTTTTATGCAATTTTGCATGTAACTAAAAAATTTGATTTCAAGATTTACTAACGAATTGGATAACGATTAATAATGACCAACATTTTTAAAAATATCGGATAAAACCAAATGAGTCTTCAAATTCTTGTTTCAGAAAAATCTGAAGAATTAAATATCTCCGATCCATTATTTTTTAGGTCACCATTTATTTTCCAATCCGTTTTTTTCTGAATGACAATTTTAAAATAAAAGAAATTAATATTCGAAAAACTTTTTAATGAAAATCAATTCAGTCCGTCATAATATTATCATCGCTGCTTTCTTCAGCATCGACGTCAGAAGTGTCGTTACTTTCTTTTTCTGTGTCGTCGCCATCTATGTTGCTATCGTCGATGTTGGTACCTTAATCGCTTTTGTTATCATCTTCGTCGTCGTCGTCATAGTCGAAAAAAATTCTTGCTTAATATTTGCGATAATTTTTCCTGTTTTTTTTACATATTCGGCATCATCGATAGTTATACAGATTTAAAATAACCTTTTTAAGGCACATGGAAAATGGCATGAAAAATAAACTGGTGAAAATTTTCTTATGTTTTTCTGCAACTTTATGAATTATTTTTAATATGAAGGCCATCCCTGACTCTTATGCCATATTACGTATTAAACATTTACCTCATAAAATTAATATTGCACTTCATTTTATTGACGAGAAAATCATCTAAAAACCTTGACAATTTCCACAAAATTTTCCGGCACTTAACCTCATTTCGGCAATCGCTAACCTTATGCCATTTTTTTTATGGGCGTTTCATGATGGAAACTTTCATACTTTCAGTTGGCAGCAACGAGAAAGTCGCCGAAAATTTCCATTTTCCCTGACAACTTCTGGTCATCATTTCAACAATTTGGTCACCTGCAACCCTTATGCCTATAATTTTCCGCGTCTAGAGTGTATTTTAACTTTGTGTTAATGAATATGGCAGCGGCGACAAGATCGTCTCAAAATAAATATTTTTTGCGCAAATGAAAATTGAATTTTCCATATGATGGTCACGCGGGGACCGCTCAAATTTTTTCTCATTATTATCAGCACTTTTATACCTTTCAGTCCTCTCAAAGGCATAAACGAGAAAATCGTCACTTGAAATATGTCACCATCTCCCGGTCTATTTAGCAGAAAAAATTATTCCTACTTTTTGTCCAAAAATCCATTCCTAAATTATCCGACACTTGTTCAGAAACACCCTGTATACTAATGCTAAATAGCAATTAATTGGCTTAAGCCTTGACTTATCAATATCTACAGAACCGCACAGATACATTTTTACGGCTGAGGCAAAACTTAAAGTGGCGCCCTTAAAGCCTCAAATTAAAAAAAAAAATAAAAAAAGCTAACTAACTAACAGAACAGTAAATCTTTTAATATCTATTACAGGTACCCTTTGTTTGTGTCTTTTTCCCCAAACTTTCAATTTTAGATAAATACCAATGTTTTTAATACTCTTCTTCCTCTGCATTAAAAGACGCCACAGAGAAAATTTTTTAAAATCTTCAAGGTTCTTTAAATATTAACTTTAAAGAACGTTTTTCACTAAAAAAAATACTTATTTTAATTTCTGTTACAATAGTAAAATTATCCTTTAAATTCTACAAATTCAATATTTTCTCAAAATTTACGAAAGAAAAGATTTTCTAGATTTTAAAAAACCCAAAAACCACACGACATAAGGTACCTAAATTGGGCGATGGAAATAATTCAGCGCTGAATGCTGAATATGAATAATGTCTTATTTTTAAATTTATTATTTTTATTGAATATCTGAAGAAAAAGGTTTAAAAATGTAACCCAAAATTTAATCTTGTTTAGGGGCCCCTAAATTTCGAAAAAATATTAGCAACTGTGAAAGAACTTTTAGCTTTTTAAGTTTATTTGATATTCAAAAACTATTATTGTTTTTTTTTTGCTTAATTTTTTTATTTTTCGAGACCGGGCCGGGCCGGTCCATTAATTTTTGCCCGGGCCGGTTTTAAACTTGAATCCGGCCCTGCCCTTCGCTACTTTTTAGTTTTAATTAACTCATTCAAAATTTAATTATTTAAAAATTCATAATATTATCTGAATAATATTCTAAGAAATTATACCGGGTGTCGATTAGTGCCAGCCCTGTAATTTCTTTATTTGTGAAAACAAAAATTTTACTATGTTGTATGGCGTAAGAAAACGCATTTATTGAACTAAAAAAAATTTCAATATCACTTCCGGTTTTACTGGAAATTACATCAACCCTATTTTTTACGCATTATTAAACATTGATAAGTTTAAAGGGAAAGACTTCAACTGAGCAAGAATCATAAAATATTTTTAAAACCGAACGTTATTTGAGCAAAGAAATAAAATATTCTTTAAAGGGTATACGTTATCTGAGCAAACTTTGTGTTTACGAAAATCGACCTAAGGTCATGTTTATAGTGAGGAGTTGATAAACGCGTTGCTTTAAATACATGTGTTTGTTTCAATTTCTTTGCTGGACGCTATGTGAAACGCGTTTATCAACTCCTTACTATAAACGTGGCCTAATGGATTATGGATTTGTTCGTAAAGGCTAAAACCTCTTCTGATTTCTGTTCTATCTGTAATTTATCATTTTACATCTTTCGGTATGGTTATAAAACTTGCTCAGTTTATCCGTTTAAAATACGTATTTTTGTGACAAAAGACAATTTTAATGTTATATTTTCATAATAAAAAAAATGACAGGGGTTATGAATTTTAGACAAAAGGATTAGTAAATGATTATTGAAAACCAGGTAGATGTACGAATGCAAGTACATCAGTAACAGCTCATAAGGTCTAGGGTCTAAATACCTACACGTCGGCTTGGATTGAATTGATAAATCCAGTCCGACATGTTTAGTTCGGAAAAAATGCAGATCAAGTCAATCGCTATTTAATCCAGTTCGGATCGAGTTACACAAGATAAACGTATTTCGACTGTACTTCCATTTTTTTCCAGAACTAATTTATTAAAAAAAAATTTTTTTTTGATAATTTGTTCAAATTTGGAACATGATATAGTTAGATAATTGTATATAGAGTGTGCAACCTGCAATTTTAGAAATTTAAAACTAGCTTCTTTTATGCGGAACATAAAAAGTACAAATTCAATTATTATTAGTCTATTTTCTAAAACCAGAATAATTTACACTACTGGGACTCTCTTCCTATTGGATAATGGATTACTGAAGTATCAACTCTCGGGCTTCCGTATTTTTAATCAGAGCCCATGAAAAATAGGTTGAAATCCATAATCCAGCCCTTTTATCAGAAGCCAGAAGCCAACAAATTGATTTTTTGAAAACAGGATTACCTTTTTTTTTTATTTTAAGTACTATTAAAACTACTTTTAAATAATTTAAATACGTAAAATAAATTGTAAATTGTGAAATTCATTCGGGCGTTTTTGAGAAATTAATTTTTATAATTTTTAAAATGCGTTTTTTGGAAATATCTTTATTTTTTTCAAATGGCATGATAGGTCTATTTAGGTAGAGGATTTTTTCCTCATACTCAACATGTATAGATATAAACCTTAAATGTATTTACTCATTTTTTATTTGTTTTTAATTTATCAACAGCTGTTTATAAATAAGTAAGTCTTTCGTTTAATGAAATACAATTTTATCCGACGATTCTGATTATTTATAAGAGCGCAGGAGGATTATTAGAACTTATTGCAAGTATAACATAACAAAAATCAATATTTGACTTGTTTTGTTTTATTTCTGACCATAACGAAACGAACTATTTGTCAAAAAAAAAGAATTTTAAAAAAAGTTTGTTTAGTCATATTACTCAGATACTGCATAAAGTGAACAAGTTTTTCGGATTGTTTTATGTTAGTAAAATATTTTTTATAATCTAAAAGTTTTTAGATTATCAAAAGGAAGGGGCCAAAAAATTTCGAAATCATTAAACAGTATGATGTAAATTTTTTTATTTTTATATCCAAAATTCTAAAAAGCTACAAGCGCTATACGAAGCGTGCTTAAGATCGACCCTTGGCCAAAAAATAACCTCACGCGGATCTCTTTTATCTGTAGCTCTTGTCGTAAAGCCAAATTTTCTGAGGATAAAACTTAAAAATGCGCCATTTTGTGGTTGATGAAGAAAAACATTTCGGAGCCGCCTGATTGACAGGGGAGGGTCGAAACTTTCGGATCTTGTCAATAAGTGTGTGAGAAAAAAGGAGTATCGATTCGAAACCCAGCAACGATGTGATTTTTTAAAGTTGGCGGAAGCTCGACAAATACGCAAAAATCTACTTTTTCGGGGACGTTTTTGAAAGTGTTCTCGTCGTCCAATAAATTTTAAATTTGATCCATTTGCATAAAAGTCATTCCCTTTTAAGATTTGATCGGAGTTTAGAAGATTGTCCAAAAAAGAATATCTGTTGCGATTTGCGATAGAGATAACAAACTCGGGCCATTTCAAGAACGTCCAGTTTTCGATTCTACACGACATACTGAAATTCGGCAACGATTGGATAACTTCGAAAAAAGTTATTCTCCTTACGTAATTAGAGTGGATTTCATCTGAAGTGAACCTTTCCTGCGGCGCGAGCGCTTTTCCCCGAGCGATTATTATAAAAACTAAATAATGTCGATTCATACATTAGAGGAATTCAGATTAATTGAGAAACCTTAATTCCAGTGACCAGTATATCGTCACGTACATGAAAACCACTCTAGTTCTTCAAATGATGATTGTCATAAAAATAAAGCAAATATTGGAATAAATTAAATTTATTCATTTCGTTCAACATTATTTACAATAAATACACAAAATATATATTTATCATAGTTTCAAACATTTTTATTAGGGTTCCAGGATTTGTCTTCCATGCTAACAACAATAGCTTGCTGAATTTTCTCTTGCAACCAGTCAAGCACCTCTTTATCACCAGCTATATTCAATTTACCGTCGGAATTTAATATTTCACTATCATTCTACAATAAAAGTGTGTTAGTGTAATATAAATAATAATATTTAGATACGAAAAACCTACCTGTCTTAAGTTAAATATCAACAGCGAAGTGGTAACCTTAGGCACAGAAATTATATCATCTAAATCTAAACACCACTCTAATTCCCAAGGGCCCCATAAACGACACTTATTGACTCTTATAACATTCCTAAAAATAGATATTTAATATTTCTGTTTTCTTATCTGATATTAAATTATTGTATTTACTCCAGACTTATTATTATTATAGATTTTCCCTGCTTATCAATTGCTGCATGGGCCCAATAGTTATTCTTAAAAAATCTTCCATTTGCCACTGTCTCCAATAAATAAAATCCCATAGACTCATAAGATGAATATGGACGTAAACCCTTAAAATTATATTATAAATGAATTGTGTATTATTATTTCGTCGCAGGCTCTAGTAGAAGTGGGGCAATTAAATTTTCCAACAATTCAATTTATTTTACACTAAGAAGTAGTATTAAAAGGAAGATACTATGGTCGCTACTAGTAAGTAGTAGAAACTAGTTGTCACTTTTGATTATTCGCGAGTTTAAAAGATTTAAATCTTATTACATTTAAGCCCGGAGAAAATTTTATGGTGGTATTACTGATTACTATTTTTGAAGTAGATTAATGCAACTTCCATTAGTTGATAATCAAAATGAGAAAATGTTTCGGTTTTGTTAAGATTTCATTTTGTCATGTATTTTAAGCAGGTAAATAACTTTGGATACTTACCAAATATCCATTGCAATACCTTGCAAGTCTTTGATGTATTTTAATAGGTTCTCCTAAAATAACGGCTCTTTTTAAGGCCTCAATGGAGACTTGGACGCAATCAGTTTTTTCATCAGGGTGGCGTGTTAACAACGAAACCAAAGCTTTTCCTGTTCCTCGAAAGAATAACTCTCCATCAAATTGCAAGCATGCTAGAATTAAAATCTTTTATGACTAAATAAAGTACTTTTATATTTCAATACATTTAAGGACATCAGATTATCCTCACACCACCCAACCAAAGCAACCAAATCCTGCTGAAGGCAGATTATGTCATTATGCGACTGTACTGCTTTGAATATCTTTATATCGTACGCGAAAATAAGAAACTGACTGTGTTTATTGACATCCTTTAAGTCCTTGATGTATAATCAAAATAGTATGGGATCCAAATGAGACCCTTGGGGGACACCACTATGAATAGCCATAAATTTTGACAACACCGAGTTAAGCCATTGACGCATTGACTCCTTTCCGAAAGGTACGTTCGCAACCAGGAAAACAAAGGGTCGCCAATACCAAGACTGAAGTTTTAATAAAAGCCGATAGTGTTCACGCTGTCAAAAGCTTTATTGAAGTCAGTGTAAACGTTCGAAATTTCTAAACCCATGTTGTTAATGAATATTATGGTAAACACTGAAGATTGCATGTGCAACGAATTTATCCAGCATCTTGGGAATATGTGCAATAATTTAAATTGGCCGATAGTCTTCCAGAATGACGGGAATGTACCTCATTAAGGAATCGATTAAAAAGTAGGGTTAATGCCTCACTTAGGAAGGCAGAACAGTTCTTAAGAAGCATAGCATCTAGTCCGCATTTTAGATTATTCTGTAAGTTATTTAATTCCTTAAAAACATCTAGAGAATCTATAACTCTTTTGTTTAACAATACAATATTGTTAAACATAGCGATAGTGGGGGTGGTGGGGTACCTTAAGTCGTTAGAATAGTAACTCTTAAAATTATGGAGGAACATGCAACTAATTTCGAGTGGAGTAATCCCGGAGATGTCATCCTCGCTGTACATCGTCGAAGGAACGGATTTATTCTGAGGGTAAAGCTTTTTACATAATTCCAAAATGACTTGGGATCTTTAATAACATTGTTTTCAGCATTATTAATAAACGATAGCTGATCATCGGCAATAGAAGCTTTACAGAGTGATCTTAAATTTGAAAAAATGCGATAATCAATATCCAGGTTGGAACCTTTGAACGACTTATGGGCAATATTTTTAGAATTTATTAATTTCTTAATTTACTGGCTTACCCAGGGAGGGTAGGAGTGATTTTTATGACCACTTTTGGTAATTTTAGGAGTGGACAAATCTATTTCCTCCATTATTATTATGGAACGACCCAACAGCATCATCAAGGTCTACATAGGATAAGACCTCAGGCCAATCGACTTGAGAGAAGAAACTGTTTAATAATTCATAGTATATCTTTGAAATTGTAATATATACAATCGGGCTCGATCTCAATATACGACAGGTTAAGATCACAATCCAAGTTAACTGGAGGATGATAGGTATCAATTGGGACTAGTCAATCAGGTTCACTTAACAACGTTTTTAAATATCAAATCCGGAATCCTGCCACTCGAGTTGGTAATGTTGTTCAGCTGGAATAAATCACATGACGCGGGTATATTAATAATTTCAGAGTGATCACCCTTGGCATTCGTAGATGGAATACGTCCTGGTCCCACATAATTTTCGACCCAAGTAATGGCTGATAAATTATAATCGCCCGAAATAAAGATGGAATAAGACGGGTGTAATGATACAATATTATCCACACAATCTGTATGATCGAAGTAAATTTTATACTCAGAACACGGAGAAAAATAGCAGGCACAAATAAATAATTCAGAATCGCCAGTCTGTAACGATACCCATAATTCCTCTATCTGCATAACATTAATTTCAACAGGACTAGAACGATATTTCACAGTTACAGCAATTAGAATGTGCGAACAACTATTCGATGACGAAAAACAACAATTACAGAAAAATGAAAAGCTCCTGCTAATCTACAAAAATGTGATGAAACATAAGGTGAAATATCTTTGGAAGACTCTTCAGAAGATGAACACGAAAGGAAAATAATAGAAGAAGGTTTCTTGAATCTTTCATAGCAGAGGAATACATAGATTTACACTTGCCCCAATTGAGGGCTAAATACAGATTGCACAGGCAAGAATAAATATTATTAATTTTTTTAAATATTTTTAGTTGGTAGACGATAATAAAAAGAATTGTAACTTGAAAAGAATTGTTAGAATACTATATCCACAAAGAATCAGATTTTCAAGTTGCATCGATTTAATCTTTATCAAAGATAGATTTAATAAATCATCTCTTAAAAACAGGTCTAAATCATTTCCCAAAGAAAAATTTGATCTGATACGGTGTTTATACAGGGTAATTATGGGACAGACATTGCGGAACGGGTTTATCACATCAAATTAAGATGACATGTTCCTCTAACACTTTGGCAAAAAATGCTTCCCTGCAAAGTTACAACCAGTTAAAGTTCACTTTTCAAAAAATAAAAACCCACATAACTTTTCTCTCTATGCAGGAAACTCCATAAATACTAAAAACTGCCATGGAGGGGGCTAATTTTAAGTTGTTTATAATATGGTATTGTAGTTTTGCTATTTCTCGTTCATTTACTACCAGTTAACCTAAACTTAGAATTTAAGTTTTACCATAAATTTTTTTGCTGTCACTTTTTTGCACTTTCAACTTATTTTCTTATAAGAAAAATACTTTGCTATGAAAAAGGTATACCTGTTGAAAATCGATAAATCAGATAGTTTTAAAGATAATCTTGAATAAAGTTTCATAAATTAAAGTAAATTATTTTTTTTATTAAATCAAGTAGGCCGATTTCAATATTTAAAATTTTTAAAGAAACTCGATATGAACAGATAAAGAGAATCAAGTTATTGTATTTTCCAATAATTTTCTAAAATAATGTTCACCCATTCATTGTATGGTGTTTAGGGAATAGCCTACTTGAATTAACAAGAAAATTTTTGTTTTTATTACGAAAGTTTAATTGTGATTATTTCGAAAACAATTGGATTTAGCGATTATAAAGAGGTATACCTTTTTCATAGTAAATTATTTATTTTTTAAGAAAATCAGTTTAGGTATATTGCAAAAAATGGATAACAGAAAAAGTTATGGTAAAATTTAAATTCTAAATTTAGGTAAACTGGTGGTAAATGAATGAGAAATTGCAAAACTACAATACCATATCGTGAAGAACTTAAAAGTAGCCCCCCATTGTTTTTTGAAAAGTAAACTTCAACTGGGTATAACTTTACAGGGAAGCATTTTTGGGCAAAGCATTAGAGGAACTTGTCACCTTAATTTGAGGTGATAAACCCGTTCCACCATGTCTGTCCACATTACGGGACACCCTGTATACATCTACATCACAAAAATTGATTCGCCAGACAATTTTCCTGGGTAGCGGTTTTAAAATTTCCCGAAGAAAATACTTGGAAAATCTACAATTTTAAATCATCTAGCATCATGTGGCATCTTAAATGCACACCATGGTCTTTTCATTTTAAAAAATTGCTTTGGTGTCTCAACAGTTTTACATATTTTAAGATGTGAGATTTGGAAGAAAAAAGAAAAGTTATTGTAATTTGATAGCATTATACGTTCAAGTTTTGTAGTCCCAATGGAGTCATACTACTCTTCGACGAAATTTAGGTGGAATTGGTATTCGAAGTTCAGTTGAACTTCCTCTCCCAGATTTTTTAGCTTCAGTTCACTTTGTACATAATCTAGTTTTAACTATTGTTTCTAAATTTGATTTGGATGATTTAACATCAGAAGCAATAAATAAATGGTGTTTGAAAACTGATTTAGTTGCTCCTAAAAATAAAGTTTGACTGAAAGAATGGGATACACATTTAGTTGGTAGGAAATATAAACAACTAATTTCATTTGCAAATTTAAAAGATAAATCCCGACTACAAGCTTTAAGTGTTAGAGAAGCTGGATCCTGAGGAGGGATTTTGTTTCTATCTTGATATTTATCAAGCTTGATAAAACTCAATAGGGGGGCTATTCTCGAATCACACGATACAACATCGTATACGACATGACGAGGACAGACTCTTATTTTTGAATTTGTATGACAAGGATAGAATGATAAAACGACATCGTGTCGTGTGATTCGAGAATAACCCCCTATTGAGTTTTATCAAGCTTGATAAATATCAAGATAGAAACAAAATCCCACCTCTGGTTACATGCCTTCCCTAATGCTAGTGTGGGTAACTTTCTAGATGATGATAGTTTAAGAATTGCAATTGGTTTACGTCTTGGAACTAATTTACGTTGTCAATGTAAATGCAAATGTGGTCTTATAGTTGATGAACTTGGACATCATGATCTTAGTTGCAATTAAACTTCTGGAAGATATAGAAGACATTCTGCAATATTAGAACCACCAGGATTATTACTTAATGACGGAAAAAGACCAGATGGTATGACTTTAATGCCGTGGAAAAAATGGAAAGTTACTTGTTGGGGTTGTTACTAGCGTTAATTCGTTAACCGATTCTTATATGTAGAGCGTCCTCAATTACCTCTATTGGTTCTACTGCAAAAGAAGCTGAAAAACGAAAAATTTCAAAATATAAAGATTGGGAAGGCAAATTTATATTTTATTCTCTAGGTTTTGAAACTTGTGGTCCTAGGGGTTCTTCTTCAAAATCATTAATAACTACAATTGGAAAATTAATTTCAAAAGGAACTGGTGAAGAACGTGCTACGGAATATCTTCATCAAAGAATAGGAATCGAAATTCAACGAGGAAATGCTTCTTCTATATTAAATACTATTCCTAATTCTTGGAAAATTTGGAGTAAATACTAGTACTCTACTACTAGTACTAAATAATCAATCAAACAGATAGGACTAAGTGGTTTAAAAAATATCGGAAATACCTGAATCATGCCTGATTCAGTGCTTCTCCAACACGAAGCCCCTACTAGGATATCTCAAAAAAGATGCTTATGTAAGTGATATCAATACCACCACCTCGGGAATGAAAGGATCGTTAGAAGGTTTACACGAAGAAGTCAATAGGGTCACCATCAAACCAACGCCTATTCACATTAAAGAAAAATTAAATGATTCAGAGAAAGCAATGAAGTATTGGCAAAGGTATATTTACGAAAAGAAACTTCTAAGGTGGTGGCAAAGTTGGGAATGTATTTAAATACAGTATTTAAAAAATAGTATTTAATTACTTTTTTAAGTACTTATACTTAAACCCCAGTATTATCAACAGACATTTAATTTTAAATGAGGTTTAATTTCACATATGTAGTCTATTTTGCAGCTAAATGTGATTTAAACTATATTCAAACTTCCTACAAATACTATATATATGTCAAATTAAACCTCATTTAAAATTAAATGTCTGTTGATAATACTGGGGTAAATTTATCTACGACTATTGAATAACATGTTAATTACGTAACCATTTCTTATTAATTAATGACAATCATTACAATTTAGCCGTGTGTTATATCTCCATTTAAATCAAATGTCTCTCCATAACACACTAGCTGCAACCAATCTCGAGACAGCATTTTCAAAACATTTATCATAACAACCGGGCTGAAGTTGGCGAAAAACCGACCAGTAACGAGGTTACACGAGTAGAATGTTACGGCGCCCTCTTCACTTGCGTGCGCCGCTGTCAAAATAATTTCAATTTGAAATATAAAATTTTTAAAGAAAGTGATTCAAAGTGAATTTACAATTATATTATATTAATAAATAATAAATAAAATAATTAAAAACATATTTCTTAAAAAATATAATTACAAAAATAATAAAAAACGTGAGTACAGAATATATAAAATGGATTCAGAAAGTGAAAGTTGCACACCCCCAGAAATACTAGAAACTGCGCTAACAGCAACCCAAAATTTATTACCAAATAAATCAAAAGACAGGTATAATCTAGCATACAGAGCCTTTATGGATTGGAGAAACATTAAAAATATAATTAGGAGTCAGGTGATTTTAGAGGTTAAATTGGGCTGTCAATTTTACGCCATAGAACAAAAACCTAGAGTAAACATAGGTGTTTAATGAAAATAGCGGCCAGCAAAATGACAATAATAGATAGGAAAATCTAAAAGTGAAATATCGTCGTAGATAAAGTATAGTATTCTACTCGCGATTAAATAGCCATTACTCACTCAGACCTTTTACGACACTCGCCTGCCGGCTCGTGTCGCAATTTCGGTCTTCGTGAGTAATGGCTATCATTACTCGCTCGTTGAATAATATACTATTAAACTTTTTGGGGAAGGATTTATATTTATATTTAAATATTTTTAAAATAATTTGAAAGTATATTTATATCTAAATACATTTTGAAAGTATTTTGATCTTTGATCTTAGTCGGTTGTGAGTTTTGAATTTACTAGATTTGTAGTTTTGAGCTGAGTGACTTGACAAAGAGAAAACAGGTTAGTTTTTATTTCATAAACTGATAAATTTGAAAATGAAATTTTTTTATATATTTTTCTTTTTATTTTTCTTTTTTATAATTAAGTATTTATATTTATACTTAAATACTTTTAATATTCGAGTATTTGTACTTATACTTAAATACTTTTTATTCTTAGAGTATTTGTATTTGTATTAAAATACTTTTACTTTTGAAGTATTTGTACTTATACTTAAATATTTTTTTTCTAAAAGTATTTATACTTAAATACATATTTTGGATATTTAGCACAGCTTTGGGTGGTTGATATTTTTGTTGGGCAGCTAAAGTCGACACTTAAAACACACTGTGGTCACTGCTCAGTTACATTTGAACCTTTTTGGGACTTGTCCCTTCCCATACCTCAAAAAATAGAGCCCGTACGACTTTCACAGTGCCTCGACAATTTTACCAGAAGAGAGGAAACCTTGGATGGTGGTGAGAAGCCTACTTGTTTGAAGTGTAAAGAGCGAAGAAAATGTACAAAATCTTTTAAGATCTGCAAGTTCCCTAAAATATTAGTAATCCATATGAAAAGATTTTCACCAACAGAAAGGTTTAGGAGAAAATTGAATGTTACAGTTGATTTTCCTCTGGAGGGTTTGGGTATGACGAATTACGCTGCCGAGCCACATACACAATGCCGATACAATTTATATGCTCTGAGTAACCACAGCGGAACAACATACAGAACATACTACACTGCTTATTATCGACACACTTATTCCCAAACGTGGCATAAATATTCAAGGGTAACGACGACTTCTCGAAAAGCACAGTTAGTGGTGTGGCATATGTATTATTTTATGATCCAGAAAGTAAACTATTGCATCTATGAGTGATATTGGGAACTAGTAGATTATTATTTATTTACACCGTTTGCATTAATTATGACTTTTTATTTATACATATTTATAATTTTTATTTTTATCTAGCATTTATTTATTACTTAAACAGAAAACGGCACTACCTCTTCATCGACAAACCTTTTCTTCGACAAGGCCGTTTTCATCAACACAAACGTTTCATCGTCATCACTTTTTCATCGACAACCGTTTCATCGACAGTACCTTTTCATCGACAGTACCTTTTCATCGACAAACCTTTTCTTCGACAAGGACGTTTTATCGACACTACTTTTTCATCCACAAGGACGTTTCATCGACAAACCTCTTCCTCGACAAGGACATTTCATCGACACTACCTTTTCATCAACATCCGTTTCATCGACAGTACCTTTTAATCGACAAACCTTTTCTTTGAAATGGCCTTTTCATCGACACTACCTTTTCTAGACAAACAATTTCAACAACATTACCATTTCTTCGTCAATTTCGTTTCATCGACCAACCTATTTAACGCAAATATTGTTTTATCGACGCAGAGGTTTAAAACTTGTAGATATTTATTTGTTTATCATTTTCACTGGTGTAAAATATTCTATTTCAAGTATACCGGGTGTCCACTAAACTAGAGCCACCCCTGTAATTTCTATATTTAATGAAAATAATAATTTGAAATTTTAGTATGTTATATGGCATAAGAATTCGCATTTATTGTTACTAAAAAAATAATATCACTTCCGGTTTCACCGGAAATGACATCAACTTTCTTATTTTAAATGTAACACCCTATTTTTTTTACTTATTATTAAACAGTGGTAAGTTCCAAGTATGTTTGTGACAAAAAAATTTTTTTTCTGAACTTATTTCAAATGGCATGATAGTGGGGCTACCCCTTATTTCGATAGAGATTTTTTTTACGAAGAAATGGCAATGTCGTTAAAATTGTTTGTTGAAGAAAAGGTAGTGTCAATGAAACGTCCTTTTCAAAGAAAAAGCTTGCCGATGAAAAGGTAGTATCGATGGAACGTCCTTGTCGAAGAAAACGTTTGTCGATGAAAAGGTAATGTCGATGAAACGTCCTTGTCGATGAATCGGTTGTCGATGAAAAGGTTATGTAGATGAAACGTCTGTGTCGATGAATTGGTCATGTCGATGAAACGTTTGTGTCGATGAAACGGTCGTGTCGATGTAAAGGCCAAGTCGATGAAATGATTGTCGACGAAAAAGTAGTATCGATGAATTGGTAGCACGCCATTAAATCCACTAGCCAGTGAATTTGTTCCGGCGAATCAATTTTTGCGAACTACGTGTTCTTACATTAATATTTTGTTGGGTTTGTAATTGTTCTGTTTATTTTTAAATCTCTATTTTTATTGGGTATGCAGGGTGTCCCGGAATAACTGTGACAATTTTTTTATGGTGATAGAGTTGTTTTTTAAATTCACATTTTTAGCTAAAATGTATAAAATCTACTTTTACTCCGAAATGAAGCACCGGATCGACATACAATAGGAGTACCTTTTCTGTATAACATTGATCAAGGATTATTCCAATAGTTTTAAAATTATCAAAAACGTAAAGAAACAAAAGATATGATTATAAAAAGTTGATGAACCCCCCACATGTAACGCCTCTGAAAATATTTTTTAAACTTTTATTGGCCGAAAATGTGTATCCTTATGTGAAAAAACTGTGGTCAAAATTTCAAATTAATATCTCTTATAATATTTATTTTATTTACAAAAAAATATTTGTTTTGAAAATTTTTGAAGTGGTATAACTTTTTAAGGAGGTATTTTCGGACAATACTTTATAAGTCAAAAATGCTTAGTTTCACTCCCTCTATGACCATTAAAAAATTGTCACAGTTATTCCGGGACACCCTGTATTTACATTTGGTTTTAATTTTACTCTAAACTACAAACATGTTTAAACTCACCACTTTGACTTCTTGCTATAATTTGCTGCATAGCTAATATTACACCGGGATTGAATCTTTTAGCAGAATTTAGCACGCTTTTTGGTAAACTACTGGCGTTGTGATATGAACCATGTCTTCTAATCCTTTGAATATTTTCAATATTTTGATTGGAAAAAACTTCAATCACACTTTGTTCTAAAGCAATTGACGACATATTAACATGTCCCAAAAGACAGCGACAACCGTATAAAACCGTGCTTGAAATTTTTTCGGACACATTTCCAGGTTTCTAAAATAATAAAGGATTAATCCACAAAAATAATTAGTTTCGTAATAATTACTTCGTTAGAAACTGCATGAAAAGTAAATGGATTAATCAAAACTTGAAGTCCTAAAACTTGTGCGTAATATTGTTGTAGTAACTGAATAGTAAAATGATTTTTCATTTCGTTTATAACTTCAAAGAAGTTTAGCCGAAGATCAGTCATATCCAAAGGTGTGATCCTACAGCATTAAGTAAATTTCTGTTTGACTACTTTGTGATAATACTTACTTATGTCTAACACCTTCAATCGGCATGTAGGGTGAAATATTATGCGGAAAGAAGCAGCACACTAAATTGTTGATTGGATAAATTAAATGATTACCAGTAGATTGGGTTTTACTGGAAATATTTAATTGTATTAAAGTTTGCGACAAATAAACATTTTCCACTATCGTTTGTGATGTTTCATCCTGAAATATTTTAATTAATAACCTTATTTAAAAAAACTTAACTTACCTTTGAAAAATTAAAAATCGGTGCATGAATAAAATTCATATCATTCCTGTACAAAACCGTAGTCTCTGAAGGTTTTCTATTCTCGGCCAACAAATGCGATAACTGCACCAGCAAATCATTTTGCATATTTACATAAAAATCTCGTATCAATACACTAATATTTTTATAAATATCGAAATCAAGTGTGTTGGATTTTATTAATGTTATTTCGATGAAGGGTGGTATTGTTTTAATATTATCAGTTGGAAGAGGGTACAATAGCACTGATTCGTTCGAATCAGTAAAATTATTATCAATTTGAATGCTCTGAATTTTTAAATCTAATGATTTATGAATTAACGATTTTCTTAAATGAGCATAAAATGCTGGATTATATGTTCTTCTCAGTTCAGCAAAGAAGGGTTTTAACAAAAACATTTTCTCGAAATCTATGTGAATATAATCTTTTAATTGACACTTCTTGTAATGTAGTTTGTATTTATCTTCTATCCATGAAGCGAGTTCCAAAGTTAAGGTTTTCCATTTATGACCTACATTAACTTCCCAAATGGCAGGTGAATCATTTATCGAAACGTAAATGTGTTCTTTTTTGTTGCTTATAGTTGTGAAACATGACAAACCTACACCAGCTAAAGATACAAGACATTCAAAATCACAAGTTTCTCCAAAGGTATTTTGCAGGACTCCATTAAAAATACGTTGATCTTGGGTAAAAAGTAATGTTTTTTGTTTTCCTTCACGGTATACAATCCAGTAAATTATTATTTTGTCACGGCGAACTTTATTATTTAAGGCTGTTTTTATACTATCAGAACTATCAGAATCTTCGCTGCTGGATACTGTTATTATATTGGAATTATTTTGAGATGAAACACTATGAAAGTTTACTCTTTCTTCGCCATACCTAAAAAATTACAACAAAATTTAGTTACCACTAATAAAGTACCTTTTAATGGATGTAAATAAAAATAAGATAAGCTGCTTACCCTTCTTTATGAATATCAACTGCAAAACCAGGTCCTTTGTTGTTATAAACATTCCAAATTAAATTTCTCGATTTGGTAGGATCATCCCAAGTGTACATTAAAGCATTAAATGGGCTTAGAAGACTAACAGGGCTTTGGTCTTGTTGTTGGATTTTTAGGAAAATGTCAGCACACATATTTTTAACATAAACTGGTGCGTCTCCGCTCTTATAATCTTCGAAAGTAATTTTAAATGGCTCTGTTCTTCCTCCAGATACATTCACCACAATTGCTGTCTAAAATTTAATACATCTTTTAAATAATTTCGAAATTTAAATCGAAATATGTGTTTAGAATAACCATATTTTTTTAAAAGAACTAAAAAATATTTAAAAACCAGAATTTTCTTCAATTTATACTTTACTTAAATTAGATTTAAGATTTATTTATCCAATTATACATGTCGTTTAAAATTTTTACAGTTTATTCAAAGTAAACTTAGAAAAAAACTGCTTTAATGCCAGGTTGCACAGTTTAAAAAATGACGGAAACACGATGGGAAATCTGTCAATTTTTTAGTTTAAGTGTCGCTTGAAGCTTAAGCTTCAACTGTACAACCGGCCCTTTTAATATTTCACTTGGCTATAAGTTTTTGTCAGTTCGATTGATATTGGATATTTGAGGGTAATTTATTTCGTCATCAGGATAATATTTTTAAACTTCTTCAAATCGAAATGCCGAACCTTTATCTGAAATTATGCATGTAGGATTGCCATCAATAAATGCAAAAAAAAATACTTCAAATTTGTTTACTCGTTTCAAGTGGTCCTAGATGGAATGGATGTAAGCGTTACGTTTGTATGTATGTATGCAACACAATCATTTGAAATTAAAGTAATTAAATATTTTGAATACAATATTCTTATTCAATCAGATCTTTGGTCTTTTTTGTTGACATAATATCGACTTTTGTAAATGGTGTTGGATGAAAAAAAAAGACATAAAACAGTCAAAAACTTTTTAGGTATTTAAATATTTTGGTTAAAATCTTTATTGCTTTGGCAGCAAACAAAATCTATTTAAAAAATCAACTTTGGAGGCTTATAACTGCTCAGGGGTGCATTTATGGATAGATAAATAGAGTCATATCAACTTATTTTTAGGTCTACACTATTTCCAGTTAATCATTTTTTTTTTCGGAATCCGCTGTTTTTTACTCTCTTGTAGTTTATAGGGAGTTTTTTGTCTACTTCGGTTTCAAGATCAACGATCAACCTTATAAATTTTTAAAAGTGGCTTTTCTAACATATTTTTTAAGTTCTCTTATGCATTCTGTTTATTAATTCTAAATTTAACCTTTTTATTTTTCTTTAACAGATCGGGCAATTATTATTTGATAATTGTTGAGTAGTTATAGATAACTTTCTGAGGTAACGCGTAATCGTTCGAATTTGTGAGAACCACTCAATTTGTAAAACAACGATTTGTATTATGACAATTTTTTTTGTATCAGTGGTTTGGTGGATTACTCGAGAACAAGTTTTAAAGATTTTATTTGTATGTGGTTGTATCGATATTGTACTGTGGTGGTCTTTGATAATATTAAAAGTTTTTCTTTAGCCATTTGATTAAATTTCTCCTGAAGATGATGTCTTATTGTTAGTAGCATCGGAACATATAGCGTTAAATTTTGAATTATTTAGCTGTAATAAAGTTGGAGCTTAGGAATTATCAATTGTTTTCTTTATTATTTACATTTACATTCAGTTCCAAATCATCTACGAGTACGACCCTAAATTATTATTGTATTTCTGAGAGTAATTTAAATTTTTACTCATTGATGATTTTTGTAATTTTCTGGAAAATCTCCTATTTTTTCTTCTAATACTGTTATGAATTTTTTTGTATCTAACTGTAATGGTCTAAAATATTTACTTACCCCTTTATCCATACGTAGTACTGTGTGATGATGAGTGGATATAAAAAATGATTGAGAAATAATTTTACTATCCCTAAATTTTACGTAAATTTTCATAGATGAAGTCTCGGGCCAAAATGGTGTGTGCTGCTTAGGTGCAAGGTCAATCCACAAGTCAGTTTTTTCATTATGTTCCATAAATCTAAAATATAAGATATTTTTATTTAAAAACTAAGAAATCTATACCAATATATACCTTAACTTCCTATTCGTGTTATTGGCAACTATAAAACTTGGCAAAAGCCTTATTAGTTGGGTTAATCGAGGACAAATTTCAGTCAATTTGATTGATAAGAGGAATGGGTAACGTTTTTTTCTTTCATTGTCTTTACAAACAACTAGACCAGTAGTACCAGCGCAATCAAGACCGAATTCATTAGACCAATCGGAATCGTATACTTTTAGTTGCAATGTTTGTTTTCCATGGCGTTTGTAAGTGAAAAGTATTATTTCTTCGTTATCTGCAGCATATATTGTGCTTGTTGAACTTGACTAAAAATTTCGATTTTTTAGAATTACATAATATGATTCGATTTTTAATATTACCTTAATTTGTAGTGGTAATCCTGTTTTGTTTACTATCCAGTAGGGAGTATAAAAGTAAACATTACAACTATCATCCCTTTCAGCTTTAACATTAATAGCCAATTGTCTACTTATGTTGTTACTCTCAGAAGATAACACTATGACTTTCTCATCCAAATGAGGAGTAAAAGTTAAATTTCCTCCCCAGTTATAACTATTGTAGCTCATTTTAATAACCATTTTTTGATCAACTGATAGATTTAAAGAGTAAATACTTGTCTTCTCACCAGGCTCTACTTTCATTTGCTGATTAAGCTCACGATTTTCTACTGTAATTGTGTATGGTAAAAAGTTGTAAAGAATTAAAGGTGGTAAAAGATGGATTATATAATTCGGAATCGAATGGGCATGCGAGTTTTGTACATCAACGTTTTTCCTTAGCAAGACTCGGAGAGAAAATACTTCAAGGTTTGAATTGCTTTTTGGGTTACAATGAAAATTGTGAGCGGTATCCAAATCAGTTACTAAATCGCGCCACCAAATCCCCTTGTTTGAAGCGTAATGACCTCTAAAAATGAGCATTTAATAAGTAATTATTTTCTTAATTTCTATTGGCGATTCAAAATAATATTCCCGCCAACAATGACGTCACAAGTAGGTCAGTTCAAAGCGGCGTAACGACGTAATGACAACTTGATAGCAACTAACCTACTTTTGACGGCATTTCATTAGTTCTAGATTCATCCCCAAGAGGGCTTAACTTGAAAAGCCAATATAAGTTGTGGTTTTTATGAAACACTTACTCAGCATATGCAGGTTGTATAAACAATTTACAATGATACGCTATATACAGAGGCACGTTGTATTGTTCATGAGGTTCCAAAACGGCTATTCTCATTGTAGTTTCAAAAGGATTAGTAACATCTCCTATGGGTTCTAAATTCAATTGCTGTAGCACCGATGGTTGATACAAAATGCTTAAAGCGAAGCAAGTTTCGTTCTTGATCTGAAATCACCATTTAAATTAATGAATTCGGTATTAACACAAATTTTACCTGTAAAGGAGAACTTAAAACTACGGTTCTGCCGTATTTATTTACCAAACATTTCGTTACTAAGTAATATGTTTGAGGACTATTAATAGATTGTAAGTGCATTAATTTGTGCATGGCTATTTTAGGACACCCTGTATGCAATTCCTTGAAACCAGGTACGTGGATTTTCAAAATTTGTTTATTATCTTCTTTTTTATATAACTCGGGTGTTGTTTTCATTGAAAATTCTAAACTGTTAATAGTTTCAAAATCGTAACCAAGTTCCACATCTTGTCTGACCTGATCATCAGTCATGCTTAAAATAAATTAGTCAATTATAGGTACTTACTTTTGTTAAAATATTACCTATTATCATCGTAAGTGTCATCAATAAAATTATCAACGTATTTCGTTGGACTATTCGGGCACGAATCTTCTTTTTCGTAAGTTTTAGAGACTATTAGTTTAGATTCTGCATATTCCTCAGTACATTCAAATAGCTCCACTTTACTTTTTGGTCCAATATCGTTGATTAAAATAATTGATTTTTTGTAAGGAACTATAGAAATAGTTTTGTTTGAATACATTGTAAATACATCGTGTAAAACCTTCAGAAAGGCAGGGGTTATAGTTAAATGTAAAACATCTTTAGCATCAATTAAAACAAATGTTGCTTTTTTATAATCAGCAATCTCTGATAGTAAAGATTGGTCTTGAGATTTTATTTTAGAAATATCTTCAGAATCATCATCACCATCGCTTGATTGCTCGCATTCACTTCCATCACTTTCGTTCCAGTCACTATAAACAGTAAAAAATACGTAAATTAAGAAAGTACTCCTAAAAACTACGACTGACCCCGTAAACAAATCTGAAATAGCAGCTGCTAATTTCTCCATACTTCCATCTTCATTTTCTGAATCTGAATCATCCAAAAATGTTGACAGGCTAGTCTTAACTCTCCTATTATTTCTATTATGATAATTATTTGTAGGCTTTAAATAGATCATATCATCACAGCTTTCATCTTCATCTTCGGTTGTTGATTGCGAAACACTCCTCTTCTTAACTTTTTCCTTTTTGATTTTCCCATCAATGCTTAAAATAACTTGTGCCTTATCTTGAAATACTTTAATGAAAACCTCCCATGGTTTATAAATGTTTTCATCAAGCACTACTGGGTCTACAATTGGTTCCCAAGTCTGGTTAGTTTCATTAAAATAATTAGCCTGTAAAGTCAGCTCGCATGTTGAATTTAGTAAAGAGGACCAATCATAAATATTTAGTTCTAGAGTTGACCTTATCACAATCACAGGTACTTCTTCCAATTCAAAAATTACAACTATCTCAGTTTTGGGAAGAAGAAATATTTCATGTTGAGATACCTTAAGAAATTTAGGATCTTCTGTTTTAATACTGCTTTCATTTATTTTTGTAGCTTCCCACAAATCTTCTACTTCAACACTTTGTTTATTACTTAGCTTTCTTGTTTCTTTACTAGGTAAATCTTCAGGAACTTTAAAGTGTTCAATAACATCATTTAGAATGTCATTAATTGAATAAACGACTTTATTACAAAATTGTACGTAAATTGATGAAATTGAAGCTGTAATCTTTGTACCTTTTTCATCACTAAACGTTTTTGATAATTCAACATCACACTGTTTTAATATAGTGTATGGATCGTTAGAATTTAGCCCTATGTCGCAAAATAGCGTTTGTAATCCTGAAAGGGATATTACACAATTTTGGCAGTTAGCATGTCTTGAATAATCGGATAATATCTCAGCCTTCGTTATAAAATATCGTTTGCGCTTAGAAGCTGTTTCTACGAAGAATATAAATTCAGGTTTATTGACACGTAGAGCTATAGTAAGACTTGTGCTTGGTGGTTTATTTTCTGATTTCTCTCCTGTTAGTTCACCAATGTATCCATGATTGATAAATCCTGTATCAACATTTTCTTTCGGCATACATTCAATTATAAACATGGCTAATTTTTCACAAAATGGTATTGATAAACTTAGAGCCAACCGACCTATTATCATATCAATAGATTTATCACTTGTTTTATTTTGGTGGAAAGTTATGTCTATTATCGGAGGTTTATTTACTGTTATGTTGCAATTATTGTTTTTACTTTCATCACAAGGTGATTGCAGTATCCTAAAAATAAATCATGATTAAAACTAATCTAATGTATTTAAATTCATTAAAGAAACAAAACTAAGGTTTTAAATTTAAAAAAAATATAAATTAAATATCTACCCTTTATGATAAGCATTGGCATCAGGTCCAATTTCTTCAATTGCCAAACTAGTCACACTCAATTTTCCATCAATACTCTTGTCTGTATAAACAATAAAAGAAGCTACTAGGTCGTTTACTTCAAATTTGCACAATCCATGGTTTAAATCACGAATTGGTGAGCTAAGAAGCTCTCCTGAATCAAAGAATAAAGCTAACTTTAAGCTTTCGAAATTAAATTTAACGCTAATATCCTTCTGTTTAGGTTCACAGAAAAATGCTTCCAGATTTTTAACCGTTTGATCGACATCACCGTTACTTAATGGCGTGTTCGCAATAATTGGAAATAAATCTAACAATTCGCCTTCACCAATGTTATCACTATAAACCGATAAAATAATTCCAAGATCTTTTTGACCAAGAGTTATTGGTATTGTATCCATCACTCCATCAATGTCCCATTGTAGACTTTTATAATAAGAAGACTTGTTTAGCGATATAAATCGTTTGATGTCTAAACTTAGGTTTATTGGTTCTATTATTGTTTCCTACAAAAACAATTTTTATAAATAACCGATAAAAAACTGAAAATCTTGAAGATAGAAGATATCTAAAAATTATTATACCTGCATTTCCAAAGTCGATGTTAAAGTCATTATACCTCTCAACATAGTAATATCATTTAATTTTACTAAAATATTTTCAATAACCTCATTTTGATACTCCTTAAAAAAGTTTTCAACAATCAAATCACCTAAAAATAAAACCTAATTAAGAAAAAAGGACAATGTAATTTTTTGACTATACCTGTATCTACAATAATCACATTGGGAGAGGAAGACTTTTGTGGTATCAGCAATACTGGACCTTTTATATTAATTGCTAAATTAATTTTGGAATTTGACATTAAGTTATCAGTGGCCGTAGACGCCATTTTTTTCAAACTTTCGTAGAATTTATGTAGGTACGGCATAGCTTCTAAATTTATCATGAATCTCTGAATACAAATAAAAATATATATTTTTTCTACAAAGTTAATAACATACTTACATGTAATTGTACCACAAGTTTGTACAGAAAAACAACATGTAATTGGCCCAAATGGAATTTAAAGCTTCCATTGCTATTAAGTTCCTCTACACTTGGTGATAGTTCATCTATTTTCTTGAGACTAGATGAGTATCGTACATACTTGAAATCAAATACTTTATCTTCATCAGTGTATAAAATCTAAAATTTAAGAAAAAAATTAGAATTTTAATGTAATATAAATAAAAATTTAAAAATTACTTTTGGGTATAAAGTGATATCACTAAGGTGCTCCACATTAATTTTACTCAAAAATGCTCTAAGAACAAAACGTTCATTAGCTCTAAATAAGAAATCAAGTTCCAATCCAGAGATGTGTAGATTTACAATATCAAAATCAGAATCACATATCCTCACATTAACGTTTTCTAATCTTGCAGAATGTGAGAACTTCACAGAACCTGGTGGTACTGGTGTATCTTTAACCTTATCAGGAAATAACGTCTTGGCAAAATCAAAAATTTTTGTATAGTTATAAATCATTTTATTCGAAATTCTTTTTAAGAGCCTAAAATAATATGTAAAGACACAAATAAATTAATTTAAAATTTCTCTTACTTTTGTTTCATGTAATTTGTGTACATGATTATTGTATGGAAAGCTTCTTGGTGAAACATTATATGAACGGTCCCAAAGTCAGCTACCAAAGATGTTTCAACTCCATGAAAGTGTGTCCAAAAATCAGGACAATTTGCTGCTACCTAAAATATAACAGTGTTGAATTTAATATATAGCTATGAAGTGAATGAAATTATTTACCTTTCTATAGAGAATAGTTAAAACATCAACTGTTGAAGGAAAGGGGCTGTAGATTAAATCAAGATATTGGCCACTTGAAGTAGTATGTAATTTATCCGTAAGTATAATACTTCCCAATGATAATTGGTAAGCTGGGCCATAAGTCATCCATGCTATATCAGTAGTAAATAGACCCAAGCGTAATGAAAGGTATTGTCTGTCTGTGCTGTCAGAAGAACGACTAAAAATTATCTGAAACTAAAAATTCATTGCTTTAAGATTTTCAAAAATTTCTTAGCACTTTTAATTAAAAGAAAGACTAAACTTATAACATAAGAAGAAATAGTCATAACATTAAAGTTTAAGGAGTTGAAAGTAAATCATTTTTTTAGGTAAGTCTTAAAATGTATTAAAGTTAAAAACATTTATCATAATATTAAAATAACAAGCGTACAACTATAGCTAATAAGGTAGATCGGATAATAAGGCAAAAGTCGTCGAAAGGGTTTAATACGCGACCGGTTCAAAAAATTAATGGCTGATGCAAAAAACGTCAACCCGTGAAAATCTGAACGCTCTGGACTTAGATCTCCAAAAATGCCAGAATTGTGCCTTCTTACGATTTTTCCTATATCAAAATTAAAATTAAATTGAATTCTTAAATTCAACGCCCACCTTAATAAATATAATTTATTCTTTCGGCAGAAACCTTGAAAAATCTCACGTTACAATTTTCTTAAGGTACGTTTTGCTGGGGATGGAAACGCCGAGCGGAATACTTTGCTTAGCAACGTGTCAGCTAAGTTGCTAAGCAAAAGTATTCCGCTCGCAAATGCAAGATTTAAATAAAATAAAAACGAAAATGGTAACGTTTATTCGAAATTTGATTTTTTTTTCAGGAAATTAATCAGCCTCAAAAAACTCAACTGTGTCCGAATTTAACCGACTTTGTATGTCTTTAAATAGTCATTACCTCAAAGTCACGTTTTGATAAAACAATTCCTTGGAAGTTTTCTGGAAAAGCAATATTTTGTGTGTCTCTAATCTATTGGTGTAGTACTTGATTAGTACCCAGATTCTGGTCAAATCATTTAAGTTTAAAGGCCTTTAAATTTAAATTTGTTATATGGGTTGTAATGGACAATTTCCATGGTTAGGTTATTTGTCTCTGATTAATAGGCAGATTCTGGTCAACTTTAAAGGCCTTTAATTGGAAACAAATAAGGTAACCATAGAAATTGTCCACTACAACCCATATAACAAATTTAAATTTAAAGGTTTTTAAACTTATATGATTTGACCAGAATCTGGGTGTAAAGGCCTTTAATTTTGACCAGAATCTACTTAAAAGTCCCGAACACAATGATGTATTTTATACAAGTCCTGAACTGCTCTGAGTTTTACACAAAAATATTCATAGCGAAAAAGATCAGCTCAGTTGTCTGGAAGTATCCCATGATGAGTATCAACCTAGTAGCTTGTGCAGGAAATAAAAAACAGGCAACCAGAAAGAAAAACGTTCTGATGCAAGATGAATAATCGTTCTTTGAAAATAAAAAGAAAACAGTCTTTAGTACTGAAGTATGTATAAGCAGCAGATCCATGGTATTACAAGAACATATTTGGACCAATGTTTGAAGAAAAACACTGAAGAAGAACAAAATCAAGAAGTGATTGATGTTGAAGATGAATTATATGATTCTGTTTCTTCTTTTATATAGATATTTAATTAAATGCACAACTTAGTTAATAATGGAACAATGTAGGTATATTTGACAAATGACAATAATCTACTATTTTTGCTAAATTCGTTTTAATTGAAAATATTTTGATGCAAATATCCAACAAGGCCAAATTTTTAAAAATGTGTAAACCGGAATTTTTAGTTTAATTTCCTTTTTAGTTTTACTCACACATCTGCACCACTAATGTCTATAGATAAAAAATATTGGCTTAATCCTAAATACAGGGTGATTCATATTTATGTTAAAAACTCTCGGGTGGTGATTCCTTGGATAAAAATAAGAAAAATATTCTTATAAATATGGGTCCGGAAATGCTTCGTTAGGGAGATATTTCAACTCAAAGAGGTACGCCAGAAATATTATTTTTGTTAATAAAAAAGTTATTATAAGACTTTGATAGTTTGGCAATTGTTTTCTGATATTAGGACGAATATTCTAGTCCATTAAAAGCGTTTTAAAATGTTTTCGGGGATGGTAAAGTCGAGGATGGTAAAGGAGAGGATGACTACCATTATTTTAAGCCTATTAATTTTCCATATAACTTTTGGGAGGTTTTAGCTTTACTAAAATAATCCCTCCTCATTTCTCCACAGAAAAGGTCTCTTTTCTCATGTCACCAATGTTCTTCGTTTTCTTGTAAATGCGGATTTTATTCCATTACGTCAGGAGCTGAAATTTCTATTTTTTTAGAAAATCAAAAAGTAGGCGTGACAATTGCCTAAGCTTGCCAACTTATGTGATTTTCTAAAAAGTTGAATAACGATTTTTAATATTTGTCACGCCTACTTTGTGATTTTCTAGAAAAATTGCGCCCCTTTTTGAGTTGAAATATCTCCCTAACGAAGCATTTCCGGACCCATGTTTATAGGATTTTCTTTCTTATTTTTGTTTAAGGAATCACCCTGTATACAGGGTGAACAAAAAGTTCGGCAACGCCCGTTTATTTTTGAAATGAAGCATTTAAAAAATTGTTTAAAATAAATTGATATGTTAATCTTGGATTGAGGACTAATAAAGGACGAGAAATAATTAATTTAAAATAAAAGTTGTACGATTCTTAGTGACGCGCTATCTGGAAATGTTGCCCATGACCTTGAACAGCAGATGAAGGTCGGGCGATAATCACTTAACTTTTTTTAAATAGGGGCAACCCATTTTTATTGCATATTATATAGCTTGCTTTCAGAGGTTTGCGGAACATATTTTTTTATTTTTTTTAAGTAAATAGTTTGAAAGTTACAAGGGTTTAAATTTTCAATACATAAAGTTCGGCAACGCTGCTTTATTTTGGAAATTTAGCATTTTACAGAAAAAATTTTCAAATAAAAGTTGTACGATTCTTAATGACGCACTTTTTAGAAATATTGCCATGACTTTGAACAACAAGTTGAAGGTCAAGCGATAATCACTTAACTTTTTTTTAAATAGTAACGACCCATTTTTATTGCGTATTATTAAAGCTTGCTTTCAGAGGTTTACAGAATATACAGCTGTCCAAAAATTTCTTAAAATTTTACTTAATTTTTGGGATGCTGTAAAAAGTTTAAAAATATACTTGAAACAAAAACCGCAACGTCGAACTTTAGTTTCTTATTTTTGGGGAAAATACCGCGCCGCTAAGCGAACGTTTTTTAAAAAGGGCCCGTTTTACTACTGCCGTATGAGTATTTGGATTGACTTACAAAAACAAAACCAGAAGAAATAAGACTCTTATGTGCACCAAAAAAGAAATTTTAAAATAGCTTCAATAGAAAAAAATATGAGCTCACATTTGGCGACTATTCTCTTAACGCTTTTATTTAAACTGACGTTTTTGATGAAAACTTTGTATGCACTTTGAACTCCAAAAAATAACGTTTCCACTGAAGCTAGACTGATAAAATTAGTTCCATTATAAAATTACACAATTTCCTATAAAATAGACTTATTTAAGTATTTTCTTCCTCATAGGAACTTTTTTGAAAATTTATTTTATAAAATACTCACTTTTAGTGTGTTACAACTGTTTTAAAAGTTCTGAATTTTAGTGATTTTTGGGATTACTGTATATTCTTTTTAATATCAATGATTTTATTAGAAACAAGTATGCTTTCGATTTTGTCTTTAAATTTTATCCAGGTACGTTAATTTTAACGCGGGAAGTTTAAATGGTCTCTCTTAGTTTTAAAAACAATCAAAAAAGCTATTTGGTAATTTTGTTCAGTATGACATCTACTTTTTTTGATAAACTTTATTTTGAATTTAGTGCTGTACGAACTTCATATTTTTTAAAGTTCGAATTTTGCATTAAAAAGTTCGAACTTTGAAATTGATCGAATCGTTCGAACATTATGCAATAGTTCGAAAAATGTTCGGGTTCGGAAAAAGTTCGAGTTCGCAAAAAGTTCCGTTTCGAAAATAGTTTGAGTTCGGAAAAAGTACGAGTTCGCAAAAAGTTCGGATTCGAAAAAAGTTCGAGTTCGGGAAAAGTTCGATAATATAAAATTTCAGCTACTGGCCGATTTCGGTAATTGAGAACAACATATAGCGGGTGGCCACCCCTGCAATTTTTTTATTTATGAAAATAAAAATTTGAAATTTTACTAATGTTATATGGTATAAGAAAACGCATTTATTAAACTGAAAAAAATTTCAAATTTCAGTTTGACATCAACTTTCTCATTTTAAACGTAACTCCCTATTTTCTTGTAGTTATTATTAAACATTGTGGTAAGTTCTAAGTACGATTGTGACAAAAAAATTTTTTTTGAACTTTCAAAAAATTTTTGGAGATTTTTATGGTAATTTTTTTAATAAAATTATTAAAAAAGCGTTTTTTTGCAAATATCTTTATTTTTTCAAATGGGATGATCGTAAGGCCAATTTAGATAGGGGATTTTTTTCCGATTACAGTGATACTCAACATGAAGGTATAAATTTATTTATCTTTTTAATTTATCAACAGGTATATAAATAATTAAACTTAAGGTATAAGGTATATAGAGTTCGGACATTATTGAGTTCGAACTTTAACGAGTTTGAACATTATCGAGTTCGAACTTTATTGATTTCGAACTTTATCGAGTTCGAACTTATTGAGTTCAAACTTTATTGAGTTCGAACTTTTATTATTATGTCGAACGGATTCGAACAGTTCGAACTTTTTTATTTTTTAAAGTTCGAACAAAGTTCGAACCTCAAAAAGTTCGGGTTCGGTGAACAGCACCACTGATATTGTTCTTGGAATTAATTTGTTCTCATGTTGCCACTTTTGTTATCTTTTTTAAAGTTTTTAACTCCGGTAACTTTCATAATAATTTTGAAAAACCTACTGTGGTCGCTTAAAGTTGCATGGCGCCTAAATTTGATGAATAATTAAAATTGAACGCTCATCAAAAATGTCTTTGGATTCTTGAACATTTTACTGGAAGCTTGATTTTAATCAGGTTATTGGAGCGTTGAAGTCTGTAACCCCCGCGGTCGGGGCGATCTGTATTGGCCACTGCTTCAATTAATAATTTTGAGAAATCAATTATAACACTTGATGGATTAAATTTTTCAGGTGACATTTCTTTATGGGAAAACGTCAACAAATTCTGAGAGGAGTAAAAATATGCCTATCAGATCCGATTTTGTGCTCAAAATGGTCCAAACTTTTCGGATTAATTAATTAGGAGTAATAATTTTCATAAAATACTTTAGAATCCTAATGTGTCTGTATTTTCTATATTTTGCTATTGATTCAACATTGTGAGTAAAAAAAGAAAAACGAATATCTGGAGCAAAACTGAAGTCGAAAGCCTTTGAGATTATTTTAGTACTCACTATATGAAAAATTAAATATAACAGATTATTCATTTTTCTTCAGGATTAGGCGTACTCCAAAATTGTTGTTTTTTTGTAAATGTGTTATGATAATTTTTTTGTGATTAAAATGTAAAAAAATCCGTTTTTGGTAGAAAATAATGATCTGTAATTTACAAAATTAATAGTTTTAAGTAAACTAATTATCTGCTTGAAACGATTTATTGATTCAATTTTCTATTTTAGGCTGGTTAACAAAAATTCTCCTCTAAGACTGGTTGTACATCCAAAACTTTCTATTTTCTTTTCAAATAAACTATCGAACCGACTTTTGCAAATAAACAAATCACCGAGTTTGCTTTTAGGGTTCGTTTTTGTTGTCCCAAAACCCTCGAAAATTAACTATACTTTTATTTTCTTTCTATAAAATAAATAAATATAAAAACAGAAACACTCTGTATGAGTTACTAGAGGAAACTAAAAAAAGATATGATTAGAATACTAATAGTGAACTGACTTTAAGGATTTAGAAGAATGTTTAATCAGTTTTAGTAATTGTAGCTACTGTCTACTTCCTTTTTCAGACATCATCAGTTGTAATTCAGAAACGTGAATTATATTTTAGAAAGCATCATTTGAAAATCAAAATTCGTCAATTTAATTTCACAAAGTAGATTTATATTTCAGAAGTAACCAATTGTATTTCAGAAAGAATCATTGTGTTTCATTCAAAGTAAATTTTGCTCCAGAAATTTTGCATCACCTAAATATAACACTTTAGCAAACACCCACAGCCATGCTTTCCATTGCTAAACTTCTGCATGATCGATTTTAGTGTGTTTTTTGCTTCACGAGCACAATCACCATTGTATTTTTGGCTTCATCATTAATTATTTCTAAGTAAACCAACTTTTGCTCTAAGCTACCAGGAGCCATAACAGGAGAAATCTAAAGTTGTCTTTTATGGTAACAATAGTGCCTTATAGGCAGATTCTGGTCAAAGATAAAGGTCTTTTATTTATTTTATTTATTTCGTGTCCATCCTAATAATAATACATAAATACAAAAACATAATATTATAAAATAGATGACCAAAAATTAGCACATTCAATTGCAGCTGGTGAGGCTTGTGCAAGATCTAAATCTGAACAAGGTTGATTTAATTTATCACATATTAGTAAATGATTCATAGTTTGTGAATTTCCATATAAGCAGAGTTCATCTTCAACTGTAAAGCCTCATTTCAATAAATTTGTTTTACATCTACCTGTTTTAGATCGTAATCTATTTAGAGCTTTCCAAGTTAACCACTTTTCATCAAAGCCTGGAGGAAGTTCTTCTTTTGGAGAAATTTTTAATTCCTTATCTAAATCAGATAAAGAACCACACCATAAAAATTTTCTTGTATCTAATATTGAAATTTCCAAAGATTTAACAGATAAAAGAAAACTTTTCCTCGATTTTAGTCTAGATCTTGTAGGAATGATACCATATAAAGAATGTCTATAATCAGTGAGTTGTTTCTTCCTTTCCCTCATACTTGCAACAGAACGTCTAATATTCGAAGGAGCTATTCCACTTAAAATATTGAGGAAACCAATAGGAGTGGGCTTAAGACAACCAGTTATAATTCGACGTGTCTGATTTAGAATTGGATCTAGATATTTGGCATGATTTGAACGTTCCCATACTGGAGCAGCATATTCAGCTTTGGAGAACACTAAAGCTAGAGCAGTACATCTTAATGTATGAGCATTTGCACCCCATTTGGTATACGTAAGTTTTTGTAAAAGGTTATTTCTAGTTGAAATTTTAGTCTTTAAATTTTTGATATGTTGTTTATACGATAATGTACGATCCAGGGTAACTCCTAAATATGTAGGGGTTTGGCAAAATTCAACATTTTCACCATTCCAAGAAATATTTAATTTTATATTTGCCTTTTTATTATTTAAATGGAAGAGACTTGATTAAGGTCTTTAATTACACACAACTAAGGTAACCATGGAAACTTTCCATTACACCCCATATAACAAATTTAAATTTAAAGGCCTTTAAACTTAAATGATTTGACCAGAATCTGGGTATTAATGTTAGAACGGATAATTTCAATTGGGTTTAACATCGGTGAATAAGGACCTTAAGCGTAATATTGTTACTAGGGTAATGTTAAATTAACAAATCACCTTAATAAATGAACTGTACACCTCTGTTGCGGTTCACGTGCACAATCACCACCAAACTCTTGGCTTCCTAAATTTTTTACAATTGTCCATTCTGAAATTAATTTGTTTTTTCTATGACTATCGTATAATGGGTACTTTATGAACGCGTTTCTAGATAAGCAATGATAGCCATTACTCAAACCCGTCAGTTTTGGTTACCGGTAACTAAAACTCACTATTGATTCTCTGTTACCAAATTCAAACAATTATTAAAATAAAAACGTCAGTGATCGGGATTCAAACCCGTGACCATTGGATCCACAGTCGACGTATGAATCAACTGATGTAACTCAAAATTTATCCAAGCTTTTTTATTAATTAATGAATGCTGACGTTGTTACGTCAAATAACCTAATTTTTTAGAAAAATATTTTTGCGTTTACCAAATGGTCATAGAAAAAGTATAGTATTCCACTTGTGAGTAAATAGCCATTACTCACTCAGGCTTGTACGTGAGTAATGGTTATCATTACTCGCTCGTTGAATAATATACTATTTTCTGAAATACATTTGATGCTTTCTGAATTTAAATTGATTTATCTGAAATTCAATTGATATTTTCTGAAATACAATTGATATTTTCTGAAATATAATTGGAAAAGGTGTAGCAAGTATAGCTACTCATCGCGTTTTTTCAGTTATTTTGGCAGTACCAATTTGCACTTTACTTTTATTTTCAACAGCGGCCCTGTATACAATTTTGGTATCAATGAAGCGTAAAGTAATTTTGATTAAAATAGTGATATTTGATAATTTGTAACATTGTATAAGAACATAAAATTTCTTTTACACTTCCGATCTTTCACTGTTTTACTAAGTTTCGTTTTTGTTTTCAAATAGTTAATATTTTTCTATGAAAGGGAGAATTCTTTGAAAAGTATTTTTTTTTAGTATACTTATTCTTTTCGTTTTGTCAATTTAATTTTGGTACCTACTAAATATTTTATAAATATCACCTTTTGGTATAAAACATTTTTGTGGCTACTTATCAGGAACTGGATTCCTGAATTTCGCCCGAGTGAATGTTAATCTCACCTTCCTCGAGCGCATGTGTCAAAATCTCACCCGTGAATTTGGTTTCACCGGTGAGATTTTGACCCATGCGCTTCGAGGAAGGTGAGATTGAGATTCACTGTGTGAGATTTCAGGAATCGACGTCCAGGAGTATTTTTGTGTTCTGGAGACCTCTCTCTGCTAATAGAAATCCTCATTTCTATTAGCAATACGAGTAATCTTGTTTAGTGTTTTTTTACTAATTTTTATAATTTCACCATTATTTACGCCACAAGAACTACTACTTCTAATAAAAAGAACGAAATATTGTTTTACAAACAGGAAATTATTGAGGCTAAATATAAAATCAAGTTACTGATTATCCACTTAGAAATTAATAATTGTATTTGTATTTTTTAATTTTTCCACATAATTTTAAAATAAGTACAGACCATAATTAGACCCGTTTTTGCATTAGAGCAGATATTTTGCAAAAGTAGTAGTTGCTATATTATTTTTGGTAACTAATTCAATAAGTTTAATTAAAAGCGCCCTGTTCTAGTACGTATTTTCTAAAAATATAACTAAAAAGTACATGCAACAAATAAACATTTTAATAAACAACAAAAATTAAAAAATACCTCATTAACAACAATCCTTAAAATATTATTTATTGTATTATTGGGTGAAATATTGTCTTCCAAGCCCGGAAGATCAACACAACGAGCCCAAACTTCATTCATATTTTCGTTCTGATGAGTTTCCGTAGACTTTCTAAAAATTACATCAAATAGTCAATATTATATATTATATGTATATAAATTTGCATTTTAATACTTCTAAAAAATAAACACTTACTTCTTTTTGGTGCTCAATAATAAACTCTTGTCTTTATTCCTTTTATTTCGAATGAAGGTGTCGAATAAAATTATGCTTTTCTGAACGTGGAGTAAATAATTAGTACTTAACCTCCCAATAACTTGGTCTTTTTTAAATATAGGAACTTTATTTGTGGACTTAAAGTTATTAGGACCACCCTCAAAAGTGTTTAAAAATTTCAGGAAGCGCGATAAATTCCTTTCTGACAAATTCAATTTAAGTGCTGGAAAGTTGAGGTTGATTTTATGCCTTAAATAGGAAGTTAGTAATATTTATATTGAGTTTTATTTTAAATCTTACTTTGGTAAAGTACGTATGTTTTTTATACAAACAGCGTAGGTTGCATTAAATGAAGTTTTTGATAATACATGAAGATCTGTATCTTTTTCTTTTCTAGATTCGTGCCAGGTATCACCATTATTACAAAAAAGAATTTGAGCACCAAAACAATCGAAACGGTACCTTGAGTACATTAATTCTTCTAATTCCATTTGAGTGACGCTTTCCGGAGTTTCGTTAGTTTCTGTTAACTCTGTCCTAAGTTTAATTTGCCCAAGGTCCACGATTAATATGTTTTCACAGCTTAAATATATTTATAAATAACAACACATTTTTGACTTAATTTTAAGACTTTATGCAAAAAGTATCATAGTATAATCGATCTTTATGAAGCAGTTTGAAATAATGCATAAAAAATCGTTTTTATTAAGACTCATGTTTGAAGTGTGCTAAATAGGGTGCTATGGGGTCAACTAAAACTTATAAACCACTTAATATTTTGTACCAAATTTTGGTAGCATTTAAAACTATTTATCGGGACCTTATTTAGTCAAAATAAATAAAAATATTAACAACAAGTGTATTTTTAAGGCTTTTAAAGTACTCCTACTTTAGAGTAAAATTACTCAAAAACCAATTTAAGTATGAAGTTAAGTAAAACAAATTAAGGCAAGATATAAAATATGAATCGATTAGTACCATATACATGACTATCAAAAATTTCTTTAACTATGGCACTACGAAAGTTGTTTTTGAACAAAAGTTGCCCAATTTAAACGCAGCAACAAAAAAAATTATTTTAATAAGTTAAAAATCTTTTTGCCTAAAGTCATTATATTATTCAATTTACCTGACTATTGATCCATTTTCAGGAAGTACCAAGAATGGTAGTTTAATATCCAAATTAATCTCCCAATTACATAAAAGTTTTTGTCGCATAAAATAATATATTTTGCTAAAATAATTTTTACTAGCTTTTAAACCATTTTCCAAACATAATTCTTTTTGAAAATAGTTTTGTATTTCATCAAAAGCGTACTAAAATATTTTCAACTATAACTTTAATTTTAAAAAACCGTTGCTTATTTACCTTATGATAAACCAACTCTAAATATTCCAATACAAAATTCACCCTGTAAGTAACATTTTCGTTAAAATTTTTTTCGACTTCTAGTTTAAGAAAGTAAGCAGGGCTGTTATATCCATTATGGTCTGAACTTAAAATTGGAACTAAGTGTTCCTCCTGGCTAGCTCCTTCCAAAATTATTCCTTCAATTTTTAGATTGACTTTATATGTTGATTGTACAAAATTTGGCTGATAGGAGGCTATCATTTGAGTCATTGTAAGGACTAAAATTTCCCTATTGTTATTAATAAGAGTAACGTTAGTGTTACCAACTCGAAAATTATAGCAGTACTCTAAAAAATTAAGTTGAATATATAGGTATAACAGTTAGTCACGTGGTTACCTATGACATCTTTACATTTTTCTTGAAATCCAATTTTCTCACAAAGCGCTTGTCTTTCAGGTGTTGGCAAAATGTCCCAAAAACTTTTTTCGCTCAAACTTGAAGCTAAAACCTGAAAAATATAATAGTTTACTTTCTTCGAAATGATGATTTTTAAACTTACTTCTAATCTGGCTTGTTGTCTTGCGATAACTATATTAAAAATGCTGAGCTTGTCTTCATATTTTTGCAAATCTAATTTTAGCTCAGTGTCGTTAGGATTTAAAAGTACTCTTTTGTAAGTATCTGTGTAAATTCTTTGATTTTCTCGAACCAATTTTATTGCATTCCAAGTATAAGGTTTTATTCTTTGCCTTAAAACTGCTTGGTAAGCATACTTCCACCAGAGTTTTGCGTTTCCGGGTAAATCAACATCAGGTCGAAATTCCAAAAACTCCCAGCTTATAAACATCCTGGTAACTTTGTCGTAAATACTTCTAATGACATAACTTTGTTCCTTTGTGAGCAATACGTTAAAATCATGAACAACTATTTCACTGGATAGCTTATCAATTCGCCCCTGCTTGTTTCTGTTGATTGTTATCTTTATTTTTGTAGTCATAGGCCTAATTACTAAAAAAATAGGAGTAAATTGGTTGTATTTTAAAATTACGAACGGTTTACTTACAAAATTGAAAATCTTCTCCATGCATGTTGTAGTTTTGAAGACTACCTGACATTGAATTTCTCCATTCGTAATACTGCGCCGGTAAATTCCATTTTTTAATTTTAGTTTTTGGATTGCAATATATCGAAAAAGCTTCCATTTTTATCAAATAGTAACTGGTTGGGACATTTTTTGTTGGCTGCATACTAGCTTTCCATTTGCTAAAATATTCTTTTGATAGATGTTTTTTATTTTACGAAATTTTAAAGAAAATAGTGCATTTATTTTATACATTAATTAATGGTATTTTAAAGTATCTAAATTATAATACCAATTTTCTTACCCATTTGTAGCTTCAGCAGTAATACTACCAATACAAAAGCCAGCTACCAAAGGATTATCAACGGAGTCATCTTCATAACGCAAATGTACATTACTAATGTTGAGTTGCAGATTGTTTATTACATTAGTGACTAGATACTCCGAAAAAGATCCAGGACCTCCAATTAAATCAGTGTCTGTGCTAAGATCTGTCAGAATTTTACGCTTGAATGCTCTCAAAAGTCGTTTATTACTATCGGCATCAAATTTTTCGCTTCCAACTATGGGATTTGCAATGATATGAACATCTTCTATATTCACGATTACTGGCTGGGACCATAATGATGACCATGGAATTTGCAGCTGGACCTTTCCAATAGTTCCAGCTGATACTTTAATTGGCAGTTTCAATTCATACTAAAATAAGGAGGTTAAAATAAATTTAAAAACGCATAATTTAAAATAATGTCTTTAAAAGTGACACAAATAGAAAAAAATTTAGTTTAAATTCACGTAAACTATATTGTATTTGAGCAAATTTAAGAAAGACTACTTGAATTACGCGATGACATTTTTAAGTATAATACTATACCGACTGAGTGGAAAACCTTTAGGAAGAAAAATCAATTTATAACAATGAACAGAACAATTTAATTTAAAGAAGTGTGTCAACTTCATAATAAATGGTTTTTAGCTTCGAGGACTTAAAATGAAAATAAAAATTCTAGACAGAAAAACAGCAATAATAAATTAATAACATAATAGGAGTATATTTTTAGTTTCTCGAAATATTGATAGGTATCTCCAATCTATTATAATTCGCTAAATTAATAAAATTTATTTGCTTAGGATGATATAAGTTATTGCAACAAAATCCTATAGTTCTTACCAAAGCTTCAATCTTGAGCTTTAAGTCGGTTAGTTGGACATGGCCTGAGAAGATCCCCACGTTAAGATTTTCCGTATCAAGGTCAACGACGTATTTTCCAAGCAGCTGGTTAAGAATTCTGGCAACGGCACCTTCCAACATTTTGGCAAAAATTTGTAATTTCTGTTATTATTTCATTATTAAATAGCACATTATAACTAATTCACTTATTACTTTTATGAAACGTGTGATGGAAAGCGTAGTAGGTTCACATTGCACTGTCCGGCCGGAAAATCCAGCAGGACGATTTTCAAGGTTCGTTGCCGTACGTCTATTGATTTTTCAGGAGACCGAAAATATTTCCAGCTGACAAGGGGTTGCCTTCCTGGACTTCAGCTCGCGCCTACGTTCAAATCGATATGAAAACTTTCTTAACCTTTAAAATGAAACTATTAATTTATAATAAAGACTGGATGACATAGAAATTTAAGCTCTCCATTGTAACGACGTTATTATTATTGAACATACCTTAAGAAATTTGAGGTTTTACGATGCTTAAGTTACAGTAACATTTAATTAATTGTACTTATCCCAATCCCATTTCATCCATTCATAAAACTAACCAAAAGTTTTTTTACTAAACTCACGTCATGATGTTTTGGGGTGTTTTTTGAGAAAGTTTCTTTATTACATCACTCTTAGTTAGGATAACTTTAACTTACCATTTTTGTATTTAGTACTAAAATAAAAGTATAGTGCTCCTATAAAGTATTATTTAATCTAAAGATTGACAATGGTAGTTTTCTAAATAAAAAAATAGATTAAAGTGTTGAACATATTTGAAACCAACAATAATTATTTGAAATTTTCTAATTTTATTTATTTATTTTATAAACAGGGTATTCTACAAAAGTGTTCAGATGTAAAAGGCATTTGATCTTGTTAATTTTGATTTTGTCAGAGTCAAATTGGATAGGATGGGAATACGGGGTTCTATTCTTGAATCGCTTATTTCTTTTTTAGATAACAGAAGATTTGTAGTTAAGCTTAATAATACAGTTTCTGAAATAAAGTCACTTGATCTTGGCACACCCCAAGGCAGCACTTTGGGACCCCTGATTTTCATTCTATTTATTGAAGATTTGCCTCTATCTATTACTGCAGGAGATGTATATTTATATGCTGATGATAGTAGCATAATCGTTTCTGCAATGAACTATAATGATGCTTATAATAAGGTCATCATGGCTTGCAATCAATTTCAAATATGGTATGATCAAAAACGCCTTATCAATAATTTCAAGAAAACTGTAATTATGTACTTTTCAAACATCTACAAGAAGATTGAAGTTTCTGATTTTAATATCAACAACCAATTTATTTAGGTCTCCAATTCAACATCTTTCCTAGGCACTATTATAGACAAACATTTAGAATATTGACATTGCCATGTATATATCTTTTTAAAATACTCTGTTATATTCACAAGAATAAGAATGATTTCTACGAGAAGTCGCCATATTTTGGAGGTATAGGATTGTATAATATCATTCCTCTTTGGGTGACAAACCTTTCACATATTAGATTCAAAGCATTAATCAAAATTTTTTTACTTAGTAACGGTTTTTACTCATTTGATGAGTTTTCTTCAACCGTAGTACATTGGAGGCCGGAATGAGTGTATGGACTCAATTTTTGTTTAGTTAATTGTTTTATTTTGGATGTTTGATTTACATTAAACGTAGTTGTACCCATTTCTGTAATTTTACTATGTGTTTATCTGATGACTTGTTTATGTTCATGTGTGAATTGTGCAAATGTATATTGATAAATAAATTAAAAAAAATAAATGGACATATATTCTAATAGAAAATATTGTTAATTAAATTTAAGGTTATAGTTTAAAAAAATCGATTAACTTAAATTTAAAAAAAAATGTTTTGCAAAGCTATTTATCAACTCTTTATTCGAGGTTACAAATATTTTTTGTTACATTATTTTCATAATTAAATAGTTTTTTTAAGTCTGTTGAAATACTTTTTTGATATTTTAAGTCGTGCTTTAAAATCCAAAAGGCTCCTACTCTATTTTTGTCCAAAAAAAATGCATATGAAACCCAATCCAGTAAAAAATATACTGATTTATTTTTCTAGTTTGATCGGGACGTTTTGCAAAATAACGTGTTGTGTCAATTTATTAAAGTGCTGCATGGAATCTAAGAAATTATGATTGTTTGGGTAAGAGAAAGAAAAGAGTCTGCAGAATCGGCTTAAGAAGTAGTTAAAAGAGCAGTTTATGCTTTCTAATAATAGCTTTTTATAACTTATCAATTTTGAGAATTTAGGTTAATACAGGAGCAACAAAAATAGTACTTTAAAACCATAAAAAAATCTAAAAAGATAGGATGAGGTGATAATAACTGGGAATAGAAAATCCATCCTGCTTTTTAAAGGCCTCAAAGGTGGTGCATAAAAGAAAGTTTTTATAGGTTAATTTGAAAACGCTTTATAGTAGAAACTTCAAATTTGGTGTGTATCATAATATTAATAGCTTTTTAATAGTAATAAATTAAATTAAGGGTATTTTAAACTTTTCTTTTCCTCACCACCTTTGAAAGGCTGTAGCTCCCTTAGGAAGCTAAATCGGACATATGTTATTTAAAGTTTTTATGTTAATATTAGTTCTAGAGTCGGCTTAAAAATTTGGCGGATTAATTTCGACTGACCCTGCATGTTACTGAAAGAGTCTAGAATCCGGTAAACAGCCAAAATACATAAAATTTGTCCCTCCATAAAATAATATAAAGAACAATACGCTAGGATTTACGTTAGTAGTTTACGGGTACAAACCAGATATGCAATTACAAAAAATATTTTTCACTAGTTTTTTATAAAAGATTTCAACGCCATTCTACTAAATTCTGACAAGAGAAAAAAAATGCCATCATACATAACGATGGTGTTCTGAAAAAAGACCGTAAGCGACAAAAAATCAAAAAATGAGTTATAAAAAAATCTGTTAAAGTTTAAAACCCATAATTGATGCGTAAAACCCTCTGCACAGCCGAAGATAACTTTGCTAATAACTTATGTTTCTAACAATGTTAGCGACAAATTTAAAATCTAGAATGCAGATATTGCTGACAACAATTTTTATCAACATGTTACAATTCTATTATAAAATGTTAGTAACATTTTTGCTGCCAACATTTGTTGTCAGCATTTGTTAATATTTTCAATAACATGTTGACAACAATGTTTTCAGCATTGTTGGCAGCACAAATTTTGCGATCGGTCTGGAAGCGGTCAGAATAAAAAGATGTTAATAACATGTCGACTGCAAATATGTTATCAACATTCATTAAGCCTATGTAAGTAAATGTTACTATCCGCATGTTATTTAAGTTATCAACATTTTGAAATCATTTCTGCTGCTAATATCAAAAATTATTATCACTGGTTAATTAACAGAAAAAATGTTACTTTAATAACGGGTGGATATTATTAAATTATTAAATTAAATGTTTTTTATTATTCAACCACCAAAATTATGTTTTAAACGTTTTTTCTCTCTCCTGTAAAATTATCAAAATTTCGCTTACCCTCTTTTGTCAGAATACTATCGATAAATAAATATATATATATATATAACCTAAAGTACCTACCATAAAAACTTTGTTCCATTCTAATTATTTCTGCATAAAGTTGTAGCACATAAAGTTGTCAAATGGCAACCTAATTAGTTTAGCTTATAAATCAGAAAAAAATTGAAAATCTGACATAGGAACCTAAAAATCTCGTGGTGACCGTAATGTTCGATTTCATGATTTATCTATTTTAATGAATAAACACAAGTCTCAACCGAATACACCGACTATCCTCTTAATCAAAATAAGACAAATGACATCAATAAAGTCATGCAATATATGTATCATGAATATATTACAGGCAAGGTTTTGGAATTTTAATATATATCACACAATTTGCATCCTATAACTAACTTTGATGAGGCCTAAAAAGTGAAAAACTTACATAGGTTGTACAATATTGTATTTTACCCTAACTTAATACGATTTAAAATAATAAATCCATATATTTTTACTAAAAATATCGTTTAAAAAACTCTTTTCGAGGCGTACTACAAATCTTTTGTACATATCACAGATAAGAGTCATTTTTGTCTAAAATAAGGAATAATATTATGAAAATAAATATTATGTTATGCTAACCATGAAAAAGTTAACGCTATTTTTAAACTTAACACTTCTTAAAACTACCATTTCGGAGGGTTCAAAAAATCTGAAAAAAAATCATAAAATTGTATCTTCGGGGTACTATGTTTTACATAAAATTTCTAATCTCTACTACAATCCGTTTTCAAATAAATGACGAAAAACCAACTTTTAGACACAAGATTTCAATGGTTGCAGCTCCTATAGGAAGCAAAATCGGACATGTGTTTATAGGAAGTATATTCTAAAAATTAGTTGTAGAATCGCCTCCTAAAATTTTGCCGCTTAATTTCTGGACACCCTGTATAAATCTATTAAGTTTAATTTGATTATCTCAAAATTTACTTGTTGGACTCATACCGTTCTTGGACTAACCGATATAATTAATCCATTTTTACACAAAGACACCGTTAGCTTCTTGTTTATTATAACCAGAACAAAACTTGTAATAGTTTTGGAAGTATTTATCAAGAAATATACATATATTGTTTTTCAAGGAATAAAATACTTTCAATATCAATTGTCATAAGTCATAAGAGTTAGTGCTTTGAAGTTGTTTAGGATGGTAGAAAAACATATTGTTCTCCATTTCTTTTACAATGATTGAAAGTAAGGTATATCACTGTCTCGATTTGTGTTGTTTCGATATGCGCTTTTTGGTAACGTATCCCCGACGCAAATCGAGACCCTGGTGTACATATCCCAGTATACACCACCTTACCTTAGTTATTTTCACTGCTTCTGCAAATGAAAAAAAAAACTAAAGCTAAGGCAACTATATACTCAAAATCAAATTAATCTCTGTACAGACAGCTGTGTTACCCCAGCCTAACTACTTTTAGCCTAACCAATGTTACATATACCAATCAAACGCACTCATTATGCACTCAAACGCTCCACCTAAAAAAAGTTTTGCACCGCAACATGAAAAAAAGTTATAGCCAAAAATAAAAGTTAGGCTAGGGTAACGTTACCCCAGCCTAACTTTCTTAAATTTTCGAATTTAATAACTTTAAATACATGTATATTATGGATTTTCAAACGCACTCAAACGCTCCACCAAAATAAAGTTTTGCACCCTAACATAAAAAAAGTTATAGCGAAAATAAAAGTTAGGCTAGGGTAACGTTACCCCAGCCTAACTTCCTTAAATTTTCGAATTTTATAACTTTAAATGTATGTATCTTATGTGTTTTCAAACGCACTCAAACGCTCCACCAAAATAAAGTTTTGCACCCTAACATATAAAAAGTTATAGCGAAAATAAAAGTTAGGCTAGAGTAACATTACCCCAGCCTAACTTCCTCAAAATTTCGAATTTTATAACTTTAATTATATGTATCTTAAGTATTTTCAAACGCACTCAAACGCTCCACCAAAATAAAGTTTTGCACCCTTACAGAAAAAAAGTTATAGCGAAAATAATAGTTAGGCTAGGGTAACGTTACCCCAGCCTAACCTACTTAAATTTTCAAATTTTATAACATTACATGTATGTATCTTATGTGTTTTCAAACGCACTCAAACGCTCCACAAAAATAAAGTTTTGCACTCTAACATAAAAAGTTATAGCGAAAATAAAAGTTTGCCTAGGGTAACGTTACTCCAGCCTAACTTCCTGAAAATTTCGAATTTTATAACTTTAAATATATGTATCTTATGTATTTTTAATCGCACCCAAATGCTCCACCAAAATAAAGTTTTGCAACCTATCATAAAAAAGTTATAGCGAAAATAAAAGTTTGGCTAGGGTAACGTTACTCCAGCCTATCTTCCTTAAATTTTCGAATATTATAACTTTTAATGTATGTATCTTAAATTTATTACTATCACAATATGATGTTGCTAATATCTGCAGTATTGAATCGAAGGAACAAGTGTTGGAAAACGAGTAAAAAAATATCGCAAAGTTTGATTGGTTGCAGGCCGCAAATATTGGCATTTTTTAGGATTCCTATGGGAAGAATTTTGATTTGATCATCTGGATTTACAATCAAAAATTCTGTGTTAGTTTCTAAGTATGATTTTCTTTTCTTTGATTTTGTGGTATAAAGCCCGCCCCCATTTTCCTCTAACATTGAATCTGTAATAAATCCTTCTTTATTTTGTTTAAATTTTCGCAATCCATACAAAATGTTTGTTCATCAGCTCTTACAGAACAATTTAAATTATTATGTACGTATAAATGGCATATATCACATTTATTTGCATCTGTTACTTGATCTTGACAACTGGTGCAAAACTGATTGGTGTCGGTTTTATCTAAAACATAATTTTATTGCAGTCGTTGGTTTGTGCCTATTGACATCTGCAGGGCCATGTGGATTTGCAAATTCCACTAGAGCTCTAGCAACGGCGTCTATTGCATACCGAAAAATAAAGTAACGCGATTAAAGATTAAGCGACCCTTGCGTCCAAACACTACCATCAGATAATAAAAGATTAATTTTACTTTTGAAAACATCAGAGGAGAAGGAAGGAATTTTATTTTTTATAATAAAAAAAAGTTTCAAATAACAAAACATTTTTTTTATTATTATTAATTTTTTAAATTTAATTCAATTGTTTTTTTGTTTTTGAATTTTTTGTTTTCTTTTATAAATAATAAAAAAAAAATTAAGAAATTTAATTTAAAAAAAAAGTATCCGTATTCGGTTTAGATTATTTTTGTTAATGATTTTTTTCAATCGAAAAAAAATATGTTGCCATTTGAAAAAAAAAGTTGCCGCCTCCTCCCCAGATGTTTTCAAAAGTAAAATTATTTTTTTATTATCATGGTAGTATTCTTCAAACCATTTAATTTGACATAATATCACTTATTAAAATCGGATAAGAAATAACGACGCTACATCGTTGGCGGTTTTTTGTGCACCCCTCTGTATATTATGAAACACTAGTAGGTAAAAAGTATGGTTTCGTTAAAAAAAAAAATTTTCAACATTTGAAAAAAAAAATTTTTTTACGTGTGCGTCATTATTAACGTCAAAATCATGTCTAAAGTCAATCCTTATCACCTAGGGATATAAAAGGCCCAATCTGGCCCTAGGGACATAAAGATCACAGAATAATAATAAAACTGTCACGAAAAAACTGCTGCATTAGTAGCGTCAATAATTTCTTAGGATTCTTCCATTAATAAAGGTTGATCGTTTTTCGCTATGGTTTTTCATCAAAAAGCTAAAAAAAACTTTGAAAACGCTAACTGACATAGCCAACAAAAATTAAAATTCCTTTTTAATAAAATTCAAGATTTGAGTTTTTAAAAGGGTTCTTTTTACTCTTGCACACGTAAAAAATAGTATATATAACTCGGGGCAATGCTATTTCATACTCGGTGTATTTGTGGCCCTCGGGCTAAAGCCCTGTGCCACAAAACACCTCGCATGAAATAAAGCATATTTGCCCCTTGTTTATAATATACTATTATGACAAAACTTCCAAATGTTTCATAATATGTAAAAATACACAGGGTGTTATATTTAAAATAAGAATGTTAAAGTCAAACCGGAAGTGAAACTGAAGATGTTTCTTTTCCATAAAACGGGTTTTCATTAGAACATACTAAAATTTCAATATTTTATTTTCATAAATAATGAAATGGCAGGGGTGGCCCTAGTTTCATGTACACCCGGTATACACAGTTTATTTGTTAAATTTTATGACTTTTCCTTTTCAAGAATTTGATCTTGTCAGTCGACACGTCCTTCTCCATTAAAATAATTCATATAAGTTTCACGGTTCTGTTTAGATTCCATGATATTTTTTGTTGCAACTGATTGTAAATTGACCAAATTCACACTCTCATTTCGCCACTCATCCCTTACAAAATCTAGACTATTAAAATTTATACTTATCAAAAGTTGTAGCTGTTGCATAATCTGATGTTTTCGATTTTAGTAAAAAATTATGTAATGCACAAATAGCTAAAACATTTTTATCCTGCCCCAGGAACGCGTGACTAGCACGCGGCGACTTAAGATTGCGCGAAAGAGCCTAATGTTAGGGTGCAAAATATATAACTTTTTTTATGTAAGGGTGCAAAACTTTATTTTGGTGGAGCGTTTGAGTGCGTTTGAAAACACATAAGATACATACATTTATAGTTATAAAATTCGAAAATTTAAGGAAGCTAGGCTGGGGTAACGTTACCCTAGCCTAACTTTTATTTTCGCTATAACTTTTTTTATGTTAGGGTGCAAAACTTTATTTTGGTGGAGCGTTTGAGTGCGTTTGAAAATCCATAAGATACATGTATTTAAAGTTATAAAATTCGAAAATTTGAGGATATTAGGCTGGGGTAACGTTACCCTAGCCTAACTTTTATTTTCGCTATAACTTTTTTTATGTTAGGGTGCAAAACTTTATTTTGGTGGAGCGTTTGAGTGCGTTTGAAAATCCATAAGATACATGTATTTAAAGTTATTATATTCGAAAATTTAAGAAAGTTAGGCTGGGGTAACGTTACCCTAGCCTAACTTTTATTTTTGGCTATAACTTTTTTCATGTTGCGGTGCAAAACTTTTTTTAGGTGGAGCGTTTGAGTGCATAATGAGTGCGTTTGATTGGTATATGTAACATTGGTTAGGCTAAAAGTTGTTAGGCTGGGGTAACACAGCTTGTACAGACTCTAATCGTAAAATTGATGAAACACCAGGAAATGTAGAAATTTCATAGGGAAATAGGGTTATGATAGATGTTTTTTTAACAAAAAATGCAAAAATAAATACATAAAGGTAATTAGTAGTGACTACACTACACTAACTAGGATCCATTTTCGACTTTAGTGGTTATAACACCGAACAGGATCGGTCACAGTTTCGTATCCTGGCTAAGGACAATTTTGCAGTAAAAAACCTAATCTAACCAAAAATGTAAAAGTAAAAAATATCGCAGTAGTGGAAGATTATTAAATTCTAAATGTCACAATAGTTACCCCTGCTTCAGTAAATAATAGATTTTCTTAGTTTCAAGATATTTATATGTTAATTTAATAGAGATTGACTCGGATTGGATTCATCAATCCTGTCACAGGTGATTATTTCGGAAAAATGTAGATTGAGTCAATCCAATCCAGATTGAGTTACAGGAGATAAACGTACTCACATTTCCCGCTCTTATTGGACAGAATTCAAATAACCCGGGCATTGCACACAATGGCATATTTTCCATGTACACCGCAACAAATACCAATGATGACTTTAAGAAGTAAAATATGTTGACGACGTATTTTAGGCCATAACTATTAAAATTGTGTAGTAGTTTATTCCTGGATACCTGCATCGATTATAAACATACAATTTGGAGAAATGGATGGATGTTCATGTTAGTAAATATTTACTAGGGAAAATTCCGAGAATCGCTGCACAGAATTTCTACAAATTTCATAGAAATTATCGCTCTTGAAAATTTTAGGAATTTATGAAATTAGTTGAGTTGTATACCTACTTTTTTGTGTAATTGAGATTTCAGAGCAATACTGCTTTACTAATTTTATTGGAATCTGCATTATGTTATATTTCATGACCTACATCGGTTATTTTTTTATACTTTAATGGTGGTACTTGTTTATAAATTGTCGGTAGAAAAATAAAATATCTTAAAAGGACAATAAAAAGTAATTTAAAATAGTTTATTTAAAAAAACATATAAGTTACATAATTTACAATAAAAATATACAGAAGTTAATCTAACAATAAAAATAAATAGTTTAAAACAAATTAAATGCCACATTTGTTTATAAATAAAATTGTTAAAACGATTTATTATAAGTATAAGAATAGTTAATCAATTTATCTATAAACTGATTTGCATTGTATTTGACTAATAATAAATATTTTAATTTTCTTTAACATGTATAATACTTTATAACTACTTTTTACATTATATCACAAATAATATTTCCATATTTTATTCTAGATTATATTTATAGTTACTTTTTTGGTAACATTACTACTTTTGTCTATAAATTATTTTTAAATAATAATTAAGTCATTGGCATTGGATTTAAAAGTACATAAGGAGTATTTAACTCATTTTTGATTCATTTTCTTCACTTATAGTATCCTGCAAAGGACCATTCCCTGTTTCCGGTAAAAAGAATACACAAATTCCTCCAATAATTCCACAAACTCCTAACAGTGTCATTGGAACACAAGAATGAACTTTTGCCTAAAAACAAATAATTAAATTTATATTGCTAATATGAATTTTTGTTCTTTTTAACTCACCATTTCCCAAAGGTAAGGTACTAACATTAAAGCAATTCCAGCGCTTACATTGCTAGCACCAACCCCGATGTTCCTGATTGTTGTTGGATATAATTCCGCAGTAAAGACCGGCATGACTGCATTAGATGAGCTTATCAAAAATTTTCCGCTCATTGCAAATGTTGTTATTAACCATTGAAGATTATCCGAAAAATAAACTATTGGAACAGTTAAGAGACATGATACTCCAGAAAATATTAAAGTCAAACTTAAAGGCCATCTTCTTCCCAGTTTTAAAAGGATTCCTATACTTATTGCAATCGCTGGGACTTCAACTAATCCAGACAAAACCTTAAATTTCAAAATATCATTATAATAACTATAAAATGAAGAAATGTAATTGAATTACTTCATTATCATAACTTTATTTTAATGTCACATAATTTGAGTGGTCTTAATATGGACGTTATTTTCAATACAAAAACTTTTTGGAAAACATTCGAGAAATAAATATTTCAATACTATTTGCAGTTTAAAATTAATACCGAAACCTCCAAACTAAAAATTGCTGATTATAAAAATAAATGAATTAACAATTACTATTGCAAAAGCAATTACCCAAAAAATGTCACCAATACATCATACAATTTTACTCTACAAATATATTTTCATAAGATTCAGTAACATATCAAAAATAAAAAATACTAATAGCATACAAAGCACATTTGTACAGTGAACTACAATAATATTTTTTATCATTATCCACTTTAAGGCAAGTATTACATTATAAAGCTCTTTAGCAATGATATTTTGTAAAAGATTTAATAAAAGATATTTTATGACCATAATATTAGAATGTATTACACTACGTAAAATGTTGAGTACAGCAACGGATAAGGACGTTGGAGCTGCTGGAGGAGCCATAATCAAACAACTACACAAAGTCTAATACATGAAAACTCTAAATTATGATAAAAGAAATTTTATAAAAGTCATCCTTTATAAAAGTTGGGGTATTACACTGTCACATTTCTTTGACAAAGATCTTTTATCTTTGTCAAAGAACAAAGGAATTCTATGCAACTTATACAGTGTAATCCTCGGCTAATTTACACATACATATTTTATTCATGCAAAACTGTAAAAAGGGAAATAATAATAATAATTAAATTCCAGAATTTAGATGTATTTTCAGGAAGCGTTGCATAGATTAGCTTGGGCATGTGCCAGAGACAGCAAGATGTCAGTTTTCATACCTAAAACAGATAATTGGGCTACCAAGAACTCCTAATAAAAATCGATTGTCTCTCAATGCGTCTACTAGATAGTAGATGTCATACATCTCTCATTAAAGAATACTAAGGAAATTGAATATAAAGTGGTAGCACGTAGCACGGGTATTATTTAAAGGTATAAACCAAAGCTCATATACTTTAATCAGAAGAATCAGAATGAATCGATAGAATAGAGGTAAACATGATATAAAAATATTATTATTATAGACGAATTTTTCGAAAGAGTACAAAGGTAAGCAAATAAATTATCTTTAGAGCCTATTTTCATTGGTATAGTAAGCGGTAGAATAATTTAGGCGAATACTATCTACCAATGAAAACGCAATAGGTAGAGTAAAGTAGTAAATTTGACTGGATTTTGGTAGAGTAAAATAGGATTGCACAGTGGACAGTGGTAGAGTAACTTTACTCCTTCCTCAATCGCAACTATACTAACTTCGGTAGAGTGAAATAACTTGGCTAAAAAGTGGACAAGTATACTCTACTCTCTACTACTAACTGTACTAATTGTAGATGAAAGTGCTAGGCTTAAGACTGGGGAATTGTGAAAAACAGAGGGAAACACAGCAACCGTTTGTTATTTTAATATTTTTAGATAGAAAACATAAAAAATAATAAATAAAAACTATCTGACCCTTATAACTATAAGTAGTACTTTAAGTTTTACCAAATTTTTCTTCTAAATAAAATTCTGGGAAAGCGTAGAAGTGGAAATACGATGAAATGTGGAAAAAAATGTGCTAGTTCCACTACAACTCTCTTCCAGTGGCACATATAAAAAAAATATATGCTGGAACCCAAAGAGTTATTTATAAGGAAGGGGATCATGTAAATTTTATTTAGTTTTGTTAATGGATATTATGCAAAAAAATAAAATAACACGTGGTTGCTATACTTCTCTCGCTTTCTCACAATTTCCCCATCTTAAAGGAGAAAATACATTTAAATTCACAAAATATCCTTTCAGAAACTACATATTTTTTTCCCAGAAAATTGAATTTAGATATTAAAATATTCTAATCTAAGAAATTGAAATAATTTAAAATTATCTTGAAAATGTTAAGCGAAAGATAATTAAAGTAACTCTAAAATTTAAGTTGTTACAAAAGCATTTTGAGAAGTTTCAAATTCAGGTGCAATGGATTTTAGAATGGACATTGAAAAATTATAAAGTTGCAACAGGCAAAATTTAAAGTTAAAGTGTTCTTTTTACAGCGTGTCCCAATTTGTTTAGATAGTAAATGTTATTATGAACAAAATTTTTATTCAATTATCTTATAACTACAATTTAAAAAAAAAAATGATATCCATTCACCAAAACGCAAAATGCTTAACTTTCAGAAAAATTAGAAATAGAACGCTGCAGTTACGAAAGCTTTCGCAGATGAAAAAGGGGTAGACTGTAGACTCATAGTAATTAAGCCACACAAGAAGTTAAAAAGGGATATTTGTAAATTATATCATTTGCTGGCTGGCTCCCGGACTATAAGCTCTCGTTTGTCAACATCTAATAATACCTGCAACACATACACAAGAGATGGAATTCTGTAAGTCAACAAGTTGATATCGGTTGTGAACTAATTCGTTAGATATTTTCTGCCTCCTTCTTACACACAACTACGGTCATAACAAGGAAGCCAAACAAAAATAGCAATGTAGTAAGCATCAACGTTTAGTGCTGTACGAACTTCATATTTTTTAAAGTTCGAACTTTCCATTCAAAAGTTCGAACTTTGAAATAGTTTGAACAGTTCGAACATTATGCGAAAGTTCGAAAAAAGTTCGGGTTCGGAGAAAGTTAGAGTTGGTAAAAAGTTCGGATTTAAATTTGGTGGGTGTCAAGCACATGTTCAACCATGATGGTCAATATAGTGATTAAAATTAATCCTATTTTTTGATTTCTGATGGTAAGAAAAATACACTTACCCTTCTTCTTTGTATTATACTGTAAATTTATACAAAAACAGTTTATTTTATCGCGTCACAATTTTTTAAAAATTTGACTAGATAAATTTAATTTTTCAACTTTTTCGATTTTAAACTTTTCAATTTTTTCAAAAATTTTTAACCTCTTATCTTTTTAAAGATTTTTTATAACTTTGTAAACTTTTTGAAGAATTTTTTCAACTTTTTTAAAATACTGAAAGATTCTTAAAAATAACTAGACCATTGTGACTATTCTTTAATGTAAATTTTTTTTTGTAGTACACTTCTGATGATGGCCCAGGCCGAAGCCGGTAAAGTGAGAAAATAAAATAAAATTTGGTTAATATAAGGATAAGTACGTTTTATTCAACTACCAAAGCATTACTACAATTTTAAACCTTTAAATTCATTTTCTGACAAATCGTTGATTATGAGGTACCAAAAGTTAATCAGCGGAATTCGCATTTAAAAATAATACAGACATTATTGACAGAACTTTTCAAATGAAATTCTACGTTTTCAACCTGCTAACCGGTTTCGGAAAATGTTTATTTTCTTAGAGCTTGTTTAAATGTGAAGAAGGAACCATTTTTTCGAAACCGGTTAGCAGGTTGAAAACGTAGAATTTTATTTGAAAAACCCATATCCCGTATCTTTATCATATACCTACAGGGTGCTTCTGAACAAGTATCGGATAACCTAGGAATGGATTTTTGGACCACTTTTAAGACAAAAAGAAAGAATAAATTTTTCCGCTAAAAGCGAAAAAGTTCAAAGGGTTGATTCTTTTGAAAAATTTCACCCTAACTTTTTTTTGAATATTTGCGAATGCATCTTCCGAAATGGAGCGTTTTAGCGGAAAAATATATTCTTACTTTTTGTCTTAAAATTGGTCCAATAATCCATTCCTAGATTATCCCACACTTGTTTGGAAACACCCTGTATATGGGGACGATCTGGATTCTGGATTTCAAAATTATTTAGATATTGAGTTTGTTTTTGTTTTAATTTTTTTCATTTGTAGTACTAATTTCTGATATAAAAATAACGTAGTCAAGAAATTCAAAAAACTTACCGAATTGACATATAAATTTCCTCCAATACTTCCAACGTTCAAAACTAACCCGTAGTAAACCATATATAGAGTAAACCACATAATAAATAATACAAAAGTGATTTTCCTCAATCTTGCAGTTTTGAACAGATCCATGACGCCAACGTGTTCACTTTCATCTTTATTTTCATCAATGGGCAATAATTGCTTATCAATGTTAGGTGGAAGCTCTCTTTTATTAAACCTTGCTGCTTTTTTTATAATTACCAACACTTCTTCTGTTCTACCCATTGCTAATAGCCAACGTGGTGATTCAGGAAGAAACCACCTAGAATTAATATTAAGTAAATAACACATAAATTTGATCATAAATACTTTTTATTTATAAGTAGTGGGTATTTTAAATGGATGTTTCTTAATCACACAATTAATGTGGTAGAAGTACAATATTATTATAAACTTACCAGTAAGATAGGAAGAGTAATCCAGGTAAAGATATTGCAAGTTGTAGATGTCGCCAGTCTCTGACGAGGTAGGCAGTTCCAGATATCATAACATAGCTTAAACTAACTGGGAAAAGATAGGAAATTCCTGCAACGGTCCTCCACATACCTCCAACCAATTCGATAGAAAGAACGAAACCACTAAATACCACGGATACTGAGATAAGTCCCAAAATGCATCTTAGAGCCAAGTACAGTTCCAGCCATGGAGTAAATGCAATTGATATACCTTAATAGTTAATAAATAATTAATATCTTCAAATACCTAATTATTTACTACATAAGGAGTGTAACAATGTAACTTTTAAAGAGATAAAACAATTTAGGAGTAAAAGAAGTACTTTTTGTGGCGAGCCACAAAAAGTTCTTTTACTCCGAATAACACATGCTATTTTTTCTTCAAACGTCGAAATTTTTAAGATAGTAATATAACAAATAATTTCAAAAATTTGACGTTTACTTTACATACAACACACAATACAATGTTAGTGTATATTGGGTTGCCTAAAATTCATTTATACTGCGCTCTTCTGTTCCTTGTCTATGCAAAGTAGGAATTTCTACTCCTAGGCAGTACAAAGTGACCATAGAATCAACGAACATGAAAAGTGACATTTTGAAGCCTGTCAAACGTCACAGAAGACTGTACTTTAATGACGTTTGAAGAAAAAAATATTTATATTAGGTATACTAAATTTTATCTATTTTACCTAATAAAGTTTGAATAAGTACTGATGCCATTAATGTGTTTTTTCTTCCATATCTATCAGAAATAACGCCACTTAAGAGTCCCCCAATAGCAACGCCTGCCAGAAAAACCATTTCAGCAACATTGTTGAGATATTGCCTATCACATACAAGACCAAATTCGGAGATTATGGTGGTACCTTAAAAAGTAAATTAAAATTAATTTAATATATTTCGATATATGATAAATTTATTATAGTTTACTACTTGTATAGGATTTTTATTAAGAAAATATATTGTCGTACAAATGAATAAGCGTGTGCAAAAAATCTAAGACGGGATTTCTATCAAGATTTACACACAGTTATCAATCAATGATATCAAAGTAGCGACCGCTTTAAATTGAAAATTGTGACCGTAATTTGAGGACTTCCTCTTCTCATTTATAAGACAATATTACACAGCTAGGCACTCTTCCGACTGTAACAAACCTTTCCTTCCCTTGACCCTTTAAAAATAAATTAATTTTACGGTCGCCTATTAAATTGAAGTATGTTAACACACATTTTATAGGAAAAATAGCCTTAAATACGTATCCTCATATTTATTATTTGCTATTAAAGGTCATTTAATTATGGTAAACAAGTAAAGATTAATATCATGCATGTAAAATTCAGAGACGCACATTAAAAATATTAAGTTACAATCAGTCATGTGCGTAATATGCTTATAAGTTATATTTTATGTATCAATAGTTATGCATTAAGTTTTAAGTATTGCTTCTATTATAAATCAATATTGGTTATTCAAAAAACGTTTTTACTCACACAGCTTTTGCATTGCGATAAAAGTATAAACAATAGTGAAGAGGATATTGCTAAAAGACCTGAATAAAAAAACGCTTTCACGTACTCATGAGAGGGAGAAGCCAGATACTGCTTGTACCACGAAATCGATACTTTGAAAAAAAAAATTTTTAAACCATATGATTATAAAATGTAGCAAATCTTGTACTTCAATTTATTACGTATATATCTCAATTCCTTACCATCATTGTCAAACTCCCATTTATTGCATGGCATCAAACTAGCTCCAGATAATACTTCAATATCTCCAGCTGAGGTCAGATTTATGAAGTTTGGATCATACATTTGGCAGAAACCGTCAGGTTGGGTGTTATCCTTCCAGATTTTCCAATTAATTTCTTCGAATCCACTAGGTCTTGCGCACCATGTATCTCTTTCTCTTGCATGAAAAGTGGGGACGAAAATATGCCAGGTACATGGGATATTAAATAGTGATAAGAGGAAAGTGAATAACAGTTGCCACCTTCCATATTCGCCGATTGACTTTGATATGATATCCTCCTCTTCTGAGGGAGGTATTTTTTCTTCAGGCATATCTAAAAGGAAAGTAACAATATATTAGAAACACTGGAGATAAATTAAAATTTAAAACCATCTATGTAATTTTTTACTAATTACATCTCCTATTCAACTTTAATTTATTTATTTCATAATGAAAGCATAAAATAAGTGGTTTCATGTTTATTGGTTTAAATTGGAATTCTTTTTGAGATTTGAAGCACTGTAATCCAAACAAAAATGCTCTTATGGCTTCCCAAGGTACAGATTTAATTGGTAATAAAGTAGATTTTTCGGTTAAAACACCGAGGGGGATGGCGGTTGACTCCAGTTTTTGTCTTTGTAGTGTATAATAAACAATTATACGGAAGCAGTAAATGGAGTACTTCGTAAAAATCTGGGGCTGTTTAGTATTGTAAAATGATTAAGAAAAAACAAAAAGAAGCAACCTTTTTTTTTGGTAAAATTGGTTAAAATTGAGGCTTGGCAGTTCGGTTTTTGTTTTAATCACTTTTATTTTGTAGTAGTATAAAGCTGCGTTTCCACCAAAGCAACATTGAGGAACTTTTTGTTTCGTTTTGTTTCTTCTTGTTGCTTCAAAAAGAAACTTTAAGAAACATTAATAAACTTATTGTTTCCACTAACGCAACTAAATCGTCAGAAGTCACACGTTGTTTCAGGCAAATAAGAAACGCGCAACACAGTGTTTCCGCTTGTGGTCGATGTCGGATGTCGCCGAGTTAACCGAGCTAAATTTGGTGTATTGTGAAGTGGTGAAACATGGATCAAGATGAAGAAATTGTGCTGGCAGCGGCTGCCTACATTGTGTTGTCTAGAAAAAAAACAAAATAAAAGACGTCACAAATTTTGGGTAGAACTGAGCCTTCAAGAAAGGCAAAATCATGGTGGCCTACGCCTGCTTAGCACCCTTAAAGTAGACGATATTACCTCTGGAAAAATAAAAAATGGAAGTGTTCAAAATTTTTTAAGATTGTCCAATTCTGACATAGAATGGCTATTGTATCAGATTGCTCCACGTCAAAAAGAAGATACAAATTTTAGGCCAGCTATTTCCCCAATGGAACGATTGCTTGTCATTTTGCGATTCCTTGCAAGGCGATTCTTACCACCGAGCAGAGACTAAACAAAACAAGTAAAGCAAAAAGCAACAAATTTATGTTCCTAGTTCGTTTCCACTGAGACGGCGACAAGAAGAAACTTATTTTAGTTTCCTTTTGTTGCCGATTTTCTTTTGAAGTTTGCCGCTCGAAATGGAAACCGTCGACAAGAAGAAACAGTCGGCATTTGTTTCGGAAACAACGAGAAACATTTAGGAATTTTATGGAACTTTGTGGAACATTTTTGGAAACAAGCAACAGAAACACAAAAGTTCCTCAATGTTGCTTTGGTGGAAACGCAGCAAAATGTTTCAAAAATAGCAAAATTTGTGGGGATTTTTAAACTTCTTATAAAATCATTACAAAGATATTAACACAAAAATATAATGTTGTAACCATGATTTTAACAATTTTCTATTAGATAGTAGCAAAATAGTAAATTTCCTCTTTTTGTTTCTTCTTAATCATTAAAATAGTAAATAGGACATGCATTTTTACGACTTTGGTTTCAAAAAAGCTTTGGTAGAATTTCTTTATGATTTAACCGGCTAGATTTACGGATTATCTACTGAAAATAAATATTTTTATACTTATTTTTATAACCAAGAAACACAGTAAAATTTGGTTAGCTTTCATAAATAAAGTATGGTGGTATCCCATGTTTAGTTTACACCCGGTATATTCTTATGGTTAAGGCTATTAATATATCGCTCAGCATTTTAATCAGATTAGTATATTAGCAGTCTTAGAAATTGTAAAACGCCTTAAAATGGTAAATGTAGAATAATATTTCAAGTTATTTTATTTTAATTTTAATTTTTAACTATTTCACATTTATCCTTCCATTTTTGTTTGCTTTTTGGGTTTTCCAGCATTTAACTTGGAGCTCTTATAAATTACCCGTTTAAGTTTGAAAATACAAAATGGCACAAGTCTTTTTAAAGAATTTGTACATTATATTAAATAATAATTATTTAAAATATACCATTATATTATGCAAAAATTTTATGGTAATTTAAATATTTAATATTTATAGTAATTATTAGGAGTAACTAATATGGAAATAAAGTTTGACCAAAATGGTTAATTTTTTTCTATTTCTAAGACACCAAACGTTTGATTTTTATTAATTTACAAAATGTAATTTTTAAAAAATAAATGATGGACTCTTGAACAAAATATTTGTTTCCTAATGAATTTATAAAATAAATTTTTCAGGCAAAAGAAAATTTTTAAAAACATTTCCTCACATTCGCGGAAATTAAAAGGTGTATGTTTACGTCTTATGCAATGTCCCAAATAATGGAAAAATGACCTATTATTGATAAACAACTCCTTTTATCTCGAGGCGAATATCAGTAATTAATTTTAAATAATAAATTTATAACAAAAAAATATTAACTTTTTGAACAATACCGGGTATCCACGAAAATAGAATCATCCCTGTTAGTTCTTTATTTATAAAAATAAAAATTTGAAATTTGAAATTTTAGTATGTTAGATGACATAAGAAAACGCGTTCACCGAAATGACATCAACTTTCTTATTTTAAATGTAACACCCTATTTTTTTAGTTATTATTAAACTTTGGTAAGTTCTAAGTATGTTTGTGATAAAATATATCTTTTTTCTGAACTTTCAAAAAAAAATTTTAGTTTTCTTTTGGTATTTTTTTTAATAAAATCTATTAAAACTTCTCGTAAATAATTTATACATATACTTAAAATAAATTGTAAATTACGAATATTTAGTCGTTTTTGAGAAATTAATTTTTATAATTTTTAAAATTGGTTTTTGGAAATAGCTTTATTAAGTAAACTAAATTATTTAAGAGTAATTTTAATAGACTATATCAAAAAAATACCAAAAAAACCAAAAATAATTTTAAAAGTTCAGAATTTTTTTTTTTCGTTTTAAACATACTTGGAAGCTACCAATGTTTAATAATAAATACAAAAAATAGGGTTTTACATTTAAAATAAGAAAGTTGATGTAATTTCCAGGGAAACCGGAAGTGAATTTGAAATTTTTTTTTAGTTCAATAAATGCGTTTTATTAATCCATATAACATAATAAAATATAATTCATAAATAAAGAAATGACATATAAATGACATATAAATGGTATATTAATTTTTTTTTAAATTTTGCATTTCTGGGCTAAGGGCTTGAAAATTGTATATTTTTTTCATTTATTTAAAAAAGTGACGATGTACTTAAAAATGCAAAATGTTAAAATCTTGTTAAAAGCAAAAAGTATATAAATTGCATCAATTTACTTCGTTTTTTCTCTCATTAAAAAAAAGTAAATGCAGTTTACTTTTAATTATTATTATTCTTTATTTGAAGTTATGAACGCCCATGGCATTTGGTTAACCAACAATGCGATTCCTGCAAGCCTTGAAATTGGAAGCGCGCTCAGTAATTTTTTGGAGTTCTAGGTCGCATTTGCGGAAAAAAATCATGTATGGAAATTGGGTCAAAACTTTGACATTCAAGCTCGAACATTAATTTATTTAGTTAAATTAAACTAATTGCGACAATGATTTTGTTTACGAGCATCTGGTGGTATCAAAAAATTATCACCAGCCTGCTCGTTGTTTTTAAATAATTTGAAGATAATATTCTACAAACTATATATCAAAAAGTAATAAAATTGTGTTATTCAAATATTTAGATACAAAATTAAATCAGAAATTATTATTGAAGTAGATATACCCGGTATAAAACACAAAAAAAACTAGTTGAATGAATGAAAAGTTTTGTTTTTTTAACTTTTTCTCTAATGGCTTAAACTTCGTATATAAAAAAACGTATATTATTTTGAAATTTAAATATAAGGTTCAAATATAAGGTACAAAAATGGATGAGCAATTAAGTTATTTCTTTTGAATCAGAAATATTCAAAGATTTCCTTTATTTAAAAATACACTTCAAATATGCATATAAAAGTGTATTTTTAAATAAAGAAATTGCTCGATAAGGCTACTACATATTTCGTACGCATCAGTTACAATGTGTTGAAATAAAATATGTAAAGAATTTACAGAAATATATTCTTTATATAATATTTATACTTAGAATTTATTGTAGCTCTTAAATTTATACGCTGCGAATATAAGAATAATTCATTAATAAAATGATGTATAAAACTTAAAAATAACTGCTACAAATTTGAAATAAACATTTAATTACATACAGAGAAAATGAAGTTCAATAATAGAATAGAAAAAACTAGAAACTCTACTTTTTCCCAACTTTTCCTAATTATCATTAGAAACTTGTGTTTCAGAATGAATATTACGAAATTGAATTTATTAACAATATTTTAAATGACAACTCACCAAAATTTTATGTTTTAATAAAAATAATTTTTTGTGCAATAATTTACTGGAAATTATCCTAAATTCATAAAGGAATTCGAGAAATCAAATTCACACGTAAACATACATTTAACTTCTAAGGTTAATCATCAGATTAAGGTGATTATCAGATGATTAATATAAAATTCCAAATCGGAAAATTATTCATTTTAAACCAATTACCTCCAGTATTATCAACAGACATTTAATTTAAAATGAGGTTTAAATTGACATATATAGTTACAGCTAAATTCAAACTTCATAAAAATACTATATATGTCAATTTAAACCTCATTTTAAATTAAATGTCTGTTGATATTACTGGGAGTTAGTGAATCTTAAAGACTATATGTACAGTCGTTTTGGGACGGCTAGTTTTACATTTTACTAAGTGTACAAATTGGAAAATTTCAAAACTGCAATACTTTTCTAATATTTAAAACCGCTTTCTTGTTTATGGGAGTGTATTTATCTTTTCATTGCCATTAAAATAATGGAAAGAAAAGCCCTTATTCATCAAAGGACCTTATCGGGTTTTGGGAGCATTTTGTACAAGAATGAAACTTATGCCACATATAAATAAGAAATAAATATACAATAGTGTAAAATAATTTGCTCGTTAGGAGACCGCTTTCGCCAAAAAACGCAATTGAAATTAATTAATTTTTGCACAATTCGACAACAATGCTGGTGTTTTCCACGGTGTTTCTAACCAACAAAGTAGTTTGGCTGCCTATGCCATTTATTTACTATGATTTATTGACTTTAATAGTATAAAAATTATACAATTAAGTACATATTTGATATGACTTGATTAGAAATTAATTTTTAAGTATTTATTTTATTCAAATAAACTTATAATTTAAGAATATATTTTTTACAATTAAACAATTTTTACACAGTTGTCGTTTTTTTGCAATTTTTAAAATATTTGATAAAAAATGACTTTTCCAGTTCCCTGGAGCTCTGAAACTTTTACTGTAAATTCAATGGCTATAGTTTTAATAGTTGTAATAAGATTTGTAATATTACGGGGTCAAATAAAAATAAAATATCTTTTACTGGTTATCGTAAGACTTTATTGCACAATCAGGCAACATTGAAATTATTACCTCTCAAACGAAACGTCCAAATTAAATGCACAATAATTATTAGTAAAAAGTAGAACCGATAAGGGACCTCGGTGGCGGCAAAGGGCTTGTAAATTCCTTCTATTTTTTGTAGGACACACCCTCTGGCACTTCTAAGCACCTCCTGTCAAGTAGGCAAGATACTATTTACGACATTCGGCAAGTTATTTCTCCTTTGCTAGAATGTTTCATTCCAGTATGTAACATGAGCGCATACCGTATTTGTTTTTATATGTACGCGCCGATTTTAGCTGTTTTTATAAGTAATCGTACGAAGGCAAGCAATGTGTGCGCATGACAATAACACCCAATGTGGGAAACATTACAATCCAGTGTGAGTCACAGTGAGTCAGTCGCCAGATACCTTTGTAAAGCGCGCACGTATTTGTTAGCCCGGGCATTACTTCTTGTTTGTAACAGTAACCATTGTCCTAAAGTGCCTTATAATAAAGGTCATTTCTATCTACCATCAGGTTAATCCTTTTGGCGATTGTATTCGATTATTAACATAGGTTCCACAAGGAAAACACCCTATTAGTTTTACGTGTCATTTGCTTTCAGTTTAAACGTAAATGAAAGGTAATTAAAATTTATCTGACAGTACTTGTCAAAATTTGAATTTTAAAATCCGCTGTTGTCGTGTTAATAAATATTTTTTTAAATAATGCAAAATCTCATAAATGTATTTATAATTCATATTTATTGAAGAAATTGGAAATATAATTAATATTTGGGGTATTTTAGTTAATTTTTGTAGGTTTAACTTATTTTTCATGTTTGCCCAAAAACACCTAGGAAAACGATAAGGTCCTTTTCAATAAGATCGATGAAAAGGGTGGTATTATTCCTGCAATTTTAGGAACTATGTACCTAAATTCTTATAAAACTAAAATCCCCAGTAGTTTCGTGAATCATTAAATGATAATTCACTGCACTACAAAATTAACGCATATTTGAATATTTGCGTGTACCTTTCTTTTCACTTTTCACTTTCAAATTTTACAATCTGCATACCTTATTTTCAAAGATTTTTGATAAACAGATGCAGTTTGGTTAATAATTTTTATTTCCAAGCAAAAAATAATGAAAAAAGAGTCAAAGATAAAAATTTAAATCTATGTAAAAACGTAACTTAAAAAAACATTTCCCCCTCTAGCATTAATTACGGTCTGACAACGATCGTCTCATACTACAAATTAGTCTTCTAATTTGGTCTTGATCGATTTCATTCCAAATTTCTAATAATCTTTGGGAAAGATCATTTAATTTGTTTGTAGGGTTAGCAAGTTCGTGTTCTCATAATGTCCCATAGATGTTCAATGTGATTGAGATCTGGACTCCCCGGTGGCAAAATCATGGCAGGAATTCTGACCTTTTCTCGATGCTGTTGCACAACTCAGGCTACATGAGGTAAAACATTATCTTGCATTAGTAGGAAGTTATATCCAATAAATGGGCCAAATGCTCTTCAAGAATATCTGTTATGTACCTATGGGCTGTTAGACGTCCTCCATCATTGATCACGGCACGAGCCTCCAATCATAACTGACCCTCCACTATAATCAAAGATATTACACTGCGCGTATTTGGTCTACTCATTAGAATAAAGACAAAATCTGGACTCATTCGAGAACAAAACTCTTGCCCAATCCTCATTTTCCCAACCAACATATTCACGAGGGAACTGTAATCTTTGCTTTCTATGTTGCCTGGTTAGCAATGGACCGGTGGCTGCAGTTCCAAGTCTTAGATTGTGTTCTGCAAGTCTCCTCTTAGTATTGTGCCTTATTCTGAAGTTGTAATGATCCACAAATTAATTTGGAAAAAATAATTTGTTACGAATCTTTGCCATAATGTGCAAATTCTCCAAAAAGCGGTATTTTTTAGGCTTATTGCAATAATGTAAAAGGTTGGTGTGATCCATTATATGGAGATGATTGAATAGGGTAGTAATAAATGTACTTGTCCTTAATGCAATTAGCCCATACTTTTTTAGGCTAATTGGAAAAGTGGTTACTCAAACAGCCTAACTTCACCAAAGCTTATTGCATAGGATAGTGTAGGATTATTAAAAAGTATGTAAACAAAGAGATTATTACTTCAGTGATTATCTTAGTGAAATTTTGAATTAGTTACCAGTTTCTTAGACAAAAAATAGGTTTATTGCAAACTATATAAGTTCCAGAACAAATGGGACATATTTCTTCTTCTAAATTAACAACATGATTTTCTTCTTCTATTTCTTCATGTGTTGCGTTTCCATTTTCCTTGCTGCTTTCTTTAAACCTCTCTAATGGTACAATTCTGAGCAAATCTGTAAGCCCTTACAGGGAATATCTGTAAGGTAACCAAGGAAACCGTCCATTACAACCCATATAACAAACCTTACAGATTTTTCCAGTAAGGACTTACAGATTTGCCCAGAATTGCACCATTAATCTTCTTCGCTGTAAATTTTTTATAATAATGTTTCTGGAATATCGTTGAACTTAATACCAACTTTGGTTCTACTCTAAAAAGTGCTGTGTAAAGACATCGTCCTATGACTCTATGTTTTGATACAATAGGCGACTGCGCCAGCATGATACATTAGGTCTGAAATAAGCCTAAAAAATACCAGGCTCATTAGAAACTGCTGGATTATTTTCCAATCAGCCGAGCGCATTGCAAAATGACGGCGCCCTTTGCAATAAGCCGGATTTTTCAATTAGCCTACGACATACCTATATAGCCTTCTTCGTGAAAAGTTACTATTCGTACGCAATCTATACCTCAGATAACTTTTTGTAACTGCTGACGATTCATTTTGACGAAACATACGTTATGATATTAGAAATTGTGACGAAAAGCAAAATAACATGCAAAACTTAAGACTGAGATTTACACGAATTCACGTATCTTTTATGAGCTACAACTTTGTCTTAACAAACAACATTTGCCTTGGATTTTTAACAAAATGCAATAACAAACAATCCAAAATAAAAGAATATAAAGGGTGATTTTTATGTATGGAACCAAAGCCGCCTTGCCCAAATGGCTAAATAAAAACATTTGAAATTTGGTGGGATCAAATGGGCTTGGTACAAATATTTTAAGATGACAAGAAATTTTTTTTATCGCTCGGATTTTTGACACGGCAGCCATCTTGATTTTTTTTAAATGGTAACATTTGTCATGCAATACATCATTGGAAAGCAGTACTTTACGAGAGTCCATAAAATTATTATTTAAATCATAAAAAGTAAACATCCATAAAATTTTGCTTTCCAACTTTAACCTTTTTGGAGGCTATTTTACAAAAAATAGCCTTTTTATTATTCTCCATTCAAAATAAAAATATTTTAGCCTTCAAAAAAGGGCTAAGACATTCTTTGATTGCGAAAACATTTTATTGTTTCATTTAGGTAAATAAAATATTATTTTATTTAAAAAAAAATGTTTTAGCCTTTTTTTGAAGGCAAAATATTTTTATTTTGAAAGGAAAATAATAAAAGGCTTTTTTTTGTAATTTGCGATAGTCCAAAAAATTAAACTTGGATAACAACATTTTATCAATGTTTATTTTTTATGATATTAATAATAATTTTATAGACTATAGTAAAGTACTAAAAATTAGCTTTCCAATGATGTATTGCAAGACATATGTTGCCATGTAAAAAAATTCAAGATAGCTGCCGTGTCAAATATCCGGGCGATAAAATAGTATATTACGCAACGAGCTAGAAAGAGACATAGCATTTGATGACATCAGTTGACATTGAAGATACTCGAATATTTTTAGTTAAATGTACGTAATTGTAGGTGGCGCTGTTTTGACGGAAGCAACTGGTCGAAACGAATAAAAAAATTTCCTATTTTATTTAAAATTTACACAAAAGTTAATTATATGTATAATGATTTTAATAATAAAACAAGTAATATCAGCGGGGTTAAATATAAATTTTTGTTTGATCTGTCCTTATTTTGCAAGTTCAAAAAAATCCGTGAAATGGCTTTCGGAATTCCTTTGCAGCGCCTCTATCGAAAATTACAAGAAGTATTTTAGAGTTACAAAATAGAAAACCAAAGTCACTAGTGTAGGTTTTCTAAACCACTAATATGAATGACATATGCGATTTTCTCATATGGTCGTCGGAAAAAATTATTTTTTCATCTTAAAACATTTCTACCATTTGATCCCACCAAACTTCAATTTTTTTTATCTAGCCATTTGGGCAAGGCGGCTTTGGTTTCATACATAAAAATCACCTTGTATATCAAGAAACTCATGAAAACAATTTTTCTTGCTTTAAAACGATAATTTACAATTGTGCATTCCTTTTTTACACTTATTAAATATTTATTACTGTACCCAGTTTTAATCTAACTATTGTGAATTTACTTAAAATATGATGTAATAATGGTTTTAAATTATTACTTCAAGCTTTAAGTTTAGCCGCTTGCTGCGGTTTTGGAATATTTTACCTTGTTTTATATTGCATTTAACGATTGCATTGCAAGTTATTGCTGTTGAAACAATAACCGATAAATCAAAAGCAAAAAATATTTTATGATATACACGTTTTGATAAGGAATATTTTAACAATTACAAATTCGATTCAATAATTTTTTGATTACTCATTAATGTGATTGTTAAAATTTTATATGTATTATTAATAATAATTTTTATAAATAAAAGAAAAAATATGTCAAATAAATACATGAATTCAATTTATTTGTATAATAACCTCCAAAAAAATCTTAGAGATTAATTGCTAATTCCTACAATTAATCCACATTTTTTATTACATGAAAGAAATAAATTTAAAAAAAAGTAGAGGAGAATAATTTTATGGCCGAAAAGACAAAGATTATTCGTCAATAAATATAATGGTATTTAGAGAATGCATATATTATTGGATTCTTTGTTTTGAATGCATTAATAATTTTATTTGTGTTTTAATGTGTTAAATTTCAAGATCATTTCTATTATTTAGCCAATAATTACAAGCAATAAAACTAAAATTAATTAAAGCCCTACTTGGTAATTAAAAGCCACAACTAGGCTTAGAGATTTTATTCTATTGTTACGAATGTTATAATTATTTGTTCTGTAATGAAATAAATTAATGTATTTTGTTCATGGTATTAAGATTATTGTCTGTTAATTAACGAAACAACATTGCAATAAATTATTTATTATGTGCAATTGAAACACGTTATTCTTTAGTTCTTGTTAAATAAACCCATTATTTTTGTGTGCTACATCATTTTAATTAAATTACCTACTATGTGTAAATACAACTTCATACCTACATTAATTTTAAAATGATTAAGTTAGTAAAATGAAAAAAATACTCGAGTCCAATTTTATAGTCAGATCAATACGAAATTTCATCTGAATTTCTTAATATTTTAATCCTAATTAAAAAAAATAAACTTTATTTTAATAAATGAATGTATCAATTTTGCAATTATACTTTACCGGGTGTCCACCCCTGTAATTTTCAATTTCAGTTCCGGTTTCACCGGAAATGACATGAACTTTCGGTTTTTAAATGTATCGCCATATTTTTTGTACTTATTTTTAAACGTTGGTAAGTACCAAGTATATTTGGGATAAAAAATTCTTTTTCTGAACTTTTAAATAAAATTTTGGATTTCCTTGCTCTCGATATAAAGCAGATAAAGAGAGTTTCTAATTATTCTTCCCCCTTAAATTAAGTTGCTAAAATATGATTCTTTAAGTTAATAATAATATTAGAGTTATAAATTATAAATTTTGTTAATCCAAAAATGTATGCTATTGTTAAAGAGGGATTCTTTCATAACTAAAACTGCTAAAATGATTGTCATTAATTTTTAATGGTTAAGAGGATAGTCGGAAAAATGTTTTAAAATTATACTTTTTGCTAGTGAAAATTGTTTTTCTGGGCAAAAAAAGAAGCTTGAAAAGTTTTGGCTAAATGAAAAAAACGCACTTTCCAAAACTAATTTTTGTTTTTCATGTAGAATCAATTATGGAGGAATTATTCTACATGAAAAACAAAAATTCTAAGTGAAAAATAAATTAAGGGCAATAAGTTTCGTGGTTGTTAAATTTTTTTTGGAAAAACCAAAATCTTACGTGTTTAGATGGTGTCGTCCACATTTTATTTGTACCTCAAAGTTGGTTCGTGTACAAACTGTTTCGATCTAAGTATACGGAGTGGGCAGGAACCCCTCGAACTTCAAATTCGTACACGAAGTTGAGCTTTGAGCATGCGCAAATGATTGATTGTATGTGGTTATTTGCCTATTATTATTTATTTTACGCTTACAAAGTTAAGCTTTTATGTGTAATACTTTAAACATGGCCTAATAAGTATTTTGAGAATTAAAGCCAAGTTTAGGATTTTGGGGCATTTTCATAAATTTCGAAAATCATCAATTGCAATTCAGAAACATCAATTGTATTTCAGATAGTATTAATTTTAGGTATTTGAGAAAAACTAATTTAATTTCGGAAAATATCAATTGAAATTCAAAATTCGTTAACTTTATTTTTAAAAGTGTGATTTGTATTTCAGAAACAGTTCTTTGTGTTTAAAAGTAAGTTTTGCAACAGAAATTTTGCATTACCAAAATATAATATATTAGCCACAAAATTGACAAATTCTGATTTTCAATTGATGCTTTCAGAAATACAATTGATACTTACTGAAATTTAATTGATTTTTATGAAATACAATTGATACCTCCAGAAAAAAACTTGATTTATCGTATTCACAAAGGAAAGGAATGTAGATAAAGTCTTAATATAAATCCAAATTGAAGTAGTTAAAAACTTTATTAAACTTCCATAAATTTTGTACTCTTATGCATTTCGCATTCTCGTTCGAAATTCCTTGTACGGTGTGCTTACAGAATTTTTGCAAATGAAATAATTTTAAACTTTATATTTGTGTTCGCAATCTTCAAACACGGCTTACAAAGACCAAAATTTCGCTAATATAAGAAAATCAAAATAGTTTATTGAGTTATAAAAATTTATTAGAATTATTTTATAAGATTCTTCATTCTGTATAAAACATTAAACAGCCATGAACTAGTGTTCTAATAAAATAAACAATAAAAACCTAATATAATAAATAATATACATAAAACCAACAAAAAAGTTATAAAAATTACGATATAAAATATGTAAGAAAATTAATAATATAAAAAGTATTTAGATATAATATTAAACATGTTTTTTAAATGGATTGGAGGTTTTTGACTTTCTAACAATTCATTAAATCTTTAAAATGCATTATTTAAAGAAATTAAATTTGGCTTAAATTTAATCATTCCATATGTGATTAATAAATTTATGTTCTTCCTAGAAAGGGTTATTTGAACTACGTTAAGTTTTTTCCAATCGGAAGGACACAAAAGATTCACGAATAAAAACGAAGAAAATACTATACGTTTGTGGATTGCAAATAATTAACAAAAAAATCATTAAACTCGATGTTAAAAATCTACAGAACGAAAAAATATTTACTGAAATTGGTGTTTAGAATAATGCCTATGGATTAAAAATAAAACTTCAGCTCAAAGGAATCCCGTCATGACGAGAGTAGTACTAACCATTTTTATTATTAATTTATTTATTAGATTTATGAAATGTAAATGATGCTTTTTACATAAATTAATAATTTGAAAAATAATTACTGTCTGAGTTCTTAATCAATTAAAAATTATATAAATCTTAAATAATGATTATACAATTAATAAAACTGCATTAACTATTTAATTTTTTTAATAATACTGCATATTAATTCGTAAACCATTAAAACATTAGTAAAAAAAAATAATATTTAGTAATATAAATGAATCAATACTGGTTCTATAATTACTGTTTTCTTTCTAAATAAAATAAAAAATATACAGGGTGAGATTAAAGTAACGCATAAATATCGTAACTTCCTTATTTTTTGGAATTTTTAAAAACGGTAGAAGACGTAACGCTTTGTTTTTAAAAAAACTTTATTTTGAACTCAAGAAATGTTTTTCGGTTGACATGAAAATTTTTTTAATGGATTGATATGGTGTTTCTATACCATAAAACAATAAATAAATAAATACCTTCTTAAGACTGTTTTACAATGGTACCAAAAAGTTTATCCTAGCACCATCTAGATGACATTAAAGAAATATTAAATTTCACCTTAAAGGATAGTTTAAAGTTTAAACTAACGTTATGTCAATCGAAACAAAATTTTGTTGAGTTAAGTTTTTCAAAAACAATGCGATACGACTTTTACCGGTTTTTTAAATTCTAAAAAATAAGGTGGTTATGAATTTTATGCGTTATTTTAAACTATCCTTTAAGGTGAAATTTAATAATTTTTTTAATGACATCTAGATGGCACTAGTATAAACTTTTTGGTACAGTTGTAAAGCGCTCTTAATAAGTATAGAACCAACCACCAAGCGGCGATCATGGCCCCTTTTGGGAGGTCCGAAGCCGTTTGGAAAAACAGATGAAGATAATATGATGATAATGAAATTAAAGTAATAAGGTTTTATGATATAAAATCCATATAAACTCATTTTAAAAAAATTTGACATCATGGTGACGTCACGTTCATGAGTTCAAAATAAAGTTTTTTTAAAAACAAAGCGACATGTCAATTACCGTTTTTAAAAATTCCAGAAAATAAGGTAGTTATGATTATTATGCGTTACTTTAAACTCACCCTGTATACAGGGTGTCCAGAAATTAAGCGGCCAAACTTTAGGAGGCGATTCTACAACTAATTTTAAGAAAAAAACTTCCTATAAACATGTGTCCGATTTAGCTTCCTAAGGGAGGTACAGCCCTTTAACTTTAGTGACTAAAACTAGGTTTTTTGTCATTTATTTGAAAACGGTTTGTAATAATGATTTGAAATTTGGTGTAAAGACTAATACGTTTAAGATATAATTTCTCAATCGTATGTTTTTTAAATGCTATTCGTCTTTTGCTCCAAAGCCGCAATTAAATGATAATGCTAAAACCTATTTTTTATCACCATCTTTATTGGACTGTAGCTCCCTTGGGAAGCGAAATCGGGCTTAGTTCATATGAAGGTTTTTTGTCTAGAATTGAATAAGAAATATTAGTACAAAAACAAAATTGATTTTATGTTAACCATAAAAAAGTTGCCGCTGTTTATAACCCCAACCCTCCTTAAAACTATCCTTTCTGAGCTTTCAAAAAATCTGAAAAAAATTCATTGAGTAGTAGTCTACTCAGTGGATGCTCCTAGTAGTGCTTTATAAGCCAGAGCTTGAAGGTGTAGCAATCAACAATTCGTCCGATCCCTTTGGGAAAGGACACAAGCAAGCAGTATGTGATGCTGATGAGTGCTAATAAGCACGAAACGCAGCGTCCATCACTCTGCGCTTGGAATTGTTGCTTGGTGCACCTTCACCACTTTAACAAAGGCAGACCTAAGGAATCTTCTCCTCAATCAGTTATTATTTTTTAACAATGCCTATAGTGTTATGTTTAAAATGAGAAAGTTAATGTAAATTCCGATTTTTTAAAAAATAAGAAAATTACAGGTCTTTTACTTTTTTCGACCTAGCGACAACTTTTTTTATTAATTAATTTTTTTCAGAATTTCTTCTGAACTTCAATAGTGCTTCGTTACCGCTTGTTACTGCATCAAAAAACATACTATTTTTGGAAAAATAAGAAAGTTACAGGTCCTTTACTTTTTTCGACTAAGAGACAATTTTCTTATATATCAATTTTTTCAGATATTCTTTTGAAATGTATTAGAGCTTCGTGCATCAGAAAATCAATACATATTTGTAGAAAAGTAAGAATTGTACAGATCTCTTGCATTTTTCGACCCAGCGACAATTTTTTCATTTATTAATTGGATGCGCATAGAGTTAGACCTATTAGCCAGTTATTTGTCATTCGATCTTAATTAACTAAAAAACGTTGATTTGGTAGCTAATAAGCACTAGCAAAGCTCTAATACAATTCAAAAGAAAATTTGAAAAAAATGATAAATAAAAAATAATGTCGTTGGGTCGAGATCTGTAACTTTCTTATTTTTTCAAATATTTGGTGTTTTTCTGATGCACCAACAAGCACCAATAAAGCAATTCAGAAGAAAATTTGTAAAAAATTGACAAGTAGAAAACCTTGTCGCTGGGTAAAAAACAAAAAAAGTTTTCGTAGCTTTTCAAAAATAAAATGTTTTTTGGTGAATGAAATTCAATAGAAATTTGAAAAAAAATTGATAAATAAACAAATTGTCGCTTGGTCGAAAATAGTAAAAGGTCTGTAACTTTGTTATTTTCTTAAATATATGGTGTTTTTCTGATGCACTAATAAGCACTAACGAAGCACTATTGAAATTCAGTAGAAAATTTGAAAAAAAAATGATAGACAAAAAAATTGTCGCTTTGTCGAAAAAAGTAAAAAATCTGTAACTTTCTTATTTTTCCAAAAATGTTATGTTTTTTGATACACTAACAAGCACTAATGAAAAATAAAAGAAAATTTATAAAAAAGTGCTAAATAAAAAAATTGTGGCTGAACGTGAGGTTAGCGACAAAATTTTAATTTACTCACTTAAGACCAATCCTCCTTTCGTGACGTCATAAGAATCGCATATAGCGAAAACTGATTATTTGCACTCAAATTTCAATATTTTGATAGTAAAAATCATTCATGTGAATTTGGGACTGTATTGGACAATAATCCACTAAGGTACACCCCCCGCTCTATGCAGGATCGCTTACAGCTTCCAGGCCTAAGCAAAATTTACCTTCAAAAAATCCCCTGTACCTTTGTTATTAATAAACAAAAAAAATTGAAATTTTGCACATACAAAGTTGAATATATGCTCCTTCGAACGGACAGACTCCTTTTATGATATTTTGATTTATAGTCTCTTAATTCACTCTTTAATTGGGTGTAAAATTAACACTTTTTGATGGAACATATGTAACATAATTTTAACTTATTTAAAAATTGAGTCTGTCCGTTCGAAAGGTTGATGAATGTACTCTACTATAAAAAAAAGAAAATGAAAAAATATTAAGAAATAACGCGTCCAAGGGTCCTCAAGCAAACATCTAAAAATGCACCGGGATGATTGCTCTTAATACTTAGCCGGTAATTTTACTAATTGTTGCACTAACGATGCCATAACGAATGTATTGAAGAAAAACGTTAGTGCTTCAAGTCTATTGGTAACTTCACGCACCTAAGAATAATTAATGATGATATTGCTATTATTCCATTGTTTAATGTGAAACCCATGGGGAATGCTATTTGAAATTTTTGGAGACAATTTACTGCCGGTTTTGGAAAGTCGGAAGATGTACAGAAAATACTCTATAAGTCATCATCGACAACAGAATATGACTTGAATGATTCGGAAAAACTAAAGCTTTTTGTTTTATAAACCAAAATCACAAAACTGAAAATATCGTAAGCTCCTTAGAAAAACTTTTTAGTTTCTTATCTTTTTTTAAGAATTTCTCACATCTAAAATTTGAAGAATAATTTTATTCGTTTTTTAGACTTTCGATGTGAAAAATAAAAAAACTGCAATTGGTAAATAGATTCTAGTTTTTTGCCTTTTACGAAAAAATATACTTTCCATTAATGCATTTTTTAGTGATTTATAAGAGAATGAAACCAGAATTAAGCAATTTTTTTTAGATTTTTTTTAGAAACAAAACCTGATTTACCCTTTATTTATTTTTTTTGTTCAACTTTTATTATTTTGAGATTTACTAAGGAAGTAATAGGCAATAAACTAAAAATTAACGGAAAACTTAGTACAATAGTTTTAAAGCATTAGGTACTTTTCTAGCAAGGTCCTAATAATAAGAAAAAATTTAAATTGTACAAACTGTGTTTTTCTAAGTTTCTAACGCTAAAACATTTCTCAGAAATAGAGAGATTTGATAATTTTTTGAGGAAAAAAATGTTCGAGTTCGAATTTTCGTTTTTAAAAATCAATAAAATTTGAATAAAAAACGTGTTTTTTGAGAACAAAGTCTGGAAATTCTTTTGAAAACAGTACAATAATTCATGATTTTTTTGATTAATTTTGTAAAAACTAAAGTTATAACGCTTGACTTAAATCAAAATTTAAATTAGTAAATTTATAAATAAAGTCTTTTTTTTAATTTTTATAAATTAAATTATAACGATACACATAATTTATCTAATATTAGGTTTACATAATTACCTGTAGCAATCAAGAAATCATTTTAATTTCAAATAGAAGCTGCAAAACCATAAACTATACAGAAATTCACTTCATTTTGTATAATTGGCATTATTTTTTAAAATTGTTTAGTCTTACGGCTTAGTCATAAATTAAGGAGGTATGTTTTAATAAGTAAATACAACAAATTAGTTCGAGGTTAAACATAACAATTAGTTTTGATTTAAGTAAATTAAACATTCGCTTCTTTTTAGTTCGCTGAATTGAAATGATAAAAAAGCTTTACTTCCTGCAGGTCTCTGGGCCATGGTCGAAAGGCTTGGCTCTCAATGTTAAGGTTTTAGTTTGACTTTGATTATTTCATTTAATTAATAAATTATTTTTAAAAGGAAGGGTTAATTTATTTGCTTAGGGATATATTACATTGATAATAAATAAAAATTGGAAAGTGTATTAGGTCAGTTTTTATGGTTATTTGCTATAAAATCAACAAGTGACCTTAGAAATGTCTGACTTAACCTAGCTAAGCACTTTTAATTTTTTCCTATCTAAAAAAGTACTAAATAATAATTATTTTATTTGTTAACATAATTTGATGCAAATTAACGATATATTGAAAAAAAAAATACAAAAATGTAAAAAATTCTTAAACATAGTAGGTGATTGTAGAATAAAAAGGTGATTACTTTTATGAAATATAATCTCAAATAAAACAAAATTAATAAAAAAAATCTTAAAAAATTGAAGACAATCCGAGCGACAGTTTTTTCATTTAAATTTTACTTCCTATTCTATTGGTCATTGCTTAAAGTAGGTTCATCAATTTCCTGTTATGAATATTAAAATTTTGCCGGGAAGGTCAACGTCTTTATAAGTCTGGCATAATAATAATTATTATTATTACGAGTGTAGTAAAAATTTTAAGACATTTGCACTTTCAAATAATTAATATTTTTAATTGTACATATACGTAGGTTAATGTGATACTTATCTTCAATTCGAAGACGTTTATAATAATACTTTGATACTTGATACATATTTCAGACTAATTATATTTATTTGGATCAAGAGCATAGAGATAAATGTGACAATTGAAAAAATTGAAGAAAGTATAATTTAACTAATAACGGCCGATATCATCAAAAGTTTTAACGGCCATTTAATTTTAAGTGAGGTTTAATTTGACATATATAGGGTGCCCCACAATTCATTTTATTACAACATAAAGTGCAACTTCTGTTAAGAAAAGTAGGGGATGCCATTTTAAACAAGTTGAAGATGGCTTCTTAAGTGTGGTGAAACCGATTAATATTTTAAGGATGGAATTAGATTGACGATTTGCTACCATTAAAAGCTTTTTGATTTTTTTATCTCTTCTAACTAACGGGGGTATGGCCTAATATCTGAATCCTGGGACACCCCGTATAGTATTTTTACGAATTTGAGACATAGTTTTTAAATAGGCTATGTATGTCAAATTAAATTTCATTTAAAATTGAACGGCCATTAAACCATTTTAATAATACTGACCGTAAGTGAATTCAATACTTTCATAATAAAATCTTAATACACCTGAAAGCAATAAAATTTATAAATAATAAATCTTACTCATTACCTGATAACTAATAATAACCTATGCGCTATGCCATAAAAAAGTAACTAAAATTTCCTTTAACGAAAAAAAATTGGTTGTGTCGTGATTATTTTATTATATTCAAAATTTTATTCTAATATAAAATATTTTTTTTTAAAATAATAGTTATTTTATTACCAAATATTACTATCAAAAATATTTATAAATTTTTTATATCAGTTCAAGTGACAAGTAGTCCTCAAAATCGTTATAGTTTATTTGCCTGTATAAATATGTAAGTGTTATAATAATAACATTCCGTGAAAAAATAATTTATAAGCAAATTAAAGAGGATTAAAATATGAAGAAATTATCATGTCGTAATCATAATTGCATTTTACGTGATCCAATTATGTAATTAAATTAATTAGTAGTGTATAATGCGCAATTGTTTCTATGTTAAAGTATACATTTGTCGCAATTCAAGTATATTTATCCTAATTTTGGCTAATTTGAACCAGAAAAATAAAGTAAAAGTACTTCATTTATTAAATACCTGACATGAACTTGTAATGTAAAACTATACCTTTCACCTGTTTATGTTCTCTATAAATGAATGTCACCAAATTTATAATTTCTATCTTGTTTCATTAAATTTATAATTTGCCTAAGCAAGTATTTACATACGAAATAGTCATTATTTATAGCCTGAAATTTATTTCCTCGAAGTCCATATAAAGTATAACAATTTTTATGTAAAAATATTTACACAAAAACGCTAAAAGTAAAAATTGCCCATCCCAACAAATTTTTCACAAATTAAACCAAGTACCCAAAATCGGTTTGCTAAGTTTTCGGTACCTCTTAAACAATAAATTATTTTAAGGGGTTTTGAAAAATGGATAAAGCGAAAAATGTGTGCTTATTTCCAAATTTTTCTACTAAATAATATCAGAAAAATAATTCAATCAAACCAAAAAGAATATTGAACTAATTGATAATTTTTTGACATTTTAAAAAGTTGTTAATGATCAGTTGTATTACTTCAAAATTAAAAATATTTATAAAATCGGTGGAATTAAAGTGGTTTTGAACCGATATCTGCTAGACCCGTCATTTTCTAACAAACAAATTACTAGGAAGTAAATTGATAAAATTACACAGTGAAGTTGGTAGTGTCATTTATTTAATTATAACATTATAAGGATTTAAGTTGTAATACTTCATTCACGGTTCTGAAATTTTAATTTTCTTGCATCATTTTGCAATTAAAAAAATTAAACACAGTGATAACTATACATGGTGATTTTTATATAGGTCGAAATTACACGGCAAAATTTTTTATGCCGATTCTACAACTAATTTTAAAATAAAACCTTCAAATGAACGTATGTCCGATTGCGCTTCTTAAGGGAGCTGGAACCCTTCGAAGGTGGTATCTTTATGGAACTGTTGTAAAACAGTCTTAATAAGGTATTATTTTATGGTATAAAAACCATATAAATCCATTTAAATAAAATTTATGACCTCATACCTCATAGTGACGTCATATTAACTGACAAAAAATTTTTGTGTGGTTCAAAATAAAGTTTTTCAAAAACAATGCGACATGTCTTTTAGTGTTATAAAAATTTCAAAAAATAACGTAGTTATGATTTTTATGCGTTACTTTAAGGGGAAATTTAATAAATTTTTTAAAAACCGGAAGATGGCGCTGATATAATATTTTTGGTACTGTTGTAAAACAGTCTTAATAAGGTATTATTTTATGGTATAAAAACCATATCAATCCATTTAAAATATATATGTATATTACCAACATAGCACAATGACAGTTCTATGACATGTAAACACTATAAAAATCAACTTTTCACTTTGATTAGAATTTGTAAAGTGACAACTTTTGGAGTGGTCGTGCAAAAAATTATTATTTAAATCATAAAAAATAAACATTGATAACATTTTGACATCCAACTTTTTTGGACCATCGGAAATTTTAGCCTTCAAGAAAGGGCTTTTTTAATTTTTTTTTGGTACATAGAAGAGTCTTATGGCTACCAATTTCTTCTAGTTTTGTTTTTGTAAGTCAAACCAAATACTCATACGGCAGCAGTAAAACGGGTTCTTTTTAAAAAACGGTCGCTTAGCGGCACTTTCCCCAAAAAGAAGTAACTAATTAAAATAATATTTTTTTCCAACGCTAGCAATAAGTTAAGGTATAATCGAAGAGTTCTACGTTGCGTTTTTTGTTTCAAGTATATTTTTAAACTTTTTACAGCATCACAAAAATTAAGTAAAATTTTAAGAATTATAAAAGCTACTTTGAACTTAGAATTAACATATTATTGTGGTAATTCGCCTACTTTGATATTTGATCTTTGTATGTTTTCAGATAAATCACGAAATTTTCATTAAAAAGCCTAATTTGGTGTTATTTTTAAATTCATATTTTTAGCTAAAAATTATAAAATCTACTTTTACTCCGAAATGAAGCACCGAACCGACACACAATAAGAGTACCTTTTCTGTAAAACATTGATCAAGGATTATTTTAGTATTTTTAAAATTATCAAAAACGTAAAGAAACAAAAGATATGACCATAAGAAGTTGTTGACCCCCCCACATGTAACGCCCCTGAAATTATTTTCAAAACTTTCATTGGCCGAAAATGTGTATCCATATTTAAAAAAAATGTGGCTAAAATTTCAAATTAATATCTCTTATAATATTTATTATATTTACAAAAAAATATTTTTTTTGATAATTTGTGGTATAACCTTTAAAGGAAGCATTTCCGGACAATATTTTATAAGTCAAAAATGCTTAGTTTCACTTCCTCTATCACCACAAAAAATTTGTCACAGTTATTCGGGGACACCCTGTATAAATACTAGTTATATACAGGATGTCCCATAAATGGTGGAAGAGCTCTAGTGCGTTTTTGGGGAACCTCTAGTAATACTTAAAAAATAGTAAAAAAAATATAGAGCATGATTCTAGAACTATTAACAAAAAACTAAAAGGTAAAATTGGCAATATTGGCAATATTGGTACAGGTTTGTAATTAACGGTAAGTAACTCTGACAATAGAAAATTTTGAACAAAACACGGAAAAATCGTGGTACTGCAATCTTTACCCTTTTCCATAGCTACATATTTTACCAGAAATGCTGAAATCTAATGATTTATTTATAATGAGGACTACATATAGGTATAAATTTTATTTATTTGATTTACTACAATTTTGAAAAAGTTCAATCATTAACCGCCAATACAAATGTTTCAACGGTCATTTAATTTTCATTAAGATTTAATTTGACAAGTACAGAGTGTCTCACGGGACCCGGGATTGCATGGGTATCTATGTTATTATTGGAGATAAGAAATATAGGTTAAATTGACAAAGTATTTCCGATTCATTCGTATATTAATAGTTTGATGTCAAAACATTTGAATTTGACATCGTTTGTGCGCTATCTTGAAATTACAAGAAAATGCGATTTTCAAAATATGGCTACAACTTCTTTATTTTCGGTGATACCAAAAGAAAAATTATGACAGGCACTTTTTTATGTACAATGCAATAAAACAAATGAATATTCTCTTCGCCAATGCATTGACTGCAAATGAACCAAACTTATTTCTTTCTTATGCCGGCCATATTGGATTTACACATACTTGTTTGTAATAAGTTTTTTTTTCTTAGTAATTTGGTATCAAATAAAAATTATTTTATTTTAAAAACAAAAAATGACCTTGAATAGATGTAAACCGACAATACACATGTTGTAACGAAACCCTTAGGCTTTCCTTTTTGTTTTTAGGTTATTGTTCTGGTTGCCTGCGTTTGAGATGAGTTTATTCCGGAGCCTATTCTGCGCAGGTTTGCCTGAGCAAATTTTGGTTTTTACATTTAACATCTTAAAGTCGTTCTAGAAACTTATTGATTTATTGATTGTTATAATATCTGGTGGTGATGCCCGAACTATTGTTATTAGGCATCCCATAGTTTCAGTTTCTCCTGATTACCTTTAACTTGTTTGTTACCAGGTGAGTGCTGTTCCTTAATAAAATTACACTAAAATTGAGTATTGCTCCTGGGTAGGAATGTGTTTTTGGGTTGAATACGTAGGCATTTTTGTGTGCACAATTTTAAATTAACTTTCAGAGTTATCAACAATTATAAGTCTTTTGATTCACCTGAGTCTTTACGGCTTCCTTTACGACCACGACCCGCCGTTCCGGCACAATGTGTTAAGACTTATTTTACATTTAATATTCAAAATCGTTAAGTCCGTTGGACACCCTGTGTTGCCTATTTGGCAGCTATAAATCATTGTGTACACGAAACTAGGGCCACCCCTGTCATTTCTTTATTTATGAAAATATTAAATTGAAATTTTAGGAAAGAATGTACTTCATCGGAAATGAACTTTCTTATTTTAAATATAACACAAAAACATATTATTAAACATTGTGAGGTTTAAAATAAGTTGCTGACAAAAATTATATTTTTCAAAGCTTTTAGAAAAAATGAGTGTTTTATTGGTAAAAAAATTTAGTAAACTTCATGTTGGGTATCACAGTAATCGGAAAAAATGCTCTATTTAATTAGGAGGTGGCTCCACTATCACGCCATTTATAAAAGTAGATATTTGCAAAAAATTTGAAAATTATAAAAATCTCAAAAACGGCAAAATGAATTTCATAAATCATAATTTATTTTATGTATCTGTATTATTTAAAAGTAGTTTGAGTAGGTATTAATTTTTTTACCAGAAGAAATTTAAAAAAAGTTTATAAAAAAAATTTCTTTTGTCACAAACATATTTCAATATTTAATAATATACACCAAAAATAGGGTATTACATTTTGATAATATCGGCCGAAAAGGTATATTTTAATTTTTAAAATTAAATATGTTTCATAAAGTATTCATGTTTTAATAACAAATTAACAAATATCTCGAATAGGCGGCGTATTATGAGTCAAAGTTAGTTTAAAGCGTTTTTTTATTAAGCAAAATTTAACGATCATTCTTAAATTTAATTTTAGATCCACATAATTTTAAAGTACAAATTGACATAATCAAAGGATGTCTGAAGTCATAGAAAAACAAAATTGTTTAAAAAAAATAGTTTTGCCTTATTTAAAAATTTATTTGCATTTCTTTTATAAAAATTGTGATCCAAGTTATTTACCCTTCAAAAACAATTTTAACTAGGAACTAGGTAAGAAGATATAAAAAACGAAAATTTAAAACATGCGCCGATAATACTTAACTTGTCTAGTAGATAAAAAACTTGAGTAGTTACAACATTATTATGATTACTTAAATTTAGTTGCGTATAATTTGATGTGTAAATGAGTTAAATCCTTGTTTATTACTTAAGTATATATAAACAAGGGTTAAATTAAACCAAAAATTTGAATTATTTTCAAGCTAGCAGCTAGCAACATAGTGCGGTTTAAAAATATTTAACCTTCAAAGTTTTTTGAATTTTTTTAGAGTATTACTTTATCAAAACAATTTTTAGCGACTATTCCAACATTTTGAAATAAAGTTTTTTTTTTATAATTTAAAGTTAAATAATTTTTAATCAACATAAAGTACCAAAATTAAAAGTATTTATTTAAAATTTAATCATTGCCTAATAAAAAATACTTCCAGAATCCGAAAAATATAAATCAGTTTCAGTGGTGTAGCCAGAATATACAGAGGGGTGCACAAAAAACGGCCAACGATGTAGCTGCGTTATTTATTATCCGATTTTAATAAGTGATACATCAACTTAAATGGTTTGAAGAATACTACTATCAGATAATAAAAGATTAATTTTATTTTTGAAAACATCCGAGAAGGAGGAGGCAAATTTTCTGTTTGAAATAGTAACATATTTTTTTCGATAAAAAAAAAATCATTAACAAAAATAATCTAAACCAATTATACCTACATTTTTTTTTAATTAATTTTTTAAATTTTTTTTTCTTATTTTTTTCTTAAATTTTTTTATTATAATTAATTATTTTTAATTTAATTCAATTGTTTTTTTTTTGTTTTTGAGTTTTGAGTTTTTAATTTTTTTAACTTTTGTATTTTAAATTATTATTAGTATTTTTTTTAATTTATTAGTAATAAATTAAAAAACAAAAAAATATTAAACTGAAAACTCAAATACAAAAAAAAAACAATTGAATTAAATTAAAAAATATAATAAAAAATATACGAAAAAAAAAATTAATTTAAAAAAAAATATTGATAGAATTGGTTTAGATTATTTTTGTTAATGATTTTTTTCAATCAAAAAAAATATGTTGCCATTTGAATAAAAAAAAGTTGCCTCCTCCTTCTTTGATGTTTTCAAAAATAAAATTAATCTTGTATTATCTGATTGGTATTCTTCAAAACATTTAACATGACTTATCATTTATTAAAATCGGATAAGAAATAACGAAGCTACATCGTTGGTCATTTTTTGTGCATCCCTTTGTATGTCTAGGGGGGACAATCTGGAAAAAGGCGCCGAAATTTTTAAGAAATTGTTATTGCATTGTAAATAGCTGTAAAATATACGTTAGGCTCATTTACTCCTTTTTTAGATTGGTTTAAAAACGAAATTATACAGGGTCTTCCGCTCGTATTTCACCAAACCTCGGGGTTAGAAACTAGAGCTTTATTCGAAAAATATCAAAAATATTGGGGATTTTGTTTTCTTTTGGAGCTACACGGTATTGAATTTTAGGTCACCGATTTTCGTCAAAAATCACAAAATCGCCATCCTATTTCATTTGGCTACAACAGTAATACAAAAAATTGTTACGAAATTGAAAAAAATCGCAAAGAAGAATAAAATTAAAAAATACTTTTCTTCAGTTTTTGAAAATATTTTCAAGAAACCAGGGAAACTTTTGAAACCGTACCTACGTTTCCTCACTTACTAAAGTCTTCTGAAGTTACTTCTATGAGACGTAGTCTAGGGGTGAATAGTTTGTCAAGTAGGCTATAAGTGACACCTGATGGAACGCCAAGTATAACAGTTTTACGCATGTCCCCCAACGATGGTAATAGCCTGGGGAGATATTTTCGTACTGTTCGAACTAGGTTCTCATAAGAGCTTATGTCAAAAGTTCGAATGAAATGAAAAAAGTGCATTTTGGTGTATATGAACTTAGTTCGAACTTTTTCGATCGAAGCATATCGAGTGGATAGGCTCCACACGAACTTCAAGTTCGTACACGAAATTGACTCCAAGCATGCGCAAAGCCAGTCATCGGTCATCGTTTTGACGTTTCCGAATTTTAATTCCAGGTTAATAAGTTAGTGCATTTGTTTATATTTCCTTGATATTTCCAAAATGTTATTAATCTTATATTTCTAACTATGTATAAACAAAAATGGACGAAATCGTTAATTTGGCGACAATGGAGGCTTTGGAAGAGGTAGAAATTTTGGCAGAACGTGGCCGAATTAATAATGATCATATAAATAAATACATATACATTTTTTTTTATTGAAAAACGTTTTATTTCATCAAGCAACCTTATCCATTGCTTCCAGTTTTTTATTGCACCGGGTATTGATTTTAGTGCATTTGTTAATTGTTCCCACAAATCTTGTGCTCTTTTGAATGTAAAATCCTTATTGAACTTCCCACTCTTTAATTCAGGATGTTCTTCAATAAAAGAAATAAGGTGGTCTCTCTGAAACAAGTGCAACTGTGCACTTCGCTTATTTTCCATTTTTATTAATTTTTTTAATAGCGTTACTACGAGAAGTAGGTACTAATTAATTAAGTTCATCTAGGTTAGAATGAGTTTTGATTTTGTTGTTCATGACAGGGTTTTTTAAACTCTATAGTTGGTATTGATGAATTTGCAACATTGTCAAGTAGAACCACTCGAACTATTACGTCGCATACGAACTATACTTCGAGGCCATCTCGAAAATACGATTATGGATTATTCATCGAACTTTTTCTGTCGAACTTGATCGTGTGAGGTGGAAAATAACCCGCCAGTACTCAGAACACTTCTTGTAGAACTATGTCTTCAGAAGGCTACAGTAAAAGTGAAGGAAACGAGTTGCAGTTTGAAAATTGTTCCTCATTTATTGAGAATATGAAGAACTTTCAGGAAACTTAAAAAAAACATAACCTTAATACGACTTTTCTTGAAAATTCAAAAACTGAAAAACGAATATTTTTTCTTTGCGATTGTTTTTTCAGCTCAAAAACTAAAAAAAATAGACCCCTATTTTTTAGTTTTTTGTTGATTCAATTTGCTGTAGTTTCTAAGTCTGAAGTTTGCAGAAGCCCGAACAGAAAACCCTGTATGTATTTCTTCATTCCTGATTTAATTTCTACTCTCCCCTCGTGTCAGCGAACGAGAAAACAGCGAGCACGAAATCTTATTTTAAGACTTTACTAAAAAAAATTATAAAATAAATATGAGATTATTATGATCTTCTGTGTTTTAAAAAAGATTTCCTTCCAAAAAAGGAGCCTAAAATAGACTTGCTAATAAGGGGGGCCAGGGCCGGATTACCATGAAGGGTAATGAGGCTATAGCCTCATGCCCTCCAAAAATTCGCCCCCTCAAAAATTCAAATTTTCTGAAAAATGTCGACATTCGCATTTTAAAATAATATACAGCGCTTTAGTAGAATTTGCATTTCTACTCCTAGGACGTAAAGTTGCTCCCAGCTGGAAGTAGGACAAAGAATAAGTGAACGTGATTACTTTTGTCCTACTTCCGGCTGGGACCAACTGTACAAAGGATACACGATTGTGACCGATTTACATCGGAAATGTACGAACATGACCCTAGACTCAACAAACAGGATAACAGAAGCCAAATTTTACAGGAAAACAAGCTCGTTTTCAAAATTCATGTTAAAAATGAAGTTGAATTCCCAAAACAATTTTAAATAGGGCAATGCACCATTTTCGGGACACCCTGTATATTATTAATAGAAAAATTGGGATTATTTATTTTAGCCCTTATTTTTTATTAGCCTCAGGCCAATATCGCTTTTAATGCAGCTCTGAAGTTGGCCAATACACCCCGTGACCCCCCTGCCTACGCAACTGATTAGTTTCAATTTCAATTTGGTTAATTTTACACCAAAATTATGATAACATATTCTAAAATTTTAGGAAACACATAATATTGATGAATAAATTATGAAAATTTAACTATGCCTGGATGAATTATATTGTTGTGGTCTTCAAGATAAAACAAACGTAATTTTACTAAATTACTTTATTTAACAAGAACTAGTGTTGGATGTTAGCTTTAAAAGATTTCAATTACAATCAAGTTGTTCTCAATGTGGATTAAGGCGTACTGACCCTTGGTTCTTAAGATCTAGACACTTTTTGGGGCTTTTGCTAAGTCCGCACTTTTAGCTACACCATGGGAACGGATGTGGACGCAGCACTATTCAACACGCACAGACTCTTTTGAAGAAAAATATGATAGTGACAAAGTAACAATCTTATAACACTTACATAATATAATATCTTATACTTGGGTGGTCTACAACACCCCTCTTCTTAATTGAAAAAGATTGAACAACCACAAGTTGTGAAATCTTTTAAAACAATTTATTGTAACATATCAAATCAAACATGATCTAAAATCTAAAACAATTTTAAGATTAACATACCTACATAAAAATAAAGAACTAAAACTAAAATCCTTATTCATTTTACAATTGATTTTCTACCTCTAATAGGCCTACTTAACTCTATAGGTTTTGTCATGCTAGTCTCTAGAGTCGTCATCGGATGAGCATCACTTAACTGGTTATCAAATTGGTTATCAATAAAAGAAGTTTCACTCTGTTGTATTTTAGATTCAAAATTATTTTTTACAGTTACACAAATTCCTCTTAAACAATTTCCGCAATTATTACCTCTATTACAACGCATTTTACAACAATAGCAATAACAACACAAACAGCTTAAGGTTAACGTTAATATTAATACAGTGTAAAACAAAAAACCATAATTTTCTGAAAGAGAAGAAGGTGACCAATTAAACTTATTTAAATTACTTTCAAGTTCTTCTAGTTTACTACTAGCTAAATTTAAATCGTGTAAATGTACATTAGTCTGTCTAAAATTTGGGTTTAAATTTAAACTTGAAATATTTAAAGACTTTTTCTTTGAGTTTTCATCACAACAATCATCTATTAAACTAACAGCAGGTAAAAATTGATTTGCAAAAATGGAACTAGAAAATGACCTTTCTGGAATTAACATTGCATTCTGACTATAAGCTATACAATTTTCTGAAATAGATAAAGTTCCTACTCCATGTAAAATTTCATCATATAAATTATTATCACACTTAAATGTAACCTTCTCAGCATTGGTCAAAACAAAAATCCATGAATTTGATGATTTTAATTGATGCCAAACGTTTAATTTTAAATTAACAATTCTCTTGTCACAATCTTCAGGTATTGTTTTAACTGAATGAAATAAATTTACTTCACAAATATTATTTGTATGCGTTATAAATATAGGTTGGACTTGCTTACACAAAAATTGTAACTTTAAATATTCTATACAATTTTTAAAATTATCATTATTCATAAGAAAATATTTCTGTCTCAAATCATTTATAGCCAAGTAAGATTTTGAAGGTTGAATAAAAACGAATTTATTTTCAGTAACATGTACAGGTAAAGGTATCATTTCGTATATACTATACTCTTGATTGTTTGTTAATGGTACGTTAATAATGTAAATTAAATTTCCCTCTTTAAAATAAACATCAATATCAATTATCTTTAAAAATATATGAGCATTTTCCAAAATTGGCATAATAGGAAGGTTTAAAGTAGTATTTTTTAAAATATTTTGAAGTTCTAAAACTAATTTTTCTGGCGTTAAGATAAATGGATGAAGTTGTCCCCTCTTAGCATTTAATACCGATTCGATTATATTCTGCGTTTCGATTTGATATTGAAAACAAAGCATAGTAAACAATGAAAAATGTTCGTTAATATTTAGTTTGATCTCTAATAAATTTACGTCATCCGTTACATTTACCAAATATCGGCTTAACTTTTTGAGGTTATTCGCTAATATTCCCTCATTTATGTTTAAACTCCCTATAGTGTCGTTAAAATTTGAAATAGTAGTTTTTATTACATGACTTTGATCTTTAATTGTTTCAATTAATTTTTGTTCATTATTTGTAAATTGATTAATTTTCTTACTATAAAATTCTGCATCGTCTTCATCTAGATTTCCGAATAAAAACTTAGTTACTTTTCCTACAGCATTTATTAATCCTCTTTTAACCCGTAAGTGATTATCGTTTCCCAATAGATTATCGACCATATGTCGTTCTTTTTCTAATTTATTTATCAACGCCTTTGTTACTCTTATAAAATTTTCGCAATCTTCCTTAACTCTATTAATACCTACTTGTAAACATAATTTTACCGTTTGCGAGTAATGAATCTGGAGTTGTTTAAATTTTGCGGTGTGTTCAAACATATCGATGTATGTAATTAAAGTCCATTTATCGCTAAACATTTTCAAATTTCCCAATTTTTCATAGTATATCCCGGCGGATTTCTCCAAATTTTGAACCGTATGACCATCAATTTTATCAGATATTATTATTCTTCCAAGGAGTGTTAAAATTAACCTAAAAAAACAAAGTGCATTAATCGTGAAATAATTTTAGTCGATTTTTGTGAACAACCACTTCTTTTCGATTTTGTAAAATAGTATAGTTTACATCTGAATTAACATCAATAATTTCGAAAGGACCGATAAATCTAGAATAGAGTTTTTTACTTCTATTCGCTCTAGTAGCATTATCCAATAATAAAACCTTATCTCCTATATTAAACTTGAATTCAGTTGTACCTTTATCATAATTTTCCTTACTAGTGTGCTTGCGTTTTATTAAATTTTCTCTAGCCTCTTGTCTACTAACTTGCATTTTTAACTTTAAATCTGTTAGAAAGTCGTCATATGTATAAGAAAATTTAGGCTGACTAACAATTGCTGAAGGAAGTTCAGCTTGTCTTCCATATATTAACTCATAAGGTGTAAAATTTGTAGTTGTATGTGGAGTGGTATTATAAGTAAATTTCGCGTAAGGTATCCAATCACACCAATCGGTCTTGCTTTTGTTAACAAAACTTCTTAAATATTCCGCAAGAGTTCTATGACTTCGCTCTACCATATTAGATTGCGGATGATAAGCGCTACAGTTTATTTGTTTTATTTTCAAAAGTTTACAACATTGTTTAAAGACGTCTGACATAAAATTCGACCCTTGGTCAGTTACAATTGATTTCATAATACCATGTCTACAAATTACTTCTGTAACTAATTTATTTGCAACAGTTATTGCTTCCATATTTTGAATTGGAATTGCTTCTAAAAATTTCGTAAGTGCGTCTTGACAAGTTAGAATATACCGATTTCCATTTTCGGATATTGGTAAAGGACCTACTATATCCATATAGCATTTTTCGAACGCTTGTTCCGGAGTATCCGTAATTTGCAAAGGGGCTTTTAAGGGTTTATTTGTACCTTTATTTGTTTGGCATAGTCGACAACTTTTAACATATTTTTTTATATCGTTTTTTAAACCATTCCAATTGTATTTTAATTTTATCCTTTTTAACATGCGATTTATGCCCGGATGTCCTCCCGTTGGAAGTTCGTGATATTCCTTTAGAATTTCGAGTTTTTGTTCTTCAGTTATTTCTTTACTATCTTCATTATCATAAACATAAATTAGAACGTCGGAATTTTGAAAAATAAACCTTAACATTATACGAACCTTTTCGTATTTTAATTTGTCCAATCCACAACAGATTTTGGGCATTGCTAATTTTTTTATATTATTTTTTACACAGAATGTCTTGAGTGATAACAGTGTTTTATATAAATCCTCATAAGTTGGTTTATCATAGAAATTTTGTTTGACTAACAAATAAAATATAAATCTTTGTTGTTCAGGAACATAGTTTATTGAATGTAATTTCTGTTCTTGTAATTTTAATCTATCAACATCATCAAAATGTTCTCTAAAAGTAAGTGCAATGCCTTTTCCCATTTTTAGGTCTACACTAACTGCCTGAACTAAGGAAAAATCAGATGGCGCTAAAAATAAGTCACCAGGTTTATCAACTACGTTATTATTTATTATTATTTTACTAGATACATGCTGTAGATATTCACCAAATGTTTTATCTTTTAAGGAATTTATTGTGCAAATGCGCGAAAGTGCATCGGCGTTAACGTTTAACTTTCCGGGTTTGTAAATGGGCTCAAAGTCATATTCCATTAATTTTAATCTAAAGCGCGTAAGTCTTGAACTAGGATCGGTAATGTTATTCAACCAAACTAAAGCTTTATGATCAGTCACTACAAAAAACTTTCGACCAAATAAATATGGCCTAAAATGATTACAACACCAAACTATTGCCAGTAATTCCTTTTCTGTAGTACTATAATTAATTTCTGCAGTATTTAATGTACGTGAAGCGTAAGCAATAGGTAAGTCTTCACCTATTTTTCCTTGACTGAGTATACCACCGATCGCGTATCCTGATGCGTCTACAGTTAAAACGAAGGGTTTTTCAAAATCAGGATATTGCAACAAAGGGGGGTTAATCAATTTAATTTTTAATTCGTCAAAGGCAATTTGACACCTATCCGTCCACACAAAACTCTTATCTTTCTTTAATAATTCCGTTAGAGGCCTAGCAATTTTCGAAAAATTCTCAATAAATCTTCTATAGTATGAAGCTAATCCTAGAAATGACTTTACTTGTTTTTGGGTTTTCGGCATGGGGAAATCTCGCACGGCAGAGATTTTGGTATCGTCCGGTTGCATACCTTTATTCGTAATTTTATGACCTAGATATACTACTTCTTGACGTAAAAATTCACATTTTGTCGGATTTAATTTTAGATTATACTTCCGCAGTCGATCAAAGACTTCCTGAAGCTTAATTTTATGACTTTTCAGATTAGAACTATATATGCAAATATCATCAAGGTACACAAAAGCTTTAATTCCTTGTAAACCTAACATTACGGTATTCATTAATTGTTGAAATGTACTAGGAGCTGTTTTTAATCCGAAAGGTAGGCGTACATATTCTAGGTGTTTATAACCGGTGCTGAAAGCAGTTATATGCCTATCATCTGGATGTAACTCAATTTGATGATATCCACTCGAGAGATCTAAAGTGCTAAAATATTTTGAATGACCTAACTGGTCAAGAATGTCTATAATATTTGGCAGAGGAAAAGAAAAACCTATTGTATTTTCGTTAACTTTTCTATAGTCTACAACTATCCGAAATTTACGTTCTCCGTTCGCGTCTGGCTTTTTTGGTACAACGAGTAGTGGTGAATTATACGGACTTTTACTTTCTTGTATTATTCCATCTTTTAACATTTGTTCTGTTTGTTTTTGAATTTCCTCTCGTTGGGAAATAGGTAGTCTATACGGCTTGATATTCACAGGTGGTAAATCTGATTGTAATGGAATTCTATGTTGCACAGCGTTTGTACAAGTAAGTTTTTCATTTGGCAAATGAAAAATGTCCGAGTATTCAAAAATCAGATCCTTTATGATTTTACTTTCCTCTAAATTTAGATGTTCTAATCGCGTTAATTCAAGTATATCTTCTGACCTATCACTAGTTTCCTTAAGATTAAACACATTTGTACATATATTATTCTCATTTAAATCTACAATTTCCAAAGAAACTTCTGGAATTTCTAACCTAAAATTTTCTTCTAAAGTATTTACTATACTAACTAAACAGGTATTATCTTCGCGTCTAATATTTGTTAAACAATTTCCTAAGAATATTCCTTTACTTATTTCTTTTGCTTCACAAATAAAACTTTGATTTTGACGAGATACATTCGGTTTACATTTTACTCTAACTATTTGCTCACATCTTTGTGGCAATTCAATATATAGCAAGTCACTTTTATTTTTATCTGCATTTCTCAATTCCTTACCATTTTCAACAAAATTCAAATCGTTATTAAAGTCATCTCGCTTTAATTCATTATATCTATTGACACAAAATTTATTTGTATCCTGATTCATACAACTAACTTCATTTTCATTTAAATTCTCTTCAATTTCACTATTAACTTCAAAATTTCCTTCACAATAGAAATTTATCTCTTCATTATTTACGTAAACCTTACAATCTCTATAATCTATTAGACATTTAAAATTTTCAAAGAATTCATTTCCAATTATTCCTTCAGAATTTATTGGGAAATTATCACTAACTACATGAAAAACTATATCTACATTTTTGTAAATTAAATTTACTGTACCCAAAGTACTCAAAACTGTGTCTGATATCCCTTTAATTTTGATGCTTTTTTGTGAATTTACTAAAATAGGGTTTTCGATTTTGGAAAATTTTACTATGTTGATAGCCGATCCAGTATCCATCAAAAATATCGCCATATTATTTTTTAAACCTTTTAACTTTAATTTTAAATACTTTAATTTACTTTTAGATGCCTCAAAATGAAATACATTTTCTATATTATTTTGATTTATTATTTCTAAATTCAAATTTGATGTTGCTTTTTCAAAAGGTCTCGTTACTGATTCGTACGGGTGAAATTTGGACGGGAATTGTTTCGTGCGTCCGACTGTTGTGCGTAGTTGTTCGCTTGCGTTGACGTGCTTGGTCCGTAAGTTTGGGGAGCCGCCGGCGCTGGACCATTTTGCGACGGCTCACTCCGTTTCCCTGATTGAAATTTTTATTTCGTGCCCTACAATCTGCAATTTTGTGCCCTATCTTACCGCAGAAGAAACATTTGAATTCCGATTTCGAGACATGAAAATTTCGTTCGACTTTTATATTTTGAGGATGGAACTCTTGCTTGCCCATTTTGCTAAAACAATTTGCCGCTTTATGTCCTAATTTATGGCAATTGTGGCATTTCAATCCTTGAGGATTCATTTTAAAATTTGAATAATCTCTATGGCTATTATTACTGAACACCGAATTTTTTAAGTGTTTATTTGAATAAAGTTCTTGTTCTTCGGCCCTAGCTAATTCAATGGCAATTTCTAAATTGTTTGGATTTCTAGCTTTTAACTGAAATTTTATTGGATCTATAAGTCCTTGAATAAATACGTTTAATGCTTGATTTCTTAAAATATTTGAAATTTCATTGGCTATTTCGCCTTCTTTGCCAATTGTGGAGGCATCTACTAGATTGCTTAAAATTCGCTCAATTTTATTGGAATAAGTTGCTATATCTTCATTTTTATTTTGTCTACAAGAGGTCAACTCCATTTGCCAATAACTTATTGAACCGCTTTCAGAGAAAGTGTCTTCTAAAAATGCTTTAAGAGCATGCCAATTTTCGAACTCTCTATACTTTGTTAAATTGCGAGCTTTTCCAATTAATTTAGTTTTAATAACATTATAAAGCACTTGTCTACATTGAGGTGCTACCGAATTTAACGCCATTTCACAAACATCTATAAAATCATGTACCTTATCGCCCTGTTTAGAACCATCAAATTCGCGTAACAATCTAACTCCTGTATCTAAACTTACGAAAACTGGGGCAGGTTGCTCGTTATCCTGACCGTCAACCATTTTTTATATATATTATATATTTTTTATAATTGATTGATTTAATCTCAATAAATGTGATTAATTTTGAAAATTTACTTTTATTTGGCTATTTATGAAAATTGAAACAAAACTATTTACTTACATAAAACGAAACATTTTATTCCCACGTAGTTGGTTGTATCCCTCTCAGGTATTTTTTCAATTCAGTATCCTTCTAGTGGGGTTGTTGATCCTCCAACTTGTCCAGGTAAGTGTTGAATGTTGATCCAGTATCCTCCAAGTGATATTGAGCGACCCAATTTCTTCCAATATTTTCCAAATGATGTTGAATTTTAGGGATTTTCAGCAGTTTTGTGGTGAGCAGCCAATTTCCACTATCGTTATTTTTTTTCAGATACCCAATTACGTCTTACTTAATAAAAGTTATTTAACTAACCAAACTTTCAGTCGTCGCAGTACTGAATTTTCACGACTTTTGATTGATAATTGTTGCACTAATTTTCTTGAATTAACAACAGTATTTAATTAGTTATACAATGCGTCAGCGGAGGTACGCACATCAATAACTAAAAATTCGGACGTGGTAAACGTGTTACACGGCAAGGGGTGCACTTGGTTTAAACTTAGTCCGCGGGTTACGAAATAATAATCCCGAACGCTGCCACCAAAATATCTTGTTGTGGTCTTCAAGATAAAACAAACGTAATTTTACTAAATTACTTTATTTAACAAGAACTAGTGTTGGATGTTAGCTTTAAAAGATTTCAATTACAATCAAGTTGTTCTCAATGTGGATTAAGGCGTACTGACCCTTGGTTCTTAAGATCTAGACACTTTTTGGGGCTTTTGCTAAGTCCGCACTTTTAGCTACACCATGGGAACGGATGTGGACGCAGCACTATTCAACACGCACAGACTCTTTTGAAGAAAAATATGATAGTGACAAAGTAACAATCTTATAACACTTACATAATATAATATCTTATACTTGGGTGGTCTACAACAATATAAAAACAGTAACTTTTACAAAATATTACTTTCATTTTCTATAATTATTTGCATTTTTTCATCAAAATAAAAACCTAATATTTTTTAATGTAAACTAATATGAAAACATTGATTATTTTATGTTATTAAAATTTTTCAAATTTTGAATTAAACGTATTGGTCCTAATACAAAAAATGTAAATACCTTACCAAATTAACCCAATTAAAAAATATCTTTAGTCAAAGACAAAACTGCAATTTTATCAGAACAAATAAAAAATTAAACAAAAAAAATATAATTTAAGAAATGAGCTGATAATAATATTACTCCCAGTGTTTCTTCTTGTGTAAAATTGTTCCTTTCAATAAATTGCAATAATTACAATAATTTCCGACTATTATGCATTCGAGCGTGGAACTTAAAACGAACTATTTTTGAAAGACATAAAATATTTGTTAATTTATTTCCCACTGCCTCGGGCTGCTTTCTAATTCGAGTAAGCGTTGAACAAACATAAATTGCGTAACGCGCAACCGATTAAAGTTGCATCTAAATGCGTTATTTTTAGATTACAAATTATAATGAGAATTTTTGTAATAGTTTCCACGCTCCGACAAGCAGGAAGAGAAAATAATAAAAAAGATTACTTCTGTAATATAGGTACTTATATGTAGGTACTACTGATTAATTTGTTTACAAGTTATATGTTCTATAAATAAATAGGAATTTATTGTATTTTTTAAATTTTTATTGATGCAATTCTGAAACTTTATAAAAATTAATTACAGTATTGATTTATAAAAACTTCATTAAAGAAATACAGGATTGCCCATATTCATAGAATAGGAATGTTTCGATATATTTATTATTTATTGGAATTGTTCAAATATATGTTTTTACAAGTATTTTTTTGGGATTTAGATTTAACCTCTTAATTTTTTTTTCAAATGTAGTAAATTTTTATAGTAATCCAGTTTTTTGGTCATTTTTTTTTAAATAAGGGATTATACATTTCTGAATAACCCCTATACATAGTTTTACATCTCTGGTATGCTGTTATCTTAAAATAGTATACCCGATACTTGGTATTATATTATATTCACTTACAAAAATTTAAGCTAATTTATTTCCATTTAGTGGACGCTGAATTTTTTAATGTTTTGTAAGTTCCTTCCTATGACTGTCTAGTCTTTAATAAACATTGGGATTCTTTTGATTTGAAACTACAATAAAAAAATATAGGACAATATCAACAATCCACCTGACCTAATGCGAGAAACTTATCCTAAAAACTTTTTTTACAAATAGTAAGTTTAAAATATCCAAGTATTTAGTGATCCATATTAGAAACAGTGGGAAGTGGAAGCCTTAAGGCCTCTGTACACCGAAGGTAACTTTGCTGATAACATATATTTCTAGTTTCTAGCAATGTTAGCTACATTTCTTGACAACATGTTATCAACATTAATTAAGCATGTGTAAATAAAAGTTACTGTCCGGAGCTTTAAGTTATCAATATTGTTTCTGAATGGGGATAGTAACATTAAACATTTATTTACATAGATTTAATGAATGTTGATAACATTTTTGCTGCTAACATGTTTTGCTATCAACATGTTATTGTAACATTTTTGGGCACTTTTAGGTACCAAACGCAAATTGTTACAGCAATTTAAAAACTTTATTTACTCCTAATACATTTCGAAGTGCACCCCAAATAGTAAATTTATAAGATGTTTTTTTAAATAAATAAGAAAAAGTCATTCAATCTTCAATTATTGTCAATTTACTATTCAATAGTTTTTTGTAACAAATATAATATGTGTGCTAAAGTATCAATAAAGGATATGATGCAATTACCAACTATTTCATGTGGAAAATTTACGAGCAAATCTTTCTCAACATCGGTCAAATATATTAACAGGTATTTTTTGTCTATTTTGCATCTATAAGAAGGCTATATTATACACACTGAAAACAGTTCGTTTATAACCATAAACGCACTGTTTTGAGTGCGTTTATAGCAGGAAATGTATCTTTTCGAAGTTAGTAGCACCGAAGTTTGTTGATTTTAAAATGGCAGTTGCCAAGCGATTTATAGGTTATTTGATGATTTGATAATCCTGACATTAAAGTTGCAAATTACCAGAAAATTTACTACATTGAAAGTTACAATATTTTATTTTAAATAGGTAAAAAGGCGCAAAATAGAAAAAATAGTATAAAAAACTCGTTTTATAAGTAGATACCAGTAATTGTTCATTAAAATACTCGCCGCTACGCGGCTTATGGAACTCGTTTCTTTAATATACTATTATCAAACAACATACATACATATATGTTAAATTAAATCTCATTTAAAATTAAATGACCGTTAAACGTGTTTGATAATACTGGTGGTAAATGTTTTAAATTTTAAATATAATATTTAGGTTTATTAAATTGATCTAAAATAATGTAAAAGCCTGTTTATTTATTTTTTAATTTATGAAATTGCGGCTGCAGGCTGCAGGTCTATACAAAAACGACTTGTAATAAAAAGCTGCAGTGTGGTGCGAGAATATATTTTACAAATGTGTTTTGTTAGAAAACCCGCAAAGCTTATAAAAAATTAAAATCCAATTTCGTGGACTTTACAACCATTCTCGTATTTACTCATTACATTATTCATATGATGTGAAAAAATTGTGCAAAACATAAAACATTATTTGTTCTAAAAAATTAATTTAGTATAATTTAATTTACTGACCTCAGAGCAAAACTAAAATTACATTTTATATCACTCAAGATATTTTAAATTTTCGATTCTATCTGTTGATATATCATTATTATTTATCATGTTCATAATAAAAATATTTCATTAAAGGAAGTTTTCGTATTATTAGTTTTAACCCAATGATTAATTGATTAGTTTTCGCCATTCGTTTCTCTAGCCAAAATTTTATAGTACCTTGTCATCGGGGTCGTCGTAGGTTAGGGGCTAATATTCTCATTCTTACTGCTCCTAAAAAAATTCTGTAAAACATGTTTTTCGATTTTTCAAAAAAAAAATAATTTAAAATACATTGTACAGGGTGCAGGTTGTCTAAAAAATGGAAGTTAAATTCCAAACTTTGGGCCTTCGTTTCTCGGTCACTTGGTTCCCTGAAGAGGAGAGCATATCAACCATTTTTGAACACCCTGTATATTAATGCAATATTATTATTTTGATCGATGATCGATCGAGTGACATTCAAATTTAACAGCGCTGTTACGGCTAACATTTTTGTTTAGAATAACACTAAGCATTATTTCGAGCAGTAAAAGCACTCAACTATACAGCCTTCATCTATGAAATATTTCTACATGTTGGATATGACTGTAATCGAAAAAAAAAACCTCTATCTAAATAGGGGGTAGCTCCACTATCATGCTATTTTAAAAAATAAAGTTATTTGGAAAAAACGCATTTTTTAAATTATAAAAATTATTTTCTGAAAAAAGGCTGAATGAACTTCATAATTTACAATTTATTTTACCTTTTTAAATTATTTAAGCGTAGTTTTAATAAATTTTATTAAAAAAATTAAAATAAATATCCAAAAATTTTTTTGAAAGTTCAAAAAATATTTATTTTTTATCAAAAACATACTTAAAGCCTTTTTAGACGTGCTAACAAATCGACTCAGATGTAACTGCACATTGCGCAGTTGCGTCTGAGTCTGTTTGGGAACAAAATTTTGGTAACAAATCGTGCCCGTCTAAAACGGCCTTTAGAAGTTATCAGTGTTTGATAATAAGTATAAAAAAATAGGGTGTTACATTTAAAAAAAGTTGATGTCATTTCTGGTAAAACCGGAAGGGAAATTGAAGTTTTTTTAGTTCAAAAAAATCGTTTTCTTTTGCCATATAACATAGTAAAATTTCAAGGCGTTCTCAAAATAAAAGGGGTGGACGGGTGGTCTGAGACACCCTGTATTTTATTTATATTGATTTGAAATTTAAAATAATATATATATATTAATATATTATATATTATATTAATATATTTTTTTATATTTGATGATAGGACTATAAAGTCTAGGATCTACAATGTATAAGTTGGATGCAAAACAAAAATAGTATCTTTTTCTGCTTATTCTATAATAATATACCGGGTGAAAACGAAACACGGGTCATCTTTATAACTTCTGTATTTATGAAAATAACAATTTGAAATTTGACTCTGTTGTATGATTCAAGAAAACACATTTTAGGCACTAAAAATTGTTTCAATATGACTTCTGGTTTTACCGGAAGTGACATCAACTTTATTTTTTTAAATGTAACACCCATTTTTATTGTTCGAAATATGCAATGTTTTTGATAAATTTTTTAATTTTTTTTGAAATTTTGAAAAAAAAATTTTTTTTTCTTCATCCGAAGTTCATAAAAACTACCAAAACTCATTCCAAATAATACAAATACCTAAGGAAAATTGTATTTTGTAAAATTATTTATGCAGTTTTTGAGATATTAATTTATGAACTTTTTTGAGTAACGTTTTTGCAAATAACTCTTTTTTTAAATGGAAAGATGGTCACTTGGTTTTTCGAAAAGAAGATTTTAATACGATTATTTTGGTATCCCATATGTAGGGTGTAATCAATTTACTTCTACCCGTTTTTCATATTTTTTGTACTAAGAAAAAAACATAAAAATGTATCACCTTTTTCTTGAACCATACAACATAGTCAAATTTTTAATTTTTATTTTCATAAATAAAGAAGTTACAGAGGTGGCCCTAGTTCCATGGACACCCGGTATATATGAATAAGAAGTGCCCCTAAGCCTAGTTTGTCAAATAGGATGTACGTTTGGCAAAAGGGATGCATGGTTTATCAAGTTACATCTGATGGAATGCCAAGTGTTATAACAATTTCACTCCTGTCCACGCGCGGATGGTATCAGACTGTGCTAATTCTTCTTGTAGGAGTAACTTTAGAAGGCTATAGTAACTAAAGGGAAAGAGATATGCTTTCAATTTTTTTCTTGATTTGTTGAGGGATGAAGAATTTTAAGAAAACTTAAAAAAATAGAACCTTAATGGGTCTTATCTTGGAAAAAAAATCAAAAACTGAAAACGTAAATAATTCTATTTTACTTTTTTCATTCAGTTTTTTTTTCAACATTTTAAAAACAACTTTTTAACTTACTAATGAATAATTTTTTAAATCCCTACGGTTCAAATGTAATTAGCAATTTTGTGATTTTTGACAAAAATCGGGGATCTAAAAATCAAAACGCTGTAGCTCCAAAACTAAAAATCTCTATTTTGGTTTTTCTTGATTAAATCTGCTTTAGTTTCTAACCCCGACGTAAACCAAGAACAAACACCCTGTATATTTGTAACTACTAAAATTTTCATTGTACTACCGAAACATAGTTTTTACTATCAAAATATTTTTTGTATTACCAAAATATTCTTTCCATTACTAAAATATTCTTTTTCTTCAAACGTCATTAAAGTACAGTCTTCTGTGACGTTTGACCGGCTTTAAGATGTCACTTTTTATCTTCGTTGATTCTATGGTCACTTTGTACTGCCTAGGAGTAGAAATTACTACTTTGCACTGACAAGGAATAAAAGGGCGGAGTAGAAATGAATTTTAGGTAACCCAATATACACTAACATTGTATTGTGTATGGTATTTATTATATTACTATTTTAAAAATTTCGACGAAAAAATAGCATGTTTTATTCGGAGTGAAAGAACTTTTTTTGTACTTCTTTTACTCCTAATAAAACAATATACTATTTTAATGTTACTATATTTTTATTTTCTTCCATAATAAAATTTTATCTGCCAAAATATTTTCTGTGTAACAAATTTTCTAAAAAATACTACTACTACTTTCGTTTGGATCCCCTTTTTACGGACAAATATTTTGCTTTCCTTCTTATTTTGTTGTTTCTGCACGAAAAAATCAGGATAAAATCTCAATTTTATCTCTAGACTTCAAAAAAAAATCGCGAGAAAAATAGTAATAAAATCGCATAATACACGTACGGTTGGATCGGTTGGGTACAACTCACATTTTTAAAAAAATATCCAATTTTACACCAAAGTTATAAAAAAAATAATTACTTTATTGATTAGGATATAATTTGTTATTATGTATAATTTAAACGTGGGGGGTTTGGAAATTAAGTGAAAACCAAGTCGAAATTTTGACTTTAGGGATGCGCGACACTTGTCTGGTTGTTTACTAAAGGAATTTCAGTTTTAAAAACGCTATCGAAAATCCTAAGATTTTTTGGAGTTCGCCAAAACAACGAATTTTTTTAAATTACTTTTAAAAAACTAATTTTTTTGACGCTTTCTGGCAAAATCAGACACTTCAATTTGAAATTACCCCCACGAGATCTTAAGGGTTTCTTCACAACAAAAAAATAATCAATTTGATATATCGGGTGTCCACCCCTGTAATTTCTTTATTTAAGAAAATAAAAATTTAAAATTTTAGTATGTAATATGGCATAAGAAAACTCATTTATTGAACTAAAAAAAATTTCAATTTCACTTCCGGTTTTAACGCAATAAAAACTTGAAAAAAAAATTGATCCAAGTAGGGTATAACATAGAAAAAATTGAAAAATTCGACAAATTAAGAAGTCGCGAATGTTAATTAATTAATTTTTCGTAATCAAAAATATGTATACCATTTTTTACAGATTGTTAATATAATAGTTAGCAATAAAAACTAGAAAAAAAAAATTATCCAAGCAAGGTCCAAAATAGAAAAATATTGAAAAAAACGATAATTTATGAAGTCGTGAATGTAAAGTAATTAATTTCTCGTAATCAAAAATAACCGCAAATTTTTTATAGTTTATTAATATAATAGCAAGCAATAAAAACTAGTAAAAAATTTTGATCCAACTAAGTTCTAACAGAAAAAATTTAAAAAAATCGATAAATTATGAAGTCGCGACTGTTAATTCATTTCTAGTAATTAAAAAATGTTTACTCGCAATTTTTTTACAGCTTATTAATATAATAGCATGCAATAAAATTTAGTTAAAAATTTTTTATAGGTTTGGTCTAACTTAGAAAAAAAAGAATCGATAAAGAAGTCGAAAATTTAATTTTTTTAATTTCTCGTAATCAAAAAAATGTATAGCCGCATTTTTTTACATTTTGTTAATATAAAGGTAAGCAATAAAATTTAGTAAACATTTTTGACCCAACATGGAAAAAATTTCAAAAAATCTATAATTTATGAAGTCGTGGTTTTTCTAACTTAGACCGTACCCAGATGTACTAAATTTTATTGCTTGCTATTATATTAACAATCTGTAAAAAAATGGCAGGTATGCATTTTTTTGATTACAAGGAACAAATTAATCAACATTCGTGATTTCATAATTATTTATCGGTTTTTTCAATTTTTTCAAAGTTGCACCCTACTTGTATCAATTTTTTTCTAGTTTTTATTGCTTACTATAATATTATATTAACATACTGTAAAAATGGCAGATATACATTTTTTTGATTACTAGGAATTAATTAATTAACATTCGGGACTTCAAAATTTAACGGGTTTTTCAATTTTTTTCTGTTAGACCCTACCTAAATCAATTTTTTTTACTAACGTTAATTTTTTACTATTATATTAACAAACTGCAAAAAAAAATTACGGGTATATATTTTTTTGAATACGAGAAATTAAAAAAATAAATGTCGCGCCTTCATAATTCAATTTTTTTAAGTCAGACGTAAAAATGAAGCTAAAAACGAATCCGAATGCATTCGAATGTAACTTATTCAGGCTGGTCAAATATTCACGACTTGAACCATAATGATTGACGTTACGATCCTTATGACATAAATAACTATTATGGTTTTTAAAAAAAATGGTAAAATTGTTCAGTTGTTATAAAATTACAACAAAATATATAATGCAAAAAAAAAATAATACCTTTTGTTTTTAACCCCTTTCTACTTTTCTTTATATTTAATTCAAAGGCGCACGCCAATATTAACGAAGGACTCTCTTTGTTGCACTCCAAAAATTGTTGAGTTTATTCCACAAAGATAAAAATTTCACAAAATTTTAGCCACATGCCGTTTTAGCAAACTAAAAAAAATAATTTTAAAGAAGCCTTGGTAGAAAAATGTTTTATCCAAAAGAGTAACTATCAACGTAATTTTATATTCAATTGTTTAGATTTACCGACTACTCACTAAAAAATTGACAGAATTTTTATTGTATTTGTCATTTTCTTAGTGCCACTTTAAGCTTAAGTGGAACCTGTATAACTGGGCTTTACTAAATAGTGAAGCAAAAATAAACTTGAGGTCTATTAAGCGAGGTAATTTACCTGACATTACACTTTTGTCGGTTTTTAAAATATTTAGAAAGTGAGTTTTTACTTTTTACAGACATAAGTTTTCTCCAATATTTTTTTTGTGCAATTTTTAGGAATTTATAGGTTAAAATTCTGGAGTGAAGGAAGACATATGATGATATACAATAAATTTTTATCCCAACTTCACGATCTTTAGGGATTTTCTTTGTAATTTTAATATCGATCTAAAAAAACGTGCTATTTAAAGTTTGAAAAAGTAAAAACAATAAATAATTTTCATAATTAAATATTTAGTTAGTAGACATTGTTGTTAAGCCTTCAAAAATTGCCACCTGTGTACTATGGTTCGCACAAATCGGCAAAGTTACTTTAATTTTTGTGTTTTTTATTACTTTTTAAAATAAATGTTATTTGCAAAAACGTTACTCAAAAAAGTTCATAAATTAATATCTCAAAAACTGCATAAATAATTTTACAAAATACAATTTTCCTTAGGTATTTGTATTATTTGGAATGAGTTTTGGTAGTTTTTATGAACTTCGGATGAAGAAAAAAAAATTTTTTTTTCAAAATTTCAAAAAAAATTAAAAAATTTATCAAAAACATTGCATGTTTCGAACAATAAAAATGGGTGTTACATTTAAAAAAATAAAGTTGATGTCACTTCCGGTAAAACCAGAAGTCATATTGAAACAATTTTTAGTGCCTAAAATGTGTTTTCTTGAATCATACAACAGAGTCAAATTTCAAATTTTTATTTTCATAAATAAAGAAGTTATAAAGATGACCCGTGTTTCGTTTCCACCCGGTATATTATTATAAAATAAGCAGAGAAAGATACTATTTTTGTTTTGCATCCAACATTATACCTTGTAGATCCTAGACTTTATAGTCCTATCATCAAATATAAAAGAATATATTAATATACTATTTTAAATTTCAAATCAATATAAATAAAATACAGGGTGTCTCAGACCACCCGTCCACCCCTTTTATGTTGAGAACGCCTTGTCGTACATGGCTGAAATAAAAAAAATTATTACCAAAGCAAACCCGAAGAATTCATTAGTGCACTTATTTTTTTCCGGAACAATCCGGAAGTACCCGGAACCGGAAGTAACTTTCGATTTTTAAATGGCAACATAGGTCGAGTATGGTATCGTTTGAAAGATCTTTTAAAAAGAAACAACTTTTATTAAAATATTTTTGTAATATCTTGCATAATTAACAAATTAAACGAAAAAAAATATGCAAACAAGTGACCATTGGTCTCTTAAATTATGGATAAATTAAATCGTTACCATCATCCGCAAATGGGCAAGAGAGAGATTGTTTTAAATTGAAACTCTTTTTTGAGTTTATCGCTTTATTCGTTAAAAATAATCAACTTTTTTTATATTTTGATTTAAGGTAAATACATAACCTAAAAAAGTTGATTATTTTTAACAAGCGAAGCAAAAAATACATGTTTCCATTTAAAAAATCATAATTGCCTCTACCCTTACCCATTGAGGATGATGGTAGTGTTCTAATTTTTCCATAATTTAAGAAACCATTTGTCACTTGTTTGCTTTTGTTTTTCGTTTAATTTGTTAATTATGAAAGATATTAGAAAAATATTTTAATAAAAGTTGTTTCTTTTTAAAAGACCTTTCAAACGATACCATACTCGACCTATGTTGCCATTTAAAAATCGAAAGTTACTTCCGGTTCAGGGCACTTCCGGATTATTCCGGAAAAAAATAAGTGCACCAATACATTCTTCGGATTTGCTTTGGTAATATTTTTTTTATTTCAGCCATGTACGACAAGGCGTTCTCAAAATAAAAGGGGTGGACGGATGGTCTGAGACACCCTGTATAATAATTTGAAAAATTGCAAGAGATTATTAAAAAAAATATTTTAAATATTTTTATTTTAAAGCTAAAAAAATATTTAGATGACTGTTATTTTTAAAACTTTCTATTAAGAAAGTCTAATTTTTTTTATATTATATTCATAGTAAATAAACTGATTTCTCAATATAGATACATTCAAAGTCCATACAAATTTATAAACATAAATAAAAATGCTTTTTATTTTGCTTATAAAACGTTGAGAAGTATGTATACTATGCCAAGATTTAAATAATAATAATAATTACAAATACTATTTACTAATAATTTATTGCTAATAGGTAACATTTAACACTACATGAACATGGTATAATAAATTATTCTAAGTACAAAGTTAAATTAATTCTAATAAATTGTTTAATTACCAACATTATATTAAAAGGTAAATTAAGTTAAGATTATTTATAGATATTTATTTTATTTTAAATCAAAGAAAATAAAAATATTTTAGTACATTATCCCTTGTGTGTATAACTTGAAAAGGATTAGATAGGGTAATTTATGATTTAGATGATAAAAAATTTAAATAAAATTTTTTTCAGATGATTTTAAAATAGCTAAAAATTAAAAAAAAAAACTTACTTTTGTTCTACAAGAATTCTACGACGATTCTTGAATGTTATTTCAATTAAACTAAGAACAAACTTCTGACACTTTAATCACTTATTGTTAATCAAGTTTAATGTAATTAGACTGAGTTTATCGCACACCATAAAAAAGTGAGGAAAGTAAAGAGCTGATAAGACGCGTCCTTTTCACGCGCGCCTTCTTTTAAATTGAAACAGTTTCAGCGTATGTAGAGTTTCATTTGGCGCTGAAAACGAGCGTAGATTTCATTTTATTCATGAGCGGCCGCCTCGGAATTAAAATCGCGCTTTATTTACTCCCGCCTTGCAGGAATCGTGCTCTAATCCGGAACCGGAAGAGAATCGTCCTTTCAGGATTTATCTCATGCAAACGTGTAGGTATCACATTATAATAACGAATATTATTAAAATCATACCACGTATTGACTTTTTTTATAATTTAACTAAATAATACAGACAAATTCTATTTAATTAAAGCAAAACTTTTTTCGTTCGATTTCAATTTCCTTTTTGCCAAATCCTGCATTTTTGTATGCGTTATCGTAACGTTAAGATTTTCCTTATGGCGCTTGGAAGAGGTAAATCCACTGAGGCGTTCACATCGGATTTGTCGCTGAGGATTTACCCCCATCCAACCGTCATAACGATAGGATAGTTTAGGGCGCAGAATATACTGAATATTAAAACAGCTTAGACCTACCTTTCTACTCCATAGACTGATTTAATGAACAATAATTACAAAAATACTGATTATTACCATGTTTATTAAGACAATAGTCACTCAAATGTTCGACGCTCGTTTTCCTGTACAGTTGCTCCCAGCTGGAAGTAGGACAAAAGTAATCACGATCGCGTATTGTCGATACACTGGTTGAACCGAATTCTGCTGTTTCTCATCACTCTGTCCAGCAAATTGATGGGTATGTTGGCCGTTTCTTCCTGAATGTTTCTTTCCAGGTTTTCCGGAGTCTGGTATAGACACGAGATTTCAACTACCCCCACGAAAATTCACAAGGGGTCAAATCGGGTGAGCGTGCCGGCCACTCAAAATCTTCTCTCAGTGAGATAAGGCGCCCTGAGAAGTTCTCTCGCAACACAACCATCGATGCCCTTGAAGTATGGACCATTACTCCGACTTGTTGAAACCACATGTCCCCTAAGTCCATTTCATCAAGTCGTGGCAAAAAAAAACTCCTCGAACGTGCTCACATAACAGTCTGAATTGACTGTGACAATCTGCTCATTTTCCTCGTGCGTCTCCAGTTCTTCTTTTCTGCACAGTACCAGTTTCATTGAAAGTTGGGACCCCTAAATGAATTAGTTTCCGGTCCTGAGGTGGAAGTCTGTAAGCTATACGATTGTTTTAGTACAACGAAAATATCGTATTGTTGAATATGTTGCTATGGTGACGGATTTTATCTCTTTTCAATAAATACAAAACGTGCATAAGGAAGAGATATAGAAAATCTGTTACCAAGCAACTTAGTCAACAAACGGTTTTTTCGTTGTACGAAAACTATCGTATAGCTATACAGACTTCCACCTCTGGACTGGACCCAAAGTCGCAACATTGAAGGGATTTCAGAAGGCGCACTGGGTTTTAACTTTTAACCACCGAACGGCCGTTAGAAAAATAGGCGTTTCAGGGAAACGCACGCTGGTCGTTACTATAATGCATGATGATGACTGAAACACAAGTTAACAAAACTTTAAGAACGAAACCTCAAAAACTCGCTTGCGACTCTCATCAGCTTCAGAGTATTCATTTCAAATAAGGAAATTATCTTGCCGCACCCTGTATAATGTGAGACGTTGGTGAATGTAGATGCATTTCGTTTAAAATTATTGCAATACTTTTAATAAACGTGACTGCTCAGGGGGGCATATTCTTGAACCATTGGAAACGATGTCGTATACGACTTTCATCATTCTACTCTTGTCTTTTAAATGCCAAAAGAAGAGTATGTCCTTGTCGTATCGAGTGATTCAAGAATAAATCCTCAGGACATGAAAGCCTCAAAGTTAGCGTGTATTCATACTACCTTATGCTCTAGGAAGCGCGTTACACACATCGCTTAAATTGCATAAATTCTGGAATAAATTCTATAGACTTTTTTTTTATTTTCTACGCTTACCTAAACGATTTGTAAGCAAAATAAAAAATTGCTATTAAAAACATACTTAAAATGAATGAATAACGTAATTAGTTTTTGAAATTTGAGTAACTTTAATATGCTACAAGGAAAAAGTAATTAGTTTACGTCGCACATTTAATTTTAAAATTATCAAATGAAAACGACGTATTTACTATATTATTTAACCAAACCCTAAGAATTAACGAGATAATAAAATTATACTGAATAGTTCAATATTTAATTATTATGTTGTTGTGTTGTTGTTTAATAATTGAAAAAAAATATATTTTACTTTCATCAGTAGTACTACGTATTATCCTTAAGGTTTTGTCATCACCATAATCACTTTTTATTATACACACATACTTTATATTATGCGTCTTTATTAATTTATTTAAAATAAGTGATTAATAGGCAGATTCTGGTCAAAATTAAAGGCCTTTATTTAGAAACAAACAAGGTAACCATGGAAATTGTCCATTACAACCCATATAAAGTTTATAGGCCTTTAAATTTAAAATTGTTATATGGGTTGTAATGGACAATTTCCATGGATACATTATTTGTTTTAAATTAAAGGCCTTTAATTTTGATCAGAATCTGCCCATAAAGATCTACGGAAAAGATTAAAATCAACATCGTAGTACTATAATCCCCAAAATGGCTTGAATTGACAAAAGTCTTTATACGTAGCCAAAAAAATTGAATGTTGCGACGCACCAAAATCCTCTGGCACAATTTTTTGGTCTATAGGGGTTGATATGACAAACTCAGAGGAGAAGGGTGGGGTAAATAAAATAATAAAGTTGATATTGGGCGCCACGTGCCTGAAATGCTATTACCAACCTACTATGTTGTAATAAATCCGGGCAACAGACCAAACACGAATTCTGTTGACCGTACAAGCAACTACAAAAAAATACCAAACCCTTGACAGCGACTCCGATGAACAATCCTAAAGTTTGTTGACGACTCGAAGGCAACCTCAATTAAATTAAAAAACCACAAATAAAGTTGAAAAGTTTTAACTATATGTATATTGAACTAAAGCAAGTATAAAAAAGTAAAAAAAATAGTATAATGGTGGTTGCAAATGCTGTAATATGTACCAATAAAAAAAATAAACATAAAAAAAAATTATATACAGGGTGTCTCACTTTTTTCCAGCAAAGTTTTTTTTAGATAGTAAATGTCATTCTGAACAAAAAATTTCCAATGAACTATTATGTTTTTTCGACTCCTTAAAAAGTTACAGCCATTTTAAAATTTCATAAATTTAATGATTTTTGTGGGACACCCTGTTTAAATTTCATTTAATTTTAATTTTTTTTATTTAAATCAAGTATGCTTTGGATTTTGTATATCTTTAAGCCAATAATATGCAAAATTTTACCGAGGAAAATTTAACATCGTCGTTTACTTATTTTAAAAACTACCAATAATGTTCAAAAAACCCAATTTGGCAAAGAAAAAAATTCAAATAATAATTGATTTAAATTAAAAAAAATATAATAAGAAAAAATATTATTCAGGGCATTACACAAAAATCATGAAAATTTATCAATTTTAAAATTGCTGTAACTTTTTAAGGAGTCAAAAAACGTAATAGTTCATAGGAAATTTTGTGTTCAGAACGGCATTTACTATCTAAAAAAAATTTTGCTGGAAAAAAAGTGAGACACCCTGGGGTGTTTCTAAATATATGCGAAGAAATTCTACAGGCGATTCCTTGACCAATTCTAAGACAAAAGTAAGGAATAAAAATTTTCTCAAAAATGCTCTATTTTTAGTTATAGGGTGTCAAACTTTCTAATTTTTTTTTTCATTTTTTGAGTATAACTTCTTTATTTTTTAAGATAATTTGTTCAAATTTAAAACACACTCTAGTTATTATAGTCGTAACAAGATAAAAATATCAAATATCGAAATAAAATACAGGGGGGTGTATTTTGGGGGTATAGACCCCATTTATTATGCCATAACTTTTTTGTGCTACCCCACTTAACATTTTAAATAAGATATTCTAATTCCTTGCTTTTTTCTGAAAATTTTTGATTTCTTTAATTTTTTCACAGCTGGTACGGTTTAGAAGTTATTTAAAAACATGTACGAAGTTGTATGCCAATTTTGCATTAAACAGGGGTGCCTTTTTTTAAAAATAAATACCAGAAAATATTTATTCTCTGTTTTCGTCTTAAAATTGGTTAAATAGTCTTCTAGGAAGTCTCTTCGTGGGCCGGTAGGCTAGAGACTCGTCGGGCCGGTGGCCGAAAGTTCCCAAAATCCAAAATCTTAATTTATTAAAAAAGAGGCATTTGTAATAATGCTTCTTAAAAAAGTAAAAAAAAAATAAAATCTAAAAAACTGCTGGAATCATTTTATTTAGGTAAATTTCTATTATTTCGTGGGCTTGCAAGCAAAAGGCACTAAGTCAAAAAATTTGATTTGCGTAATTTGAATTTCAAAGCTTCGTAGCATTCGAAAAATTAGTTCTAAAGTACTCTTCACATTGCCGTCTTATCAGTACTAGGCCACGACACTTTCACGGGCCCCACATGTTTCGTATACAACGATTTTTTAAAAAACGATCAAAGGGTTATAATGATATTATTTTTATCCGTTTTTATTTGGATAACCGCTTCTTTATGTTTCTCTCTGGCCACCATTTATATTAAGAAATTTTTATTTTTTTAACCGGGTGTTGGATTTTTACATCATCAGATAATAAATAATAATACATTTTCAGATTGCTAATTAACTTTAATATGTTCCTTTAGAAAATGTGTTAACTTAAGAATTTGTATAAAAAACAAATGAAAGCAATACTTTATGGACAGTTTCCATGGTTACCATAAAAATATCTCCTCAAAATTTATCTAATAATGAAAAAAATCATAATAATTAACAAATGACCTGCAATAGGAGCATTTTATGCAAATAACAGGTGTCTTTATAATATTAAACAAATAAAATGATTAAAGTATTTGGTTTTTTATTATTATAATTCTGATCAAAAGTTTCATTTTAGACGATATTTTTATGGTAACCATAAAAACTGTCCATAAAACATTGATTTCATTTGTTTTTTGTACAAATTTTCCAATTTAACACATTTTCTAAGGGAACACATTAATATCAATTAGCAATCTGGAAATGTATTATTATTTATTATCTGATGAGGTAAAAATCCAATATGGCGGCCATAAGAAATAAAAAAATTGAATATCGCGGCTTCGAATCTAGGAGGCCAAAAAATTATTTTTTCACGTCATTTAACTTAAAATAGTCAACAATTTAAAGGTACCAAATTTCATTGATGTAGCAGTAATGGTTTGGAAAATATAAATTATTTTCTAAAATCACATTTTTTAGATTTTTGGCTATAATTTTGCAATGATTTTAAATATCTTAAATTTTCTTTCAGATTTTTAATGGTCATAAAAATGCGCAACTTTTCTTTAATTTAGCCGACCTCGTATCTCTTCCACTTTAAAAGATACCAATGGTGAGCATCGAAATAATCACCACCCTGTATATGTTCAATATATTAGGGGAATTTTTTTCAAGAATCAGTTTTCTATACGTATAAGAAAAACTATATCCTTTTTGATTCATATCGAAAAATAAAAAATGGGCCGACAAATATTATTTCCCGGGTCGCTAGTTAGTAGCCCATCCGCCCCAGCCCCAGCCCACGCCGCGCGACAAAATCCGGCCAAGCCGTCTGAACCAAACAACGCAGTAGCGTATTTGCAAAAATTAGAACCAGTAAATCTACTGTATTGTTCCCCAATTCAATAATCCAATAGGACACAATTAATTTATTTCGCAAAAACCACAAAAGTCGGAAGCTAGGAACACCGAAGGCACTATTGAAGATTAATACTTCACGAGATTGAGTTCGAATCAAAAGTGGCCGTTCCAAAAATTGCTGTAATAATTTCCAAATTTCCAAGAAGATTTCATGAGGGCAGCACCATCCAGACGGCTGCTGGTATCACTGCGTCAATATTCAAAATCCCTGCTGAGATCTAACGTAAATAAACCATTTGAAAAACCAAAATACCCATAACGACCTCGAATTTAAAAGTCAGTTGAGTGTAATTGAGTGTAGTTCAACAATGACCAACGATCGTGGGAAATACTAACCAGGACAACCGTGACGCATAGAGACAGGAATAAAAATAACAAAACAAGACGAAAGGTACAAGACACAAAAATTCCACAAGGAATCCACAATGAACGGAGAACGGAAGAATTAACCTCTAAGGTAAGGGAACCTCTCAGGTGAATACAACATTCACCTTAAACGGTCACAATTCTATTTTTTCCCTTTTGGGACTCAAATCAGGGACTGCAAAAAATGGGCCACCAACACAACGTTTTGACGCCCGCTTGGTTGCCCAAACCTCCGAAAACTGGACAATCAAATTTTGAACCGTTACAATGTTTATCCATCTAACTTTTTACGATTAAAATCAAGACCAAAGCTAATCTATATCTATAGATAATCTACACATAGATGTTATTTTTGTGATTACTTAGTCACCAGTTTACCCAATAAATAGGTGTTGTGTAGACTATGGCAAAGACAAGCAAACTGTTTCCCTCACTCTCTTTTAATTTAAACACACGGCAGCTTTCACGTGAACATATCATGAACTATAGTAGTTTTCATCTGAAGAGAACCTTTCCTGCGCCGCGAGCGGTTGTTGTGTGCCCATCCACATATACCATGTGTGTTATTATAAACAATATGTTTATTAACATTTTTAATATTAATTTAGTATTTTGTATGTAATTTAGTTCTAAGTAATTTGTATATTTATTGCTACCATTTCCTTAATCCTTCTATGAAATGTCTACCTTCCACTTCCTTTACAACGACCTTGTTCCTGGAAGATTATCTTAAATCCCTAAATTAGGTATTTCTAGTATTAAGCAGAATTTTGTAATTGACCATATTTAATTTAAAAATCGAAAATTCCAGTAGTTTGGTGATCCATGATATCCCGTGGGACAATAGTAGGGCCTTAGTTACTAAGGCTTAGTTACCTAATTGGTATTCGTTTGGTAACTAAGGCCCTACTATTGTCCCACGGGATATCATATTTAATTTAAGTACCTGTGAGTTTAACCAATCAGAGAGATACTACGAACTACGAGACCATCGACTACGAGCACCCTTAAAAGGGCTGCACACGAAGAACTCACTCTCTTTCACCAAATACTCTTTCGCTCTTTCACTCTTTCATCAAACACTCTTTCAAGTTACCAAGTTCTAGTGAACAACATCGTCGGTTAAACCTAGTAACTGTATATTTGTAAAACCAACTGTTAGTATTTTCCTCCAAATAAACTTGTTGTATAGTAGTTAAAGTTGTTTCTTGCAAATTTAATTATTTGTCACCTTAACTACGACGCCTATCGTCCTGACCGAGTAGGTACACAACACGGTTTTAGACGAGCGATTACTCTATTTCAACTAAATACGTAATGTCGATTCATACACTACAGAAATTCAGTTTAATTCAGAAACCTTAATTCTAGACGACCAGTACATCATCATGCACACTTTACTCTAGACTCTAGATGATCGCCTAACATGTGACACTCATATAAATAACATCACTAACTGCCTTAGTTCACTTAACTTTGCTGTTTTGCAGTTAGAAAGGGAACTAAACTTGCGAAGATTAAAAACTTTCTATTATGGTTATATACATTCCATTATTTCTGGTGTGCTGGGGAATTCATCCGATGTGAGTAAAGTAGTTATAATGCAAAAAAAATTAACAAAAATTTATTTATCTTCTCTTGTTAGAATATTTTTAAGGATGAAAAAATACCTCCTGCACCTGCATATATGTATAGGGTCAAGGAAAATATTAACCTTTTCCGATGACCATAAGAGAAAATCGATTGTCATTCACATCAGCAGTTCATGAAATCTATCATTTCTACACTAGTGAGTTTGGGTTTCTGCTTTGTAATTCTAAGTTCTTCTTGTAATTTTCAATAGAGGCGCTGCGAAGGAAATCCGAAAGCCCTCTGTTGGATTTTTTGAACTTGCGAAAAAAGGACAGAGGCGTATTTTTGCGACTAAATATTGTTACGAGTTGTTAACAAATTCAGTAACTATGAGTAACTTAGTCTTGCGAAAAAAATTAACTACAGTTACAGAATTCATAACCACTGTAAGGAGGTATGTTAGGGATAGTTAGTATTTGTTTATGCTAACTTCAGACTGCTTCTCTAATGTGTCATTTTTGAAATAGCCCATTTTTACGGTTCGTTTTTCGGGATTATTTTATTTATAAATAAAAAATAATAACATTACTTTGATGTAAAATGTATTTTTAGACCGAAAATGTTATTTTACATCGCCTTTAGTTACAGTTAAGTTTACAGAATAGTATTTTTTTGACATCGGGGTGAGTGTCAAATTTAACAGCGCTGTTACGGTTAACATTTTTGTTCAGAATCAGAATTAGAATGAAATAACAAACTTTTGAGATATTTTATTTAGAGTGGTGATAAATATTCATAAATTTAATTTATTAAAAATAAAGTATAGAGGAGAAAATCCACTAACATCTAAAAAGTGTCTTATCATTTATTTGGTATTTGGCAAAAAAGATTGCCTTTTGTCAGTTGCAGACCGATTACACCTTTCCCAACAATCTTTTCCATTTTTTAATTTTTATCACTATAGACTAACCACGGTTGTTCTCGCGATTTCAAAAGTAGTATCTTCAATGACGTCAGAAATTACTAACTACATGTTACTACAGTAGTAACGAGTGGTTGGTTAGTCGCGAAAATACGCCTCAGGTCAAACAAAAATTTATATTTAACCCTGCTAATATTATAACTTATTTTATTATTAAAATCATTATATAATAAATTAACTTTTTTTTTGGCCAAGGACAATTTTTCAATATTTACTTTACTTAAAAAATAAGAACACTTTGTATTTCATTAACTTTTCGATAAATTTTAAATAAAATATTAGGAACAATTTTTATTCGTTTCGATCAGTTGCTTCCATCAAAACAGCGCCATCTATAATTAGGTACATTTAACTAAAAATATTCGAGTAACTTCAATGTCAAGTGATGTCAACACAGGTTATGTTATGACTTTTCAGTTGTTACTATCCTTTATTTTTTAACTAGGAGTGACAGGGAAAGGCAACTTACACTCATAGATAACATAATACGTATAGAATGCTAACTCAATAGTACCTTTTGATAACGAAAAACAGCCCTCTGGTTTTTTGGGACCAAGTATTTTTAGACGCGCGGGAATTTTGAATCTGCAATTTTTATATTTGTATTTTGTAGTTTTATTATTTTTCAAAGATGTATCTTTCATTTGAAAGGGTTATTTTTAAATTTTCATACAAATTTATTACCTTTTAACTATAATTAAAGATACATATTAACACAAACCACCCAATTTGTAGAATATAACATAATAAACAAAATTTTATATTTAAACATTTTATTTAAAAATTAGAAATTGTATAGAGTTACATACAAACTGTAAATCAGTAAAACAGATTTAAAGAAGATGTTAGACTGTTATAAAAGTAGAAGTATGATTAACTCAAAAATAAATTAGAAAATATAAATTTTAAACTTGTACGTCTTTTGAAAATCCAAATCCATTCTCCTAGGATTATCTGGAAAACCTTACAAAGTCTCACTTAGATGTTGCAAGAACAATTGTATAAACCCAGTGTAAAAGTATTCTTGAGAATTAATAAAATATTTTAAAAATGTGAGATGTAAGCATAGGATGTAAGTAGAAAAAGTAGAATTTATAAAAATTTGCTGAAAATCCAACGGTAACAGTAACAAGAACCTTTTAAACTCAAGTATCATTTCTCTAAAAAAACATAATACTGATGCATTTTGAAAGCCAACATAACTATCAATTCTGACAACTAAAAAATGATTCGCCAAGTTGATTTTTTCTTTAGGTTCATAAAGCGCCATCTATACTTTTGGGGCCAAGTTTTTTTGTGTTATCAAAATTTAGCATTGAGTTTACATTCTATATAAAATATATTATCTATGCTTACACTATAAAAGTTACTAGAAAAATAACCAAACAGGTTTTGCCAGGAATTTAAGGTTATTTTGGTTTTTTAATGATAAAATATGTACAGAAACATAATTAATCTTTGTACTTAATACAAATTTATACATGTAAATATATTAGAAATTCAAATTTTATGATAATTATTTTGAGGTTTTATGTTAAAAATTATCCAAAATAATTATCCGGTCTAAATCTTGCTGTCGTTTAACCAATCAGGGACGTTAATTTTTGGCATTTTAGCGCGGGAAATTTAAATCACTCCTCCTGGTGAAAAAATGAAGTATAATAGAAAATATTAATAATGGTCGTATAATCTTTGTGGTCATCGGAAAAATAGCCTAGCCAACCTTAGGACTGAAGAATGAAAAGGGAAGACACAGTGGTGCGAGTCCTAGCCAAACTCGTAGCTACAAAGAGATTCCCAAATGAAGACGTTGATCAGGATATAGATACCTTGACGTGCAAGAAGAGGAAACTGATGAAGAAGAAACGAATGCATTAAAGAAGTCGTGAATAAAGTGTAAAAGACACGCAAAGGCTTTTGAGTATTATAGTATTGGGTAGAAATCAAGAAACAAGAACGTTAGCTGGGGCCGAAACGAAGTCAACTCATCACAACCTTTAAACAACCAATAAATCACATGAAAAGCAGTTGGAGAGAAAAAGAAGAACAAGCATACTACATTACAAGAAGAAACGAATAAATTGCCAAGGAAGAAAGAAAACTGGAAGATTTTTTTTGAAGCGGATACGAAAGAAGAACTTTACGAGAAGAAAGAATGCGAAATCAATGGAAATATTATTGTCAACCTTTGGAAATTATACACAAACAAAGTTTTCTCTGGGTCGAGCAAACAAAGCCTGGAGAGTCAGTCACGATACATGATTTTATCCAAAAACTATGTAGCAGTATTTTCCAAATTAATTCAACTGAAGTGTGCTTTCTATTTGTTCGTGTTTATTCTATAAACACTTAAGATTAGGAAACATACTTTGTTTTATAGAAAATCATTCATTAAAATTAATACGTGACTCTAAGTTCTAAGTTTCTTCAAATGTTTCAATAGCCGCTTTATAAATAATTGCATCATCCATTATTAACCATTCTTTATAAAATTATTAAAATAAACCGATCAAAAACAAACAACCAAAAACAACACCCTTTTCCTAATCATAAAGGATATGTCAAAATGGTATCCGTGATCGCTGGTGATCAGATTCCGCGTGCTTAAACCTCAATTTCGTATACGGATTTGAAATTCGATTGGTACCAGGGTTGCCAGACGTCCCGATTTGAGCGCGATTGTCCCGAGTTCAAGAGACAAATTCCAAGTCCCGACTTGACACTAAAAATCCCGATATTGGTGAAAAATTACAAAGGTAGAAAAAGGTCTTAATTTAAATTTCCGTTTTTTGTGTTTTTTGTGTTTTCTATATTTTACTATGTTATTCAGTTATGGTTTTATACAGGGTCTTCTAAAATGAATTGGTGACTTTTCAAGGTAGGAAACCTAAGGTTTGTGTTTTTCTATAAAACCCTTGATCTTCAAAATATTTCGCGAGTTTTCTTATAAATTCGACATATATCGTCCCCATCCTGCAAAAAGTCACTAACTGTAATAATGTTTAGTTTCGACCATTGGGTCATCATCAGTCTGTACGTCAGAAAATTAAACCTAATTTTGGACGATGATTGAGTTTCTATATGACCTATTTATTTTTGTGAATATAATTAAAATTTTTATTAACATGATTTTAATTATTTTCATATTGATTTAAGTGTAATTTAGTATAAATTTTATTATCGTCTTAGTCATTTATGTGATTCATACATGACTAAGCAATAATAAAATTTATATTAAATTCTAATCTAAAAAATTAAAGAAATGCTAACCACAAAGAAAAATTTGAGAAGAAAACAAACAAGAGCACAGCAGTACAAAAATCAACAAAATTAATGCCAGACTTAAAGTACTTAACCATATGAATAGTACTGACTATTCTCTCTGGAAAGTAACCAAAAAAATTAAAAGACATGCAATGCAAATTCCTCGAATCAGACAAAAGTATGCAAAGTGGGCAAGGAACAATGATAAAAAATCTGAAAGATTTGCTGAATACCTAGAAGATTTTTTCTAAACAACTGAGATCCGAGTAGAAATTCAATCAAATGTCGATGATGTTGATGAAGAAACGGACGAAATTAAGCTCGTAATTGCTGCAGAAGTAAAGAAGAAATCAAGAATAATATAAACCGTAAAAAACTACGGGACCTAATAACTGGAGAAATCTTGCAGCAGCTACCAAAAAAGCAATTGTTAAAATAAGTAACTTAATTTGTTATATTTAGATTATTATAATTAATTATAAGTTATAATGATACCAAAACCTGGAAATCTACTTCAAGAGGTAACATGTTACTGGCCAATATCGCTTTTGCTGTTTACGAATTAGGAAGTCATGAAAATAGTAATCTATATAATTCGATACTATAGAACTAAGTATAAATTTAAATATGGTGAAAATTTTATTTCGATATCTCAAAAAACAACGGAGGTATTTAATATTTTGTATGCGCGATGTAACGAGACTCGCTAATGTGTTTGTTGCTCGTTTTGACGTCGAATGTCACTGTCAGTTCGTGCTGTAGCGCATACGGTTCGGGTGAGTAGTGTGCCTTATGACGTCACGAGCGAGTATTCAACTTTGAAATGGAATAGCTTTCTCATTTTTAAAGATATTTCAAAAGTTCTTTCACCCTTAATTTTCAAATTCTTAGGATTATTATTAGGAGAAAAATAAAAAATGGAAACTTCCCAATTGAGAAAAAAAATTGCTCTGCGATCTTCCTCGATGTAGCAAAGACGTTCGGTAAGGTCTGGCACGAGGGACTCAATTATAAGTTATGAACTATACTACCAAGACAATTATCAAAAATATAGGGACACTTCTTATCAGAAAGATTCTTCAGAATTAAACAGTTCCGACTGGGGGAAATAAAGGCAGTGGTACCTCAGGGAAGTGTACTGCGATCAGTCCTATACTTATTGTACCATATACATTTGACTGATAATGCCATACTATCAATTGGAAACACCAATGAAGTAATACCCCAGGCGTTACAGTTAGCCGTACTTAACCCAAATTGGAGATTGGAGAAAAGATGGAGAATCACCCTAAACGAAGATAAATCGGTTCATATAAATTTCCCCAATAAACGAATCAAAAATATTCAGGTTATAGATAATTCAATCGATAAAATATCTAAACTTACGAAGTACCCAATGATATTTTGAAGGAAATCATTCATCATTCATAAGAAAATGGTATTTGTCGGTTTTAAATCATGTGCCGGAAAACAATCTTTTAATATTATTAGTTGCTTTAAATGCTCAAATTTGGTCATTTTTCAAAAAATTGTAACACCAAAAATTTTGTTTATCCAAAATGTGCAGATTATCATAAATTATAATAATAGATGCATAAACTGTGTTCAAGATAATTTGAAGTACAAAACCTCTTGGGATGTAAATCATAGTTGTAAAGTTAAAACTTGTATCTCTTATATTGAACAAATCGAGTTTCTATCTAAAAATATTGTAAACTCTGATAATACACTATGTAGCAATCAAAAATTTGTAATACAGAATTTAAAAATAGGAATTTAAACGAAAAAACAAACAAAATCACATTAGATTTCTTCTATCAAAATGTATGGGGTTTGAGAACAAAATTAAAAGATTTGACATTATTTATTGGCTCTAATGAGTATTACATTATATGCCTCAGTGAAACTTGGCTGACTCATGATATTGATTCTGCTGAATTTGGGCGGGGGAACGCTTATAGCAATAAAAAAGTGTTACAATGTTAAACATCTAGATTTAACACATGATAATAATGAACAAGTACTCATTTTATTAAACGTTCGTAAAAGAAAAATTCTCATCAGCAATGTTTATTTGCCACCTAATTCAAATGACTCGTGTAAAATACTTCTGTATACTGTACATCAATAAACATATTATTATTATTATAAATCTTGAGATTTTTGAAAACTAGTAAACCAATGTCGCGACAGTCCGAAGTTTTAACAGATTATCTAGCACAGTTGCACTTCTTTCAATTAAGGGGTTATACCTACTCACGATTTTTTTGCGTGTTTTTTTAGCAAAATTGTATGTGATATAAAATATATTTTTACATCAAATGATTGTACATACTTTTAGCTATAATTGGTACGTTTTTTATACGTAACAAAAAAATGGCCCCTTTTTTTAAAATCAAAATTTCCTGAAAAATTAGTTTACTCAAGATTAAATTTTATCCATAACCAAGGGATTTCTCAAAAAACAATTTCATTAAATGGCGTTGATTTAAATGAAAAAGTGAAAAAAATACGTTGCCACTTTTTATAGTTTAGCTAATTAAAAATAGAGTTCGCAACCAAATCAAAATTACTTCGGTTAAAGACAAGCCCTGGATATAGAGAAAGTATGTACGAAATTTCATCAACACCGGTTCAGTAGTTCTTAAGATATCTTTATCACCGCCAAGCGGTTTTCGAGGAAAATTAGTTTCGAGAAAAACGCGTTTTAATTTTATGATGGTTATACAAATGCATCGTGCATAAATACTCCGGAACCCGATTTCATCGGCTAATTTTTCTCCGATTCTTTTGTAACTTGCCGAAAACATTTTTTTAGATATGATACTAAAAGAAAATGTAAAAATCCAAAAATCGATTTTTTTATCCAACTAAGTAGGTATAACCCCCAAAATCATGTACAAAACCAAAAATATGAAAATATCTTAGATCTACTATTCTCAAATAGAGAATTCTTAGTTACGGAAGCCGAAGATTCCATCGTCATGTGTGATGCTTATCACTTATCACCCAGCACTCTCATTTGTTATTGATATTGATAATGTTTTTTTATCAAGAATATGAGTTCGTGTATTATAACTTCAAACAAGCAGATTATTTTAGCATAAATTATCATTTATTTGGTTGATTGGGAACTATTATTCAGATCTTTTAATAATATTGACAGGATTTTTATGTTATATCAAATTATCAATGACACAATAGAATTATTTGTTCCAAAGTCCACTTATAAATCACCAAAATTCGAAAATTCCCGAGGTGGTATAGTTCCGAATTAAAAAGTCTAATTATTGAAAAGAAAAAACAACATACCAATTTAAAAAAAAAAAACAAAAAATAACATAGACTATAAAAATTTTTCCACCCTTACAGTAAAATGTAAAAAAATTTCAAAAAATTATTATACTAATTATGTAAAGCAAATGGAAGAAGCTATGAAAACGGATAAAAAGGCTTTTTGGAATTATATAAATTCGAAAAAGGGTAACAATGAATTACCAAATAATATGACTTTCAATGGCTTGTCAAATGATTCACCTGATCTTGTAGTCAATTTTTGCTGACTTTTTTGGAAGCGTATATACAAACCAAAATGTATGTTCTAATTCTAAGAATATTTTCTCAAACTACAATACACTAAATAATATTCAAATTAACCAAAATGAAATAATTGATAAAATTAGTCAGGTAAAAAATACATTGCGGGTAGGTCCAGATGAAATTCCAGTAAACTTTCTGAAACATTGTACTTTTTCGCTTACAGGTGTTTTACATAAAATATTTAATTTATCATTAAAAGAGGAAGTTTTTCCAGAAATATGGAAATCTAGCTATATCATACCTTTATTTCAGAGGAAAGTCGGCAAAATGTGTAACTCCACTTTCTCTGTTCCTTGGAAATGCGATGTGCGTATGTAACATATAACTGTGCGAAACAGATGCCGATAATTAGGTATGACTACTCGAGCGATTAAGAAAACAAACAGAACTTAATTAAGAATTAATCAAATTGAATTTTGTAAATTAATCTTGAAAGTAAATTAAAGAGACTATCTCAGCACTATTTTAATTTTTTTTAAATAGTTTCATAATAAGGTTTTAAATTGAGTCTATAAGTTGCTTATTTTTAGACAATTTCAAAACGACCAAAAAGTTAAAATTAAAAAAATAACAAAGAAACTAAAAAACTTATGAGATGAACCATAGAATCGTTAAGCAGTATAAAAACAATTATTCGATTTCAATTAACCGTTCGTCTTTTCTGTTTCTTTTAAGAAATCGAAATTTACATTGCAAAATCCTATACCTGATTTCACCGACTATCTTCTTAAGAGTGGGAACAAATCAATGGTGGAAAATTATAGGGGGATATGCAAATTATCATTAATACCCAATTGTGACTGATAAGATAACAATCACGTACTTGAGACAGCTGATAGTATTAAAGATCTTGGTGTGACTTTTGATTCGTCTATAAATTTCAATATTCACGTTAATAACATTAGAAATAAAGCATTGAAGACATTGGGATTTTTACATATATCTCTTATGCCAATTTTCACCAACGATTCCTAAAATTTAGGCAATTTAATCATTTATTAAGAAATAAATGATAAAAAATCCCTAGCATTTTAGGAATCGTTGGTAAGAACGGGCATTAATGACTTCTATGATATAGAGTGCTTTAGTGGATTGTATTGTTAAATTGTAAGACCAATTCTAGAATATGCTTGTCCTGTGTGATCTCCCTTTTATAAGAAATATGCACAACAAATTGAAAAAGTGCAAAGTAAATTCCTAAGATTTATTGCTTTTAAATTGAATATCAATCACGACCAAATCAATTATGATAACTTTTATATTTATTTCTTGTATATACGATCTGCTACATAATAAAATAGATACTCCATACTTAATGTTAAAAATAAATTTCAATATACCATCTAGAAACCTTAGACATATAAATATTTTTAGAATAATATGTCACAAAACAAACTACAGTTGCAATTCTCCAATATCAAGAATGTGTTCATTAACTAATAAATACTACAGGGATCTGGATTTGTTTACTATGACTCAAAATGCTTTTAAGTGGGAAATTAAATTAATTATCAATTGATTTACACAGTTCTAGTATTTTATAAACGCAACAAATAATTTGGGCAGTAAAAAAATGATATGACATTAGCACCTAGCAGTAAAATAAATATTAGAGCAGTTAAAAAAATATTGTACCAGTAAAAAATTTTTCTTGGCAATAAAAATATATTTTAGTAGTAGAAATATTATATTGGCAGTAGAAAAAATATTTTGGCAGTTAAAAGAATACATTGGCAGTACAAAAAATATTATAGCAGTGAAAAATATCTTGTAAAAGTAAATAAAAATATCATAATAGAAAAAGAGAAAATTTTGCCTGTAGAAAAAATATTTTGGCAGTAAAAAGAATGCATTGACAGTATAAAAAATATTTTAGCAGTTAAGAAGATACTCGGCGAAATGTTTGAAAAGCGTACTTTTCGCTAGTAAACATTGTTTTTTGGGCATTTGTAATAAAAAATTTAACAAAAACGATTACTATAGTTTATTTATTTAGAAAACCACCTTTTCAGCAGCTATTATTTATTTGGCGAACTTGGTCAAACTCGTTAGCGGTCGCGTCCCCCGATTCCCTACTTCAGCATACGCGTCCCACCAAACTCCCGCTCAGCCGTCCAATCATGAACGACAGGCAGGTCACGTGATTATTAAGCGCTGGCATCTTAGTGCGACCAATTCTCCTGCGAAAAAGGTGGTTTTCTAAATAAATAAACTATATTGCCAATCAAATTGAATTTAGTTTTCATATAGAATTTTTGTTTTTCATGTAGTGTATGATAGGGGCGTACTTTTTGAACAATTATAAAAAAAATGCGTTTTAATTCTCGAAAATGGTCAATTTTTCTTGCTTTTTTCCGGTTTTCGTCGGCGTCAACTTTGAAAAATCGTACCCCAGTCCGGTTTTAAAGGGAAACGACGAAATTTGGCCCCTTTTATTCTCACATCCGGAGAATTAATCGGTACATTTTTAAGTCTCCGGGCGCATCCGAGTTGCGTCGCGGTGCCGGTAAGCCAACTGTACAAATTTAGCGTTTTTCCGGGCGACAAAAGTGCTAAAACTGTGTCCCACATATTTCGAGATCGACAGGTGGAAAAAAATCGCGGTTCCTATATTCCTACCCCAATACCACCTATTGCCTTAATTCGGAAGCTTGTTTTGATATCTCATTTTTTTTTCTGTTTTTGGCGCCCTCAAATTCGCGGTTTGATTTTCGTGTATTTTCGACGGGGAATTTAAAAATTCGTAACTTTTGATCGGTGCCGGCTATGTCAGACGAATATTTTTTATTTTCCTCATTACATTGATACTTATAAGTAAAAAAATCAGCACTCTTAAATTATTACCCGGAGCTTCAGAAAAAAATCGAACGTGAAATGTTCAAAAATCGCGCCCGACGTGGTCGGACTTTTGTACCCCTGCCGCCAACAGTTTTGAATTTCTTTTATATTTTACATCAATTCCTTTAACAGGAATAATTTTTGCACTTGATAGGCTATCTTTTATTATTAAATTCGAAGGGGTTGGAAAGTTATGCGCCTATTGACGCAAAACTTTAGGGGTTAGTGGCTCCCGTCTGGCTATTTTTGAACCGATTTTCAATTTTAAAAGCTCAATCGAATGTGCTCCTCGAACCAAAACCGCTCAAGCATTTTTGAAAAAATAACGAAATCATAATTTTTTTAAGATCCCATTTAAAAGTCACAATTTTTGACGCTTTTTGGTCTAATCAACCCCTCAAATTCTATATCACCCCTATGTCTTACACCTTTTCTGAAAGCTTCCAAGGCCCCATTTACGACAAAAAAAGAATCACCTCGCTATCTCTTTTCGCTGTCGAGTTATGACTGAAAATGTAGCAAAATTATACAAAATCTCCGTTTGGAGGCAAAATTTCGGTCTGAAATTTTTCACTATTCACAAAATAATTAATATCTTCAAAATTTTTAGCACCAGCAGTTCAATAGCTCAAAATTCGCACCATCGCCTCCCTCACCAAATTCCGCGGAAATTATAATTTTCGGTTGAAAATTGCGCAGTATTTGTACCAACATTTTGCCAAAATATTGCGATTTTTTTCCAAAAAAACTATTTAATCGATTTCAAGTAAATATTTTTCAAACTGCGTGTATCGACGGTGTTTACCTTTGGTGACAATTTGAAATTGCTAACTTTTATAGTTTTCAAGAAAAACGACAAAAATCGCCTTAAAAATATCTTAAAAAATTTTTTTCCGAATTTTTTCAAACCCGACCCCGCAAAGGAAAGATAATAGAAAATTGATGAAATGTAGGGGGTCACCCCAAAAACTCAAAAAATCAATTTTTTTTTAGGTAATGTACCTTAAAAAATAATTAAATTTTAAAAAATTTAATTTCGATAATTTTTAGAAACTTATGTGTACGAATTTTTATTTTTTAATTTTAGTTATTAAACGAAATATGAATTTTTCAAAATACACATTTATTCTTTTATCAGAATTTTATATAAAAATTCATAACTTTTGAACAAATAGTCACAGAGCCTTGATTTTTGTTTCTTTTTCTTCTTATTTCTTTATAATGCAACCCAAATTATTAACTTTCAAATTTTTAATTTGAAACGCTGCATCCTTGTAAGTAAGTACTAAAACCAGTGTGGACTTATGGCATCCAATTCTGGGGTTGCACAAAACAAACAAAACAATGTACCGAGAAATATCGTTAATGCTCATGGTACAACAGGAACATCGATTTACATAGAGATCTACACATACAGTGAGAGGCAAAAGTATGGAATAATTAAAATATAACTGAAACCATTGACTTTTCGAAAAAATGTTTCGGATAAAAGTTGTTTAATGTAAAGAGGCAATTAATTATTCTACTAATATTTATTTTTTGATTTAAACTTATTTTCAAGGTCATTTCAAGGTCAACATTCTTTTTTTAAATACAAACCTATATTTTTTTTTTAAAAGAACTTTATAGCTACTTGAAAAACAAACAACTTTTATCTAAATCATTTTTTTTGCCATTTTTACTTTTAAAGTTATGAGAGATTGAAACTTTATCGATCATAATAGTTTGCAGCTAGTTGCTAAATAAACTGTAGATGAAATTCAGAAAAAAAACCTTTTATCATTAATTTATTTTAAAACCTTTTTGTAAATTTACGTGATAATAAAATGTTATCATTTTTGAAATCAATACTAAAAAATTTTTTTAATGTTTATTTGCAGACTTGTGGAAGAAATTTGTGGTTTTCGTAAAATTTATAGATTAGGAATAAGATAACTTACATTTACTTTTTTTATTATTAGTCCATTTTTTCTCATTAGTTTCTTCATCATTTTCAGTATAGTTATTAATAACTCTATTCTTTTTTTGTGCAACTTGAACCACTGTAACCGGTCGCAATTTCTTTCCAAAAACCTTTTTAAACATTTTTTCAACATTTGCAATTAAGTAGGACGTAACCTTTCTTTTATAATAATTTCAATCAATACGCAAACAATAATAATAAAAACGACATTGTATGTATAGTTTTGTTGTCATAGCCTGGACACGCATTTTATCCAATAAACTAAGTTAGGCGTTTAATTTATGCACCTGTCGTGATCGTGCAATTATCAATTTCTGCTTTTTAAAATACAATAGAACAACGTTTTTTTTAAAGCAATTAACTTAGAAAGACATTTTAGATTGTGGTTTTATACTTATAGAATGTTCATCACGGAGGAGTTTTGAATTTAAGAGATAATCCGGGATAATTAGTGACTGATGATGTTAAAAGAGGGAAATTCTTTATTTATATGGGTTTTACTAAACATTATATCCGTATATTCTTTAATTTAGTAAAACGTAATTAACATATTTATAAAAATCTTTTAAATCATTAATAATTGGAAAGTTTTTTACAGTTTTAAAAATTACCACAACTATAGAGAATTTACTATCCGCTTTAAAATAACTATTCCTAGGACTTAAATTTCGTGAAAACCCATACTAATAATATTAAATATCTTACAAAGAATATTTAATAATAGCTATAAAATACTGATTTTTTTTAATTATGTTGAAAATACTGCATAATTATCAATATTAGCGAATGCAATAAAATTAAGGTTAAAAAAGATCAAAATTAATATATTATCTTAAACGGTCAACATATAAATCTTAATTACTATTTAATTTTTTATTGAAATACATTAACGTCATTAACTATACCATATATTGCGTAAAAATAGAAAATGTGTTCGTGTTTTTAATTATTGCAATTAATGTGTAACAATAAAATTAAACAAAATATGTAATAAGGAATTACGTGTAATAAAAATCATAAAAAATAACTTAACTTTTAGCTATAAATTTAATGTTTTTTTCAAATGAAGATGCTAGCAGGAAATAATTATAAAATTAAAAAGCGAACATAATTTTTTATCATGAAATCATACGAATGTCGTCTTAAAAATTACCTACACAAAATTATGCCCATTAAAATGATGTTATGGTTCTGGATTTCAGGAAAATTAAAATAAAAACGCGAATGGTGGGATTCGTATTAAGTAGGTATGAATTAGTTTTAGGTAAGTATACATATATAATATCGTGTTTATTTCAAAACTTTGCACGTAAGATTATATTAATAATTTTCAATAAGATTGTAGTAAATTAATTTAAGCAATAGAATTCCTTTTGACTTAGTTTTTGAACTTTGAAACTTTTTTATCTTTTATCTTAATTGGACTTTTTTGGCTTTTGATCTAAGCAGGCAAATTTTCCTTTTGCTCAGATCTCCTTATTCCTTTCTTCACTTCAGTCCATGCCCAATTTCTGACATGACATAAATATCTGGGACCTGTTATAAAAATTCAACCAAGTCAGAACACGCTTTTTCTAGATTAGGTGAATAGGGTAGTGGAAATCACGGTCAAAGGAATCCTAAAACCTCGGTCAAAAAGATTAACGGAATGAAAAATTCTAAATCATTTAAAAAACATTTGAACAATTGAAACGGGTACTCTTAATAAATAAAAATGCCTAGGTATCTTGCTATTTCAAGAAAGCAAGTAAGTAACTTTTTTGCAACATACTTTCAAAAGAAATTCAAATTTAAATCTCTATTAAAATCTGCATCGAGATAAGAAAAAAAATTTGAATAAATGTGGTTCCGGAAATATTTCATTGAGGTGCATTTATACATGTTGTCTTATCTCATATTTGAACTCTGGCTGAACAATGGTTTTTCGTCGCATGTTGCACGCGTCGTGGTTCTTTGCTCGATTCCAGTTTCGGAAAAGTTTCAAATCCAAACAATATAAGGTGTCGTAAAATCTATTATTATTTCAACACGCGCTCATTTTATATTGCGTTCTGCAACGCCTTAATAACTGTAAACGATTAAAACATTTTATAATTTAGTAATTATTTTCTTACTTACGTGCACACATTTTATTCTATTTAATGAGTTTAAAAAAGGGTGTTAAACAAGGATCTAATCTAGAGGGGGGCAGCTTATCATATTGGTTTTCAGGAAGTAGGCCAGGTGTTATTTTAAGGAAAATCTAGAATTGCAGAATATACGAGTTTTTGTTGTTGGGGGTGCAGGGGAGTTCGGTTAGGTTTAGTTTTTTAGAAATTGCCAAGGTCAAGCATCTTCCTGACACTTTAAAAACACAACTCGGTATTGCCTTTTTTGAAAGAAATACCGGCTACTGGATGAACGTTTTTGGAAAATATCCAAAAGTTGAAACAAAAATAATTTGTTTCATAAAAATACTGAATTTAGTTATACTCAAAGATTTAAGACTTAAGATTAAGAAAATATGTACGTATTGGCAGCAATGGTTACAATATTTAATTGTGTACTGTTCCCCCTTGTGTTTCTATGATCGTTTTTGACGCTTGTTTGAAATTTGAAATCAAAACCTCATCACTGAAATTAGTGCCAAGTGCAAGAAAAATTTAGTTCTTTCAAATGAAAAAAGAAGACAAACTTCAATGAAAGTGAAATTACCATGTTAATTTTATTGATAAAAAAATATAAAAACAATCTGATATCGATACTCACAATGCCCGAAGAAAAAATATGAAAATATCTAAAAAGATACAAAAAATATGCAGACCAAAAATATTAATTCTAAACTACTAGAGGTATTCCTCCTGCAAGTTACAATCGATATCATTGATGAAGAAGTGTTCGACATACTTAACACCCAGGTTACTGGAATGTACTGAATTTTTAAGAATCAAATAATAAGGAGAATCCTGAAACATCTTAACCAGGACCATCTTGGAATGAGTACAATCCATGGTACAACAGTTCAACTGATGTTACAGTTGTCTATTGGGAATTTCGATTGGCCCTATATGCAAGTTTTTGAACTATAAAAGATACAGTAATTGTCAAATTTTATAAGGTTATGATTGGTTAGGATTACTGTATCTTTTAGTTCGTAAATTCGCACCAGAGGGCGTATATCTGATCTTAGAAATCGCCAATAGCGTACCCCATAACATTAATAATTATAATTAATGTTAAAAATATAATTCATTTTATATTGAATAGTGGTGGTTATTAGAGGGGCAATAAAACAAAAAAAAATCAATTGCATTAGCAGTGATGAAAAAAATTCAAGAAGAAAGATAGCCAATTGAAATATTTATTGTATATTATTTGTAAATAATAATTTAAAATAAAAAAATATATTCTTCAAAGGACCTTATCGGGTTTTGGGAGCATTTTGTACAAGAATGAAACTTATGCCACATATAAATAAGAAATAAATATACAATAGTGTAAAATATTTCGCTCGTTAGGAGACCGCTTTCGCCAAAAAACGCAATTGAAATTAATTAATTTTTGCACAATTAGACAACGATGCTGGTATTTTCCTCGGTGTTTCTAACAAACAAAGTAGTTTGGTTGCCTATGCCATTTATTTACTATGATTTATTGACTTTAATAGTATAAAAATTATACAATTAAGTACATATTTGTTATGACTTGATTAGAAATTAATTTTTAAGTATTTATATTATTCAAATAAACTTATAATTTAGGAATATATTTTTTACAATTAAACAATTTTTACACAGTTGTCGTTTTTTTGCAATTTTTAAAATATTTGATAATAAATGACTTTTCCAGTACCCTGGACCTCTGAAACTTTTACTGTAAATTCAATAGCTATAGTTTTAACACAGTATAAATAACTACCAGTAGCGACACTCTCCCGTGTCTAACCTAGTACCATTTCTATGGTGCGTATCTGGCACCATTGAGTTTAGAACTTCGTCGCCTTTTGAATTTATATACCGTAATTAATGTAGTAATTGATGAAAACTGTATATTATTACATTTAAGTTTGTCAAAATCATTAAAAACTTCAATTTTAATCAAAACTTTGCAAATGTATGTTACATTTTTATGGTTAGAAAAAGTGACGTAAATTTAAATTTGCCGCGTGCGTATCTGAGTATACATATATATATATCGTCAAGGTCACCAAAAATTGTCACTTCAAATTACATGTAATTTGCATGAAGTGTCGCTACTGGTAGTTGCCTATACTGTGGTTTTAATAGTTGTAATAAGATTTGTAATATTACGGCATCAATTAAAAATAAAATATCTTTTACAGGTTATAGTAAGACTTTATTGCACAATCAGGCAACATTGAAATTATTACCTCTCAAACGAAACGTCCAAATTAAATGCAGAATAATTATGCAAAATAATTATTAGTAAAAAGTAGAACCGATAAAGGACCTCGGTGGCGGCAAAGGGCTTGTAAATTCCTTCTATTTTTGTAGGACACACCCTCTGGCACTTCTAAGCACCTCCTATCAAGTAGGCAAGATACTATTTACGACATTCGGCAAGTTATTTCTCCTTTGCTAGAATGTTTCATTCCAGTATGTTAAATGAGCGCGTACCGGATTTCTTTTTATGTGTACGCACCGGTTTTAGCTGTTTTTATAAAAAAACGTACGAACGCAAGCAATGTGTGCGCATGACAATAACACCCAATATGGGAAACATTTCAATCCAGTGTGAGTCACAGTGACAGAAACTTCTTGTTTGTAACAGTAACCATTGTTCTAAAGTGCCTTATAATAAAGGTCATTTTTATCTACCATCAGGTTAATCCTTTTGGCGATTGTATTCGATTATTAACATAGGTTCCACAAGGAAGACACCCTATTAGTTTTAACTGTCATTTGCTTTCAATTTAAACGTAAATGAAAGGTAATTAAAATTTATCTGACAGTACCTGTCAAAATTTGAATTTTAAAATCCGCTGTTGTCGTGTTAATAAATATTTTTTTAAATAATGTAAAATCTCATAAATGTGTTTATAATTCATATTTATTGAAGAAATTGGAAATATAATTAATATTTGGGGTATTTTAGTTAATTTTTGTAGGTTTAACTTATTTTTCATGTTTGCCCAAAAACACCTAGGAAAACGATAAGGTCCTTTCTTAAATTAATAAATTAACCAGTATAAAAGTAATTTTAATCTAAAATTTTTGGTTTATGTAGCACTGCTCGTTTCACTTAAGGTTTTTTATATCTGAGGGTAAGTTTAAACCAAAAACCTGTACAACACTTAAAAGTTAAGTAAAAACTTAAACTCAAATTTAAGCCTAAGCATGAACTGTACAACCGGCACTAAATCATAAATCTTAACTTTACATCTTTGAGCATAGATCTTGAGTCTATCTTGTACGAGATTTTGGAACCAAAATATGCTAGTCTAAAGTGGCCTTAAGAGTATATTTTTGCTGAGAGATTTAAGACCTAAGATTTGAGATTTAAAATTTAAAATATAAGATTTACCATTTCTTAAAAACGGGTTCACAAATCTTACAATTTTCTAAATTGTAAAATCTTAAGTCTTAAATCTTTGAGCTTTTAAATAGACTAGAGAGGTGGGGGGATCTTAAGTTAAGCTTGATTCCTTACATAATAAAACTCAAAACTATTGAAAAACTGCGGGATTCGAAGATCATAGCGTTTATTTTTTCTTTTACGGAATGTTCAGGGGACTTCTAGGGGGTGGCAACACCACCTACCCCTCGCTGAGTACGCCCTTGGTGCTAAATATGTGGGTATCTACCATTTTCTTACTATTTTCCCTTCAAGTTTTTAACCTTTTAAACTTTACTGAAATAATCCTTATTTAATAAGAAACTATCAAGAAGTTGTGTCAAAGATGAATAGAAGTTTTTTGGAATAATTCTTTCCAATTAAAATTTGGATATATTTAGTTTTGTACTTCCATTCCATAAAAGTACCTAACTTCGTTTTTCGAAATCATCGATTTTTTTAAAATGAAAATCTGCAGCTGTTTTATTCGTTTTTGATAGACATTCTTATCTCTTAAATGGTAATATAATTACAATAACAATATACAGAGTGAGTCGAAATTCTCCGGTTTCGCTTCCTAAGGGAACTACAGCCCTTTATTTGAAAACGATTCATAGTAGAAACTTCAAAATTGGTATGAATCATAATACACTTTATATATGTTTCCATGATTTTTTTTATTTCTTTTGCATGCTTTTAAATGGTAGTTTTGGAGAGGGTTGGTAATGAAAACAGTGATAACTTTTTAGGTGTTCATTTTTTAAGACTTTATTTTCAAAATAATATTTACCAAACAATTTCAGATAAAAAAGGTATTCTTGTACGATTTCTGTAGAATGCTTGTCGTTTTAACGATATATTACGATCTTTTACAATCTTTTAAGTACTTCTACTTCTACTTTTTTCTACAATACCCGACCTTTATTATTAGGTAGCTAATCAAATCTTCATCTTTGTTTGGTTAGTTTAGATATTTTCATTAAATTAAAGGTATTTTAAATTTGTATAACTTATCTTTTCCTCCCCACCGTTGAAGGGCTGTAACTCTCTTAGAAAGCGAAATCGGACATTTGAAGTTTTTTTATCTTAAAATTAGTTGTAGAATCGGCATACAAAATTTGGCGGTTTAATTTCGACTCACCCTTATTTAAATATTCTTTAAAACAAATTATTTTAATAATTTTTAAATGTAATTTACTTTAATAAAATTCGTCAAAATAAATCTAATCCAAGGATGGCGGGGACCAATTCAGTAGCCAACGAGATTTCCTCATCTAAATCCTTTGGATTTTTTCTTTGGGGATAATTGAAAGACGATGTCAATAGGCTAAATAATTTACAACACTTAAAGGACTAAATTCTCATATGAAATCATTATTTTTCTATACCAAACGTCATTTTAAAACTACAATATACAATGTACTCCACCTAAATGTGGGACACAAAAGAAATGTTAGCGCCAATAAAAATCTTTCGTGTGGTTTGGATAACTCTTAGTCTCGCCCACCGCGTTTCCAACGCGCATCGGATTGTGAGTAAAGCTTAATCAAGAAGAATTCTAGGTAAAGTTGTTTAAATCACAAAGTCTTGGAATGCCTGGTTAATCTCACCACCGACTAAAGGTGGGGCGAGATTAAGAGTTGCTCCAAGTCGCACGAAAGCGTCTGCTTATTGGCTGCCTTTAGCATTTCTTTTGTGTCCCACATCTAGGTGGAGCAGATTGTACCTTTCTGAGCCAAAAATGAAATAGAGTTTTTATGAATTTTGTTCCGAACTTTATCACCACACTGTATATTTATGTTAACCTTAGGTATTAGCATTGAGTATTAGTAAATTCTTTAAGGTGATAGGGATTTTCACTTCATGACTTCATTCAGATACTTGCTATTTACGATATTAATTCATAAATAATTAGTAAATTATACAGCGTGTTTCTAAACATGTGTTCTTAATAACTTCAGGAATATATATTCTTTAACCTAGTTAAAGATAAAAAGTAAGAATTAAAATTTTTCGCCAAAATACTCCATTTTCGAAATACAAGGTGTTAAAGTTTATTTGGTGAAATTTTGTACAGAGCTCACTCTTATCAATCGTCATTGAATACAACTGCGAAAGTTCACAACAATTTTTAGGTTGCAGTTTTTTCAGGGGTATCGACCGGAATAGTTTTGAATCGCCCTGTATGTGAAAACCTATTTTGTTTTTCTTGATTGGCGTGGCTGTACTTTGTCTTTGAAATCGACAAAAATTTACATTGAAATCGCCTATACCCAAGCTATCCTATCCTCTTAAGGGAAGAAAAATTTCTAGATTCCTAAAACTTTGGATATTCATCCAAAGAAGTAAAAATTTGAATTTATATTGGACAGTGGCGTCAAATAGAGGGTAAAAAGGGTCAATACCCTCGAAAAAACTGCCCCCTAAAAATTGTTGTGAACTTTCGTGGTTGTATTTAATGACGATTTTCAAAAGTAAACCTTCTACAAAATTTCAGCAAATTATCTATAGAAACATATACTTTATGTTAAAAGAAAGTTTGTTAAACTTGTTACCCTGTATTTAGAAAAAGGAGCATTTTGGCGAAATATTTTATTCCAACTTTTTGTCTTCAAATAGAATCTATTCCTGAAGTTAGGGACACATGTTAGAAACACCCTGTATAGATTCTAATGATCTTTTATTTGAAACATCAATTCAATTTGTTGTAAATAACTGGAAATCTTGATTGGACTATCGTGGTGTACCTCAAGGCGCAGTTTTTGGATCATTGTTATTTATTTTATTTATAAACGATATTAATACCTGCATTCCAGAATAATCAAGTATAAATCTATAAAATATTTGAACGATATCGTAGGAAACGTTCCGGTTTACGGTAAATCTGCTAGGGTCCTAGCCTAGGGCTAAGAATAGATCCGGTTTATTTCAGTCGATAATGAGCTATGATATACTAATTTGGGCCCATTCATCAGCTCCCAAAAAAAATTTTTCGCTTAGAGAGGGAGGTAATAAGAGCGCTAGCTAGATGATGATGATGACGTTCCCAAATTTTGACATTACCGTTATTTATTTTGCAACGTCTTTTACATGCCAAACAAAATTTAATCACTCCATTAGGAACTCATAATATACAGGGTGATTCAGACCACCCGTGCCACCCATTTATCTCGAAAACGCGTTATCGTACATGGCCGAAATAAAAAAATTTATTACCAAAGTGAACCTAAAGAATCCATTGGTGAAATAATTTTTTTCCGGAACAACCCGGAACTATCCGGAACCGGAGGTAACTTTTATTTTTTAAATGGCAACATAGGTCGAGTTTAGTATGGTTTGATAGGTCTTTCAAGAATAAATAACTTTTATTAAAATATTTTTTTAATATTTTCCATAGTTTAGAATTTATTCGAAAAACAAAAAAAAATTGTTAAAAAAGTAAATAAAAATTATTGCATATTTTGAAGAATTTTATAAATTTATAAACTCTTTCTACAAATTCTAATGTTTTACCAACTTTAAATATCATACTTGTCCATATTTCAACAAAATTCTTCAAAATATGCAATAATTTTTATTTACCTTTATTAACAATTTTTTTTGTTTTTCGAATAAATTCTAAACTATGGAAATATTAAAAAAATATTTTTATAAAAGTTGTTTGTTCTTAAAAGACCTATCAAACCATACTAATATTTTTCCGGAACAACCCGGAACTATACGGAACCGGATATCACTTTGATTTGTTAAATTGCAACATAGGTCGAGTTTAATGTGGTTTGATAGGTCATTTCAAAATAAACAACTTTTATTAAAATATTTTTTAAATATTTTCCATATTTTAGAATTTATTAGAAAAACAAAAAAAAAACGTTAAAAAAAGTAAATAATAATTATTGCATATTTTGTAGAATTTTGTTGAAATATGGATAAGTATGATATTTAAAGTTGGTAAAACATTAGAATTTGTAGAAAGAGTTTATAAATTTATAAAATTCTTCAAAATATGCAATAATTTTTATTTACTTTTTTAACAATTTTTTATGTGTCCTTTTTTGACTTGTGTAAACATTATTTATGTACATAATACATATCACGTTTTCTTAAATAAAAAAAAAAGAAATTTGGAAACAAAAATTAGAATGGGTAAATCAATATAAATATTGACATAAAATTAAATTTTAATTATCAAGCATTTTTGGTGAATTCCATAAAATCTTAGTAATCAAAATTGATTACTAGCTTACAAATTATAATTAATCCTTTAATTCATTATTATCCTACTATTTAATTTTATTTAAATCAAAATCATATAAATCATCTTCAAGTTTTACAAAACTTATTTTTTTTTGTTTTTAAAACCTTAGCCTTAAAAATTATTTTGAAATAATACACTTAATTTACTTACAATAAAAAAATATTTTTTTATCAAAACATGATATTTATTTTCAAAATTTTAAATGGATATTTATAAAAATATTAATGTATCTTCGGATTTACATCCTTATCATACAAGATCTAAAAATAATCTAATTATAAATTCTGCAAAAAAGAAACCACAAAACAATGTATATATTACAATAGATTTGCATTATTTAATTTATTACCCATTGCTATAAAAGTAGAAGGAAGTTTAAAGTTTAACATTATATAAGAAGAAATTACTAGATGAAATTAAAAAGAATACTAGAATATTTTTTTTATAATTTGTTTTGTATTTACATATGTACTTAAATCTCATTTAATAAAAATTATATTAATACGAGAAGTAGGAAGTAGTGTAAAAATGTAAAAGTAGTACATATTTTCTTAAAGAAAAACAGATAAAAATTATTACACAAAAATATAATTATTATGTAAAGAGTGTGAATAATGTAAATAATATAAATTAAAAAATTAATGCCGATTAAGGCCGATATTATCAACATTTTTAACGGTAATTTAATTTTAAATGTGGTTTAATTTTTGAAGTTTGAATATAGTTTAAATGACGTTTAACCGCAAAATAGGCTAGGTATGTCAAATTAAATCTGATTAAATCTGATTAAATCTGATTTAAAATTAAATGACCGTTACACGTGTTTGATATGATATCGGGGGTAATACTCTTAAAATTAAAACTTGTAGAAGATTTGGATAAATTATTATACAATCAGGATAAAATAAATTCCATAGATCCTATGATATATCCAACTTGAATGGAACGAATTGCTATATTGCTCATCGGCATCATCAGGCAACTACAGACTAAAATTAAACGTAACTAAAGGTAAGTCCTCGTCTACTTTTTCGCTATACACATCTAATATAATGTATTTCTTCACTTTTAGATATATTTCGTGATACATATATGTGATTGTTATGTGATTTTAACCATTTTAACCTAGTACAATCCCGATTAAGGTCGACGTACCCATCTGTTATTTGAATGGGAGTTTTTTTAAATAAAAGTTAATGCAGAAATTAACAAATTGCGTATAGGTTACCTAATCCCTAATCATATCCTGGCTATACTACCTGTAATTAAAAATGATTTAATTTTTAGACCGGAAGCTCGCGACAGTTTTTGGTCTCCGATTTCATATAGCATGCCTTTTGGAGAAGAGAATATTTATCCTATAAGAACAAAGAAAAACGGGTACTAAACCCCTACACGCTTTCCGATCATATGGAAAATTGCATTTCAATTTTCACAAAAATTTGGTGTTTTTCTCTGAGTTAATATTGCATGCCCTTTTAGCAAAGATAGTTAAAGTAAATTTAAGTCTTGAAAATTATAGGCCAGGGATTCGCACGATCCCAAAGGGCTCAAATAGTCATGTGATCTTGTAATAAAAAAATATGATTTTCCGCGTTTATATAATGCATGCCAATGAATAGAATGAAAGTTTGTGTCATAAAAAAATTGGCATGCTCCCCTCGTTGGTTCATTGGTGAAAATTTAGGAAAAGTTTAAAATTTTCACCAAACTGTCATTCCACAAAACTTTTCCTAAATTTTCCACCATTAAGCCAACGAGGGCCGCATGCTAATTTTTTTATGGGGGTTTTATGACATAAACTTTAATTTTTTCCATTGGCATGCAGAATGAAAACGCGGAAAATCATATTCTTTATTACAAGATTAAATGACCGTTGAACCCCTTGGGACCGTACGAATCGCATGCCTATAATTTTTAAGACTTAAATTTATTTTAACTATCTTTTGCTAAAAGGGCATGCAATATTAAAGGCCAGATTCTTGTCAATTCCTTTAATTTTAAAGGCCTTTAAATTTAAATTTGTTATATGGGTTGTAATGGACAATTTCCATGGTTAAATTATGTGTTTCTGATTAATACCCAGATTCTGGTCAAAACATTTAAGTTTAAAGGCCTTTAAATTTATATTTGTTATATGGGTTGTAATGGACAATTTCCATGGTTACCTTAAATGTTTCTAATTAAAGGCCTTTAATTTTGACCAGAATCGCCCTATAAAGACCTTTAGTTTTTACCAGAATCTGCCTTTAAATCAGAGAAAAACACCAAATTGTGAAAATGGAAATGCAATTTTCCATATGATCGGAAAGCGTGCAGTGGTTTAGTACCCGCTTTTCTTTGTCCTTATAGGGTAAATATTCTCTCTTCCAAAAGGCATGCTGCATGAAATCGGAGATCAAAAACTGTCGCGAGCTCCCGGTCTATAAATTTTTTAAATTTTTCCGCTTACTTGCTACGTCAAAAATTTCATATCTATAGGTAGTAAACGACATAAGTAAACCTAAAAAAAAGGTTGCCCACGTTTTGCTTGGTCTTACCACTAAATTGCCAGGTATAAATAGGTGAACCATCAATATTGCGGTATCAACCATTTTGGTTTATGTAAATTTCGTAGTAATAATCCAATTAGTTTCGCACTATGTAATTACCAATTATGGTTCTATTGATATAACTTCGTATTCACGAACGCAGTTTTTTAAAGTGTTGTCCCGTGTGGTCAATCAATGAGCTAATTTTGATTTCATCGCGGTTTAAGGTTGATGAAATTAGATTGATGGTTCATTGATTGTGTGCCTGTAGTCTAATATTTTTTAAAGTAAATTTGAGCTTCACTCTTTCACTCTTTCACACTTTTATGTTAGTCGACGTTGTTACTTGTTGAATTTATCGCCGAGCTTCACTCTTTTTGGAAAATTTTGAAAACCATGAAAATATATGGATAATATTGGCCCTTGTTGGTATAGGGTAGTATTTGAAAGTTTTGAATTCGCATAATTTGTTAAAATATTTGGATAATGTCGGCCCTAGTAGGGTGGAATTTTGTAATTTTTGACTTCGCATAATTTGTTACTGACACATGTTGTTGAGGTTTGCTGATCACCTTTACCTTTAACTTCGAATGACCTAAAAACCCATTTTATAAAAATTATTATGTATCCTCTGAAGATGAAGTTTTAACTTCGAAATGCATAAGTTCTAATAAAGAGTTTTTATAAAATTGTGGAATTCGTTTGGTAATTAAGGCCCTTTAGTCGAACTATTGGATATCATATTCTCATTTGTTTGTAGCTGGCAACTAGGTAGTAGGGCCAAGCAAAAGATAGGCAATCTAATTTTTTCTTGTTACTTATGGCTTAGTTCTATCGATTGGTACCATATTTTTTGAATTAACAAATAAAGGGAAAGTCTAAAAACAAATAATTTAGGTCGAAAAAAGTAAAAGATCTGTAACTTTCTTATTTTTCCAAAAATAGTATGTTTTTTTGATGCACTAACAAGAACTGAGGAAGCACCAATGAAATACAAAAGAAAAATTATAAAAAAGTGAAACGTTACCTGTTGTTTTCAACTGCAAGTTTCCTCAATTTTTCATGTAAGGTAATCATTTAACTCTGTTTTATTTATTCATTGAGTTACGTTTAATTTTAATCTGTAGTTGCATGATGATGCCGATGAGACACAAAATATACAGGGTGCTGCAATGAAAACTTCACAAGCCCGTTGTTCCTTATTGAACTTCAATTTTTGAAAAATCGCTGGGACAGATCGATTTTGGTTTTCAAGGGGACATATTTTTAAAAAGTTACCTCTTACCTACTTTTAACTCATAATGGGTTGACATCACTAAATAATTTCAAATGCCAATAAGGGTCAAAAAGCATAAAAATAAAAAAATACAAAGAACCAGATTTACAATAGAGAAAATAACATTCAAATTTTAATTAATTATTTAATGTAAATAAACCTATCAAGTCTATTTTTTTAATATTTCACATTATTTAAACAGATAATGCATAAAATGCATATTTATGTACTTATGCAAAATAATTTATTACTTTATAAAGTACTTACACTAATACCATGATTATTTAATTACTGATATTATTCAAAATGAAAGAATTAAAAAGTGTTTAAAAGAAGATGATTTCATTAAGTTAAGTAAAAAAAATGCAAACACGAAATACGAGAATGATTGCTATTAATTTCCGTAAATATAATTTATTCTAAAATTACCTGTTAAATTAAAGCCAAACAAAGGTTTTAATGCAATATCAATTACTTGGGTAAGTTGTTTTCACTTCCTGATCATCCCTTTACAAATTTTTCTATCATACTTCAAATACATCTGGATATTTCCAAACTTATTTGTAAATTGCCAGAGAATAGAGATTAATAAATTTAATATGCATTTTATTACTTATTCTTTAATTACACTTCCAAAACCATAAATGAAATAATTCCTATGGTTATCATTTAAATTCAATAGATATCAGTAAAAAAATATATTTTCATAAATTAAATTATTGGTTGGACTTACTTATGAATGTTTCCAGGCATTCATTTTCTTGTTCCATCATGATTGTTTATATTAAGTAACTTATTTTTTTAATTAAAAATACTAACAAAGTTTTTTATGGTTCATATTAAAATAAATACGATTCACTCATTTTATATTAAAAATTTAAAAAGAAAGACTACCATGCCGCACTGTATTTATTGTAAGAACAACCAAATAATATCATTTAGTTATCATCTCAAGCAAAAATTAAATGATATCTTATCTTTTAAAGGTATTTGTTTATATTTTACTCGAATATAAATTTAAAAGTACTGATGAAAACAAATAATTGTAAAGATAATTTATACGTAGGTATGTACATAATATTAGTGTAAAATACTGATTATAATGAACTTAGATACTAACACAATTATTAATTACTGCTTTTGTTCGGAGTTCATTAAAGTGTCAATAGCACTTTTTTGATTTTTTGCAATCAGCGAGTTAGTCGAAAAATCATCGTCCTCGTGCTAATTTTAAAGTGCACGCTTAAGTGTAAGGCCATCTCTCCGCGGAAAATCCAACCGAAATAAATTTTATGCAAATAAAACGGATATGGGTAATGAGTAAAGTAAATGGCTTGAGAGTACTTTATTACAGGTAATAACTGTGCTTTAGGATTGTTTATAAATTATTGATGTTATTATTGTTGTTTGCTTTCTTTTTACTAATTACAGAGAGTAAATTACTTTTTAAAACCAAGCCCCTCAGATAATTTATAACCAATAATTAGGTTTTCTGATATAATTTAGGTAATTTTACTGTTTTTATTTTAGCTGTTTACTAACAGATTTTAGCTGAATGAATATACCAAAGCGAACAATGCTTTTAGAAAATACTATGTATGACGTATCGATATTAAAATAGTAGGCTTTAGTATTCTCTTAAAATGACACTTTGCAGGAATACAATTTTTGTATATTAATAAACGATCATTTTTTATTCACCCTACTGACAAAACGTCTTTTTCCAGACTTGAATTTTTTAATAAAAGTTACTTGTTTTGGTGTCCTTTGTAACAAACCTTGCAGATATTTTTTATAAACACTTTTTAACAGAATTGACCCACCAGTCAGCCTAAAACGCTATAAGTGGTGGTGCAATAAGAAGGATCTTTTTCTCCAGAGACTCCATTAGACGATACGATGATTCCATTTGGTTGATCAGAAAAATTATATCGGAAGTAACATTCAGATTAAGCGATTTGGTTAGTACGTTTTTGTATAAGTTTTTTGTTTTCAAGAAGCTAAATACCCTTTACGAGATTGCCCTGGAGTCCAAAAAAAAACTGGAAATGTACTGTCGGTGCAGGAATGTACTGAAATACATTTCGGCCGTGCGTTTTCCAACGAATGTTTTCCATTTTACGTTTTCAGCGTTTATTATTTTTCAACATTTGTTTTTTATCTGTAATTTTTAAAGCATACATTTCTCCACATGACTAGGGTGCGTTTTCAACGTGCATTTTCCAGCTTTAAGATTTTCACGTTTAATTGTTTCATCGGGGAAATCCCATCATGGGTTTTCCTTCCACCGTTTTCCAGAGTGATTTTTCCTGTGTACATTTTTCAGCACACATTTTCAGCTAACGAGCCATTTCCAGAGTTCTTTTTCCATCATGCAATTTCCAGAGTACGTCTTCCAGCTTGCGATTTCAATCATCGGTTTTCATCGTGGAAATACTATCGTACGTTTCCCAATGTACCTTTTCCGACGACCATATGGGAAAAACGTATATGTCATTCATATTAGCAGTGGAATTAAAACTTAACCCCAAATGACATACGTGATAATGACAGTGAAAAATATTCGACTTAAATTAGACCACTCGTGATATTACATATGACTATTTAGTTGTTACTACAAAATATTAATAATGGTCGTAAAATCTCCGTGGTCGTCGGAAAAATAGCGTACGCAACTCGCAGAAAGTGTAACACAAGTAACGCATAATATCTGTAACTTTTTAATTTAAAGTTTTTGTATTGGGAATGGAGGGCACACGTCCACAATGGCGGGACTGCGATGCCACGTAGGGGAATTCGGCCACAATAGCGGGAATGCGGTGTCAAGTGAGGGAATTCGCCCACAATGGCGGGAATGCGGTAAGACGTAAGGGAATTCGGCCAAAATGGCGGGAATGCTGTGTCAAGTAAGGGAATTTGCCCACAATGGCGGGAATGCGGTAAGACGTAAGGGAATTCGGTCGCAATGGCGGGAATGCGATGCCACGTGGGGGAATTCGGCCAGAATGGCGAGAATGCGGTGTCAAGTGAGGGAATTCGCCCACAAAGGCGGGAATGCGGCTTAACTTAAGGGAATTCGGCCACAATGGCTGGAATGCGATGCCACGTGAGGGAATACGGCCAAAATGGCGGGAATGCGATGCCACGATAGGGAATGCGGCCTCAATGGCGGGTACGGGGTGATAATGGCGGGAACACGGTCAAAATCGCGGGATTGCGATGCCCCCTGAGGGAATGCGGCCACATTGGCAGTCAGACAGTCATAATGGCTAATGAGGTAACACGTAAGGAAATTCGGCCGCAATGACGGAATGAGATGCCACGTGAAGGAATACGGCTACAACGGCGGGTACACGGCCACAATGGCGGGCATGTGCAGCAATGTGAGGAATGCGGCCACAATAGCGGGCACACGGCCACAATGGCGGAAATGCGATGCCACGTGAGGGAATGCGGTCAGAATGACGGGCATGCCGTCAAAATGAATGCCGCGTGAGGGTATTAGGCCACAATGGTTATAAATTTTAAAATATCTGTAAATATACCGATATACTGGGGTGCGTTCGTGAAGCACGCTCGAGTGCACTCTACTGCACTCAAAATCGTTCGTGGCGCCGGTTGACACTTTTTGATCGTTCGGGAAGACAGGTTGTAGTGGGTTGTAGTACAACTTTTTACACCACGAAATACTGCGACGAAAAGTTGCGACATGCGCAGAATGGTGCATTAGTTTGACATTACACAGATTTAACTGCTTTTACCACTAGTCTATGACTAGAGTTTGAAATTTCCATAGTAACTTCGTTTTAATTTATTTTTAATCTCTTTAATCTATTTTAATTCAATCACTCTTAATTTAGCATATAGTATAATAACCTAGGAAAACGGCTACAATATCTAATGCGCTTGTACACTCCCGAATCGTTCAAGGTGGCAAGTTAACTTTAACACATCGTCACGTGACCTGACGTTTTATTCACTGTGTTAAGTTGCGCTTCACGAACCACTTCACGCTATTAGGTGCTTTCCAGGTAACCGCTCTGAGTAGTCCAGAGCGGTCCAGAGTAGCTCCCGACTACTCCAGTGTGTTCCAGGTGGATCGGAGTGAACTACTCTGAAGCACTATATTTTACCTCGTCTCGGTCCTTTTTTGACTATTCTATTCTAATGGCGTGAACACGGCCACATTAGCGGGAATGCGGTCCCATGTGAGGGAATGCGGCCACAATGGTGGGCACGCGGTCAAAATGGGGGGCACTTAAACAATGGTTATAACTTTTAAAATGTATGTAACTATACCGATATACTGACATAAAACAAATGCAATAATAAAAGAATAATAATAAAAATAATAATAAAACAATGCGTGGAGAACGCTATGCATAATGTGTTAAATCATACAGGGTGTCCCAGCGCTGCGAGGAAGTAACATTACACTAAAATGAAAAAAGATATCGGCATGCGGTTTTCGATAGAATATACAAGCGCACATTTTAAAAATATTTTAGTAATATACCGGGTGTCAATTCCAAGATGGCGGACCAAAGTTACGTTTTTTAAATGGAACACCCAGTATATTATGACATTTTTGGATTCCTTATAGCAAAATAATTATACTTTGTATAAACTTTTAAGGGTCTATCATCACTCGTTTTGTATTTGTGTCTTTCTGTATTTCGCTTTTTTAATAATGTTTTTATATTATAGTAACAGTTTTTGTTGTTTTACAACATAAATAAAATCTAAACTTGCAATTATCAATTTTGGTTTTCTAAACCTCAGTATATTTTGAAATTTTTACAATTATTGTTACCAAGGAATCCCTTATTTTGTTGAATATCGTTTTTACGCTCTTTTCGGATAACCAGAAGCGGATTTCTTTGAGCTTCACTAAGCGCTTACAGCATATTTTCCATTTCTTATTTAGAAGAGTTCATTAGTTCGGTTTAGTTATTATCAAAAGTACAGAAAAGGACGTTAAAACAAAATTCTACAAAATAAGAGTTTCCTTGGTAACATCAGTTGCTAAATTTTTAAAGCATGCTGAGACTTAGAAAACCAAAATTGATAATTGCAAGTTTCGATTTTATTTTTGTTGTAAAAGAAGAAAAACTACTATTTTAATAAAACAACATTATAAAAAAGCAAAATAGAGAAAGAGAGAAATAAATATTAGGCAAATTAACAAAAAAATTCTCAACAAAATTCATCAAGAGGGCTATTTTGTTTATTTTTCAATGTTTCTCAGTTTGGATATTAATATCTCCTAAACAATAGACATTCGACCATACAACCATTATATCAGTAGAAAGCTTGTTAAAAATGCCATCGAATGATGTTAAAATATACAGGGTGTTCAATTTGAAAATTTCGTAAGATTGTGCAATTTGCGTTTCATAAGGCAGCCTGATAAAAAATTATCACAAACTTAAATTTGACATAACAGTTGAAGACTAGACGATGTTGAAAAATTTTTGAGAAACTTTCAACCCAAAATTTTCATCTGTTTTAGAGCAGTGATTTTTCAAAAATGGATCTTTTTTTGGCTTAAATGGCAAATATCAGCAAAACGAGTGATGATAGACCCATAAAAGTTTATACAAAGTATAATTATTTTTTTATAAGGAATCCAAAAATGTCATAATATACTGGGTGTTCCATTTAAAAAAGCATAACTTTGGTCCACCATCTTGGAATGGACACTCGGTATATTACTAAAATATTTTTAAAATGTGCTCTTAAAGGTATTGTATATTCTATCGAAAACCGCATGCCGTTATCTTTTTCATTTTAGAGTAAAGTTACTTCCTCGCAGCGCTGGGACACCCTGTATGTATATGTATCCGGCATTTTAGGAGCAGTCAACAAAACACATATTTTTCTACAACATATAAAAAATGGCACTTTGGACACTCATGACATACGTTTAAAACCTCATTTTTTTGACAAGTTTAGAAAGTAGCACCAGTGTAGAAATTATTTTTTTCTATTTTGGTGCGTTACTAGTAGCTAGTAATACACTGACAGCAGTGCGTTACTAGCCAGTACCGCACTGCTATCGGTGCGTTACTGAGAAGTAAATTTTATTTTTCGAAGTTGGTAGCATTGAAGCTTATTGACTTTAATGTGGCAGTTGCCAAGCGATTTACAGGTTATTTGATGATTTGACAAACATTAGAGTTGCCAACTACCAAAAAAGTTACTAAAATTGAAAACTATAATATTTTATTTTAAATAGATAAAAAGGCGCAAAATAGAAAAAATAGTATAAAAAACTCGTTTCATAAGTCGATAGTAGCACTTGTTCATTAAAATACTCGTCGCTACGCGACTCGTATTTTAAAATTAAACGCGTGCTACAATATGCGACTTATGAAACTCGTTTTTTAATATACTATTTCCGACGACCATATGAGAAAATCGTATATGTCATTCATATTACTAGTTTAGAAAATCTTTCATTTCAACACTAGTGTTTTTCTGTTTTGTAACTGTCAAATAGTTCTTGTAATTTTCGATAGAGGCGCTGCGAAGGAATTCCGAAAGTCCTCTCTTGGATTTTTTTGAACTTGCAAAAAAAGGATAGTTCAAATAAAAATTAATATTTAACCCCGCCAATATTACTAATTTTATTATTAAAATCATTATATTATTCACTTTTCTGTAAATTTTAAATAAAATAGGAACATTTTTTATTCGTTTCGATAAGTTGCTTCCGTCAAAACAGCGCCACCTACAATTATTTACATTTAACTAAAAATAATCGATAACTTCAATGTCAGCTGCTGTTAATATAGGTTATGTTATGTTGTTACTACAAAATATTAATAATGGTCGCAAAATCTCCGTGGTCGTCGGAAAAATAGCGTACACAACTCGCAGAATTTCGTTGCTCGTGTAATATCCTCACTCGGCTAGCGCCTCGTTCGGCTATTTTCACACTCGCACAAAATTCGTCACTTTCTAGCTCGTTGCGTAATATACTATACTTTATTAGTCCAGAAAGTAACTAAACCACGGTTACTATGTACACTACTACTATTGTTTTCATAAATTTCATTAATATTGTAGAAAAAAAAAGTATGATGTGCGTGTTAAAAATGCAAAATGAAAACTTTCATACGCTTGCCATAAACATGCATTTTTAACACTTATATCATAAATAACTATTTTATGTCTCCCGACGGAAATGTGTTAAAATAATAAAATCAATTCTACTCATAATTTAGGTTCTTATTCATTTTCTGTTTGTTTTTGAGTTGGATTTTAAATCATCCAAGTACAAGCTATGAAGCCATATGATAATTTTGCCACTACCTCTAAAATAGCGGAAGCGGTTGGATTTTTTTATTTGTACAAATTTTAAGTACTCAGTAATTTTAAGTAAGCAGTTATTTGTTTATAGCAATATAAAACGAAATAATTAAAAATTTCCTCAAAGATAAGTATTTGGTGATTTTTATAGACCGGGAGCTTGTGACAGTTTTTGGTCTCCGATTTCATACAGCATGCCTTTTGGAGGATAGAATGTTTACCCTATAATAACAAAGAAAAGCGGGTACTAAACCCCTGCACGTTTTCCGATAATAAGGAAAATTGTGTATTTTTCTCTGATTTAATAGCAAGCAGTATTAAGTAGTATTAAGTCTTGAAAATTATAATACCTATAGGCATGTGATTCGCACGGTTTCAAAGGGCTCAAACGGACATGCGATATTGTAAAAATATGATTTTCCGCGTTTTCATACTGCATGCCAATGGAAAGAATTAAAGTTTATGTCACGAAACCCCCATAAAATAATTGGCATGCGCCCCTCGTTGGCTTAAAGGTGGAAAATTTAGGAAAAGTTTTGTGGAATCACACTGAGGTTTTGTGAAAATTTTAAACTTTTCCTAAAAATAATCGTTTGAATTAACTTTTGTTTTTTGCATTTTACTCGAGGAAAAAAGATCTTTCCAACGAGGTATTACTATCATGCGTTTTAGTGAACACTACCCCTTAAATTTTAATTGGTTTGATAGGGTGAGTAATACCCCATGGGAAAGATCTTTTTACCACGAGTAATATACAAAAGTTAAATCAAATGGTTTGTTTTAAAGATATTTAAAAGTTAACATGTTAAATAGTGCATTTTTAATTTGAAATATCTTTAAAACGAATCGATCGATTTAACTTTTGTTTTGTGTATATTACTCAAGGTAACAAAATCTTTCCACAAAGGTACCTGCTACATACCCCACCATGCCTATTATAATTTTAGGGGTTGTGTCCATACCGCACAGGGGTGAATGGATTTTCGGATCAGCTTTATTGCAAAATATGTCCCCTCGAAACCAAAGTTGACCTGTCCGAGCGTTTTTCAGTTTTTTTATTAACTATTTTAAATCTCAACCGTTTCGTTTTCGCCCACCCTGTATGTGGTTTTACCTGTTTTTATTTATCAAACCACGCGAATATGTATTGAGCTATATGTATACAAAATAAAAATATCATATGAAAGTAAATCCTCTGCTTAAGACTTATAGAAGATAGTTTTTTAATATTTTATATCCAAAGTAGCCAAAAAAATATTAAAAATACGTAAAATATGACCTATTTTATACTTATTTTTTGGACTTAATGAATTTAATTTTTGAGAAAATCGTTCTTTGGATGTCTAGTCTTGACTGTTATTTAAACTATGCAATTATAAAACTGAATATTATTTTTTGTTGATTTTCCAGCTGATTCCGAAGTTCCACAAGGTTCAAATCTAGGACCTATAACCTATACTATCCTTGCTGTTCATCAAAGATGCTTGTTATTTTTTCCTTGCCTGCTTGGTCCCCATTGTACAAACAATATGTCTTTCCTTGAAAGAGTCCACAAAAGATTTTTTAAATACTTATATTTTCGTAAGCATAATGTCTATCCTGATAATGCCATCACTTACGAAAATTTATTGAGTGAATGTCATTGTATATCGATTAGTGATAAGCGTATATGATTATAGGTAGATGAGACATACTTATATAAAATAATACACAATAACCTGGACGACCAAAAATCATTATACGAACTATATTTTCATGTACCACGATTATCCGCCCGGAATTGTCAAACATCCTACAATGATGTACCTAGAGTTTTAATTAATTAAAAGAGTGTTTTAGTTTTTAGACTAATATAATTTACCATCCTCTAGTACTTATAGCTAATAAATTCGTCTAATTAAGTCTATATTATTTATTGAATTTATTTATTATATTTTCTTGTATATTTTATATTTTTATGTATTGTATTCTTATACAGGGTCCGCCAATATTGTGTAAAAAAGCTTTACCACAATAATCATCCCTGATAGCACCTCCTATCGTGGAAAAGCTTTTTTTACATAATATTCAATAATTTTTCTTTGCAAAATATCAATGGTAACTAGATTTTCTTCCACACTGTTTTGATAAATTTAATCCTTAATAACATTTTAACAAATCATCATAATGGCATCTGGTTTGCAGGAACGTGTTTCTTTTTACATTCTCTTTAAAATAAGTTAAAACTCGATAGGGGTTGCAATTTAAAAAAAGAGGGGTAGTTCTCCCCACGCAACCCCCCCAAAAAAAGGGGAAGTTCTAAACCACCTCAGAATGTAGTTTTTATGATACTGTATAAGTATGCTAATTTTTGAAAAAATATATTCACGCAATGAAAAAATCGCCATCGGGGGGGGGGGGCACTGTTATGTTTTTTATAATTTGATATTGTAGTTTTGCCATTTCGCATTCAATTACTACCAGTTTACCTAAACTTGGAATTTAAGATAGACCTAAGAAGGGAGGTGGTGGGGCACTAATTGCTGTACATAATAAATTTAAGTGTGAACATGTCCAGACTGAGATTGTTGACGGTGTTGAGATGATTTGTGTGAGGTTGACGATCGATAGCAAATCCATATATGTGATGTGTATAAATATCCCACCCTCTCTTAGTAATGATTCGTATGATGCTGTTCTTGATTGTCTTGAATTTGCACTTTACGCAAAAGAATTTGTCATTATAGGAGGAGATTTTAATATTACTATTTACTGGAATCATTTCAATTTTAATATACACGATGAAAAATCGGAAAGACTTCATGAGTTGCTCAATTTTTGTGACCTTTGGGAAGCGAATAAAGTTCTTAACAGGAACAACCATTTATTAGATTTATTTATTCTTTCTGAGGCTTTGAAGTGCCGTATTATACGTGATGAGGATCCGCTTGTTAATGAGGATATGCATCATCCTGCACTGATTAGTTATATTGAGATCGGAAATACTTCAAGTTCCAGGTTTTTAGGCAGCCCTGAGTCTAAGTACAATTTTATAAGAGCTGATTTACCGGGTTTATATGATGAAATGTTTAGTATTGATTGGTCTAGTGTGCTTAATTCAGTTAGTGTTGATGAGGTCAATGAACTTATATATGACATATTATGGCAACTCTTTGATAGTTTTGTTCCCAAGATTGTAATGAATAACAATGACTATAAATATCCATGCTGGTTTAGTAAGGACATAGTAAAAGAGATTAACTTGAAGAACAGATATCGTAAACTATACCTGAAGCATGGGAGCATTACCCATAAGCAGCTCTTTGAAGACTTGCGTAAATCTGTAAAGGTGAAAATTAAGGAAGCCCAGAGGAGTTATGTTCTTGATACTGAAAGGCAGATAACATCTGATCCAAACAAATTCTGTTTTCGAATATTAGAAGATATGGTCAAAGATCATCTTAAGCAATTTAAACCAACCTTGACCGCAGGACTTGATGAAGTACCTGGATTTCTACTGAAGGACTGCTTTTTTATTCTTGCGAAACCTCTGTGTCATCTTTACAACCTAATTCTAGAAACTGGAAGCTTTCCCTGTAAGTGAAAACACGTAAAGGTTACTCCTGTTTCTAAATTTGGTGAGAAGATGGATGTTGAAAATTATCGCCCTATAGCGATACTTTCAAATTTTTCTAAAGTTTTTGAATCGATTATTGCTGATGAGGTTTATTCGAAGATACAAAGCGGCCTTATTGTGAATCAACATGGATTCATGTGTCGTCGTTCCACTGCAACCAACCTGATGTATTTTACACAGAGCTTTTCGAAAAATTTAGATGACCGTTTGAAAACTGATGTGGTGTACACGGACTTTGCCAAGGCGTTCGATCACCTTCAACATCATGTGCTTCTGAAAAAACTACATTTATATGACATCTCAGACCATGTTATGTGTAATTGAATCTTTTCTTAAGGATCGCGTTCAAATGGTGCAATATAATGGTTATTTTTCTAGGGGATATTATGCGACCAGTGATGTCCCACAAGGTACAAACCTTGGGCCTTTGTTATTCTTGGTGTTTATTAATGATATTTGTGAAATAGTTAAATCTGATATTGTTTTATATGCTGATGATATGAAAATTTCTAAACTAATTAAAGATGAACGTGATTGTCTTGTGTTTCAATCGGATCTTAATGCTATACAAGATTGGTGTGCTACAAATGAATTGTATCTGAATGTAAATAAATGTGCTGTCCTATCCTACTCTAGAAAACAAAATGATTATCAGTTGGACAATCATAGTTTAAGGAGGTCAACTACTATTAAAGATTAAGGTATACTGTACGATACAAAGATCATATTTTAAAGATTGCTTCAGAATGTAACAGATGTCTTGGTTTTATTATTCGTAACAGCAAGTTATTATCCCTAAATGCAATTTTCATATTATATAGAAGCTATGTCCTCAGTAAAATCAACTATAACTGTGTTTTGTGGTCGCCTTATTTCAAGAAATACGTCGGCACTCTAGAGCGCGTTCAAAAAAGATTTCTAAAGTATCTTTATTTTAGGAAATACTATGTGTATCAGGAGCGTGGAACCGTCAGTTATGAGAGTCTGTTAAGTGAATTCAACTTTATTTCTATTGAGGATGGTCATAGAGTCATTTCAATTTGTTACCTATATAAATTAATACATTCAATAATTGATGATTCGAAGAGCTTATCTTCCATTAATTTTTTGGTACCTCAATGTTCGACGAGATCTGTTTGTTCCTTCTATTGTAAAATGTCGCATACGTTACATCACAAGAATTCTCCGATTAATAATTTGTGTAATAATTTCAATGCCATAAATGGCAATATCGATATTTTTGGTCTCAGTTTTGATAAATTTAAGAGACAAATTAAGTGTCTTTACTCCAACCATCAATAGCTGAAGTTGTTATTTCCTTCATTTAAGTTTGTGTATTTGTTAGTTTTAGTTTTAGTTTTAATTTTCATTTTAAATTTAGTTGTAATAGTACTTTGTTCAATTATGTAATTTTATGTTACCGCATCTGGCCGAAAAGGCTATTGGTAAATGTAAATGGTAAATAAATAAATAAATAAATTAAGTATTACCATAACTTTTTTTTGGTGTTACTTTTTTTGCAATTTCAACTTATTTTCTCATAAGACAAATAATTTGCTATGAAAAAGGTATACTTGTTAAAAATCGATAAATCTAATAGTTTTAAAGATAATCTCAATTAAAGTCTCATAATTTATTGTAATTTTTTTTTTATTAAATCAAGTAGGCCGACATTATCATATTTTTAAAGAAACTAACACGTTTTTATGATTTTATCACACAAATACCGCCGCTCTTTTGTATTTTTCAATGATCTTCAATCATACATTCTTTTAATAATGGTTTTTAAGGAATGGCCTACTTGATTTAACAATAAAAGCATATTTTTATTTTTATTTCGAAATTTTAATTGAGATTATCTCGAAATCGGTTGGATTTAGCGATTGTAAACAAGTATACTTTTTTCGTAGTAAATTATTTATTTTATAAGAAAATCAGTACAAATTGCAAAAAAAGTGACAACAGAAAAAGTTGTGGTAAATCTTAGATTCCAAGTTTGGGTAAACTGATAGTAAATTATTGAGAAATTGCAAAACCATATACTGTAAACCCTATACCGTATACCATATCATAAAGCATTAAAACTTAGCCCCCCATGGCGGTTTTAATCGAGATAGCTCATAGGAAGAAAAGTTATGTGGATTTTAATTTTTTGAAAAGTTGAAAAGTAAACTTTAACTAGGTGTAACTTTGCAGGGAATCATTTTTGGGCAGTGTTAGAGGAACTTGTCATCTTAATTTAAGGTGATATACACGTTCTACTATGTTGGTCCACGTTATTACGGGACACTCTGTATATATTATTTATTATTTATGTTGCCCTGTCAATGGAATCTCTCTTGGTTAACCAAGATAATAAAGATATTATTAATTATTATTATAAGCAATAACGTGTCCATCTGGAATATAAGTTTGAAAAATAAAATTTTCTGGACTTTTAGTTTTTCTTAATATTTTAAAGTTTAAGTTGATTAATTTGTGCACTAAATTCATTGAACAACATATTTTTAAATAAAAAGTAAGAACCTATAAACTCCAACATTAGGCAACACAAATAGCATTAGAATGATTGTAAAACTTTTACTTTAAATTTTAAACTTTACCATTTAATGGCAAAATTCAAGATAATAATTACTATATTATGAAACTAGTTAACGATACCTTTATTATTTGGGTTGATTTTGCTTTTTTAAATTAAACCAAATAATTATTATGGATTGGTCAAACAAGCTTTGTTAGCTTTGTAATGCCAATAAGTTTAAGGAATAGAGAAACGTGTTTTTTTTCGATGTATAATCCAAATGTTTCATTAAAGCAAATAATTTTTAACTTTGGCGTATAAATAAGGTTAAAAAAACGAAACCCCGGTGTTTTTAGGACTTAGGACGTACGTTTATTGAAGTTGAAAATACTAGTACAGTAGTTTTTATATAATTTATGATTTACGTTATAACACCGATACTATAGTTTGTAACTAAATGCCTAGAACCAAATCCTGAACCAATGTTTCAAACATTTTTTTTGTCAAGGTTTGTTCGCAATAAAAAAATCTGACATTGCTATTTTGGACACGGGACTAAAAACGAAGTAGAAAAATACATTCGTATTTGATCCAAACAAATTTAATAGGTGGTTAAATTTGGTGCACTTGGGATTTCACAATAAACAATTTTTTTCAGTAATTTTTTAGAATAAGTAGAAACACACTGCTATCTTGCAACATTTTAGGAATGAAAATTTTTATGTACGTTAAAAGTTACGACCTATAAAAAATAACTTTATTAACAAAACATCATCATACTTCATTTCATACAAAAAAAGAGAAAATTAAATATAAACTTATAATTATTTAATTAACATATTGAGGTTGCGGTCTATATGGCTTCTTTCCAGGAGCAGTCTTTGCTGCCAATTGCTGAGGAGGCAAGTCCTCTAATTCTTCCTCGGGTTCCTCACAAGTACCACCCGTTTCATAAGAATATTCTCGTTTCACGCCATCAGGGTCTACATACCCGTACTTTCCTCGAGTAATACAATCAATTCCAATGTTTTCTTCCTTAAACGAACCGTCTTCATTTTCATAACCCCAAGTGATGCTACCATCAGCATTATCTGTGCGATATTTGCGAAGAATTTGTACGGGGGGTTTTCGCGAACGTGAATTTTCTTCATCAAGGTATTGAGGAGCAGGACGAACTGATGGGCGGGACTGTGGCCTTGAAGGTTGTGAGATTTGTTGGCGAGGCTGCTAAAAAAGATAACAATTTAATTAGTTTATTCTTAGCACTTAAATGAATTATATATTTTTATAATATACCTGTTGTTGAGGTGGTGGTCTTCTTACAACTTGTGGTGTTGGTTCTTCTCTGAATTCTTGTCTAGGTGCTTGTTGTGGAGGTTGTCTTCCATAAACTTCTTGTTTCAATTCTTGCCTGATTACAGGCCTTTCTTGTCGTACAACTGGGATCAATTTTGGTTGAGATTGTACTGGTCGAGGCACAGAATTTTCTCTGATGTCTTGTCTCAAAACTGGAACTGGGCTAGATATAAAGAATTTTTACATTACTCTCCTTAAATTAGTTAATGTAAGAAGTTCAAAATGTACTAGGATGCAACTATTGAGGATAGACGGTTTTATTCCTTATTATTCGTAAAAAAGTCGTTTTAAAAAATTGCTGAGAATTTTCCCATATACAATTTTTGGAATTGTGTGTACCTTGAATACCATACCCAAAGTATCTGATTTGATAATACATAAAAACTGAAAAAATGTGAAAAACAATATCTGTGTATACAATTTCATACCTATCATGTTTTAATTAAAATTCGAAAACAAGTTAAAAATTATCTAATCTAATTAATTATATTATAATACAATTCCACTTACATTAAAATCTTAGCTACATTTTTAAAAAAGTAAAAAAATTAATGAAATACATGGTCTGTCTATCATAATACAAGTGGGAGAAAATTAAGGAGAAGAAACCTAATTTTAAAAATCACCTTAAAAGAACTATTGCTTCTTTAGAAGGCAAAATCGGACATTTGTGGTCGAACTTTTTAAATTCGATATTCTGTACTGGCGAATATTGTATAATATATTATGACGTTTCCATCGTTTTATTAATGGCATAGGCAGGGGGGATCAGAGGGTGCTTTTCACCCCCTTGACGCCCAAATCCAGTTCAAAGCGCATTTTTTGGCATTATATATTTTTTAAATTATGCGTCTATTAAGAGTCAGTATACTAATAACCAAAATTCTTAACCATTTTAATTAAAACTTTTTCAAAAAAACGTTAATATCTCCGCCATTTTTTAACCAATTTTTTATTTTAAACACACATTAAAAACCTACATTTATGGACTTTTTAATGGAATATTAGACTTGTTTCAGTCTTAAATATTTTAGATTTTATCGACATTTTTTTAAGAAGCTACTAAATTTTAAAATTACAAATAGTAAAAATTACAACTAAAAAATTATTTTTGGCTTAAAACGTGAAAAAATTAAAGGTTTTATGCACAAAATTAAATAGGAATTATTAAAATCGGTTGATAAACAAAAGAGTTATACAAGACTTTCGATTTTTAGAACAGAAATTTTTCATTAAATTAGAAAAACTTGTGATGTAAGTCCAACTTTATTATGTCAAGATGAGTCACATGTCACTATCAACTTGACAATAAAGATTCTTTAAATACCTGAAGATGGGATATAATAATTCCGAAATCGACAGTTTTTAATTTATTTTATACAAAAAGTATAAATAATAAAGTTGGACTTAAAGAAAATACATCACAAGTTTTTCTAATTTATTGAAGCAGTCCAAATATTTGTGTTATCCTTTAATTTATTTAGAAATTTTTTATTTATATCAAAAAAAGTGGTTTAAAATCATAACGTAATATAAAAAAAAAATAAAAATTACTTAAATTGAAGTTCGAACTGCAATTATAATCTTTTTTTAAATTTAGTTTTTAATATTTTTGGATTATATTGGGCTGAAACTATGATTTAATTTAAAGATATTTCAAGTCAAAATTTCTGGATAACTCGGCCATTTCTAAACAAATTACTTTAAAAAAATTGAAAATTATTTTTTTTAATTTATTATATGAGATATTAAACACAAAATAAAACAAGAATAATCAGTATCGGTTGATAAATAAAAAAGTTATGCAAGAATTTCAATTTTTAGAACATGAAATCGGCAATTTTATTATAAAAGAAATTGTTTAAAATCGAAATGACATTTAATAAAATTGCAAAATTGATAATTTCACATCATTTTTCTTCGAAAAAAGTTAGAATTCCGTCATTTCTTTACCAATTTTTGACTTTAAAAAATCAATAAAAACCAATAATAATTATCTTTGCAGTGACTTATTAAACTCGTGTGTGGTTACAATAATTATGATTTTATTGCCGATTTTCTAAGAACCTGCAAATTGATAAAATTACAAAAATCTAAAAATTATAGTAAAACATAAAATTTTATTTTTTTACATTTACACCAGAGGATAATAAAAACTTTTAGGTATAAAATGAAAAAGAATCAATAAAATCCGAATATAATTAAAAAAGTTATACAAAAATTTTAATTTTTAGAAAACAAAAATGTCAATTTATTCTAAAAAATGGTTTAAAATCAAAATGTGGTAAGATTTAGAATTTATTATTTTGAATAATGTTGGTATTTAAGAAAAAACTTTACATCTGTAGTAAATTTGGATACGTATACTCAGTATTATGAATTTTGAATTTAAAAATCTTGACCTGCAAATATCGCCGAAAGGCGGCACGCCACTTCCTTACCCCCACTTGGGCGCCTTTTTAGAATCTGTATTTTTATTTTTAGCTTTTACATTTTAATAAATTAGCCTATAATTATTAAACCCATTATGCAGGAATAAAGCGAAAATTGAGTAAATGAGATTTGTTATATGAGTTGGAATACACGGGTTCCGCAGTAACAGGTTTTCATAGAATCAGTAGGAACAGTTTCCCTGTAATTTTTAGTGGTTTTTTGATAATTATATTTACCGGTAAGCTACTTGGCGATCTTGTTCTTCTTCAACTTGTTGTTGAGCAACTTGGAAGGAGGTAATTCCCAAGCGTGCAACCTCTTCGTCAAATTGACTTGGACGTTGCTGCGATTCATCTTCTGGATCTTCTACCACTGGTCTTACAGACTCTCTAATTGGAATAGCATTGGCTGGAAATCTACTGCGTGGTCTGGTTTGAGGTGCAGGTTCCAACTGTTGCAGTCTTTGGCGAAGGACTGTATTCTGCTGCTTTGGTTGGGGTAGTAAAACAGCTCCTTGGATATTTAATCGTGGAGGATATTGTCCACTTGTAAAACTAATTGCTATCTGAAAGATGAATAATAGAATCAATAAAGGTTCCATAATAAAAAATCCCAACATTTCCGTTATTTTATCAGTACAAAATATTTATTTTTCTTTAGTAGAAAACATACAATTTGCGAAACGTTAATTCTAAAATTTATTCTAAAAAAAAGATGCAAGAAAGTTTTAATTTTACAATTACGAATAGTACTTTAATTTTTAGTTTTTACATGATAAGCGTGAACAATATATCTAAAGATATTTTAAAAATAAATTACCAATATTGGGTTTCAATAGGTTTCAAAATTTTTGGATTTAAAAGGAATGAGAGACATGTTTTGATTTTAGGTATTTTTCCAAACTACAAAAGTAAAAGTATAATCGCTAATCGATTTTTAAAAAAAAAGTAGATATTTTCTTTCATTATCTTATTACTGGAATGTAAAACAATTTTGAATACCACATTTTGGGTTTCGGAAGTTGAAAAATGTATCATATGCATTCAATAACTTTTGTTTCATTAATCATAGACTTATAGTTTCAGACGAATGGAAGTTCCTCAAATTTTCGAGTTTAATTTTTATTAAATTTGCATTTGTACAATCATTTGAATTTTACATTATCTGGTCCTTAATCTTCGTCCTACTGACTTAAATGAATTACATGGCATGCTGTATATAGTACATTTGAACCCAACAATAAAATTAATGTATTTTTTGTATCAATTTACGCATTAAAAGAAGTAAATTTAGCTCAAGTAAAGAGAAAAAAAAATTAAAAGTAGTAGTAGTTTTTTCTTTCATCTTTCATTGGTAAAGATCGTATGAAACCTGCGCTATTTAGGTCGCGAAATCACAATTGCATATATACATTTTGCAGCTCGGTAAATATTATTCTGCCAGAAGCGACAATGTCCAGAATGTTAGACCGGGCAACATTTGAAGAGCAGACATGCAAAACGTGTTAAATCCACTTTTAGTACATTTTAACCTTTTGATACTTATATATTTTAGATATGAGCTAAATCCATAGGTGAACTCAAAATTCAGCTATCTGTATTAAACCCTATAGAAAACACATACCAAAAACATTAACCAAACAACGAAAGTATAAAAAGTAACATAATTTTTGCGATTTACTCAATTATGAATAATCCCCTTTTATTAACACGTTTTGCATGTTTGCTCCTCATTTGTTGGAAACTGTTACCAACATGTTGGTAAATGTTAATAATTTTTTTTTGGATACTGCAATTTTTATATGGAAACATGTGGCCAACCAAATTCAGAGATGGATCTTCCAATAGTGGCCGATGTAAGTGCTGCATTTATTATTATATCTTCTCAAAAAAAGAAAATGGAGATGGTGGACTACAATGTTTAACAAAGAGGGAATATTAAATATATGTTTAAATATTTGAAAATTATTTAAATTTCCCGTTACTTGTCAAAAGTGCGAGGGCGGTCCGAAAATTTTGTATCCCAGATAGCCATCTATTTTATCTATGGAGGCATCCGACATCGTGTCGATTGGTTGAAAAATAAGGCCTTTGTGCATAATTTAGATTCATTTTTCATGTTTAATGCATTATTTGACGCGTATAGATCCAGAAGAACTCATAACTAGTTGTGATTAAAGGCATAAAAATTTCCAAGACTTATACCCAGATTCTGGTCAAATCATTTAAGTTTAAAGGCCTTTAAATTTAAATTTGTTATATAGGTTGTAATGGACAATTTCCATGGATACATTATTTGTTTTAAATTAAAGGCCTTTAATTCTGACCAGAATATGCCCAATATACCCAGATTCTGGTCAAATCATTTAAGTTTAAAGGCCTTTAAATTTAAATTTGTTGTATGGGTTGTAATGGGCAATTTCCATGGTTACATAATTTGTGTCTAATTAAAGGCCTTTAATTTTGACCAGAATCTGCCTATTATACCCAAATTCTGGTCAAATCATTTAAGTTTAAAGGCCTTTAAACTTAAATTTGTTATATGGGTTCTAATGGACAATTTCTATGGTTACCTTATTTGTTTTTAATTATAGGCCTTTAATTTTGACCAGAATCTGCCTATTATAACGTAAGCTTACAGTTTTGATAGAAAATTTGAAATATTTGTTTATGCTTCTGAAGGTTTACTTTTGCATCTACATTCTACGCTTCATTTGTAAGAAATGATTTCTTATTAGAAAGCAATGTGTGAAAAACCATTTGTTCTTGTTTCTACCAATTTTAATTATATTCTAAAACACCTAAAATTTAATTTAAATATGGTAATAAAATTTTTACGACTTTGTTTCCTGTTTTATTTCCTTGCATTTCAAATCCAAGTCTCGTTATATATGAAATTACTCTGCAAGGCGACAAAAATGATTATAAATTAGGTGAAAGTAGTAGTCTTATGAAATTTTAACTTAGCATAAACGAAAGTGCACATTTAGAGCAATTATATTTTTTAATTGATTAGTAAAGAAATTTTGCTTTGCTTTGGGAAACAAAAAGTGATAAAATGTTTATAGTTACCTTTTATTTTAATTTTGTTTCTTGTTCATTTTGAAGAAAGAAATTTGATATTTTTAATATATTTAAGTAATTTGGATTTTATTAATTGATTAATTAAATACAACCATGTTAATTAAATCTAATAAAAAATATTTTTTTATATTATAAAGTTCAGTATCGTTAATTTGAAACTTAATTAATTAATTACAGTATTGTACTAAATGTCAGTGTTTTGTAACGTCACATAAGTTAGAACTTTTCATTATAACTTAGGATGTTATTAATTGGCTATTAAAAAATATTTTTTTTTCATTTTAATTGGTGAGCAAACATATTATGGCATTTTCAATTCTAGTGATTAATGTTCTTTTAAATCACCTTTTACCAAATTTAGCTAAAATCTAACTTTTAGAATTCTAAAAATAATCAATTTACACTTTTCGCTCGCTTGTACTACAAAAGCAATTTATTGATCAAAACTGGACAAAAAATATTTTGATTTTTTTTTTAATATTTTCTAATTTAATTGGTGTATGTTTTGAGTAGGTATTTCCAAAAAAATATATCTATAATGGTGTGTGTTGCAGAATATTTCGATAAATTTTAAAAATCGAATTAAAACCGATTTAAAAAAAATAATTTAAAATAATATGAAAATATTAATAATATAAAATGATTATTTATAAAATCAAAATACACTACAGAAAAAAGGTTATTTTTAAAAGCTGGATATTATTGTGGTGATATTGAGAATAAAATAAAAGAAACTTATTTTTGAAAAAAAAAATGATAAACTACTCTGTAGTCACGAAATTTTCCAAAATATTTACCATTATTAATTTTGAAGGATATTTCTACTTCTGTATCACTTGTCCCAAACAATGGAAAAATGATCTATTATTGATAAATACTTCCTTTTATCTTCGGGGCAAATAACAGCAATTGTAAACGTGTATTATTAAAAAGAGTTTATTAATAAGTGCCTTATAATAAATTTCACTATTCGGTCACGTTTTACGCAACGAGACAGGTTTGTTACGCGCCTTTTTTCGAACGAGAGCAGTTTAAAAAATTTATACCGCCTTAAAAATGACGCATTTCTACCTTCTATGCAAACAATCTTTTTTCAGGAAAAAAGAAATTTCCTATCAAAGAAAGTAGAGCAGAAAGCTAAAGAATCAATAATATGTTACGTTATTTATAAAAATAATTTATAAAATTCCAACCTTTTTCTACTTATTTATAAAATATCAAATAAAATATTATTTTCTGTGTAATTCTTTGGCCTTGTAAACTATAAAGGATACATGAGGATACATCATCTCTTCTTTAATTTAAAAACAAAAAAATAGTCGTAAGTAATTAAAATGTAATAACTATAAAAATGGAAAATTATGGTTAAATAAAATTTAAAATTAAGCATTCAAAAATTTGTCACTTGCTTCAGGTTTTATAACTATCCTTTAGGGCCAGTTGCACAGCTTCCACTTAAACTTGAAACGACACTTAAACTAAAAATTGATGGATTTTCCATTATATTTCTATGAATTTTTTATTGCCACTTGAAGCTTAAGTGGGACGTATGGGTCGTACATATTTTTGTGTGTGTTATGATTTATTATCCCAAACCCCAAACTCTTATTTTTGTTGCAAGAAATATAGAAAAATTTAAAAAGTTTTTCAGAAAATTGATATCTACTTAAATTTGAAAATATTCTCTAGAAAAAATTTAAAAAAATTGCTGAAGAAAAAGGAACATAATTTTCATAGTTTCCAATTATTTTCCTCTAAAAAAGACTAGATAAAATTTTAAATTAAATCGTAAAACTTTCGCTAGAAAATCTTGAATGCTTTGAAACAACCTTTTGCTTTTATGTTAGCAACATATTTTGTTAAACAATTAAAATCTTTTTTATTTTAAAAATAGTTGGATAAAACATAATTTAAGAAATTTTTAAACTTTCTTGCCAAACCCGCTTTAATTCCTAATAATGAGTCGTCAATAAAAACAAAAAATATTCTTACCGTTAAAAGCAAACAAACTTGTATTCCGTAACGCAACATTTTAAACCAAATAATTCAAAACTTATAAAACGAAAAAAACCGTAGTTTACGAGCACTGCAACCACATGATATATTTACTAAATGGATCAGTTATGGATAAAAGTTCTAGATTTTATAGAGGCACACCCCACTGCATTCCGCCCAGCCTGCTCATTGAAACTTTCACCCTCGCCATGTAAATGCATGCACCTTAAGCATAAGACACAATATGTAAAGTATGATGTAACCATAAGGTGGCATTAAGTTTATCAATTTTTTGGTCTTTTTATCTTCTTTATTAAAAAGTTACGCAAGGCAAAACAAGAAAAATTGTTTATTACAATTTAATATCCAGTTCTTTCTTGTATAATCCTTTTTCAGAGTTTTAATGACACGAGAGTGAAACAAGGACGAGGTAAGGTAAAGGTAAAAGAATTTAAGTTCAATGGCAAATTGCTCTATTATAGAAATATTTGTTGCAATACTTCGTTTGTAATTACAAGTTTTCTTTGAATGTTATTACTATAATCTATACTTACTTACTATTGTATTATTTTTTGTGACAATTTATTATTTATAATAATAATAATAATTACTGAAAATTTAATTATAGCTCAGTAAATACTGATTTAAATTGGTTTTCGTTTTTAAGGTTGGTTAATTAAGGTTATATTTTTCGCGGTAATACAGAGTTAATATTGTATTAATTTTAAACATTTTCAATTTTCTTATGAATAATAAATAACTTAATTTGAATGAATTAATATTATATATATACCAGAGACTTCCTAGAAGACTATTTGACCAATTTTAAGACGAAAACAGAGAATAAATATTTTCTCTAAAATGCTTCGTTTTTAATTTAAATTAAAATAAAATTAACAAATTAAAAACGAAGCATTTTAGAGAAAATATTTATTCTCTGATTTCGTCTTAAAATTGGTCAAATAGTCTTTTAGGAAGACTCTGGTATTTATATTTTAAAAAAAGCCATCCCTGTTTAATGCAAAATTGGCATACAACTTCGTACATGTTTTTAAATAACTTCTAAACCGTACCAGCTGTGAAAAAATTAAAGAGATCAAAAATGTTCAGAAAAAAGGAAGGAATTAGAATATCTCATTTAAAATGTTAAGTGGGGTAGCACAAAAAAGTTATGGCATAAAAAATAGGGTCTATTCCCCCAAAATACATCCCCCTGTATTTTATTTCGATATTTGATATTTTTATTTTGTTAGGACTATAATAACTAGAGTGTGTTTCAAATTTGATCAAATTATCTTAAAAATCAAAGAAGTTATACTCAAAAAATGAAAAAAATATAGAAAGTTTGACACCCCATAACTAAAAAATAGAGCACTTTTGAGAAAATTTTTATTCTTTACTTTTGTCTTAGAATTGGTCAAGGAATCGCCTGTAGAATTTCATTGCGTATATTTAAAAACACCCTGTATAATATACAGGGTGTCCCATTTAAATTAATCTAGCTGAATATCTTGAAAACGAAGCGATTTCCTCAAAAATGTTTCAGACAAAAATTGTAGCGGCTCGAGAGAATATTATTTTTTTTTACTTATAAAATTTAAAATAAAGTCAAAGGTTGGAAACAATAGGTGTCAAAACGGTTTTTCAATTTTATTTGCAATTTAATATGTTAAATAATATTTTTCAATTAAGGAAGAAGGCTTCTAAAAATAAAGGAATTTCATTTTCAGCCTACTTTGTGTTTCGCACATAATTGTTATATTAGTTGTGTTTTTTTTACATACTTTGCTTGAGCAAGTATGAGCAAATCATATTCTGTCTCATTTTCTCCTATAGAACTAAAAGGAGAAGGAAGTGATTTGCTCGAGCAAATCAGTCAAATTTTGGTAAAAGAAACACACTTATTGTGACAGATTAGTTTTTTGTAGAAGCTCATTGTTATTGAAGCCACTGTGATTATTTAAAATCAGTCTCTCATAAAATGGCTGATTATTCACCTAGAGAAATCGTGAATATTATAAAAGTTTTGTGCGAATGCCATAACTATCGGCACGCAGCACGTCTTCATGCTGAGAGGTTTCCACAATTGCGTCATCCAAATCATACAAATATTAGGAGGCTTTTGAAAAGAGCGTAAAATGGATCTCTTAGAAGAAAACGTAGTAAAACTGGTCCTAAGATGCTCCCCTCATTGATAGCATTAGCTTCCGTAAATGAAGATCCACATATATCTACAAGAAAAATTCAGCGTCTTCATGGACTTCCTAAATCTTCTGCCAACAGAATTTTAAAACACCATAAATCACACCCATATCATGTTCATTTAACCCAACAAATTAAAGAAGATGATTACATCCGCCGACTTAATTTTTGCATATGGGCTACAAATCAAGTTAAAAGAGATCCCCCTTTTTTTTAATCGCGTACTTTTTACTGATGAAGCAAAATTTGACAAGATGGGTGGAGTAAATCTTCATAATGCTCATTATTATTCTGAAAATAATCCACATTGGCAAAGAGATCATAGATTACAGTGGCCTTGGCCTATAAACGTTTGGGCTGGAATAGTGGATGAGTATCTTGTGAGACCATTTTTTTATGAAGAAAATCTTAACCAACATGTTTATTTGAATATAATTCAAATCGAAATGCCTACTCTTTTAGAAGATGTACCTCTAGATTTAAGACAGAGAATGTGGTTTCAACAGGACAGAGCTAGACCCCACACTGCCAGAATTGTTAAAACATTTTTACATAACCAATTCCCTAATATGTGGATTGGAATTGGTAGTGAAGTACACGAATGGCCAGCAAGATATCCGGATCTTACAAAAATGGATTATTTTTTATGGGGTTACATAAAAGATAAGGTTTATGAACGACCAAGTACAACTAGAGAGGATATTATGATACGAATTACGGACGCATTTCGAAGTATCACTCCTGAAATGTTGAGAAATGTGCTTTTCGCACACGAGTAAACATGTGTATTGAACAAAATGGAGGAAAATATTCGAACATCTTATTTAGACCAGCTCTCGTAATTTAAGAACAGATCCAAATATCGTTAAGTGTATTAATTAATTACCTTTGACTTTATTTTAAATTTTATAAGTAAAAAAAATAAAATTTTTCTTAAAAAATAATAAAAATAAAATAAACTTTTTTTAAATTTATTTTTTTTAATAATGTAAAATAATATTTTTTATTATTCCTTGCCTAAATTTAAGCACTTTTTGACTCCTGCGAGTTTTCTTATAGACCTTTAGTTTTTTAGTAAAACTGTATCGAAAATCCCAAAATTTCTGTTCATTTTGGTGAATATAGCGAAAAATTTAAATTTTAGAAAAAAAAGTTTCAATCAAAACTTTCTAATTATTTTCCATAGATTACGAATCTACAATAAAAAATGGGGGTTCCCATTTGAAAAAAAATGTTTTCCCATAAAACCTCCATAAAACCCCATAATAATTAAAAACCCATGGCACTATTAAATGTCCCCCTCGAGTTGCGACAATTTTTGTCTGAAACATTTTTAAGGAAAATATACCTTAAAATTAAAATTCATAACAGTAAAGAACATTTATTATCTTTATAGAGAATGTTCCGTTCATGAATAACCGATAAAATTTCATTTTTGAAACTTAAGTTAATTTTATCGACAAAAACATAAGGGAAGAGGTTTGCCTTGTATAGTTTTTTCTCTATTTGTAAATACTATTCTATCTAATTTTATTTAATAAAAGAAACTAGAATAAGTAGTAGTACTCAACTCTAAATAAGGAATAATATCTGAAGATGTTGGATGTAGGATGTTGAAGGACATGATGTTGGTCCTCGATTCATCCAATTTCATCAATTGACCACATTTTTGATTTTACTGGTAAACATGTATCATGAGAATTTTCATTTGAGTATTTATTGTTATGACAATTGAAAATATCATCCCCACAGTTAATAAACTTTAAATTTCTGTGTTTCATCTCAAAATTAATAGCGAAATTGATTTGGAGCAGAATAGTCATGGGGGCACAAACCCTGAATATGATAAACTGGTATGAATACATTAATTGCTCGTTTAAGACTCTCCATACAATTGATTAAGAAACCTGCTCCTACCTAGAAATTTCTCTTGTGTAGGCAATTTCGCTTTGAATTTTGAAAATCAAAAGAAATGAAATTCGTTCTTCGGTAACAGAAAATCAATGTACCTACAATTTAAAAAAATAAGAAATAAATTTTATCACAAACTGTTTTCTTTTCATGTTATTTTAACCAAAGCACTATCTTATAAATTTAGTAAAATACACGCAATTTTTACTTTACAAAGACAAAAATTGCAAAAAATTATAGCCTGAAGATTTTACATTGCACCAGTAAAATATTTTTCAATGCATTTTATACAATGCATAGCTCTTAAAAAACTAATTTAATGGGCTGGTTTATTTTTTAATTAGGGCACCAAAACAAATTAAATTAATTTATTTAGAAATTGTGTTCAAAAAACCAGCAACGTTGCTGGTGTTCCCGTCGTGTGTCCTCGTGTGTCCTCGTGTGCAGTCTCTATCAACTCTTCCAGCTCTAGAGGCCGTTCAGGAACGTATGGTGAGGGTAGAGTGTTCTCTGGGTAGTGTGTTATGACGTCATAATCGAAGTGCACTCAGAGTGTAGGGATTCCTGAACGATTTTGGGTAAACGTACGTCGTACTTTATAACATAACTTAAAAAATCATATACAGAGACGTTGAGACAAGTCAATCTGGAAAGGTTTTCGTTATTGCGCATGTGGGGCGTTTTTCAACCTGCTCCAGACCGGGGTGCTTTGGGTGCGTCCAAAACGAACGGTCCGAGGATTTCTAAACGATTATTTACTTACACACTAGAGATGTTCTATCTATTTTTGAACGACTTTGGGCGAACACAGGTATAACTCTCGCCCAGAGAGTGTCATTACTGAACGCAGCCCTAGAGTCTGTGATCGGTGATGACAGAATGCAAATGTCAAACTTATTTCTTTTTATTATTTATTGACAACCGTCATCTGTTAATACAGAGTTTATAGAGCTTTGCGGTGGACGAGACGATAGGGGATACCAACAACGTTGCCGGACTAGAACTTTTGAACATTATGACGTCATGGATTCATAAATTCAACTTTTCAGCTCTTACACAAAAGATATAAAAAAATTGATTGGATGTTATTTTTTATTTTAACTTTAACTTTAAGTTTAAATAAAAATTAAAAAATCGTGGAAAGACCCATTGTCGCTAGGTCGAAAAAAGTAAAAGATCTGTAACTTTCTTATTTTTTTCAAAAATAGTATGTTTTTTGATGTATTAATAAGCACTAATGAAATACATCTCGAAAACTATTGGATTTATCGATTGTAAACAAGTATACCTTTTCATAGTAAATTATTTATTTTATAAGAAAATTAGTTGAAATTGCAAAAAAGTAACAACAGAAAAGTTGTGGTAAATCTTAGATTTTAAGTTTAGGTAAACGGTAAACTGGCAGTAAATGAATGAGAAATTGTGAAACTAGAATACCATATGATAAAGCCCCCATGGCGATTTCTATCGAGATAACTTCATAGGATGAAAAGTTATGTGGATTTTTATTTTTTGAGGTGATAAACACGTTCTACTATGTCTGTCCACGTTATTACGGGACACCCTGTATATGTATAACTCATAAACTACTTTATATTTTTGTACCAAATTTTGGTAGCATTTAAAAATATTTATAATGATCAAATTAAGTTTAAAGAATTAAAAAATATTAACGGTAAGTGCATTTTTTAAGTACTCCTATAATAGTATATTAAGCAACGAGTTTCATAAGTCAAGTATTATTGCACGCGTCCAAGTTTAAAAAACGAGACGCGTAGCGGCGAGTTTTTTAATGGACGAGTGCAATAATTGACTTATGAACGAGTTGCTTATAATATTTTTTATAATTTGCGCAAAAATTAAATAAATTTGGAAATTATTCGAGGTACAAATATTTCTTTATTTTTTTAGCAGTTGGTGACAATGATTTCTTATTGAATGGTTGTTATAACAACAGAAAACATAGAAGTCTTGATAGTGACAGTTTAATTTAAGGTTTCAATTTTTAGATTTTAAGTTGCAGATTTTTAGTGTAAAACTAGTGATAAGTTATCGTGTATCCTACCAGATATTCCCAAAATAGCAAAATATAGTAAGCCCTTAATTTTTGATAAATCTTTTCATATCTTCACAAAAATTAATACCACATATTTGACTTTCCTTATTTGACAGTTAAATTTATAGATTATTATTTAATTTTTTGTTGAAAATTAATAATTTAAAAGGAGTGAGGAATTATTCTGTATCCTATAAAAAATTTAGGAGACATAAAAAACATAGCAAGTACTTTAAATCTTGAAATTTATTTACGATAATCAATACCACAAATTTTACAGATCAATGCTACCAACTTCGTAAGCGGGTGCTATAATGATTGCGCTATGGCCCATTATGGTTTCGCTAGCGGTGTTTTAATAGTATATTATGCAACGAGTTTCATAAGTCAAATTTTATTGCACGCGTCCAAATTTAAAACACGAGCCGCAAAGCGGCGAGTGTTTTAAAGGACAGGTGCAATAAATGACTTATGAACGAGTTGCATACACTATTTTTTATATTTTGCGCCCTTTTTAAACAAAATAAATAAATTTCGATGTACAATTATTTTATTAATTTTCTATAAGTTGGTAACAGTTAACAGTTGGTAACAATTATTCATTTATTTTCAAATTGACAGCTTATTTGAAGTTTGAGTTTTTAATTGAATTTTTAAATAATACTACTTTAAATTATCCTAATAATTAAACATGGATGAAGAAATACCAAATACTCCTCCAGAAATTCGAGAAATAGCAGCAAGCACAATAAGCAATTTAATACCCGATAAGTCTCGACACTTGTATGAAAAACAGTACAATAAATTTGAAGAATGGTGTGATGAAAAAAATATTAAATGTGTATCTGAAAATGTTATGCTTGCATATTTTGAATTGCAACGCAAGAAATACAAATCGTCAACTTTGTGGACCGTTTATTCCATGTTAAAGGCTTCTTTAAATCTACACAAGAATATAGACATTTCAAAATTTAATAAATTACAAGGTCTATTGAAACGTACTTCAATAGGTTACTTGCCTAAAAAGTCAAATATTTTGGAAGAAGAGCATATTACGAAGTTTATTAAAGAGGCCGATGACAAGGTATATCTTGCTATGAAGGTACGAGTGATTTTTTTTGTATAATATTTTATTTTGTACGATTTTATATAAATTTTAGGTCATTCTAATAATCGGCTATAACGGTGCATGTCGAAGGCAGGAGTTAATAAATATTTCTATAGATGATATCGAATTTAAAACAGATTGCATAATAATTTCAATACCAAAAACAAAAAACTACGTCCCAAGAAAATTTATAATATCTGAAAACAATTGGGTTCAGTTAATTAAGAAATATGCAAGCCTGAGGCCAAAGAACGTCACCCATAAGCGATTTTTCCTAACCTTTAGAAATGGTTATTGCATTAATTCTCCAATCGGTATAAATATAATGGGAAAAGTATCCAGAAATATTGCGGCTTATGTCAAGTTGCCTAATCCGGAGTCATTTACGGGTCATTGTTTTCGAAGATCCAGTGCCACCCATTTGGCAAATCGCGGTGGTGACTTACTAATGCTGAAACGTCATGGAGGGTGGAAATCTTCTAGTGTTGCAGAGGGATACGTTGACGCTTCTCTACAAAACAAAATCAATGTGTCCAGACTGTTCATACCAACGGAGAATGAAATTACATTACCTGGGTGCTCTACCAATAATAGTTCTACTTCTTGTGAAAATAATACTACGGAACATAATATTAATATTGTATCTAATGACAATACTAATACCAATACCAATACAGCTTATCCAGGCCTTACGATTCATTCTAAAGACACTTCCAGTGTAATTATTAATTACAACGTATACAATAATTGTACCATTCAAAGCCACGATAAAAATTAAATGTAAACGTATTCCTAACATTGAATATATTGTTTATTTGCTTTTAAAACAAGACTCTTCATCTTGCGCTGCTATCTTGGTTCTTGGCAATTTGGCCACAACCAAAGTAGATAACCAGGTAAAAATTCACTATAACTGCCTACCTCCAATTTTTAATAATTAATAAAATAATACAATTACAAAAATGATTTCGATGTTCTTCTAATATGAAAAAGTCGAGCCAAAACTAGTATAAACCCTTAAATAAATAAGCGAGACATTCTTTAAGCAACGTTGACAATTTAAGGTTATCTTTGTGAGGTTTAGAGGTTATCTGTTTTTTGTTTGACATATCAATGCTACCAACTTCGAAAAAATAAATAATGCGTGTTATAAAGCGGTAGATGTAGGCTATTTCAACACTGATTTGAGTGCTGAAAAGTACACATTATAGACGCAAAATATAAAAAAGGAATATTATAAACGCAAATTACAAAAAAAAATTAAAGGCTCTAGCGGGATAAGCATAGTGAATTTGCCCTCGACTCAGGATTTTTTTTATGCTGTCGATCGATAGGTATGGGTAAAAGAAAATTTTAGAAACTATCACCAGTTTTCTAGACCCCTAGGAGTGGCGTGGGGTCGAAAAAGGTAAAATAACGTGCTTTTTACGTCTTTTTTTTTCTTGGGCGTTTTTTGACCGAATGTTTTGAAAGAAACTCAGTACCCATATCATATTTTTTTTAGAATTTTTGAACAACTCTTACCTCTTCAAAATGCGCTTTCAAAAATTCAAAATGGCGCCACACCCATCCAAATTAGAGTTTCGACCCAAAAATTATTTCTTGGTATTTATTAAATGAAACAATGATACTTTCTAACGAAGCATTTCCGGATCCATGATCCATGATATTTTTTCTATTTTGATTGATCCAAGGAATCACCACCAAAGAAATTGTAATATAAAGCTGAATCAACCTGTATTATATTTTTGATAAAAAATATCAAATCAAATACAAGAAAACTGTTACTTTTGGACGGTGGATTTACAAAATAAGCAGGGCAAGCATAAAACCACAATTTTGCAATATGAAGTAGACACATTTTTCAATCATCACTCTTTATAAATATTTAGTATTTTTCTAAGAGTATCGTGCAATACTAACCGCATTTTTTACCCAACGTTTTTAATGGCGTTTTATACCCAGATTCTGGTCAAATCATTTAAGTTTAAAGGCCTTTAAATTTAAATTTGTTATATGGGTTGTAATGGACAATTTCTATGGTTACCTTATTTATTTTAAATTAAAGGCCTTTAATTTTGACCAGAATCTGCCCATTAGTTCTATTAAGGTTTTATCAATTTACTGAATAAAATAGGCAAGGTTCTAAAATCCTATAAATTTCTACCTCATTTATGATTTTTTTATTGTATTTTCCTATAGGTAACTGTATTGTTAATGGTACTTACTACTCACACAACTATTAAACATAACCTAAAGCCACCAGAATCTCAAAAACCAAAAATTACGAAAATTTACTGAAATAAATACAAAAGAAGACCTCCTTATTGATTTATATTAAAGTATCAATTCTATTTTAGAAAGCATTAATTGTACTTCAGAAAAATTTAATTACAAAAAAGACCAATTTGTAAAAATGAAGAAACCAAGAGTTTTCGGCGGTGATTGGAACGTGAACCACAGCAGACACATACAATTCTTCAAAAATGTGCTTTGACAATTTAACAATACACCAGAAACAATATAACTCTTAGGTCCTTATTCATCAATGTTAAAGAGAATTGAAATAATCTGTTCTAAGATTAATGGTGCAATTCTGTGCAAATCTGTAAGGTTTGTTATATCAGTTGTAATGGATGGTTTCCATGGTTTCCTTACAGAAATTTCCTGTAAGGACTTACATTTTTGCACAGAATTGCACCATTAAGCAAAGACAACTTAGGATTTTTCCTGAAATGGCTCCTCGTAGAGCAAATAGCAAATGTTGGTTAACTTAGAAACAATTATTATTCTTTTGAAATAGGAGTACAATTTATACTTTCTGGAATTAAATTGACGAATTCTGATTTTCATATGATGCTTTCTGAAATAATGATTTCTAAAACTGAATTCATCTTTTCTAAAATACAACTGGAAAACCTGTAGATACATTTTCAGGTATAAACTATATAATTTTTTTCTCAAAAAAATAGTGTTATTTTACGAAAATATCAATTATTGTCACTGTTCATTACATCCACGAATATAATACAATGTCGATCAAATAATTATAGCTCTAACAAAGTAGGTTAAATATTAATTTTCAACTAATTACAATTTTTATTACAGTCATGGTCAAAGTGAAAAGAAAATCCAACAACAATTAGTAATTTAAATAAAAAAGTACTTCCATTACCATTATATTTTAAGTAAATATAGAATAATATAGCTAACGTGTTTCCTGAGTGAAATAATAATTAAACGTGAAATTATTTAAATAGGCGTCAAATCATTAAAAGAGCACTCGTGCATGATGGTCAATGTTGGACGCTTTTTAAAATAAACTTTTCTTTGCTGTTAAATGGAGCACACTAATGAAATTAATATTCCATTTCGCTGTAATTAATAAGCGCTATTGAAATGAAAAGAAAATAAAGCAATTTACACAACCACAGAACTTTCTTTATGTTAAAATTCGTTGAATACTCCTATGTACAATTATATTTTATTGCTGTTAAATACATACATATAACCAAGTGAATAAATTACTTGATAGTAAACTGTCTATACTGTATATCTACAAAAACAAAGGCATGTCAAAAAAATAAATTTACTTTTAGTAAAAAAAGTTTATAGTTATTTATTCAAATGTGATTCTTTTTTTCTTTACAGGGTGCCCCAAGATTGAATTTACAGGCCATATCTCCGTTAGTTGAAGAGATAAAAAATCAAATCAACAAAAACTTTTAATGGCATCAAGTTGGCATTCCAATTCCATCCTTAAAATATTATTGGCTTTGACCGCCCGTAAGAAGCCATCATCAACTTTTTTTTTCACTACCGGAGATGTAGAGTGTAAACTGAATTTTGGGACACACGGTATACGATGTAAACATCTATGAAAATACACCGTACAATTTTATAAAATTTTATTTTATATTGCTGTGCATTTTTTAGTTTACCTGAGACCTTCTTTTTAAATAGCCTGAGGTCACAATGTATTAGTAGACTAAAATTTAAAATGGATCTTGGATCTAAAGGCCTGTTTATGCCCGTCTAAAATGGCCTTTAAACACCAGTGGATGAAGTTTTAATTATTTTATTTGAGAACGGAGAATGGAAATTCTTGTGTCTGCGAACTTTTACTAATGGCTCAGAATATTTCTTTTGTGTCCTCTAAATCATTGAGCGTGATTGTACAATGCTTTAAAAGCTTAGCTTAGAGCTTAGTTAAGTTTTCAATTCTTCAGTAAATTTCTTAAAATTTTACTTAATTTGTGGAACGCTGTAAAAAGTTTAAAAACGAATACAAAAGTTTTTAGTTTATACCTTAACTTGTTGTTTGGATTGGGATATAAATATTATTTCAATTAGATTTTTAGAATTTTTGTAAGAGCTGCTAAGCGAACACTTTTTGTCAAATGCCCGTTTTACTGCTGCCGTATGAGTATTTGATTTGACTTACAAAAACAAAAAAAGGAGAAATTGGTAGCCATAAAACTCATCTGTGCACCAAAAAAAAAAAGAAATTTTAAAAAAGCTCCTCTCTAAAAAAATTATGATCAATACTGCAAATATCAAGAGAATTTCAAAATCAGACGACCAAATTTGCCGATATCGCCTTAAAGGTAATTATATTTTTATTAAAAAATTAGGTTTACTAATTAAATCCTAAAGTGACGAATACGCCTGTATTCGCTTTCTTTTTATTTTCAAACTTTATTTTGATTTTCGTTGATTTTTGTTTTTTGGGTGAATCGAAACGAACAAGCAAACTTAATTCTACTCAGATGATCGCCTTGAATGCAACTTTCAATTGATGTACTTTGTTTGGTTGTAATTTAAATAAAAAAAAATATTTAAGAAAACCCACTTATGGAGGAATTATTACATGTAATTTTTTTATTGCTGGAAGTTTTATTGCTAACTTCTCGCCGGTAACTATATTTGAACTGTTGTTCGTCCTATAACAAAAAATTCACTAAAATCCGCATAGTTTACCATCCCTCCCAGTCACACAAACCATTTGCTATAATATATAGGGTGTCCCAGCGCTGCGAGGAAGAAACATTACTCTAAAATGAAAAAAGATATCGACATGCGGTTTTGGGAAGTTTGTTTGGCCCTCTATGCCAGTTTTGAACAAAAAGATACAGTAATTGTCACATTTTAGCAGGTTATGATTGGTTAGGATTAATGTATCTTTTAGTTCATAAATTCGCACCAGAGGGCGTATCTGATCTTAGAAATCACCAATACTTTTAGGCGCACACTCTAAAAATATTTTAATAATATACCGGGAGTCCATTCCAAGATGGCGGACCTAAGCTATGTTTTTTTAAATGAAACACCCAGTATATTGTGACATTTTTGAATTCCTTATAAAAAATATCATACTTTATACAGGGTGTCCAGAAATAAAGCGGCCAAACTTTAGAAGGCGATTCTACAACTAATTTTAAGAAAAAAACTTCCTATAAACATGTGACCGATTTCGCTTCCTAAGGGAGCTACAGCCCTTTAACTATTGTGATTTAAAACTAGGTTTTTTGTCATTTATGTGAAAACGGTTTGTAATAAAGATTTGAAATTTGGTGTGAAAACTAATACGTTTAAGATATGATTTCAGATTTTTTGAAAGTGTTTTTTTTCAGAAATTTCAAATCTTTATTACAAATCGTTTTCAAATAAATGACGAAAAAACTAGTTTTAAGTCACAATAGTTAAAGGGCTGTATGTAGCTCCCTTAGGAAGCGAAATCGGACACATGTTTATAGGAAGTTTTTTTCTTAAAATTAGTTGTAGAATCGCCTCCTAAAGTTTGGCCGCTTAATTTCTGGACACCCTGATAAGCTTTTATCAGGTTGCCTCACAAAACCCAAATTCACCAATTAGACGAAATTTTCAAATGAGAGTGTTCCAGTATATTTTAACGTCAATCGATAGCATTTTTTACAAACTTTCCATTCATACAGTGCGGTCGTAAAGTATATCCCCCCCCCTGCTAACTTTTGAACGGTTATGTTTTTGATTCTGAAAATTTGTCTACTGAAGAATCTAATCCCGAACTTTCTAATAAAGGTATTTTTGATTTTGTCGAACTTCCGGTTATACCGAAAGTGGATGGCAACTTTTTATTTTAAATGGAACACCCAGTATATTCATGCATTTTCGTGTTCTCCATAAAAATACCATTAAATTGACCTAGCATAGTGTGGTCTACGATTAATACTTTCGGAATTACGCCCATTCGAAAATCGCATTTTTATACAACTTCATTTACGCCAGAATTTGGACCCAAGGGACCCAACTTCCTTATTTTAAATGATTTCTTTTGCAATTAAGTTAATAACATTAAATTTAAACAACATTTTTATCCAAGAAATTTCCTGTAGATTTTATTACTGTCAAGACATGGAAGGTGGTTATGTTAATCAGCAAAATTAACGAACTTACTATTAAACATAATTTTGTTTAAATTTAATATTATTAACTTAATTGCAAAATATTTCATTTAAAATAACGAAGTTGGGGCAGTTGGGTCCAACTTCCGTTGTAAATGAAGTTGCATAAATATACGATTTTCAAATGGGCGTAATTCCGAAAGTATTAATCGTAGACCACACTATGCTGGGTCAATTTAATGGTATTTTTATTGAGAACACGAAAATGCAAAAATATACTGGGTGTTCCATTTAAAATAAGGAAGTTGCCATTCACTTCCGGTATAACCAGATGTTCGACAAAATCAAAAATACCTTTATTAGAAAGTTCGCAATTAGATTCCTAGGTAGACAAATTTTCAGAATCAAAAACATAACCGATCAAAAGTTAGCAGGGGGGGGGGGGGGGTATTTACTTTATGTCCGCACGGTATATCTGTTTTGACTCTCGATGTGAGAGGACGTATTTTTATTATTCATGGAAAATTTAAAAGGCATGTGCTAAGCATATAAATAATACTGCAATTCGGTCTGTTGTTTATAAATAATCTGAATTAATACATCCATAAGAATGCCTGGAAGTGGTCGTTCTACAAGAAGCAATCGTCGGTCAATAATGGGTGAGGATGATTTTGAAGATAAACTTATTGATAGAATAATGAAACTCATTCCGGCAAACATTGAAGAAATACTTAATAATGCACTTGAAAAGAATGAAATGTATGAAAACCACATAGCGGAACTAGAAAAAGATAATTCTGAACTTCAGGATAAAGTGGAAAAACTAGAGCAAAAGCTAAATAGCAAGTGTTTAAGAATCTATGGAATTGAAGAGCAAATAAATGAAGATTGTGAGGATAAAGTAATAAGTATTATAAACGACAAGTTAAATATTAAGCTTGATAAATCAAATATCGAAGAATGCCAGAGAATGGGTAAGGTGCCAGACAGAGCCGGATCTAGACATTTTGTCACCCTGGGCAACATGCAAATTTGCCCTGGGCAAGTGCTCCACTCGCTCCACCCTAGATCCGGCTCTGGTGCCAGATGTTGATAAAGATTTACAGAAGACGAGCAAATCAATTCAATCGAAAAAAAAAATATCGCGGAATTTTTATTCGCATAAACCATAAAAAAATGCGCAACTCCATCTACGCCAATAAAAAATTTCTCAAAGGTACTGGGATAGTAATTAGGGAGGAATTAACCTACTCTAGGATGGGACTACTGAATAAAGTGATCGAGGAAATTGGAAATAATCAAGTATGGACTAACAGCGGTATGATATTTGCAACATCTAATATATAAATAATTATAATTAATTGCAGACCTTTTGCAGTATAATATAATTTATTTTAGTGCACACATTTTATGTTAATATAATTAAATTCTTAGCTATATTAATTTTTCAAGGTGTATTATTGTGTTCATTCATTTAAATCGTCTATTGCATTTTTATGTAAGAATGTGGACTTAAAAATTCAATTCTTGATAATTTCAATAGTTATGAAACAAAAACATACAATTTAGATCAATTTAACTCACTTACTGATAAAGATAACTTAAGCGATTTAAATATAGTACATGTGAATATTAGAAGCACTAGAAAAACTTTGATCCTTTCTTAATACTATTTGAAACACTAAAAACTGATTTTGATGCAATAATAATGAGCGAAACTGGAGTTATTAACAATATTAATTACCGCAATATGATATTTTTTACAACAAGAGTAAAATTAACAGATGTGACGGCACAATTGTATACGTTAAATCAGCATTAAATCCGAAGTTTAAAGTGGTTAAAATAGATGAACATAGTTTTCTAGGAACTGAATTCCTAAAAAACAATACTAATATTGGTATATTTGCTATTTATAGGTCGCCCTCATTAAATATTGAAAATTTTATTGCAAATTTAGATACCCTCTTGGAAATTAGTAAAAAAAAGTTGTAATTTAGAATTTTGGGTAGGTGACATCAATATTAATTTACTCGATAATCATAACAATGATAGTATTAGTGAATATAAAAACTGTTTAAGTGAATACGGTTACTTTAGTCTCATTAAAAAACCAACACGAATATATAAAGAATCTAGTACGTTGCTGGATCATTGCTATCCAAAAATTAATGATAATAATAAAATAATTAAAATAAACCCCATTGTAATGTAATGTAATGTAAGCTGTAATGTAATCACTTTCCAATAATAGTTAACATTAGCCTCTCGCCAAATCTAAGATCTCATGATATAAATAACAGTAATTCAGATAGAACATATAATAAACTGGAAGAAGCCTTAAAAATAGAATCATGGAGTACTTTGTACCAAATACATAATCCAGATAAAATAGCTGAAATAATCACTGACAAGCTTTTGAATAACATTAAAAAAGCTACAACAATAGTTAAAATTACTAATAAAAATAAATTAATAAAACCCTGGATAACACGGGGATTATTGAGATCAATTAGAGAAAGAGATAAATTAAAAAAGAAATCGGTAAAAACGCAAGTAATCTAGAAGCAATAAATATCTATAAACAGTATCGTACTCGAATAAGTAAAATAATCCAGAAATGTAAAAACGATTACTTTCGAAATCTAATAACAAAATATAAATTTAATCCTCAATAAACGTGAGAAACCATTAATAATATAACTAAATAAATAAATATATATATAGTAATTCGGGTTCAAAAATCACTGACAAGAATGAAATTGCTAATACATTTAATCAATACTTCTCAACACTGGGCTATGCTAGTAAAATTCAAATACCATCAAACATTCCACAAATAATTGAGGATAATTACAAGATCAAACGAACTTACCTAGGAAGGAAGTTCGATCTTGATTATGTTTGTGTCCTGCTCGATGTATCTCTTATAAATTGTAGTACTCCCGTACTCTGTGTCAGGTATCACAACTTGATTTAAAAACTCAAATTTTCAATCTAGTATGTTGCTCGCATATCTTTCGTTATTCCTTTAAAGCTTCTTGATTCTTGACGCATGGGACCTGGGATATTGGGGGTAGGGGCGCGATACATCGAGCAGGACACAAACATAATCAAGATCGAACTTCCTTCCTAGGTAAGTTCGTTTGATCTTGTAATTATGTATGTGTCCTGCTCGATGTATCTCTTATAAATTGTAGACTTTTAGAGCTCTTAAGCGTCAAGAATAGATTCGAATAAAATTACTATAGTAATTTTTATTCGTCTATTTAAAATACAATAGAAGATTCTTACATAAGAAGAAAACAGCATAAACTATTTTCAAAACCAATTGTAACAATCATTAAAACAAATTAAACACATCATTTGTAAAATTATCTTGAAATATAATAGGCAATATTATAGAAATTAGCAAAAAACTTAAATATGTCGGACTGTCCCGCCTTATTGTGGATTAAATTAATATTAACTCCTTGCAAATTTGCTTTTGAAGTTACTACATATCGAGTAATATGCGCACTAAAAACTTATGTGTTTCATCCACCTTTTCCTAAAATTTCCTTAACCCATTTACTAATGGTTTGTTTGCTAACTGTTATATACGGTCTATTAACCGTTATAAACACGTGTTGAATCTCCCCCCTATATTCTTTAAATATTTCTAAATATTTCACCAAATGACATACAATACAAAAAATTGGAAGTATTATTGTTGGTTATATTTTATTGCGCCTGATGTTTTAATCCTCTAGAATTCTAATAATCACCCCTTTTTGGACCATATTTTATATTTTATATTTGCTATTGTTATTAAATGTTGAATCTGGACTCTTTGTACAGTGGCCAGTACCAACAAACTAACCAATTTTTTGAAAAGCATACTTATTGAAATTTTATTTGTAAATTCTGTAAAAGATAGAAAATCTATTATTTCTCGTGGAACCCAAGTTACTACATATTTTGGTTCAATATTCTATTATTGCATATACTCTTAAAACCCCTCTTTAATATATGGGATCATTTCTTTTTGAATTTTCACTAATTAAATTTATAGCTGCTCGATGACTTTTTAATATTCCATATGCAGCACAGTTTCATAAAATCATTAAAGATTTTATTATTATAATATGGTAAATTTCTCCATTAAATATACAAATTTTGTTGCATTACAAAACTCCCACCTTATAACTTTAAACTGGAGTTACATTGTTTAAGTTTATTTATATGTATACTTAAGGAAGCTACCAAAAGATTCCCTATTATAATCTCTGTACCACCAAGAGAAGTTGACTAGCCAAAGGATAATTCCTGCCAAAACATTGTCATTAGGTTCAAAAAAGATAGGTTTATCTTTAAGAAGAATTCTCAATAGTAGGCTTTGCCAAAAATATACTAACACGATTCCCCCCGCTTAATCATGTCCTATTTTATCTAATATCCTTAAATTTAAAGAAAAAACGATGGGAATACGTAAAATTGCTTGAGTCTAGATCTTGAATATAAGAATATAATTTATCGCATTTCCGAATAACTCAAGATGCAAATAAATTTATATCCATTTATCCATTATCCCAAATTGCTTAGCAAAAATTTGAAAAATCCAATCTGATATTTCAATCTCCATATACAGAGATATCTTCCTAACCGATTCTTTATCAGCTTTATAATTATCTTTCTTTGAAATAAAATCCGCTTTTAGCTATATTTATAGTTCCTCTGAAAATTCCCAAATTTGCATAGCAATTTTATCTTATGGTCCCATACAATTTATGTAAGAAACGGAAATAATGTTATCTAATCTTAATAAAATATTAATTTTGTACATTTTTGTACATTTTTAGAAGTCAACATTTTTAAGCAAACAATACTGCAAGTAGCTCCAAATTTGAAGTAAGACTTCCTCAATTTTACAATAACTATACCTGTTCACAAATTGCCCCCCTACCTAATAAAGAGGCATCAGTATAAATAATTTTATCAAAATGATATTTCCCGATATAACAATTAACTTTAACTATATTATTTGACCAACATTCAATATCTGGTATTATTTCTTTTCTAAAAATCATTTTTAATCTATAATTGTTTTGATTGTATATTACAAGTTTTGCAATTTTTGAACCATAATATTTTTTCCTGAATTGTAGCAATTTTGCTCTGGAAAGGATAATACATTTTTACTGAATCTAAATTGAACACTAAAAACAAAATATGTTGTTTTAAAATATGACTAGACTTTTTTCATTAATGAAAAGTTCCAGATGTTCCAAAACAATTTTAGTTTTACACATATTTTTTTTAACAATCATCTATATCAATTGTAGCAAAATAAGATTTAAATTTTGTCAATCTCGTAAGAGTTTACCAACTCTAACTTAAAATGTTTGGTAATAAGAAATTTACTTAAGTCTTTAAGGTTTATAATAAATCTGAAAAAATTATCTTTTTTGGGTATTATAAAATTTTTGTAATGTATTGACCAAATGGTATTATTTCCTATAAATCATAGGTTTACATTTTCCTATTATTTTGTTCTTAAAAAACAACTTAATTTTGTCTTTAAAACAGACCATTGCTGTTCCTTTGGAACAACCCGTTTTATAACCTTTTTGGCAAACGAGGTTTTATAGCCCTTTACCATGACAAAATAATATTGTCATTATTTATTTATTTCTAAAAATATTTTAAGTGGCCAGGACTATTTCTCACCTTTAGTGACGACGTTGGGGTTGAGCTTTCGTTTATGTATGTCCTCCCTGGTACTGCATTGTCGTATAAGTTGACATCTTTGGATAATAATTTCTCCGGACTTTTTGTCCACTCAACTTGTGAATCTTCGGACTACTTGTTGATGAACGATTGAAGTTTAAATTATTTGCAACTTTTGTAACAGTTAGTTTTTTGGAGTACGTTTTAACTGCTCTGACAAACGCTGAATCGCCATTGCCGATTATAAACGATCCTCCAAAAACATGTGAACATATGTCAGTTTTCTCCAAAGTTTCCTTTATATCTTTATTTAATAAAGATATTGCCAAAAATGATCTTATCTCAGACAATCTTCCAACATCACTGATACATTCTATGTTATATTTAATGGCTTCTTTACATCCCCCACATCTTCTTTTTTAACCAAAATTGCAAGTACTTGTCCAATATCCGCTAGTCCTATATCCATCCGAATCTGCAACTTTGATAATCTTTCTTTCACTTTTTACCTTGATGATTTAACACTACAATTTCAGGATTTAACTTTGGAAGTTCCAAAGAAGAAAACTCAAACAAATCTATCTTAATATCACTGTTTGAATCAAAAATCATTATCAACCTGAAATATTTCTTAATAGAAAAGAAAAGTGTTATAATTTCTTTATTTTAATTATTTATACTAATGTATAAACTGTGCATGTACATACATACATGCCTAAAAATATTTACAAGTAGATACTTGTGTAATCTCTGATCAAATAATCAATATTAAATCATATATTATTTTCCGTATTTCTTTAATACAGAAGGGCATTTACTTACATGTTTAGAAAGACATACTAACCATATTTATGGTTTGTATCATACGTATTTCTAGTCGTATAACATTGATACGAAATATTTATCCTAGCGGACTTTGTGCGTTATATAACATAAGACGATCCACCACTGTCAATAAAATTCTGCTTCTTATACCTACACATTTAACAGGCATGTACTTATATGCTTAGAAATACATACAAGCCATGTTTATGGTTTGTATCATACGTATTTCTAGTCGTATAACATTGATACGAAATATTTAAGTGTGAATTTTCACACTGAAGGTATATTGTCAATAAATCTTGACGCACTTTTTGCGTTATGTAACACAAGACCATCCTCCACTATCAATAAAATGGTGCTTCTTATACATACACTTGTAGATAATTAACATGCATGTACTTACATGCCAAGAAATACATACAAACCATGCTTATGGTTTGTATCATACGTATTTCTAGTCGTATAACATTGATACGAAATATTTAAGTGTGAATTTTCACACTGAAGGCATATTGACAATAAATCTTGACCCACTTTGTGCGTTATGGAACATAAGACCATCCTCCACTATCAATATAATGGTGCTTCTTATACCTACACTTGTAGACACTTAACATGCATGTACTTACATGCTAAGAAATACATACAAACCATGCTTATGATTTGTATCATACGTATTTCTAGTCGTATAACATTGATACGAAATATTTAACTGTGAATTTTCACATTGAAGGCATATTGTCAATAAATCTTGACGCACTTTGTGCGTTATGTAACATAAGACCATCCTCCACTGTCAATAAAATGGTGCTTCTTATACCTACACCTGTAGATTTTTAACATGGTTTGTATCATACGTATTTCTATCTGTATAACATTGATACGGAACACTAACCATCGCCTATTCCCCATGAAATAGCATCAATTATGCGACTATAATTTTGACATTTGACAGTAGGTACTTGTACCAAACTTGAGCACCCACTTTTTCTATGCTTTTTCTTTTTAATATACTTCTCCAAACTACTCAGTTTACCTCAAATTGTTAAAATTTTTTACTCTCTTCTGATATGCGACTTGTGCCCTGACACAAAAACAGAAGAATAACGAAAGATATGCGAGCAACATACTAGATTGAAAATTTTAGTTTTTAAATCAAGTTGTGATACCTGACACAGAGTACGGGAGTACTACAATTTATAAGAGATACATCGAGCAGGACACATACATAATCAAAAATCTACAAATCATACTCTATTTTTAGCTCCCGTAAAAAGTGAGGATATCATGAAACAAATAAATGCTCTACTTAACAAACCTTTTTGTGGAAATGATGGTATAGGATCGCAAATTATTAAAACTTTCTATAAATATTTAATGGACCCCATTAAGCACCTAATTAACTCTATATACTCTACAGGTAAATTTCCAGTTTGCTTTATAAACAGTATAGTTGTCCCCATTAATAAGGCTGGAGATAAGTGTGATAAAAGGAACTATAGACCAATAACACTGACATGTACTTTTAGTAAACTTATCGAAAAATGTATTAAGAAAGATATTGGTGACTTCTTCAAGAAATATAACATACTATCTGAAACACAATATGGGTTTAGAGAAGGAATTGGAACGGAAAATGTGATTTGTAATATTGGGGAGTATATTAATGAAAATTTAGATGCTAAACTTAAAACAGTTGGAGTTTTTTTTTTGGATTTAGCCAAAGCGTTCGATACCGTGAATCATAAAATTCTACTCGAAAATGTGAGAGAAAAGGAATAAGAGGTATCCCGCTCCATCTAGTTAAATCATATTTGGAAAACAGAACACAGAGAATTATAGTTGATGATTACTACAGTGAAAATGCTGCAATGGATTTTGGTGAGCCACAAGGAACAGTGCTTGGCCCATTGCTGTTTTTGATTTACATAGATGATCTATCGAGATTAAAAATCAAAGAAAAAATTGTTTGCTATGCTGACGATACAGTGGTAATTTGCTATGGTAATAATTGGGAGGAGGCACTTAATAATGCTCAAAAGAGTATACACCTTATTAAAGTCTGGCTGGACGTTAATATCTTAACTCTAAATGATACAAAAACTCACCTACTAACTTTCTCAAATGCAGCTAAAGACTTACCGGAAAGAACCGAACTGATAATACACAGTTTATATTGCAATCATGTACGCTGTAATTGTAAGGTAATTAATATTAAAAGCCAAAATTCTACAAAATACTTGGGTTTGATTATTGACAGAAATCTAAAATGGAACATGCATGTTAACTATATTACTGAAAAAGTTAGGAAATTACTGTATAAGTTCTATCAGCTTCGAAATATTGTAAATTTTAAATGCTTAAAAACTGTTTATCAAGCACTTGTTGAATCCATAATTAGTTATGGAATAGTGGCATAGGGGGAGCATACAACAGTGCCATGCGCCCCTTAGAATTAATACAAAAGAATGTATTAAAAATTCTTCTATGTATTTGAAAATAAATTATTTCCTACAAAACAATTATTCGAAACTTGTAATGTATTAACTGTCAGGCAAATATTCATAAAATCTGTAATAAAATACATGCTTAAATAAAAGAATTATATAATTCTTGTGAACAAGAGCATTTACTAATGAAAACCTAAAAATCAAACACTGTTCATCTACTTTGACTATGCAGAATATAAGTTTTATTGGTCCAAAAATTTTCAATTTAATTCCGCTTCAGAATAGAATTAATAAACATATGAAGGATATTGACTCCTGGATAAGAGCGAACTATAACATAATTCAAAATCAGTTTAATTGGTGATAATTATCCCTGATTATAAAGTATATTAGACAATAATATAATAACTGAGTGATTTATATGATTTAAATGGGTTTTTTACTATGATTAAATTTTCCATTGTAGAGATTTATTACAATATGTTACACACACAAGCCACAAGGCCCATCGTGTAACTTATTTCTATTTATCTTTTTTTAATGCTAAATTTATCTCGTATGTATGTATTTTTTTATCTCATATGTATAATGTTTGTATGGTCGCATTTTAATGGTTTAGGAGATATTATTATCCAAATAGAGAAAAAGTGAAAAATAGACAAAATAGCGGTTTTGATGACTAGTTGAGGGTTTTTTCTCAAATTTACCTAATATTTGTTTGTGTCTTTCTCTATTTTGGTGTTTTAATAATGCTGTTTTATTAGAATAAGAGTTTTTGTTGTTTTACAGCACAAATTAAATCGAATCTCGAAGTTATCAATTTTAGTTTTCTAAGTCTCAGTGTGCTTTGAAATTTAACAACTGATGTTACCAAGGAAACCTTTATTTTGTTGAATTTCGTTTTTACGCTCTTTTTTTGTACTTTTGATAATGGCTAATCGGTATAATGGGGTGATTCTGAACAAAAATGTTAGCCGTAACAGCGCTGTTAAGTTTGACAGTCACCCTGATGTCAAAAAACGCTATTCTGTAAACTTTAATGTAACTTAACGGATATTTAAAATAACATTTTCGGTGTTAAATAGCAACGAGGAAAATAATAATAATAATACATTAAGAGGATATGGAGTCTACAAAATTATATGGGTTTTTTCCCTGTTTCTATATTTCAAACTACGTGAATATTTATTGAGCTATATACAAAATAAGAATATAATATGAAAGTGGAACCTCTGCTTAAGACTTGTGTGCGGCAGTTTTTTAATATATTATATCCAAAATGGCCAAAAAAAATCATTAAAAATACATAAAATTTGGCCGATTTTAAACTTATTTTTTGGACTTAATAATTTAATTTTTCAAAAAGTCGTCGAATAGAAGTCTAGCCATGAATGTTATTTAAACTATGCAAATATAAAACTTAATGTTATTTACAAAATATGGTTGTAGTTTGAAATAATTGCAAGGCATATTTCGTAAATTTTGAACGCGCATTTTAACTGTAAAAGCAGCAAATACCTTCGTAGTATAGGTGATACAAATTTTAAAATATAACAGAAATGAAGATTTTTATTGGTACTTTCAGCCTAATTATGTGGGATGTACTTTGGGTCAAAATTTCTTCCCCAAATTCAAGAAGAAGCTCAAAATATACGGTTACTATCGGAGCGCGGTTCTACTTAGACTCCCAATCCTCTTAATGTATAATTGATCAAAATAATACATTATATAGATGTACATACAATGCACTTAGCACCGAAAATGTTATTTTACATTGCCGTTAAGTTACAGTAAAGTTTAGAGAATAGCGTTTTTTTGACATCAGTATGACTGTCAAATTTAACATCGCTGTTACGGCTAACATTTTTTGTTCAGAATTACCCTATAATTCAGCTTTACCAAGCGCATACACCATATTTACAATTTCAAGTTCATTATTTCTGTTAAGGTATTAGATGCTATTATCAAAAGTATAGAAAAGAGCGCGAAATTCAACAAAACATCAGTTGTTAAATTTTTATAGCATACTGAGACTTAGAAAACCAAAATTGATAATAGCGAGATTAGATTTTATTTGTTTTGTAGTATAACAAAAACTACTAATGTAATAAAACAGCATTATTAAAAAAGCAAAATAGAGAAAGACACAAATAAATATTAGGCAAATTTGGAATAAAAATCCTCAACAATAGTCATCAAAAGCTCTATTTTGTCCAATTTTCACTGTTTCTCTAATTAAATATTAATATCTCCTAAACCATTGACATGCGACTATACAAACATTATATCAATAGAAAGCTTGTAAAAAATGCCATCGATTGACGTTAATATATACAGGGTGTTCCATTTGAAAATTTCGTTTAATCGGTCAATTTGCGTTTCATGGGGCATGAGGCACCCTGATGAAAGCTTATCACAAATTTAAATTTGACTTGATAGCTGTACACTAAACGATATTGAAAATATTCTGTCAAAATTTCAACGTAAGTTTATCATTTGTTTTAGAACAGTGATTTTTCAAAAATTAGGTTTTTTTCGTTTAAATGGCAAATATCAGCAAAACGAGTGAAGATAGACCCATAAAAGGTTATATAAAGTATGATTATTTTTTGAAAAGGAATCCAAAATATCATAATATACTGGGTGTTCTATTTAAAAAAAAAACATTGGTCCGCCATCTTCGAATGGACACCCCGTATATTATTGAAATATTTTTAGAGTGTGCGCCTAAAAGTATTGTATATTCTACCGAAAACCGCATGTCGATATCTTTTTTCATTTCAAAGTAATGATACGATTATAAAATCACCTTAAATTAAATCATAATTTATAATTTTATTCGAAAGTAGCACATCCTACACTAAATTTATACGGGACAAAAATCTTTCTCTTGAATTTATCTACATGGGACGAGCCGGACTGTCCATAATTTTAGGTAGTTTTAGAAAGGGACCGGATTGTCCCCCGCCATGGACCGGATTGTCTCCCGTAATTTCGGGCGATTTCAAACTCCGCCAATAATCAGGTAAAGGGATTAACGATGCGGAAAAGTCCGCCACACTACTACCGGAATATATAATAATATTTAGTCAATAGTTAAGTTTGTAATTTATTTACCATACCCCGTAATTTCAGGTGATACGGTTAGGTTATTGTTTTTTAAAATACACTCTGTGGTGGTCGGGTTAGGTTAGGTTTGGGTAGAGTGTGATACGTTTTGATGCGGAAAAGGTTTTTAAAATGTACATTGTAATTTGCTGAGGTTATACAGGGTGATGATAAAGTTTGGAACATAATTCTTAGCTGCCGTATTTAATTTTTTTGAGAAAATCGCTCGGACAGGTCAATTTTAGTTTTTAAAATCCCATCTCTTAGTATAATAAAAATATTAATGACGTCACTGGTGATTTAGCATTGACGTTATCATCGATGTTTTTAAATGGAAACCCCCACTTTCTTCACTCGTTTTTGATAGACATTTCTCTCACTTAAACGATGATATAAAAAAATGATTGCATTTTTAAACAAATTTTCGTTTAAAAATTTTTTTAATGTAAACTTAAAATTTATTTATACTATTAAATTTGAAAAATTTGAATGTTTTTTAAGATTTATTTTGGCTGATTTCAATAAATGATAAATTTAAAATTTTTTTTTTGTAAATTTCCTTACATTTAAATGAAATCAAAAAATTAGTTTTTCAAGACTATTTATTTAATTTTGTTAAATACATTGTAGCATTTTTTTTTGCTACCAACGTATTTCGAGATTATTTAAGTCGATTTTATTTTCTGATAAGGTTTTATCTTAGGCAACCAAACTTGATCTTATCGCAATTTCCAAAGTTGCTTAGCGCGTATTCAATTTTGAGTCTGGTGCGCACATGTGGTATGTGTTTAATTTTTCTCGATTGCAAATTTGGAGATCTTTCTAGAATATTGAAGCGTACTTACTAGTTGCTCGAAGTGGTTTTAAGTGTCCGAATTATTTGAAAATTCTATCGTTCTTTGGAAACGGATTTTTACTTTACTAATCACTGGTATTAGAGGGACGATTATTTGGAAAATTGGTCCGCTTGCCGTGAAACGACGTAGTCGGATTTTCATGGCCGGTATTTTGAAGCAACACGTGCTTCACTTTTCTTCATCCGATAATTAACAAAACCCGCACATCTGGGTAAGTGATAGTATTTCTTGATTTGCATTAGGGTTTAGTTAGGTAAATTACTACTCATAGTTTTTTTTTAATTCTTTACTTGTATGAATACATAATTTTTGGCCAAACAAAAGGCTCATACAATTACGTAATCGTAGGTTTTTTTTTGCACGGGCCTAGTCCTGTGATCCAATTTTGTGGATTTCGCTTGGAGTTTTTCTTTCAACCAAGTTTTGTTTGGAAGCCATTTTGGTGTTGGAATTTCTGGTACTGGAGTCCTGGTTGGCGAGTACAACAATTTTATTTTGGCGACGCACTTGGAGTGTTGGAACTACATCTTGGAGTTTTTTTTTTTTTGAACCTGTCATGAACATTGTGATCGTGGATTCCTGTATGGTGGCCTAAAATCTAAAACAGATAAGCTTAATATATTAAGATATTTTGAAAATGTTGTTGGGAATTTTACCCATCCCTTAGATAAATGGAAATTTAATAATAAGATATTTTGGAAAATTTCGTTGGGAGATTTACCCATTAGTTCAAATTAAATTTTGAATTGTTTATTGAGTCAAAATTAGATGACTAAGATTCAATTAGATTTTGCAAACTCGAATACAGAGTGTATATTTTTGGTATTATTATTGAACAGAATCATTTTTTTTAATTAATTTAAATTCAAGTTGGTTGTCCTCAAACTAAAGTATTTCATAGTTCGCTCTAATTACTGAGTGTTGGTAAAATATAGCGATTAATTGTTTTTTTTTAAATCAAGATAATAAGCAATGGTGTTTTTATTATATATTTTTTTTATACCCTTCTGGTGTAATTTTGAGTTTGGACTACCAACTCATCATAATATTTTTTTTTTAATTATTAGTATTGAGCTGAGTTTAGAGCTGAAGGTGTATTGAAATGTTTTTGATTTATTAGATATTAAGAAATTTGTACACATATTGTACACGACAAATAACGTTATTTCTCGTATGATAAAACTGATGATCAGTGTTGTTTTTGCGGCATTTTACAATATAGCCCTCTTGATTAATTATTTATGGCGTTACTTGAATATTAAATCTGGTTTTTATTACTTACAACAATCACCCTGGTGATATCTCTAGTATTCAGAGCAATTATATTACTGTTATTTATACTATCTCATTTTTTTTTAATATAGTTTTTTTAAAGGTGAAAACTTGTTTGTATTTTGAATATCGTCCAAAAAAAAATTGAACAACAGTAACATTAGGGGTGATAGCAACATTCACTTACCTGCACAACATTGCTTATTAGCATTGAGTTGATCGTACTTACCTTTTTGTTGTTGAAGAGCTTGAAGCAAATTGTAATTGTAGTTTTTTTATTGAACAGCAACTAAGAGATACTTGTGAGATTTCAGAATTTTCGCGATTTATTTTTGAACGAGGGTGGTTTGTAAGGTCGCGTGGCGCCCTGGTATTTTTCTTTAATTTGACTCACTCCCATCTTCACAGAGCTATCGGAGCCAACCACCCATCTTATAATTATTTGAGTAAAAATTTAATTGTTTTTTATATCATTGTTTAAGTGACATGAATTTCTATCAAAAATGAATAAAAAAATGTGATGACGTCATTGCTAAATCACCAGTGACGTCATTAATATTTTTATTATACCAAGAAATGGGATTTTAAAAACTAAAATTGACCTATTCGAGCGATTTTCTCAAAAAATTAAAGACGGCAGTTATGAATTATGTTCCAACCTTTATCATCACCCTGTATATATTTTATATGTATACAGGGTGAGTCGTGTTATAAGTTTAATAATAAATTATAAACTATATTCAATAATTATTTTTATTACCAAATCATTACATATCATCTACTGACATATCAATAGTAACTCACTTCAATTATTCATAACAAAGCTCACTATAATTATATCATAACATCTACTCCTTTTAAGTTAATACAATATTAATAAAAGTACTAACAAAGAAATAAAATATAATAATTAATTTAATACATAATCATTTAAATAATTAGGTTTAACAACAGTTCGGCCACTTTTAGTTTTATGATTATCCATATCAACGTTGATCTTTGTTTGTTTAGTTTGACTATTTTCATTTTCTTCATTGAATTCTTTAGATCATGTATTATGATTATAATTTTCTACAATATCTTCACAAATATCATCATCATTATTAAAACTGAACTTCACTTTAGAAATTTACGATTTCTTAAAAAGCTATCTTGATCTATTTTAAAGTGCAATTAAAGTTGTAAACGAATTTTTTTAAGGTCTGCAGCGATTTTTAAAATAAAGGCACTGTCGTAAATCTGGTTTCTTGTACTTTTTATTTTTATGCACTTTGACCCCAATTGCCATTTGAAATTGTAAAGTTGATATCAACCACCCCCTATTGGTTGAAAATAGGTAAAGGGTAAATATCCGTCCCCCTAAAAATAAAAATCGACCTGTCCGAGCGTTTTCTTCCTAAATTAAAGTGCAATACCGAAAACCGGGCTTGTCAAGTTTTCTTTGGACCACCCTGTAAATACATATGAAGACAAGGCTAAATTAAACGAATATATAATTTTCTTCCAATTCCAAATTTTAATTTTTGTCAACCCCTTCAACATTAAAAATGGAGACGAATCTAGTCTAATTGATAAACGTAAGATCACACAACTTAGAATTTATTTTCTTCCATCTTTTAGGCAAAATAATGTTTATCCCAATTTCATTAACATAAAAAATTATCTTGGACAATTAACTTAAAAATTTAATTATAAATAATGTTACATTAAATAGAACTTTTAAGAACTTTAAGAAAATGTTATAAACTCTCCTGTAAATCGAGTATTTGAAAAAATTTTAACAAAATATTAATTTTCTTCCCAACACAACATTGATCTAGTTCAAATAAGGGCACCAACATTAAATCTTTTTTAATTAATAAAGTATTATGTAAAGTTTTACTGATTTAAAAGAAAGAAGTATCTTTATGGGTTTTATTCAAAGATATGAGCGAAAATATCAAAAAAAAACTGACTTCCTATTTATTTTTTGGAAAAAGATCACCATCAAAATAATTATTTGGTGGTGATCTTATTACCTTATTCCAAAGTGGAATTAATTAGATTTGCTTTACAACTGTTTTTCATTTAAATTGGCTCAATAGTTTATAAGCTCTGTGGATGGTATACAATTTTGAATTAACGACATTTAATGAAAAAAAAGGCCTGCCAAAAAGCCGAGCTATTCCCACCCTGACTATTGGGGTTTGTGCATTTTTTGTCGATGAAATCTCGTCAAGTTTCTATGATATTCTTCTGATCAATTCTTTTTTTTGGACACACACTACAAAACTGTTCTTATTCTGCCCTTAAACTGGGTTTTTTATAAAAAAATTCTCGGGACCTCGCAAAAATCGATTTGCGAGTTTTCATCAATAATTTTGCCTTCCCCGAGATTAAATCTTAGAAACCTAGTTATTGATTGATCATAATTTATCTGACTAAAATTTTTAGTCCACAAATTTTATTAATTAATTTTTTATTTAATACATCTTTATTACAAAATTACAGGGTGGCCCAACGAAAACGAAAAGGTCAAGATTTTAGGTATTTAAAATAAAATTTTGAAAAAATCCTCGGATAGGTCAATTTTATTTTTGAGGGTGACATTCTTTGCAAAAGAATTCACGTACAAATCTCTTCATCCCAGAGTGCTACAAACACAACCCTTAGAATTTTAAATAGCATGATGGGGTAAGTAATACCTCTTTGGAAAGGTCTTTTTATCCTGAGTATCATACAAAAAAGAAAATTGAAATCGGTCAATCGGTTTTGGAAAAATTCATAACTAGGTCATTAACAACGAATTTATTTTAATTTTTTAAATAAACAATTAAAATTTGAGAAAAACAAAAGAAAATACACTTGAAACTTAAAATAAAAATAATAATGTATTAAATGTTCAAATTGATCACCATATGTCTCACTACAATATACAAATTTTGTTCAAAACGAGTTCTTACATTTTGTAAAACTTGAGGAGTTATTTACCGGCATTCATCGATAATTCTTTGCGGGCGGGCCATTCCAAAGGACCTCTACGTCCAATCCATTTTCCAGAAAACGTTCTGTCTAAGAAATCCCTAACCTCTCTTGAATAATGCGGAGGTGCGATATCTTGTTGGAATATCAGCTGATCTCCAACGTAGCGATTATCGTTTTCGATGATATGAATAAGATTTGGATGAATAAAATTTTCCAGCATATCTAAATACTTTTCCCCATTTAGATTTCCATCTATAAAATATGGAACAATAAGGCGGTCACCAAAAATACCAGCCCATACATTCAACTTTTCAGGAGTTTGAGTATGTAACTCCCTAAATATTCTGGGATTACTATCAGACCAATTCATCCGAAAAACATATGTTGAAAAGAAAATTCTCGTTGTCAGCTATTTTTTCTATCATACCTTCACAAAATTCAAGTCGCCGATCATTATCATCTCCATTTAACTCATGAACTAAATTAATTTTATAAGGATGAAATTTGTATGTTTTCAAAATTCTTTGAATAGTTGTTCTGCCAATATTTGTCACTGTCGCCAATTTTCTTGTACTTAAGGTTGAATCCGCGGCAAGCTGTCCCAAAATTCCAATTTCTACCGCTTCATTTCGTATAGGCCATCCATTTATTAAATCACGCTTTTTGTTCAGAACAGACCCAGTATTTTAAATTTTTTAAGTAATTCGAGTACATACTTTGCATTCCAATGTTTATTTTGATATTGCTCGTTAAATAAATTTGCTGTTAAATTGGCACTTTCACTGTTTTTAAAATAAAGAATTACTATTTCTACTCTTTCTGCAGTTGTGTAAACCATTGTGCACTAATTCTTATAAAAAATTGGAAGTAAGTGAAGAAACTATTAAATTCGAAGAAGAAAGAAATTTATTTATTTATTAAATTCGAGTTTAAATTTTGTATGCTGTTTGATTAAAACCAATTCAAAAACAGCCGTGCTCTAACTGATAACTTTAAGTCAAAAATTTATTTTGGTGTCTTTTTGTGTACAAGAAATGTAAGATGTAAAGTTTGAATAACTTTAAGTATTGCACATTTTAAAAAGTCGTTTTGAATAAAATTTTATTATTGAGTGAGAAATTAAATAAATTAGGAAAATTAAATTATTTGTTAAGATTCAAGTGTTTTTCTTTTCACAGGTTGTGAAGAAAAAACTTCTCCGGTGTCTTTTTATCCAACTTTATTACATACAATAAACTTGTTTAAGAAGTTGGTTACACAATCGATTTCGAAACTTTAAGTTTCATCATCAGGTGTTACGAGAATATGTCTAATGATATCATTAAAAATATTGTCGTTAGGAAAAATATGAAATTCTTAAAAAATTTTAAAAAATCATCCATCACTGGTGACGTAATCTTAGTTGGATAAAATTTCAATGCGTTAGAAAAAATAAAATTTAAAAATTAAAGTAATTTTGCCATCCATAATCAACAGGAAATTCCATAAAAAACCAAAAAATATTTAACAATTCGTATTTTATAGCATTTTAGTAGATTGTTTTATTTTTATTTTCATCCATCTTACTAGTTGATTAAATAAAATTACATTTATCCAAAGCATCGTGCCACACAGTAATCCCAATGGATTATTTTTGTATTGTTATTCTTTTGTTTTTCTGAAATTAATTTGTTTTTAAAATTAAAATAAATTCATTGTTAAAGGTTTAATTATTAATTTCTCAAAAACCGATTGACCGATTTCAATTTTCTTTTTTGTATGGTACTCAGGATAAAAAGACCTTTCCAACGAGGTATTACTTACCCCATCATGTCATTTAAAATTCTAAGGGTTGTGTTTGTAGCACTCAGGGATGAAGAGATTTGTACCTGAATTCTTTTGCAAAGAATGTCCCCCTCGAATATAAAATTGACCTAGGTAGAAAACCTATCTATCATTATATTCTGCTAGCGCCCAAATATGCCTACCCTTTTATGTAGGGAAAATGGTCAGCGTACAAATCTGCCATATCAGATTTTTTCTTCAATCGTCATTATATTATATTAAGACCAATCCTCCTTTCTTGACGTCATAAGAATCGCAAATAGCAAAAACTGATTATTTGCATTCAAATTTCAATATTTTGATAGTAAAAATGATTCGTGTGAGTTTGGGACTGTATTGGGCACTAACCCACTAAGGCACACCCCCCTCTCCGGACACGAGCGCTTACAGCTTCCAGGCTTAAGCAAAATTTGCCTTCTGAAAGTCCCCTGTAACTTTGTTATTAATAAACAAAAAAATTGAAATTTTGCACATACCAAGTTGAATATATGTTCCATTGAACGGACAGACTCATTTTTTGATATTTTGATTTATAGCCTCTTAATTCACTCTTTAATTATGTGTAAAATTGACACTTTTTGATGGAACATATCTAACATAATTTTAACTGTTTTTAAAAACCGAGTCTGTCCGTTCTAAAGGTTGATGAATGTACTTTACTATAGAAAAAAGAAAATGAAAAAATATTAAGAAACAACGCGTCCAGGGGTCCCCAAGCAAACGTTTAAAAATGCACCGGGATGATTGCTCCTAAAGTACAGTCTTCTGTGACGTTTGACATACTTTAAAATGTCACTTCTTATCTTCATTGATTCTATGGTCACTTTGTACTGCCTAGGAGTAGAAATGAACTTTAAGCAACCCAATGTACTTGTACATTGTATTGTGTGTTGCATGTAAATTAAATGTGAAATTTTAAAATTATTTATTATATTACAATTTTAAAAATTTCGCCACTAAAACTACTTCTTTTACTCCTAATAAAACAATATATTTTATTTAGCGCCCAAATATACTCCAACCTAAAATATTAGTTAAATGAATTTTGTAAAGTTCCTGCAATTTCTAAGAAATTTTAAGTTAATATTTCATTTTGTTTCTTGATTATAGTAAATCTTTTGTGTCACTCTTCTTTCTTGTATGCCACCACTCATTACTATTGTTCTACCTTCTGAATCCCATTTACAATGAATTCAATTAAGCCCCTATTTTCAGGAATTAAAAATTTGAAATCTAAAAAAAAACAGTCTTAAATAGATTACCTAGAATTTCATAGGAAATTTGAAAATCATATAACACCCCCCCCCCCCCCTAATTTAAATTTAATGAATTTTCTGCAACTATTCGGTTTATAATAAATAAATAAATAATAAAAATTACCTCCTTCCTAGAATCTATAACCATAACCAAGAGGGTATATAAAAAGTAAGTAACATGCCTCCGAAGTAATCATTTTAAAGTCTAACTTGACATAAATAACTCTACTTATTTCAGTATTAAAAGTTTTGACAAAAATGGAATTTCGTAAACAAACCAACCTTAAGAGATCGAATACATTTACAATTGGCGTAAGTTTTTTCTTGTATTTTTTTATATTTTTACGTACACAAAATATCTCAGTGTTTCCCACAATTTTTTTTAAATAGTAAAATTATAAAAAAAATAGTATGTTTGAAAATAATACAAATCTTTAAAATATATGAGTATCAAAATTAATTAAAGCCATATTTTAATCAGTTATTATTGATTGTATTTCATTCCCTCTTTCTTCTAGTTCAATTAGTAGTAGGTTGAATGTGCAACCTCTTTCACACATATTTAAAGTTAGAGAGAAAAAACTGTCCTTATCTCTCTACGCTCTTCTGGTTCTTGTCGTCATTCGTTCAAAGTTGCCGTAATCCAAAAATTTGGGATAAATGTTTCTTAAGAAAAAATTTGGGATTGGGTGGGTTTGAACTATTCGAAAGAGGGACTTCATACAATTATGATCAGAACTTCACTTAAGGTAAGTTCGTTTAATCATATAATTGGCACTTACAATTGGACGTAAGTTCGACCTTACTCTTCTTCCACCCACTCATTTGGTGAAACATTTTCAGTCCTTTTTCATAAGTTTTTTGGAAAAGTCTTCTAGGAACGTATTCCCCGCGTTTTTCAACCATGGTTTCATGGAGTTCAGGAGGTGGAGATTTCTTCGGCGAAGTTAGTTTTACTGTTCTAGTATTTGTGGACATATTTATGTTTCCACTAATTACATCGAAAGCCTCATCTGAAAAACCTTGAGGTTTGAAACATTTCACTTCGGAGTGGAGGGTTTTTTTTTGAGAAATCTTCGTCCGATTCTACAGGGTCGTTTAGAAAACGACGTCCAAATTGAGGAGTCAATCGTCTTTTTGGAATCGCAATTATTCTTGTTTGCGTCTGTAAAAAGAAATACATGAGTTAATTCATTCGTAGGCACAGAAAATACGAGAAAAAAATTATATGATTAAAAGAACTTACCTTAAGTGAAGTTCTGATCATAATTGTATGAAGTCCCTCTTTCGAATAGTTCAATTAGTAGTAGGTTGAATGTGCAACCTCTTTCACACATATTTAAAGTTAGAGAGAAAAAAACTGTCCTTATCTCTCTACGCTCTTCTGGTTCTTGTCGTCATAGTTGTTTTGTGTGTGCCTGCGGCAACACGTATTTAAAGTGCTCTGTTTGTAAAAAATCAACGTGCAATGGGAAAGAAACGCTCGAAATATCCTGATGATATCGTGGAATTAGAGGCGAAATTAAGAAAACTTAAGAAGAAACATAAGAGGAGGAAGGAGATGGAGGATGAATTATCAAGTAAGTGTTATTAATAGCTAAATTCTAGAACGTCAATAACAAATTATCGAGATTTTATAAAAATAATGACCTTTTTTGAGCATAATTTAGTCAATGTACTAATAATTCCACGTGGTCAGGTGGTCCGTGAAAGGCGAAGCCAATCACGATGTTTAGACAGTGTTCTAAAAATTTTTTAACAAAACTTTAGTCAATGCACTAAAAATAAATGGTTTTTCTTTATAATAATGTCTCAATTTAGGCGAGGCCGAAATTACCCCGACAAAAGAGAGCGTGAAATACGCGAACACCCCTTCACCTCAGGCGTTTGGACAAATCCAACTTCACAGCGATAGTGAAGATACAGACGAGGAGGCGAGACGGGACGTGTTAGGCAAAGTAGCAGATCGTGCCCGCAGATGTTTGTTTACTGATGAAAAAGAAAACGAAAATCTAGCCTCGCACTCGGAAGTAAATTTAACAAATGTAAATAGGGACGTAGATTTTGATAACGCGGTTTTAACAATATTAGGTAACGAAACCATTACTGCACCAAACTATGGTCCTAAGATACAAAACCAAATGGCCACAAATTTGGATTTCATTCTAAAAAATGGGCTAAAAGCGGAAGAAATTTCATTAATTACAAGGAAATATCTTATTCCGGAAAATTGCCAAGCAATTAACCCCCCTAAATTAAATGAAACCATTACAGGGTGCATAAACGATCAGGTTTTGCAAAGGGACCAGAAAATGGTTAATGCACAACAAAAGGTTTCTACAGCCTTAATTGCAACAAGTAGTTGCCTTACCAATTTGGCCCAAAGACCGGAATTGAGGGATAATTTACATCTGATAGAGATGCTCAATGATTCGGGGCGTATCCTGGCATCCCTACACCATGATCAAAGCGTCATTAGGAGGTCTCTAATTAAACCTCAGATAAACGAAAAAATGAGGGATACCTTAATTAACACTCCCATAGGGGAATTTTTATTTGGTGCCGATCTAGAGGAGAAAATAAAATCCGCAAAGAATATTGAGAGGGTTACGCAAGAGCTAACCTTAAATAAAAAGGGTAGGATGTCCACACCAAAAAACTTACAAACCCCGCCTGCTTTCCGCAAGAACTTCAAGAGTCGGGGAACAGGCGGGAACAGGAGATTCCCCAATTGGAGAAATTCCAAGAACCAGACGCAGTGGAACCAAGGACAACGCTATCCAACCCAATACCGCCAAACATTCAAGCAGGGACCTCGCCAGAATTAATTTTAACAGAAAATTCTGTAAGTAAAATTGCAGGCAGATTAAGTAAATTCTTAAAGAATTGGAAATGTATAACTTCCGACCCTTTTATAATTAATTGCATAGAAGGATACAAAATTCCGTTAAAAAACATAAAGTTCCAAAATTATTTTCCGAAGGAAAATAAATGGACAATTGCGGAAACAAATGAATGCAGCAATCACATTCAAAAACTTCTTAATATGGGCGTAATTACACCTTGCAAACTTGAAGAATTTCAATTTGTATCTCCAATCTTCTTGGTACAAAAACCGGATGGCTCCTTCAGATTTATTTTAAATTTAAAGAGATTAAATAATTATATTGAAAAAAGTCATTTTAAGATGGAAGATTGGAGATCAGTTGTAAGTTTATTAGAAAGAGATACCTTCCTAGGTTCTATTGATTTGCAGGACGCCTATTATTTGGTTCCCGTACATAAGTCGTCTAGAAAATTACTTCGATTTCAATTTGAAAAGACGCTATTTGAATTCACATGCCTCCCTTTCGGCCTTAATACAGCCCCTTTCATATTTAAAAAAATTTTAAAACCGGCAATTAGTTATTTACGACAAGAAGGTCTAACCTCAGTCGTGTATTTAGATGACTTTCTATTATTTGGCCGAACATATGATGCATGTTTAGATAACATTCAAAAGACAAAGAATCTTTTAGAACAGTTAGGTTTTATCATTAATATAAAAAAGAGCAATTTTATCCCATCAAAAATTTGCAAATTCTTGGGCTTTAATTTTAATTCACAAGATTTAACATTGAGATTACCATCAGACAAAGTAGATAAAATCACCTGTTCAATTAACAAAATTTTTAGAAAAGAAAATATTAAATTAAGGGAATTTGCAAGTATTACCGGAACCCTAGTGGCATCATTTCCCGCCGTTAGGTTTGGTTGGGCCCATTTAAAATTATTCGAAAGAATTAAGTTTTTAAAATTAAAGACAAATAAAGGTAATTATGAAGCTCCCATAACAATCCCAAGCTCAATTTTAGAAGAATTGAAATGGTGGACATTAAATATTGGAATACCTAACCCCATAAGGAATTATAATTATAATATAGTCATTTATTCGGATGCTTCAAAGACGGGGTGGGGGGCATGTTGTAATGATGAACGGGTGCATGGTTTTTGGGAACCATTTGAACAAGAGTTGCATATTAATTGTTTAGAACTATTAGCTGCTTTTTTCGGGTTAAAATGCTTTGCTAAGGATCTATACGATTGCGAAATATTGCTAAGAATCGACAACACAACTGCGGTCGCATATATTAACAAATTTGGCGGCACCAAATATGAAAACCTTAATAATCTCAGTCGAGATATCTGGAAATGGTGCGAAAGTAGAAAATTGTTTATCTTCGCTAGTTTTATTGCGGGTAAAATTAACACAGAAGCGGATGCCAATCTAGAAAATTAGAAGACGAAACAGAATATGAGTTATCAGATTTCGCCTTTAAGAAAATACAAAAAATACTAGGACACCCTACGGTAGATTTATTCGCTAGTAGAACAAATGCTAAATGTAAAGAGTGCGTATCCTGGCAAAAAGATCCAGGTTCAATAACAGTTGACGCTTTTACTATATGCTGGAGAGATTTAAGATTTTATGCTTTCCCACCATTTTCCCTAATTTTGAAAGTCTTAAGAAAAATAATAGATGAAGGGTCGGAAGGTATAATTGTGGTTCCAAACTGGCCCACCCAACCGTGGTGGCCATTATTTACCTCAATTTGGGTAAAAGAACCAATTATGTTTTCCCCAAATAAAACATTACTCTTATCTTCTAGACAAACGAAACATCCACTCTGGGCTCAGCTTTCCCTGGTTTCCGCCAGAGTATCAGGGAAGCTTTCCTCCTAAAAAACATCCCAGAGGAATCCATCGACATATTAATATCTTCTTTAGCAGTTTCATCTCAAAAACAGTATACCACCGGATTAAAGAAATGGTGGAATTTTTGCGCAATCAACAAAATTAATCATTATAAATACTCTTCGCGAGACATTTTAAAATTTCTCACTGAGGAATTTAAAAATAACCGCTCGTATAGTTTTCTAAATTGCATAAGGTCCGCTTTATCCTTACTTATTGGACCTGAAGTAGGAGAAGATTATCTCATAAAGAGATTTTTCAGGGGAATCTCCAAAATTAGTCCTCCTGGGCCAAGATACGAAAGCACTTGGGACCCAGATGATGTTTTAAAATATCTATCCAACAACATGGTAGATAGCAACAAAATATCCTTGAAAGATCTTTCAATGAAACTAATTGTTCTAATAGCCTTAGCAACAGGCCATAGAATGCAAACTTTTGCATCTGTCAAAATAAGTAATATAAAGGTATCCGTTGAACGAATTGAAATAAAGATAGACGGGCAAATTAAGACATCGGGGGTTAATCGAGTACAGCCTACGCTTATACTGCCATTTTTTGAGCAACGTCATATTTGCCCAGCTTATACACTTAAAATATATATAGAAAGATCAAAAGACATTAGGTCAGGGATTGACGAACTGTTTATATCCTTAAAGAAACCAATCAGGGGCGTCTCGAGTCAGACCTTGGGTAAATGGGTTAAGATTATTCTCGAAAGAAGTGGAATAGATATATCCATTTTCAAATCACACAGTACAAGGCACGCCAGCACGTCGGCGGCCAATAGAGCGGGTATAAATATTGATTCAATTAGAAAAGCAGCGGGGTGGTCAAAGAAATCTCAAACATTTGCAAATTTTTATAACCTAGATTTGATCGAAAAAGACACCTTTGCAAGGTCTATAATTAAGCAAACACCAAAGTAGATTAGTTAAGTTTATTATTTTAGAAATACATATTTCTTGTTTTGTTTGTTTCGGTTAGCCTAAGAGAACTGGTTTTGTTCCTTTTATGAATAGAAAGATTTTTTCCTTTGTTTAACTTTGAAATATTTAGGCATTTAGTTACAGATATGTACCTTTGTTTTTTGATACCTATTTTATTACATATACTTTTATTAAAAATTGTATCTGATTATACCGTAATCCACTTTAAACATCTACTAATTGAACTAGAAGAAAGAGGGAATGAAATACAATTATATGATTAAACGAACTTACCTTAAGTGAAGTTCTGATCATAATTGTATGAAGTCCCTCTTTCGAATAGTTCAAACCCACCCAATCCCAAATTTTTTCTTAAGAAACATTTATCCCAAATTTTTGGATTACGGCAACTTTGAACGAATGACGACAAGAACCAGAAGAGCGTAGAGAGATAAGGACAGTTTTTTCTCTCTAACTTTAAATATGTGTGAAAGAGGTTGCACATTCAACCTACTACTAATTGAACTATTCGAAAGAGGGACTTCATACAATTATGATCAGAACTTCACTTAAGGTAAGTTCTTTTAATCATATAATTTTTTTCTCGTATTTTCTGTGCCTACGAATGAATTAACTCATGTATTTCTTTTTACAGACGCAAACAAGAATAATTGCGATTCCAAAAAGACGATTGACTCCTCAATTTGGACGTCGTTTTCTAAACGACCCTGTAGAATCGGACGAAGATTTCTAAAAAAAAAACCCTCCACTCCGAAGTGAAATGTTTCAAACCTCAAGGTTTTTCAGATTAGGCTTTCGATGTAATTAGTGGAAACATAAATATGTCCACAAATACTAGAACAGTAAAACTAACTTCGCCGAAGAAATCTCCACCTCCTGAACTCCATGAAACCATGATTGAAAAACGCGGGGAATACGTTCCTAGAAGACTTTTCCAAAAAACTTATGAAAAAGGACTGAAAATGTTTCACCAAATGAGTGGGTGGAAGAAGAGTAAGGTCGAACTTACGTCCAATTGTAAGTGCCATGTTGAAAAAATTGTCGAGGAAGCACGAATTAGAATGGGTATTGAAAGTAGCGTAAAATGTTACATCGATTTAAAAAATAGACGGTGTTTAAAATGTTTTACTCCTAAGAAAACATAATTCGCCATATTTATTTAAATGTAGGTGATGTAAATATGAATAATGTAATATAGTAGATATATATTAAACTTATTTTTAAGGACTACAGAAAATTTTGTATATTTTTTTATATTTGTTGTAAATGTTTTGTATTAAAATGAACGTAACCTAAAACTATTTTTTTTATTTAACTTGTGCGTAGAGGAGAATAGTCGGGAAATGATTTTCATTTTTTGGTCATAATAAATTTTCCACGTAAGCTTATTAATATTTTTATTTTTTGGTGAATTCAAAGTCTATTATCATTTGTTGTAAGTTGTAAATTCGGTCCTTGTGGGACAAACCAAACAATTTTAAAGGAGCTAGAGAAAGAATGCTTCGTATAAATTGAGCATAGAATGATTAGATAATTTGAAAAAACAGAAAGTGATAACATATTTTTGTGCTACTTTTGGGGTTTAAAAAAATAAATTAGATTTAAAAAAATACGTTATAAAAATACATAAAACAAAAAAAGTTCTTTTAAGTGGCTAAAATTTTAATTCGACGAATTTTTTTAAATACATTTTTATTTAATACATCTTTATTACTAAAGGACCTTATCGTTTTCCTAGGTGTTTTTGGGCAAACATGAAAAATAAGTTAAACCTACAAAAATTTACTAAAATACCCCCAATATTAATTATATTTCCAATTTCTTCAATAAATATGAATTATAAATAGATTTATGAGATTTTACATTATTTAAAAAAATATTTATTAACACGACAACAGCGGATTTTAAAATTCAAAATTTGACAAGTACTGTCAGATAAATTTTAATTACCTTTCATTTACTAATAGGGTGTTTTCCTTGTGGAACCTATGTCAATAATCGAATACAATCGCCAAAAGGATTAACCTGATGGTAGATACAAATGACCTTTAATATAAGGCACTTTAGGACAATGGTTATTGTTACAAACAAGAAGTAATGCCCGGGCTAACAAATTCGTACGCGCTTTACAAAGGTATCTGGCGACTGACTCACTGTGACTCACACTCGATTGAAATGTTTCCCACATTGGGTGTTATTGTCATGCGCACACATTGCTTGCGTTTGTACGTTTATTTATAAAAACAGCTAAAACCGGTGCGTACACATAAAAAGAAATCCGGTACGCGCTCATTTAACATACTGGAATGAAACATTCTAGCAAAGGAAAAATAACTTGCCGAATGTCGTAAATAGTATCTTGCCTACTTGATAGGGGGTGCTTAGAAGTGCCAGAGGGTGTGTCCTACAAAAATAGAAGGAATTTACAAGCCCTTTGCCGCCACCGAGGTCCCTTATCGGTTCTACTTTTTACTAATAATTATTTTGCATTTATTTTTTGGACGTTTCGTTTGAGAGGTAATAATTTCAATGTTGCCTGATTGTGCAATAAAGTCTTACGATAACCTGTAAAAGATATTTTATTTTTATTTTACCCCGTAATATTACAAATCTTATTACAACTATTAAAACTATAGCCACTGAATTTACAGTAAAAGTTTCAGAGCTCCAGGGAACTGGAAAAGTCATTTTTTATCAAATATTTTAAAAATTGCAAAAAAACGACAACTGTGTAAAAATTGTTTAATTGTAAAAAATATATTCTTAAATTATAAGTTTATTTGAATAAAATAAATACTTAAAAATTAATTTCTAATCAAGTCATAACAAATATGTACTTAATTGTATAATTTTTATACTATTAAAGTCAATAAGTCATAGTAAATAAATGGCATAGGCAACCAAACTACTTTGTTTGTTAGAAACACCGTTGAAAACACTAGCATCGTTGTCTAATTGTGCAGAAATTAATTAATTTCAATTGCGTTTTTTTGCGAAAGCGATCTCCTAACGAGCGAAATATTTTACACTATTGTATATTTATTTCTTATTTATATGTGGCATAAGTTTCATTCTTGTACAAAATGCTCCCAAAACCCGATAAGGTCCTTTGCAAGAAATGTTCAGTAGTAATACCATGAGTAGATTGAAATCCGCGATAATTGTGTCAATTTATTGACAAATGAAATTGTGTTGCTTAGAAACACCACGAGTCCGTAGGACGAGTGGTGTTTCTAAAAAGCAACACAATTGAATGTCAATAAAGCGACAGAATTATCTGCGGATTTCAATTTACTAATCGTATTTGGAAAGATTATTTCAGGCCTTATTTTTATAAATTACATTATTTATTAATAAGTCTATTTGAATGTCAAATTTAAACTACATTAAAACAATAAGAAAAACACAAACCTTATCTAAACGAATAACTTAATCAAATTTTAATTTTACTAATACATAAATATTTACAATAATTATTTGTAATATTAACTGTACAGTTATTATATACAATTGGTTGTGTATTTTTAAAATGATCAGGTGAGCTCATGGTGAAGGTAGGTTGAGTTTTGTTTCTGATGTTTGACAGTATTTCCTCATGATGGTCTTTGTGAATTTGAAGATAGGATTTAATAGAATGTGAGCTACCATGTTCTGTAATTTTTATTGTAGTTTGTTCTCCGACTCCTGATTTAATTAATTGAGTAACCGCAGTTGCTCTATTACTATGGTTGCTGATTTTTTTATTTTTTGTGTCCAATCCTGCCAGATCTGCTGAATTTTTTGTCCATTTGGAAATAATATTTATGCCCACAGGAGTGTTTTTATACCAGGGACTCGAATCAGGACGATCCTTTTTCCAAAATAGATTGGTAGTTAAAAACAACCTATATAGTAATGTTTGAACCTCTCTTAGAAATTAGTTTTCTGAAAAGCCTCACTGGACACATAGAAGCATCACCTTTATTTTCAATAAGCCATTTACTATTGGCACATTTTTTGCTTCCCCCTTGGGATGTTTTCGTAAAAATTGGGTTATACTCTATTCTACCAGTATTTATTCCGGAGTTATCGAATTCTTCTTTAAGATAATGTATCAAGCAGGATGCAGCCTCACCACCTCGCCAGGCAAGTTCAACGGCAGCAATATGGTAAAATTTTCTTTGGAGACCGATTGGAGTTTCCTCATCCCATTGCTTACATATTTTTTGATGTTCTTCAAATGTTAATGCGACAGAGCTTGTTTTCAGTTTTTCGGGTACTTTTTGAAGTTCCTTGCGCTTCGTGTCTCTAGCCTGTCTTGCCGATAAAAAGACAATATCCTTAAATGGATCGAATTTCCTACCAGATTCATTATAAAACTTTTCTTGTAGTAATTTAACACTTATATTCCACATTGTTTTAACAACAGTTTCCTTATAATCTGACCCATCAAATTTTCGCATATTATATGCCCAGTCCTTTAAAATAAATGCTAACCTTTCATCACTCGTGTTCAAGTCATTTATATTATAGTTTTTTTCAGAACAAAATTGTGTAAATTGTCTCCATACATTTTCTTTTGACTTTTTGGTATTTCTTGGTGTATTATTTTTTATATTATCATTTATAATACTTTCCGAAGCTTTTCCAAATCGGCTCATTTTGAAGTAGATGCCTCAATAAAATCAATAGATAATTACAAAACAGAAACAATTCAAATACGTTATTTTTGATGTTTTTATTTAGCTTAAGTATCTATATATTTTTAATTTAATGTATTATTCTATTTTAATATGTATTATTTATTTTATTACTTACCTCCTATACTTCGTATTCCTGTCCGAAGATTATATATGTATAACTTGCAGATTACACAAAATACAAAATAATTTACACGATCACTTGATTTAAATTGAATTTTAAATATGACAGAACTGCGATATGACAGAACAAACTCCTGTCATAGAAGCGTAATTTGTAAATTTAAACGTCAATCTCTACTTCAAATTTCAAATTTGAAATTCAAAGAAACATCAATGTCAAAAAGTTTGACTTGATAATTTAGGTAGGACCCTAATTATCACGATAACCCGATGGCAAATGGACCAATCAGAACGCTTGTTGAGAGGAAGGCATGAAATAATCATATGTAATATCACGAGTGGTCTTTGAGTCGAATATTTTTCACTGTCAATACCACGATTGTCATTTGGGGTTAAAAATTTAACCCCAAATGACATTAGTGGTAATGAATGAAAAATATTCGACTTAAAATTTGAACAAGAGTGCATATTTAATAGTCCGGGAGCCAACAATAGAAAAAAATGTATTAAATAGTACCAGTACAAACCCACAAAATCTTAATTAATAGCACATGTCGATCGGAAAAATTTATTCGCCATACAAATTCGATGGCTAGTGGTTTTAATATTTCCCAAAGAAAATGCTTGGAAAATATACAATTTTCAAATCATTCTACACCGTCTGGCATTTGTTTTAGTTTACTTAAATAAAGAAAAAGTCCAACGGAAAATAGTCGCCATACATTTTGGGTGGGTACCGAGAACTCTTGGACTGTTCAATCATGTCTTTTTATTGACCACTTTTAGAATTTCGTTACACCGTCTGCCATTTTCATAGTTTCATAGATTTACATCGAAAAACCGATATTACAGGGCGAGTTTAAAGTAAGGAATAAAAATAATATCTACGTTATCTTTTGGAATTTTTAAAAACCGTAAATGACGTACCGCATTGTTTTTGAAAACCTTAATTTTGAACCAAACAATTTTTTTTTCAGTTGACATGACGTCACTATGACGTCATAAATTATTTTTTAAATGGATTCATATGGTTTTTATACCATAAAATAATACATTATTAAGACTGTTTTACAACGGTACCAAAAAGATTATACCAGCGCCATCTTCCGGTTTTTATAAAAATTATTAAATTTCCCCTTAAACATTAGTTTAAAGTAAGGCATAAAAATCATAACTACGTTATCTTTTGGAATTTTTAAAAACCGTAAAAGACGTGTCGCATTGTCTTTGAAAACCTTTATTTTGAACCCAACAATATTTTTTCTCAGTTGACATCACTATGACGTCATAATTTTTTTTTAAATAGATTGATATGGTTTTTATACCATAACATAATACCTTATTAAGACTGTTTAAAGTAAGGCATAAAAATCATAACTACGTTATCTTTTGTTCAAAATAAAGTTTTTCAAATATAATGCGACACGTCTATTACGGTTTTTAAAAATTCAAAAAAATAACGTTGTTATGATTTTTATGCCTTACTTTAAACTAATGTTTAAGGGGAAATTTAATAATTTTTTTTAACAACCAGAAGACGGCGTTGGTATAATCTTTTTGGTACCGTTGTAAAACAGTCTTAATAAGGTATTATTTTATGGTATAAAAACCATATCAATCCATTAAAAAAAATTATGACGTTATAGTGACGTCATGTCAACTGAGAAAAAAATATTGTTGGGTTCAAAATAAAGCTTTTCAAAAACAATGCGACACGTCTTTTATGGTTTTTAAAAATTCCAAAAGATAACGTAGTTATGATTTTTATTCCTTTTACTTTAAACTCACCCTGTATATATTAGTCATACATTTTTGTTGGCTAGAAGACTCCTCGTCCAGGGCCGTAGCCAGCTATGGGCCAGGGCAGGCAATGCCTGCTCTGGAAAACAAAATGCCCGCCCTGAAAAATTTTCGACTGTCGAAAGCTTTTACGGTACAGGTAACTGTGATATTTTAAAAACCTAAAAATTTAAAAACCTATTTTTATTTAATCTAAACTATGTATGTCTACAGGGTGTCCCAATTTGAGTTGCATTACATGGGTAATTTTGATATTAATAAAGTTACAAATTCGGTTGAATGGGCAATGTTTTTCAGTTTTTTATAATTATCCAGATGTCTTTTAAAAATATTAAAAATTCCAAGACATCCCGAAGATAAACAGATAAAACGAAAAATGCAATTTTTGAAAAAGTTTATTATTTCATTAACTAGAAAAGTTACAAAAAATATTTCGCTTAAAACTTATTTGTTTCGTAATGACGAATGTAAATATGTTTATTACAAACATATCACCAAATCGGTTTTCAAGATATCAATAACAACTTTATTATTTTAAATGGACGCCATATTGATTTTTTGAACAGTTAAATTGCATTTTTTTCTGATTAGAACGATGTATTACTCCATGTTTGAAGTAATACGGAATATTTGATATAATTTGAATTAAATTATGTAACCTATGACTTTTTGACAGGACTTCTTTAAACAAATGACAATTCTAGCTGTCATTTTAGATTTTTGTATAGGATATAAGATATAAGCGTTGATTGAAGTATTAGGAAGATAGTCCACCACCGTGTTGAAAAGCGTATACGAGCAGTACTCAAGGACAATCTGATTTCGTATCGATAGGTGCTGCCCCGAGCTCCATTCGGATTTCGGCTGAACTATTCTAACATTTTTCAGTATTCAAGGCATATTCTAGGTGGTTTTCTGGGATAGTCTCGCTGCTCGAAGAGAGAAGCGCACGGAACGCTCTCGCCTAGTTACCGGCAATTTATGATCCCTCGTAAATTTAGTTATCCAGCTGCATGTGCTTTGTCTCCTCTTTCAGAACTTTTTGTTTGATATTCGCAAAGTGTAAAAAGGATATTTTTAAATTCTTCATAATAAGTGTGTTTAGAAGATTTGGAATTCTTTTTATATTTTGAAATTTAATGTTTTTTATATGTATCTTGAAACAATAAAATAAAAAAAAACTAAAAAAAGCACATCTTCTTTGGCATTTTAAAACCTTAATAAACATGATAATTTGGATGTTATAACTTAAAAAACGGCCCAAATCGTGTTGCAAGAAACATCGCTTCTAAACAAACACCTTAAAAATTTATTTATTTTTACAGTTATTTTTGCTCTAATTTTTAACACTTAAAACATGTGCTTTCTACTGTCTCGAAATTCATTTGTTTCCTTTTTTTTATAAAACATAAATGTTAAAAAATATATAAAAATTTCAACTGGTTATAAATATATATATAGGGTTTTCCAATAAGAGGTGTTATTTTGAATAGCCCGCAATTTCGGTAGATGTCACTTTTCAAGCTGTCATTTTTTGACATTTGCCAAGTAGAAACTACGCCATTAATAAAAATGGAACGATACACGCTTCAACAACGCATTGAAATTATTAAAATTCACTATAAAAATGGTGAAAATTTGGCAGAGACGGTTCGCAAAACTCGAACATTTTTGGGTCGTCGTGAAGCACCTTGTCGGACCGCAATACAGAAATTGGTGAAAAGATTCGAGCTGTTGGGACAAGTTAGTGATGTGAAGAATAAAACCCGTGCACGTCGCTCAAGAAAAGCCGAGAATATTGCTGTTGTAGCCGAAAGTGTTGAAGAAAACCCAGGTTTGTCCATTTCTCGTCGTTCTTTGGAATTAGGCATTCCACAAACGTCATTACACCGTATTTTGTATAAAGATTTTGGTCTTAAGGCTTATAAAGTCCAGTTAACACAAGAACTCAAGCCGGCCGATCATCAACAACGTCGTGTCTTTGCTGATTGGGTCGTTGAAATGCATGAAAATAATCCGGAATTCCATCGAAAAATCATCTTGAGTGATGAGGCCCATTTCCACCTCGGTGGCAAGAGTTATTGTTGAAAAGCCTCTCTATCCTCAACGTGTGACTGTTTGGTGCGGTTTATGGTCCGGAGGAGTCATTGGACCTTACTTTTTCGAAAATGAGGCTGGAGCAACAGTTACGGTGAATGGATTGCGCTATCGAGAGATGATTAACGATTTTTTATGGCTGAAATTAGATGGTATTGATCTGGACAACGTTTACTTTCAACAAGACGGCGCTACGTGCCACACAAGCAACGAAACCATTGATCTTTTACGAGAAAAGTTTCCGGACCGTGTTATCTCTCGAAGAGGTGATCACAATTGGCCACCGAGATCTTGTGATTTAACACCTTGCGACTTCTTTCTTTGGGGCCACGTGAAACAGAAGGTCTACGCCAACAGCCCAGCGTCGATTCAAGACCTCAAAGATGGAATTCGTGAAGCTATCGAGGACATAGGGCAGCCACTTTGCGAATTGGTTATGGAAAATTTCATGAAAAGGATATTGTCCTGTCAGCGTGGTCGTGGTGGTCATTTGCCTGATGTTATTTTCCACTATTAACGGCATACCTTCCTCTTTATAATGAAATAAACATCCGATCATTTATATTAAAAAATTGCATTTTTCTTTGAATATCAAAATAACACCTCTTATTGGAAAACCCTGTATAAAACTAAAATAATTATTAATGAAACAATACAAAGTGTTCATAAATTCACTCCATGTAGTTTTTTGTAGAAATATCTCGACTCATTTTGCCTGAAGAAGTACCAATAAAGGTAACGAAACTAGTCGCAAAAACGCATCTTATTTTACCCACTCTATAAGGAAGTATAGTTGACTCTGACAAATACCCACCTTATAAATAATGGATATCATTAATACTTAAAATAAAGTTTTTGTATATACAGGGTGTCCCGAAATTAAGCGGCCAAACTTTAGGAGGCGATTCTACAACTAATTCTAAGAAAAAAACTTCCTATAAACATGTTTCCGATTTCGCTTCCTAAGGGAGCTACAGCTCTTTAAATATTGTGACTAAAACTAGGTTTTTTGTGATTTATTTGAAAATGGTTGGTAATAAAGATTTGAAATTTGGTGTGAAGACTAATACGTTTAATATATAATTTCTCAATTTTTTTCAGATTTTTTGAAAGCTCTGAAATTTTTTGAAAGCTTTCAAAAAATCTGAAAAAAATTGAGAAATTATATCGTAAACATATTAGTCTTCACACCAAATTTCAAATCTTTATTACCAACCGTTTTCAAATAAATGACAAAAAACCTAGTTTTAGTCACCATATTTAAAGGGCTGTAGCTCCCTTAGGAAGCAAAATCGGACACATGTTTATAGGAAGTTTTTTTCTTAGAATTAGTTGTGGAATCGCCTCCTAAAGTTTGGAGGCTTAATTTCGGGACACCCTGTAGATGTGTGCACAAAAACCAGCCAACAATGTAGCTTTCATATTTTTTATCCGATTTAAGTGATGAATTTATTTTAATGAGTAAAAATAAATAAAAATAAAATTACAAAAAAATTAAAAATTTATTCGTTTTATTGGTTGAAATTACACTTGGAATTATTTTTTTTACTCATGTTGTCATTTGAAAATCAAAAGGTCTCGGATGTTTTCAGAAAAAAGAAAAATCTTTTAATATCCAAATATAGTATTTAGTCAACCATTTAATTTGACATTAAGGTCGAATATTTTTTATTTTCCTTATTACATTCATATTTATGAGCAGAAAAATCAACTCCGCAAAATTTTAACCCATTGCTTCAGAAAAAAATCGAACGTAAAATGTTCAAAAAATTGCGCCAAACGCGGCCGATTGGTACTACCACTGTAGCCCAGTTTTCAAAAATCATTAAATTTTTCTACACTGCCTTATAAAAGAATAATTTCTACAACGGATAGCGCGTAGGAAATTTTTATTTTCGAAGGGGTTCGGAAGTTATCCCTAAATCAACTTGAAATTTTAAATTTTGGGGTGATTGGCTCCCATCGGGCTATTTTTTAACCGATTTTCAATTTTAAAGGTTCATTTGAATCTACTTCCCGAACCAAAATCATCCACGCATAGGGTTTTTTGAATTTCCAAAAAATAACGAAAAAGTAATTTTTTTAAGATCGCATTTAAAAAAGTCGTAATTTTTGACGCGTTTCGATCTAATCAACCCCTCAAATTTTATTTTGCCCCAACGTAATGTACATTTTAAGAAAGCTTTCAATGTCCACTTTAAGACAAAAAAGGGCTTAATTCGTTATCTCTTTTCGTTATCGAGTTATGGCCGAAATAGTTGCAAAAACGTGCAGTCTTCGTTTGGAGCCAAAATTGCGGCTTGAAATTTTTCACTTTTCACAAAATAATTAATATTTTCGAAACTATTAGAACCACCAGGACGACTGATAGCTTAAAATTCGCACCCTCATCTCCCCCACCAAATTTCGTGAAAATTTTAATTTTCGGTTTAAAATTGCGTCGTCCAGGGCCGTCTTTGTACCAAAATTTTAACCAAATATTTTTTAAAACGCGTCTATCCATGGTGTTTACCTTTGGTAAAAATTTGAAATCGCTAACCCTTATAGTTTTCAAGAAAAACAATAAAAATCGATTTCCATGAAAAATTTCAACCCAGTAAGTAAATAATAAAATTTGTGATATATTAGTTATCTACACAATTGTACTGTTCATAATTGTATTAATCATCAAGGCACTCACTCGACAGTCTATAATTAATCGAGTGTTGAATCTGTTACCGCGACATTTTAGGACTTGTTAGGGGAGTGATTAGGTATTTTTACATAATAGGTATAACATTTAACTGCTTGCATAAATTATATTATCATAAATAAATCAATAAAAATCTTACCTTAGAAAAATGTGTGCGTCTTTTCTTTCGCCCAAAAGCAGTAACAACACGCTTAGGTGCACGTTTTGGTGCCATACTTGCTGCTTGTTGCTTGTTGAATGTAAAATACCTCGAAGAAACACTATAGAAGATTGACAAAGACAAGAACACTTTTATGTTTTTCATCGATGCGCGAACCGCATTTCGGATTATCTTGCGCTCCGCGCACCGCGCATTTTGGGGCGGTACTTCGTTGGTTCAGCAATTTGTGAAATTAAAGGTGGCGCTACTTTACGGATTAATATTTTAAGTTTTGCCTGCCAAGATAACTAATTTATTTTTAACTATTTTTTAATTTAATAAAATGAAATAGGTTTCTACAATTATTTTGCAAAAAGTGGATGTGTTAAAAGTTTGATTTTTTTCTTTTATTTCCTATTTTTTCTTTCTTTTTGTCTGTAAATTATTTGCTTTTTGAAATTTTTCCAAAAAAAATCATCCACTTTTTTTGGAATTTAATTAGCTTGGTTACGCACTTTATTGCATCCATTTCAGATGAATACTTTTTCTTCAATTCTGGCACGTTACTGTTACTAGCATCATAAATGACTCTTAAAAATATCTCAAAAATTTTTTTTTCGAATTCTTTCAAAATCGACATTGCAAATGAAAGATAAGAGAACATGGATGAAATTTAGGAGGTCACTTGCCCTCTTCACCCCCCAAAAAAAATTTTTACATCCCAAAAACTCAAAACAATCAAAATTTTTTTAGGTAATGTACCTTAAAAAATAATTAAATTTTAAAAAAATTAATAAGACAATAAGGATAATTTTTAGAAACTTATCTGTACGAATTATTGTTTCTTAATTTTAGTTATTAAGCGAAATACTAATTTTTAACAATACACATTTACTCGTATTTTAAAATGCCATATTTTCCATAAAAATTCATTACTTTTATATTCAAGAAAATGTCCAGCCACGGTATTTATATTTAGTAAGAAAATTTAAATTGGTAACTTCTATAGTTCTTGCAAAAAAAATAAGATTCGCATAAAAAATTTCATGTCTTAAAAGATCTTAATATAAACAGAAAACTTGTTTAGAAAGCACGAGTTTGGTTGAAGCCCTCTAGAATTCAAAAATATGAGTTGTCAGAAAATGATTATTAATTATTAGCATTTATTGGGTAGTTTACCAGCAGGTACAATTTTTTGATAAAAAGCTACTCTTTTTATTTTTTAGATTTAGAAACATTAAAATATACATATTGATAATATTTTTTATAACTTCATTTTTATTTTATATTTCTGTTATTTTTCCGTTTTCATTTATTATAAAAGGTAGAAAAAGTAATACCTTTAATTATTTTAAAAGAGTTTTCGTAATTAAAAATGTAAAATACTCCGTATTCCCGATTGTTTCTCTTGTAGATCGTTTTTATGGAATTGTATGGAATATCCACCGCACCGCGCTACCTGCTCATTCCTTTAGTCCCTGAACATTTGTTGTCTTTGAACCTGCTTTGAACGCACGTGTCTTTCAAACATTTCAAATTCTAAATAGCCTAGTTTCACACCAATCTGAATACAGATCTAAAAACTTTTTGTACCCGGCGATAGAGGGAAAGCGACCGACGAGCTGCACAGCGGCCGGTACATCGTCCGCATACGAAATTGTCCATAAGGTGGACTATCTTCCTAATACTTCAATCAACGATATAAGTCTAAAACATATCACATTGTTCATTTAGTTAGGGGAAAGGTTTCCATTTGTAAATGATTAATCAATGTAAAACTTATTAATTCTAACTTGATGTACAAAAAAACAATATAATAATCAAATAATCTACAGTGACAGCTTTTATCATCATTTTTTTAAAGAAGATCTCTCAAAAAGTTATAGTTTACTTAAATTAATTCAAATAATATCAAATATTTCATAGTCTGTTACTTCAAATATGGATTGTAATAAATTGTTAAAAGCAGAAAGAAAAATGCAATTTATTTGTGGAAAAATTTGGAATTTTCTTTAATCTAATATAAGCCCATTTAAAATAAGAAAGTTGCTATTGATATCTTGAAAACCGACATATAACAAGTTTGTAAAAAACATATTTAGATTAGTCTTTACCAAGCAAATAACTTTCATCCGAAACATTTTTTTATAACTTTTTTAGTTAATGACATAATCGACTTTTTCAAAAATTGAATTTTTCGTTTATTATCGGAATGGCTCGAAATTTTTGATTATTTTAGAAAACCATCTAATGGGCAGATTCTGGTCAGAATTAAAGGCCTTTAATTTAAAACAAATAATGTATCCATGGAAATTGTCCATTACAACCCATATAACAAATTTAAATTTAAAGGCCTTTAATCTTAAATGGTTTGACCAGAATCTGGGTATAAATGAGTATAAAAAACTGCAAATCATTGCTCATTTAACCAAATCTGTAACTTTATTAGTAACAAAGATGCCCATGCAATGCAACTCAAATTGGGACACCCTGTATACATTTGGTTCTGGATAAGGCCCTGTCCTAGTCTACGCGCGTTTTATTTAGAAACACCGGTAGTTTTGTATTATGGTACAACGTATGGCCTTGAATTTAAACGTTTGGTATAGTACACTAATTGCAATCAGTGGCGTAGCTTCAAATTTGGCGCCCTGGAGCAATTCATCGGTGTGCGCCTACCCCCACATAAATAAAATACCGGGTGTCCACGAAACTAGGGCCACCCATGTAATTTCTCTATTTATGAAAATACTAATTTGAAATTTTAGTATGTTATATGGCATAAGAAAACGCATTTATTGAACTATAAAAACTTATTATTAAACACTGGTACGTTCCAAGTATGTTCGTGATAAACAAAATATTTTTTCTGACCTTTCAAAAAAAAATTTGAATTTTTTTGGTAATTTTTTTAATAAAATCTATTAAAACTACTCCTAAATAATTTAAATAGGTAAAATAAATTATGACATTCATTCAGCCGTTTTTTGGAAACTCATTTTTAAAATCGTTCTTTGCAAATATATTTATTTTTTTCAAGGGCATGATAGTGGGGCCACCCCCTATTTCGATAGAGGATTTTTTTCCGATAACAGTGATATCTAACATGTAGGTATAGACCTTAAGTGTATTTACTCATTTTTTTTAAATCTTTTTAATTTATCAACAGCTGTTTATAAATAAGTAAGTTAACTTTCTACCTACATCCAGGGGTATCACTGTAATCGGAAAAAATCCTTTACCTAAATAGGGGGTAGCCTCGCTATCATGCCATTTGAAAAAAATCAACATATTTGCAAAAAACGCATTTTAAAAATTATAGAAATTAATTTTTCAAAGACGGCCGAATGAATTTCATAACATTACAATTTATTGTACCAATTCAAAGTATTAATAGGTTTTATTAAAAAAAATTATCAAAAAAAAATCCAAAATTTTATTTGAAAGTTCAGAAAAAATAAATGTTTTTCAAAAACATACTTGGAACTTACCAATGTTTAATAATAAGTATAAAAATAGGGTATTACATTTAAAATAAGAAAGGTGAAACCGGAAGTGAAATTGAATCTTTTTTTGTTCAATAAATGCGTTTTCTAATGCCATACAACATACTAAAATTTCAAATTTGTATTTTCATAAATAAAGAAATTACAGAGGTGGTCCTAGTTTCGTGGACACACGGTATATTTGAAAAACCAAAATTTGTTTCAAAAAACCAAAAACAAACAAAGATACCAACGAAAAAATTTACAATTTTATAAGTTCTTTATCGCTTTGCGAATTTTTAGTATCTGTCAGTTTTTGAAGTGCTCGTAATTAAATTTAAATTTGGATTTTTTCGATTTTGCTCCCCGTTATTTACTACGTTTCCATCGGGGATTGAATCGAATTTGAATTCTTGATTCTACTTGAAAACTGGATGGAAACGCGCAATTTATCGTTTCTAGATCGTACTCGGCCTCAAGGTCGATACTGCTTTTTCTGGGATCGTATCTGGTTTGAGCTGAAAAATATCTAATGGAAACGCTTCGAAGGCTTGAATTTGGACTGGATCATGCGCAAAAGAATAATCTCCTCGCCGCGATGCATTATATTATGTATGGTTCATAATCATAACCCTAAAATCGTGGTCTGGCCAAAACGCCACCTAATGCCAGTATTGAAAGTAATTTAGATATTTTTTAAATCCTCATGATGGAAACACATAAGTATTTAAATTTCTGATATTTTAAAACCCGATTCAATCCCCGATGGAAACGTAGTAATTGATTCGTGGGCCTGGAGCAGTCTGCTTCAACTGCTCCACAGTAGCTACGCCACTGATTGCAGTTGTACATATACCAGAGAAATTCTATGGATATTACTGTCACCAACTTCAAAATACTAGGAATAATGTAATACAAATAAAAATGAAAAATTCAAAACGACTACTTTCCTATCTTGAATTTAAAATCGAATTGTTTGAAAAAAATCGCCTAGCTAGAAATCGTTATTTTTATTTGATGGTCCTAAAATATTTTGTTTCAATTAAACAAAATTATACCATACAAAATTATGCAAACGCCATAGATTTTTGTGGGGGCGGAGAGGAACCCTAACTATCATAATTTTGGAGATAAAAAAAACTGTTTATCAACAATAGGTTCATATATCATCAAAATCCTAATTTGTAGAATATGTACATCGCAAAATTCGCCAGATAAATTCGCTGGCTAGTGGTTATATAATCTTCCAAAGAAATTGTTTGGCAAATCTACAATTTTAAATCATTTTGCACCATCTGGTATTTGGTTTAAATTGCTTAAACGAAAAAAAAATCCAACCGAAAATAGTCGCCATACATATTGGCTGGGTACAAATGACTCTAGAGCTGTTCGAATTTGAAAGTGACATATTATACAAAAGTACCGATATTTCGGACTAAAACTCACAGTTTTTTAACCAACTAAATTGTATGATGATCACATTACCTTATGTTTTAGACAAAAATCTATGAAAATATCAAATTGCCAGATGACCTAACAAAATTATAAAAATGGGCAAAAAAGCGGCAACACAACCATAAAAAACGAACTTTAGACTAATCTGTAATGACTGTATCCGCCCAAAATGTATTGCCAATAGTTTCCATTGGCCTTTTTTCTGTCCAAATGATGTTAAATCAAATGGCGATGGTGCAAGATGATTTTAAATTGTACATTTTCAAAACAATTTCTTGCGGAAATTTTAAAATCGCTAGCCAGGAAATTTGTCTGGCGAATCAATTTTTGGTATACAGGGTGATGTTTTTAACCTGGAAAATGGAATTATCTCGAAAAATACGCATCGCACAGAAAAATTTGCCAGATCGAAACTTTATCTCTCCGAGGGAGGCATATGTTAGTACTAAATTACTCCCATCCCGACACCCACTGCGGGCAGGGCCGGCGGCAACTTTGAATCTTAAATACGAACACCCATTTTTTATCGCAGATTCGGATTCAACGTCAAAAGGTACGTACGATTTGTCCGAAATTTTTTTTTCCATTCGCGACAGATGGCGCTGTAATCACAAAAAATGAACAGAAATCAAAAGAATCAAAAATCAGTAGACATGCATTTATTATTTTTCGACGGGCTATTCAATGATAATACGGTTACTGGTTTGTTAATAAACTACATTTAGCATAACCCAGGAACAACGACGGGGACGTAGTAGTTTTCTGTTCCCTTTGGGGTTCTTGATTAACGTGAGTCCCCTTGTCTCTCATCTTTTGCGGTGCTTCATTAACGTGAGTCCCCTTGCTTCTCACTATTCAAATAAATGCTCGAAATGGTAACCTTGAACTGCAATACATTTGTCGATTCGCTTTGCAAATGATTGTACACAAATGTAACTCTCGCCACATGTCCCTTCTCGAGACCTAAATAATTCTCTTTCATAATTAAACTTTTCTTGTGTTCAGTCGCTTGCATTTGTAGTTATTAACCCGTCTCAGCGTACGAACGTTACCTACATTACCTTAGTTGTAGACACTTGTACCTACTAAAAATTAATTAGGAACAATTTTTGTGAAAATGGAGGTGTTAATAACCATACAAGAAAAAATTGAAATGATTCTTGTTTATGGAGAAGCGGGCAGAAATTTAGAGAATGCTGTCAACCTTTATGCTCAGCGTTTTCAAGACAGGCCGCGATCATGCACTTCGTTTTTCCGTGTTGTCCAACAGTTTACTCGCGAAGAAAGTGTTCAACCGAAGAAAAGGATCCGTCAAAAAACAGTAACTGGAGCAGAAAATACAATTGATGTATTAGCCGCAGTTGCTCATAATCCCCACGTCAGCACACGAGAAATAGCTCGCGATAGCGAAATGTCCCAAACCAGTGTTTGGACAATTTTAAAGCACAATAAACATCATCCTTACCACGTATCTCTTCACCAAGATCTTCATGGGGTTGATTTCGAAAATAACTTGACATTTTGTCAGTGGGCACGGGAAAAAATATTAATGAATCGTAATTTCTTTCATTGGGTATTATTTTCTGACGAATCAACATTTACAAACCATGGAGCTGTTAATCGACATAACATGCATTACTGGAGTATTGAAAACCCACACTGGCTGCGTCAGGTTGAGCATCAGCGTCCTTGGTCTGTCAATGTCTGGTGCAGGATAATTGGTAGCAAACTCATAGGTCCCCACATCTTTGAAGGCAATTTAAACGGTGAAATGTATCGAGACTTCTTGGAAAATGAACTGCCACAGTTACTAGAAGACGTAAGTTTAAGAGTGCTACGGAACATGTGGTTTCAACATGATTGTTGTCCGGCGCAGTATTCGGTATTATCACGCGAAGTACTTGATCGTGTTTTCCACGGTCGCTGGATTGGTAGAGCTGGTCCGATAAATTGGCCTGCCAGATCACCAGATCTTACTTCACCGGATTTTTTTTTGTGGGGGTACCTGAAAGATAAAGTGTATGAACAAGTACCAACAACTCGTGCTAATATGATTGAACGAATCAGGAATGCTTGTGACCATATTCCTGGAGACGTACTTCTCAGTTGTGTACAGTCATTTGAAGGGCGGATCGACAAATGTATTGAAGTTCAAGGTCACCATTTCGAGCATTTACTTGAATAGTGAGAGGCAAGGGGACTCACGCTAATGAAGCACCCCAAAAGATGAGAGGCAAGGGGACTCACGTTAATCAAGCACCCCGAAGGGAACAGAAAACTACTACGTCCCCGTCGTTGTTCCTGGGTTATTTAGCATAATAGTTTTTTAACATACCAGCAACCGTATTATCATTGAATAGCCCGTCGAAAAATAATAAATGCATGTTTATCTGAATTTTGATTCTTTTGATTTCTGTTCATTTTTTGTGATTACAGCGCCATCTGTCGCGAATGGAAAAAAAAATTTCGGACAAATCGTACGTACCTTTTGACGTTGAATCCGAATCTGCGATAAAAAATGGGTGTTCGTATTTAAGATTCAAAGTTGCCGCCGGCCCTGCCCCCAGTGGGTGTCGGGATGGGAGTAATTTAGTATTAGCATATGCCTCCCTCGGAGAGATAAAGTTTCGATCTGGCAAATTTTTCTGTGCGATGCGTATTTTTCGAGATAATTCCATTTTCCAGGTTAAAAAAATCACCCTGTATAGATGTTCTACAAATTAAGATTTTGGGGGTTTGTAATGGTTCTGTTTAATACACTTTTTTTCTATTATTGACTCCCGGACTATTATCCATTGTTTGGAACATCGTTTAAGACGTATACACCACCTTTTAATATTGGCAAATATGAGAAAATGTTCTTAAAATCGTGTTTAAGTAAATAATAATTTTATTATCTTATTTTTATAATAAATAAAATTATCTACAATAATATTTTATGTTATATTTTAATTAAAATCCATCCTCAGAATCGTCGATTTCTGAAGCCTACGACGATCTTTGGCGACGTTGATCATATTTTTATTAAAATAAAAAATAACCAACGATGTGTACGATTATACAAAGAAAATAATACCTTAAATTAATATCCAAAAAAATAATAAAATATATGTTTAGTATTCTTCAAAAAACAGATATGTACCCACTTTTTATTTTTAATACTTTACTTTAATGTCTTCATGATAAACTCCAAAATTAAATAGTTGCCATAAGGTGTCATATTACTACCTTTCTAATAACATTAGTATCCATCCTACACGTATGTCCATCGTTAATACATGATTTATGTAGTAAGAATAATATATTATTAAAAAATTAGGCGGTACGATATTATACAAAAGTACCGATCTTTCGAACTAAAGCGCGAAGAGAGGGAGTGTTTTCTAGCCAACAAAAATGTATCATATAATTTCGGCTTTTGGAAATAAATCTATGAAACTATCAAATTGCCAGACGGTGTAACGAAATTCTAAAAGTGGTCAATAAAAAGACATAACGAACAGCCCAAGAGTCCTCGGTACCCACCCAAAATGTATGGCGACTATTTTCCGTTGGACTTTTTCTTTATTTAAGTAAACTAAAACAAATGCCAGATGGTGTAGAATGATTTGAAAATTGTATATTTTCCAAGCATTTTCTTTGGGAAATATTAAAACCACTACCCATCGAATTTGTATGGCGAATGTGCTATTAATTAAGAGTTTGTGGGTTTGTACTGGTACTATTTAAAACATTTTTTTTTCTATTGTTGGCTCCCGGACTATCCCCCTTATTCACTAATTTGACGTTAGTGAACAAGTCGTTCACGAACGATAATCGTTAGGAAAAATTTTAACGTTCCGTATAACGATATTCTCTATCGCCGCTCGTTCGTAAGTCGACCTTTAAACGAAAGGTTACGATATTCGAACGTTTTAAATAAGAATAGTAGCTAGAGGGCGCTGTTAGTTATAACTGTCAGTGCCAAATTGTGTGTTTAAATTGCAATTTTATAAATATAGTAAAATATAAATTCTTGTTATCCAACTTTATTAGATTAAATTTATTTATTAAATAAAGTTGGATAACAAGAATTTATATTTTACTATATTTAAATATTTATCCAAATCCTCAAGAGCAAGAATTTTACTTAATTTTTGCAATTTTATACCTAATATGCAACAAAACATCGAGATTTTTTTATTTCAAACTAAAATTGAAATCGATAACATATTATAATGAGTATAATCAAAGAGGCATTCATCGGCTTTAGAGCTTCCTATTTTCGCCACCAGGAGGCGCACATAATTTTAAAATCGCGTAATTATTTTATTGAAATTAATCCGATAAAGCGTTGTTTATAAACTTAAAAACGAGTGAGTTTTTTGCAAAAAAGTTGAAAGTGCTGTTAAAATCATAGATAGAAGTTATAATGAATATTGAAAAAAATCGAAAAAAAGTACGCTGTATTAAAACAACGTATCAGCAGGATGAATTGGAGGAAAATCCTCCGTTTTATTACCGAGGAATGTGCTAATCTCACTCATCATCCAAACTGCCGAATCATGAACTGATCCAGGGTATCGTGGATTCATATTCAAAATTTTTAAATCAGATTCACATATAATTTGTACCTTTATACTGGAGAACGATTTTCTATTAATAAATAAATTTCCTGGGTAATTTGCATCATTAGCTGGTGGAGGAACTATTGCAATGTGAGTACCATCGATGCACCCAATTATTCCTGAAAACTGATACTTTTCGAAAAATCCCTGTTTCACTCTAGTAATATTTTGTAAAGTAGTGGGAAATTTAATATAGTTATTCGCCAGGTGCTCGTTTATTACATTTGTTACTTCAGATATAGATCTACTCACTGAAGCCTGAGATAATTCACATTGGTAATCTACTTCTACACTTTTTTGATAAGTGCCATGGGCAAAAAAATGCATAGCGGTAACAAATTTTATAACAGGTGGAATTTTCGTTCTTCTTTTTGTTGGTTGTAAATAAGGATGAATCTCATTAAATAATTGAAAACACAGATATCTGGGGAGTCGTCTATACAGTTGACGAAAAATATTCTCTGGTAATTCAAAAGGATTTAAATTATCCCTCATTTGCTTTTTCAAATTTCTACATTCTTCTCTAAAGAAAATATAAAATTTTTTTAATTTAAGGTAAAGCCACAAAAAAGAAATAAACTTAATCTTTAATTACTACCTATTTATAGTAAAAGTATTTTTTTTAGATATTATTACCTTCTTTGTACTTCTTCTGCTAATAAAAGAAGTGCATATTCCATTATTGTGTTATATTTATATTTGTTTATAGAAAAAAATCGATTTAAATTTTCAAAACGTTAGCAAACGATAACTTTCAGTCTGACGTTGAATAACGATAGATGAACGATAATAGTCGAACGATTGTATCGTTCATAAACGAGAAAAATTTTTTAGAGAATAGCGAAACCTTTAAAATAACGATTATCGTTCAGTAACGAGTCGTTCACTTTTCGTTAAGGGTTAGTGAATAAGGGGGTATAAGGTACTATTTAACGAACATTTATCACATTTTTGTGCAAAATTTGACAGCCAAATTCAAACTAATTTAAATTTGACATTAACGTCACAAAATAATCACTTGTGAGTTGAATAGTTGAATATGTAATATCACGAGTGGTCAAATTGAAGTCGAATATTTTTCACCGTCATTTGGGGTTAAGTTTTAACCCCAAATGACATGAGTGGTAATGTATGAAAAATATTCGACTTATAATTTGAACAAGAGTGCATATTTAAGGGACTATTTAACGAACTGTTTTGGCAAAATTTGTCAGTCAACTTCAAACTTATTGAAATTTGACATTAAAGTCACAAAATATTCTCTGATATTTTTACTTGTCACAAAAAATAATCACTTGTGAGTTAAATAGTCAAAATTATCTCCATTATGTTCGAATGAGTTCTGGAATTCATACTTGAATTATTTGCGGTACGTTTTGGGACACCCTGTATTTTAATCAGTAATTAAATCAATTTTAAATACCGATTCCAGTTATTTAGGCTGAAAGTACCAATAAAAATCATCATTTCTGTTATATTTTAAAATTTGTATCACCTAGACTACGAAATGCGCGTTCAAAATTTATGATATATGCCTTGCAATTACTTTTTCAAAAATTAAATTATTATGTCCAAAAAATAAGTTTAAAATAAGCCAAATTTTATGTATTTTTAATGATTTTTTTTGGCCATTTTGGATATAAAATATTAAAAAACTGTCACATACAAGTCTTAAGCAGAGGTTCCACTTTCATATTATCATGTTCTTATTTTTAGCTTAATACATATTCGCGTAGTTTGCAGGTAAAAGCAGGGTAAAACCCATATAATTTTGTAGACTCCATATCCTCTTAATAAAATTATAATAAGGTACCTACCACCACTGCTCTACCTTCTTAATCCCATTAACAATGAATTCAATTAGCCCTATTTTCAGGAATTAAAAACTTGAAATTTAACAAAACTAATCTTAAATACATTGTCATGAGTTATTGGAATTTATAAGTAATAAACTAATTTTCATGGAAAATTCGATAATTATATCCCCCCTCCAAAAAATTACCCTAGTGGTGGCAAATAATAATCAAAAGCTAACTTAAAATTAATGAATTGTCTGCAAATATTCAGTTTGTAACTAGCTTGTGAACAGTTGAGTCCAAAAAAATGGAGCTCCAAAATCAAACCAATTTCAGAAGATCACACACGTTATCAGCGAAGGTAATTTTTTAATTTTTATTTATTTATAATAAAAAAGTTCCATACTAATTTTTTTAAGCTTTAAAATAAAAGTAGCTATGTTAATATTTTCTTTGAAATTTTACTATTTTATATTTTTGAAAAGGAATTTTTGAGTTGTTTTTTTAAATATTTAATTGAATAAGAATTAAAGGAAATTCGAAATTTTACTTATGACTGGTAAGCTAAAAAAATATTTTGCAATCTTTTCAAATTTTATATTAACATTAATTTAATTTTTGTTTTCCAGACAAAATCCAGGCCATTTTCAAAACCAATCAGACGAAGTGGGACCCCACATCCCGAACTAAGTTATTTAAGCGCTCCTCTTGAATCCTACGAAGAATTTTTAAATCGTCTTCTAAGGAACCCAGTTAAATTTTCCAAACGACAAGATTTTTCAAATGCTAAATTTGATAAAATAATTTGTGGAAACCTAGTCATGTCCAAGAAGAACGAAAACCCTGATAAAAATGAAAATGTAATGGACAAAAGTGCTCCGCCAGAACTCTACAAAGCATTTATAGAAAATGAAAATGTAATTGACCAAAGTGCTTCACCAGAACTGTACAAAGCATTTATTGAAAAAAGAAATAAAATTGTTATTGAAAAACTTATGCTGAGGATTAAAAAGTTAAATATGGGAGTGACAATTCATCATAAAGCGAATAAATGAGCTTAAAGAAGATGATATTTATTAAATTTACCGTATTTTTGAGTATATTTTATAAATGTATTTAATTCTTGAATTATTTTTTAGATGTTAGAATATGACAATTATATTTTACAAATAATTATTAATTTAGATGTGTGTTATGTGTTATTTATAATAAATCTATATAAAAATAAATTTTAAGTACTTTTCCTTTAACCTTATATTTTCAGAATACAAAATATCATGATAATTAAAAAAAAATGGGGTTGCAGCCCAGGGCCTCCAATCTTATTGGGACTCCCAAAATGCTAAATTAAATTAATTCCAGCGCACTTAGTTATTTTTTTATAAATTTAAAAAAAATACTTTACTGGTTCAAAAAGTAAAATATTGCAATTTCTACAAAATGTCATTTTTTAATGTTCTTCTTGGAATTTTTTAACAAACTCGAGTTTATTATTTGAAGAATTCTCTAATTTATTCAAATCGACCGCAAAATTAATTGTAGCTCACTTGGTTATTTTTTTATAAATTTTTAAATATCATTTTACTGTTTTAACAAGTAAAATATTGCAATTTTTACAAAATGTTATTTTTTAAATTTTTCCCTTGGATAGTTACAACAGACTAAAAGTAAATTTTTGCAGAAGGCTCTAATTACTTACGCAAATCAATCACAAAATTAATTATAGCTCCCTTGGTTATTTTTTTACAAATCTTTAAAAAACATTTCACAGGTGCAACATTAAAATAGTGCAATTTTTACAAAATCCCATATTTTTAATATTTGCCATGGATTTTTTCAACAAACTCGGGTTAATTTTTTGTAGAATTCTCTAATATATTTAAATCGACTGTAAAATTAATTGTAATTCGCCTAGTTATTTTTATAATTAAAAAAAAATCATTTTACTTCATCAAGTAAAATACTGCAATTTTTACAAAATCTCAATTTTTATAATGTTCTCCTAAGAATTTTTCAACAAACTATACATTATTTTTTGCAGAATTCTGTAAATAATTCAAATCAATCACAAAATTAATTCTAGTTTGTTTATTTATTTTTTTATAAATTGTTAAAAATCATTTTACAGCTTCGACAATTAAAATAGTGCAGTTTTCATAAAATCTCAATTTTTTTAATGTTCTTCTCGGAATTTTTCAACAAACTCGGGTTTATTTTTTATATAATTCTCTAATTTATTCAAATCAACTGTAAAATTAATCCTAGCTCACTCGGATATTTTTTAAATAAATTTTTAAATATATATAATATTCTTACTTATTATTTTTTTTTATTTAAATCAATTATTATTTGGGTTTTTTCTTTGCCAAATTGAATTTTTTGAACATTATTGACTGTATTTAAACTAAGGGGACGACGCGGTTAAATTTCTCTAAAATTCTCTAAAATTTAGCATCTTATTGGCTTAAAGATATTCAAAATCCAAAGCATACTTGATTTAAATAAAAAAAATTAAAATAAAATGAAATTTATACAGGGTGTCCCACAAAAATCATTAAATTTTTGAAATTTTAAAATTGCTGTAACTGTTTAGGGGGTCGAAAAAACATAATAGTTCAGAAAATTTTTGTTCAGAATGACATTTACTATCTAAAAAAACTTGCTGGAAAAAAGTGAGACACCCTGTATAGAAAATATTCCGCTTAGATTTTTTCAATAAACTCTTCTTTAATTTATTCAAATCAACCGCAAAATTAGTTCTAGCACACGAGGTTATTTTTAATGTTCTGCTTAGAATTTTTTAATAAGAAGAACAGGGACGGATTTGTATACTATCTAATAGGGCTGCAGGCTGCAGCCGACGACCCTCTTTCTTTTTGAGGCCCCAAAAACGGTAAATTGCAACTATTAAAAAAAATTTCAAAAATAAGTGGTAATATTTCGGGATGAGTTTTGTAGTATCCCGGGGCCCCCATAGCAATTTTTGCACAGGGCCCCCAAGTGCTAAATCCGCAGAAAAACGTTTTTTCCTGATAATTACAATGTTTGTCTAAATAATTATAATATATTTCACAAGAAAAAACAATTGAGTTCCATATAAATCCATTTGATTTCAGGAAGCATCAATTGAGTTTTAGAATCATCAATTGTATTTCAAAAAGGATCAATTCTATGTTGGAAGGCATCATTTGCATTTCAGAAAAATCAATAAAATTTCAGAAATTGTTAAAAAATGCTTTTGCAATGGAAGACATGCAGGCCAGTCAAATTAGCATTCTACTTCGAAAAAATTAGAGGAAAGCTGGAAATCATTTTAATCACTTTATTTTTCATAAAAAAAGAATATATTGAGTTTGCCCCAATTTTCGTGCAATGCTCTATGTGCTGTGTAGAAAAAACCAAGAAATTTGCAGTTTTTTCAAAATACAGCCAAAATTATGGGTCTGGAGGAAAATACTATTCTTTGCAATTTTAAATAGCGTTAAATTTTGCGTCGGTATACTACCTAACTTTTAAATTTAAGCGTCAAGATATTGGAGAAAACTAAAGTCAACAATTGCCCCCTTGGAGAAACAAAAATTTTCTTTCGTATAAACCGATATTTACCACCGGATAACTTTCTAATGAATGTAACAACATAAAAATGGTCATAATATAAGTTTTAATGTATTTAATTAGCTTTCGAAAAAGTACCAAACTTTAAATTAAAAAATTATTAAAATATACTATACTATACCCGCTACCTCCCACCAGACCCAGACGCACGATTATATTAGTTTAGGTGAGTTTCGCCTTGACTCTTATTTTAGCCGGTGTATTCCGTTACTTTGTGTATTATTCAAGTGTTGAATATTTCGTTATTGGAGACTCGAATAAGTGCTTTATTTGTGACGATTTCTTGTTGGAAGAAACTAGAACTACAGTGAGCGAATGGGGAATACAGAGTTTTATTGAAAGCAGTAAGAAAAGAAGGGATAACAAACACAGGCATGTGCAATGTCTCTCAACAGTTGTTGTTCACGAAATGTGTAGAAAAGCATACAACAAGGAATCAAACATCAATGCTCTAATTTCTGGAGAAGTTCCCAGTAAGAGAGCTAGACGATCTTCAACTGAGTTCGATTTTAAGAAGAATTGTGTACTTTGTGGTGAAAATGCAGCATCTGATTTTGAAAAAAAAAAACAGCTGAAAATGAATAAAGAATTGCGCGATAGCCTACATCCCGTGATGACTCTGAGATTCAAAAACAATCTTCTGGAAGTTGCTACAAAGAGAGGTGATGAGTGGGGTCAACAAGTTAGTAGTCGCATTGGAATTGTATCAGATCTTGTTGCTTCTGAAGCCAAGTATCATGGAGCATGTGGAAAACGATTCTTCAAACCTCTCGCATCTAGCAATAGCAGAGGGTGTCCTCTAGCCTAGATGATGATGATGTTACATCTGCAATCGATTATATAATCGACTACATGGAGGAAGATTAATGCCAGTTTAACCTGAATATAGACTTTTCGAGAAATATGACGTAATATAATTATACCTAGGATTTCAGCAGGAAATAAACATAAAAGTACAATAGTATGTTTCAAAAATACTAAATACTGTCAGACAACTGGTACGCCTCAAGGAAACAGAACAAACAAGAAGAAGGTCTTCGCGTGACTCAAGCTTGTGTAGACTACGTAAGAGCTGAAATTCCATCGAAAGCATAGGATTTCAAAAATTATCCTAAACCCGTTGGTTTCTTGGATAACATTGATGACGATATATTCCCGAATCTCTTTTGCTGCTTCTGCAAATAATAATTGTCCCAAAAACCTGAAGGAATAAAAATGTGGACAAAGGAGTAGAAGCCAAAACTGCTGTGTCAAAGGAATCGCTCACGCAATTATCGCTGCTACAAGGCCAAGACCATATCTCCTCTGCAGATCGGACTTGGAGCATTTCTGCATAGAAAATATGGTTCGCGAGATTTGTTGGATGTTCTATCAGCGCTAGGATTTTGCAGCTCATATATGGATGTAAAAAACTTCGAATTATCTTGCATGCAACAACCTACGTCAGATGTGCCAAGAAACAGTTTTCATCAATTTGTGTTTGATAATGCCGATATGAACATAGATACGATTGATGGTTTGAATACTTTCATGCCTTTGGAAAAGCTATTCAAAAATTAATCAGTATATACAGAATAAATAATTTACATAGACATTTTTTTACTCTAGTTTTCTCCAACATCTTGAGGTTTAAATTTAAAAGTTGGGTACTCAATCGATGCAGAATTTAACGCTATTAAACTTATATTATAGCCATTTTTAAGTTGTTACGTTCATTATAAAGTTATCCGATGGTAAATTTCGGTATATCCGAAAGAAAATTTTTGTTTCTCCAAGGGGGCAATTTTTGACTCTAGTTTTCTCCAACTTCTTGAGGCCTAAATTCAAAAGTTGGGTACTCAATCGATGCAGAATTTAACGATTTTTAAAATTGCAAAGAATAGTATTTTCCTCCAGACGCATAATTTTAGCTGTATTAAAAAAAAAACCTGCAAAATTGCCGAAAATTTCTTGGTTTTTTTCTACACAGCACATTAGAGCATTGCACGAAAAGTGGGGCAAACTCAATATGTTCTTTTTTTATGAAAAGTAAAGTGATTAAAACGATTTTCAGCTTTCCTCTAATTTTTTTCGAAGTAGATCATGTTTTTGAGCATATTTGACTGGCCTATTTGGGGCACTATTTTATCGGATGCTCTCGAAACCACTCGTCAATTTTCGTACGTCACTCAAAAATTTAGACTAATGACATTCATCGGTGAAAATTAATAAAAATGAAGTTTTTCTCGCTAACATTTTTTCTTTTATTTTCGCACACGGCCTCGCAAACCCTAGCGCCGGCGCCGGCCCTAAACCAAGTAGGCCGAAATTAATATTTAATATTTTTAAAGAAATTAAAACGTTTTTACGGTTTTATCACACAAATAGAGCAGCTCTTTTGTATTTTTTAATCATCTTCTAAAATAATATTCAAGTCCAAAAGCATTTCAGATAAGTCACACTTTATTGAATTGCGTCGTCTTTTAAAACAAGAAATCACCCGCAAGAGAACTGAATATATACATAGCTCAGAAGCATCGGTTAAGGATGATCCCTCAAAACTGTGGTCATATGTCAACTCCCTTAAAAATTCCTCACGAATACCAGGTGTTGTAAGTTATGATGGACGCACATATGATGAACCTGCTGACATTGTTAACGTCTTCGCTCAACACTTCGCTAGTGTGTATCAATTATCAATGTGCCCCGCGTCAAGAAGTTTACTCTGTTACCGACCTTCATAATACCCTAGGTAATTATTTTGTTGATGAAAGTACCGTCTTGAAGCATCTTAAAAAGTTAAATGGCAAGCCAACCGCTGGACTGGACTTGATACCAAGCTTCTTGCTGAAGGATTACTCGCCTGTTCTGTCGAAGCCTCTGACCCATATTTTTAATTGCATTTTGAGAAGCTCCAAATTTCCAGATGTTTGGAAACAGGTTCGGCTGTGTCCTGTATATAAGAGTGGTCAGAAAAACAGTATAACTAATTATCGACCAATAGCAATACTCAGCAATTTTTCAAAGGTGTTTGAAAGCATTCTCTCTGAATACATCTACTTCAAAGTCCATAAAGCGATACCTACAGAGCAGCATGGGTTTATGAAGCATAGGTCCACCTGCAGTAATCTTTTTAATCTTACGCAATATGTCTCCTCTGGGTTAGACAATCGTATGCAGATAGATGTTATATACATGGACTTGTCAAAAGCTTTCGACAAGATATTGCACGAATGCCTCATTGAGAAACTTCAGGAATATGATATAAGCTTCAATATAGTAACGGTAATTAAGTCCTATCTTCATAATCGCCAGCAGGTGGTCGAGTATCAAGGACACGTCTCTAATGCATTTACCCCATCCTCTGGGGTACCACAAGGATCAACACTGGGGCCTCTGCTATTTCTGCTCTACTTTAATGAAGCGTTGTCTACAATAACTTCACAGAAACTTGGCTATGCAGATGACGTTAAATTTTACCGCGCTATAAATAATACTGATGACTGTGCTACTTTACAAAGTGATATAGTAAAATTTGTTAGTTGGTGTTCTCGTAACGGTCTAAGCGTAAATAATGATAAGTGCTACGTATTATCATTCTCAAGGATAAAACAACCTTTAATATATAACTACATAGTAAATGATGTTCCTATTAAACGCGTATCCGAATATAAAGATCTTGGTGTACTATTTGATGTTAAATTGAATTTTAATGGTCATGTGTCAAAACTTGTTTCAGATTGTTATCGCATGTTGGGTTTTATAATTAGAAACTCTAAATCTTTCAAATCTAGTGGTACTGTTATAACATTATACAATGCATACATACTCAGTCGTCTCAACTATTGTGCAACAGTTTGGTCTCCAATTTACACGCATTATATGAACGCGCTTGAAAATATTCAAAAACGGTTTCTAAAATATCTATATAAAGCTAAGTACAATATCTATCCTTCACGATCAGTAACATATGTTGAATTGCTTTCCGAGTTTAGCTTTATTTCAATAGCCGATCAACATGAAATAATTAATGCTCTTTATTGTTACAAACTTATACATAACATGATTGATGACTCGAATACGTTATCAGCCATACAATTTTATGTTCCGCTCATATCCACTCGAAACTCTCTAACTTTTTCTTACAATACGTCTAGTACAAATCATCATCATAATTCGCCTTTACATAAACTCTTTCATGCTTACCATAATATCCAGAAAACTGTTGACATATTTTCACCAAACTTTGCCATCTTCAAAGATAGTGTGTTACGTGCTTTTCATCCAGAGTCCACTCAATGAAATTATATTATCTTATTTCGATAACTTGTGCTTGTATTTTAGTGAATAGTATAAACAATATTAAGTTACTTTATTATATTATATTATATAGAAATGTATATTTTTACTTCTATTTTATCTATGTTGCCTTGTAATTGGAACTTTGTTCTGTTGGGTAATAAAGTTTATTTATTTATTTCGAAATTTTAATTGAGATTATCTCGAAAACGGTTGGATTTAGCGATTGTAAACAAGTATACCTTTTTTATTGTAAATTATTAATTTTATAAGAATATCAGTTAAAATTGCAAAAAAAGTGTCAACAGAAAAAGTTGTGGTAAATCTTAGATCCTAAAGTTTAGGTAAACTGATAGTAAATGAATGAGAAATTGCAAAACTAGTATACCATACCATAAAGCATGAAAAATTAGCCCCCCATGGCGGCTTTTATCGAGATAGCTTCATAGGAAGAAAAGTTATGTGGATTTTAATTTTTTTTTAATTGAACTTTAACTGGGTGTAACTTTGCAGGGAAGCATTTTTGCGTAAAGTGTTAGAGGAACTTGTCACCTTAATTTGAGGTGATAAACACGATCTACTATGGGTGCCTTCCGAGTGGAACATATTCAGCATATGTCGCATATACGTATGTTGCGTTCCGAGTGAAATGCGCGCATATGCAGGAAGTTCACTCGGAACGGTTTTTTGAAATTTTGAACTGTCAATCGTCAACTGTTTATCACTTGTAGTTGTTATTAGTAGCAATTAACAAAAAAACATTTCTCAAATCGCGAACAGTTAAAAATTATTAAAATGGAACCTAAAAATTTAAGTAACAACCACCTAGAACCCTCAACTAAATGTAACAGGTGAAGAAATAGAATGAAGAAATAGTAAGTGTGCAGTGCGCATGCTTGCATACAGAGCATCACCTCAAGAGGTAGTGCACGGTATGTACGAAATGCACGACCTTGAAACCTACCGTATGCTTCAAATGCGCCACACGAAACGCATAGCAGGCTACATATGCAGCATATGCTTCACTCGGAAGGCACCATATGTCTGTCCACGTAATTACGGGACACCCTGTATACCCTATTCATAATTACAGTCGATAGCAAAAAAGTGGACAAGGAAATTTGAGCTGTGTAAAATGGTAAAACGTACTTTCAGGACGTCTTGATTAAATTATGGGAATTGTGGTTATTTTCAAATGTAGAAAATGCAAAAATTTTCATTATCATAAAACAATATTTGAATCTGCTATAACATTCACTTTGCTTCCTTCATTTATTAACAGCATTTTAAAAATAATATCATATAGAACTTTATACAAGGTGTGCTGTTATTTCTTACAGCATACCTTTTGGAGGAGAGAATATTTACCCTATAAGAACAAAAAAAAGCGGGTACTAAACTCCTGCACGCTTTCCGATCACATGGAAAATTTTAACAAAAATTTGGTGTTTTTCTCTGATTTAATATTGCATGCCCTTTTAGGAAAAGATATAGTTAAAATAAATTTAAGTCTTGAAAATTACAGGTATGCGATTCGCACGGTCCCAAGGACTCAAATGGTCATGTGATCTTGTAATAAAAAAATATGATTTTTCGCGTTTTCATAATACATGCCAATGGAAAGAATTAAAGTTTATGTCAAAAAACCCCCATAAAAAAATTGGCATGCGGCCCTCGTTGGCTTAAGGGTGGAAAATTTAGGAAAAGTTTTGTGGAATTGTAGAGCATTAAATTTGTGACAAATTTTGTTAGAAACATTTTTCATGCGCTCAACCGTTTGTGAGATAGAGGACGTAGAACAAGAGAGTGCAAATTGTGCGCATGCTCGCTCTCTCACTCACGAGGAATTCGGATGTTTTATCTCTCTTTTTCATAACCTTAACGTATGCGTTCCATCAATTGTGCAGCCGCCTTCACAGTTTACCTTGCATTAAGGTCATGGGACACTCTAGGTATTTTTTGCAAGAACAGATATTATCAGAGGCGTGTAAACCCATGACAAAGTGACTGCCAGAGTGAGAAAAAGCATCTGACATAGTGCTTTTCCTCTGTTTTGTTTTCCTCACTCTGGCAGTCACTTTGTCATATGTTTACATGGGTTTACACGCCTCTGGCAGCTCTGGCGAAAAACTTTAGCTTGTCCCAAGCCCTTTGCCGTATATATATGGCCCAGCGCTGCGCGGAGGCCCTCTATCTTAAAAACGGTAGAACGCATAAAAAAATATTTGGTACAAAATTTGTCACAAATTTTATGTCATACAATTTTTATAATAGATGTTAACATCATTGGAGCTATAGAAACCCAAATAATCGGGAAAAAACGATTTTTGTGACCTTTGATATTGAATAACTGACAACGCAGACACGAGATTTTATGAGACTTTTGAGACAACTTGTAGGTTTTCAAAGGGCGAAAGGGCGACCATAGATAATACAGGGTGTTTATAAATACGTGTCCACAAATAATAGGACGTATTCTTGGTAAAATTGGAAACTTAAAATCTTAATACAAAAATATTGTATTGTGTATTGGGCTCCAAAAATCTTCAGGAGCCGCTTAAAAGAAATTTATAAATTGTAACATTGTAAAATAATAAGAAGACTAGATTTACTTCATTTTATATGAGCCAATAAAAAAAACATATCAACAGCGAAAACGAGATGTGATTTTTTAAATTCTAGGAATTCTTACCAATAATAATGATAATGATAGAATAAATCAAATTTATTTAATAAATACAAGTATAAACATAAATTCTTTTAAGTTTAAGTTTAGCAGAATACCTAAAAAACTGGCGAAAATGAAAATTTTACAAAAATGTTCAAATTGTCCATCGTCGGCATCTAAGCAATGCTGCAAGCGAGTTGGTATAAACAAGTAAATACTTTTTCCAATTGTTCCCGAGTTATTGAAAGGACAGCAGTTTCTATTCTTTCCCTAAGTTCTTGGTTATTTCGTGGAGGTGGGGCATACACAATTTCCTTTAAATAACTCCAAACAAAAAAATCTAGTGGGTTAAAATCAGGCGATCTCGGAGGCCATGGATTGGGACCATTCCTCCCAATCCAGTTATTACCCAAATTGGTATTAACCACCTTATTACCACTTGCGCATTGTGAGCTTGATGGGCTCCGTCATGCATAAAAACAACATTTCTTCTAGTTAGCAAATCTAAGTTATCAAAAACTATTTCCAAAACATCCAAATATGCTTCCGCATTTAATCTATTTGGAAGAAATACTGGTCCATCACCAGAGTTATTAACAATACCCAGCCATACGTTAATGGAAAACCTCCGCTGGTGTCCAAATTCACGACTTAACTTTGGATTTTCTTCAGCCCAGTGTGCAAAATGTGACTGTTAAAAACACCATCCCTTGTGAATATACATTCGTCACTCCACAAAATTCGTCGTAAAAAGTTTAATGTCGTTTCGTATACGACGGCGAATTTGGTGGCAAAATGTTAGTCTTTTTGCTTTATCTCCTTCATATAGGGGTTGTACCTTTGTATAATGGTAAGGATATAAATTATTTTCTGTAAGAACTTGTTGGACAGTTGTATGGCTACGAATGTTAAGTTCTCTAGAAATTTCCCGAGTACTTCGATTAGGATCCTCATTAACAGCCTCCAAAATATTTTCTTCTAATTGTATAGTGCGTCGATGTCTCGGCCTTCCACCATTCTGGTGTTGGGGAACAACCTGACCCGTTTCTCGAATCCGCTGATCAAGCCTCTGAAACGTCTTATCGCAGGGATGTCGTCGATTGGGATAAGTTATTTGGTACTCCTCTTTTGCCAATTGAGCATTTCCTGCACAGCGACCATAAATAAGATACATGTCAGCGAATTCATTGAAAGAGTAATCCATTTTAATAAATACCGAAAACACAAAAAATTATTTAAATTAATATTGACACTGACGTTTTTAATCATTTTTTTTTAATTTTTAACAGTGTTGGCATGTTTAATTTATTTAAAATAAATGATTTTTTTAAAGAAAATTCATAAAAACACTGTAGTAGTAATAAAACATTGTCATTTAATTCTTGAAGGCATAAAGCATGTATTTGATGTAATAATCTTTAAATTATAAGGCAATTTTAATAGTCGATATTTGCAATTTTGAAGACCTCTTGCAGGCAAACGGCGATGAATACAACATTTGTGTATTAGGATTTTAACTATCAAATTTTACCAAGAATGCGTCCTATAATTTGTGGACACGTATTTTTAAACACCCTGTATAATTTATATAAAATGTAAACTCAATGCTAAATTTTGATAACACAAAAAAACTTGGCCCCAAAAGTATAGACCACTTTTTTGTTGTCAGAATTGATAATTAAGTGATAGTTAGCATTTAAAATGCACCAGTTTCATGTTTTTTTAGAGAAATTATACTTTTCGCAGTTTAAAAAGGTCTTGTTACTGTTATTGTTGGATTTTCAGCAAATATTTATTAATTCGAGATTCTATAGGTATGTTTACTTTTTTCTACTTAGATCCTATGCTTACATCTCACATTTTTAAAGTCAGGGTCGGCGTTAGGCATGTGCAGCATGTACAACCAAGAGAATGGAAGATTGAGAGGTCCGAATCACATATGAAACGCTGGAAACAACACGCCACTAATGCGTTTTAGGCCAGTCAAATTAGCATTCTACTTCGAAAAAATTAAAGGAAAGCTGGAAATCGGTTTAATCACTTTATTTTTCATAAAAAAAGAACATATTGAGTTTTCCCCAATTTTCGTGCAATGCTCTATGTGCTGTGTAGAAAAAACCAAGAAATTTTCGGCCATTTTGCAGTTTTTACAAAATACAGCCAAAATTATGCGTCTGGGGGAAAATACTATTCTTTGCAATTTTAAATAACGTTAAATTCTGCGTCGATTGAGTACACAACTTTTAAATTTAAGCATCAAGATAAAAAATTTTCTTTCGTATATACCGATTCTTAGCAAGGGATAACTTTCTAATGACAAATACAGGCATTTACAATGTCTCTCAACACTTGTTGTTTACGAAAAGCGTAGAAAAGCATACAACAAGGAATCAAGCATCAATGCTGTAATTTCCGGAGAAGTTCCCAGTTAGAGAACTAGACGCTCTTCAACCGAGTTAGATTTTAAGAAGAATTGTGTTCTTAGTGGTGAAGATGCAGCATCTGATTTTGAATAAAAAAACCTGAAAATGAATAAAGAATTGCGCGATAGCGTCATCGCGTGATGACTCTGAGATTCAAAAACAATCTTCTGGAAGTTGCTACAAACAGATGTGATGCATGGGGTCAACAAGTTAGTTGTCGCATTGGAATTGTATCAGATCTTCTTGCTTCTGAAGCCAAGTATCATGGGGCATGTGGAAAACGATTCTTCAAACCTCTCGCAGCTAGCAGTTCATGATACATCTTTTGGTTTACTGGGTTACCAAATAATAAAATTGACTTAAAGAGCAAACTGCTTAATAGCACCGCAATCCAAAAAAAGAAATATCCATCAGAAGATATATTTTAAGTACGACTATTTTCTTCAAGAATGTGTTCATCAGGAATCTTTAAAAACGTTAATTTAAACACACAAAATATGATTCGCTACTTACCAAATAATAAAGTGAACTGAAAGAGCAACCTGCTTAATAGCACCTCAATCAAAAAAAAAAGAAATATCCATCAGAAGATTTATTTTAAGTACGACTATTTTCTTCAAGAATGTGTTCATCAGGAATCTTTAAAAACGTTAATTTAAACACACAAAATATGATTCGCTACTTACCAAATAATAAAGTGAACTGAAAGAGCAACCTGCTTAATAGCACCTCAATCAAAAAAAAAAGAAATATCCATCAGAAGATTTATTTTAAATACGACTATTTTCTTCAAGAATGTGTTCATCAGGAATCTTTAAAAACGTTAATTTAAACACACAAAATATGATTCGTTACTTACCAAATAATAAAGTGAACTGAAAGAGCAACCTGCTTAATAGCACCTCAATCCAAATAAAAGAAATATATATCAGAAGATTTATTTTAAGTACGACTATTTTCTTGAAGAATGTGTTCATCTGAAATCTTTAAAAATGTTAATTTAAATACACAAAATATGATTCGTTACTTACCACATAATAAAGTGAACTGAAAGAGCAACCTGCTTAATAGCACCTCAATCCAAATAAAAGAAATATCCATCAGAAGATTTATTATAAGTACGACTATTTTCTTGAAGAATGTGTTCATCTGAAATCTTTAAAAATGTTAATGTAGACACACAAAATATGATTCGTTACTTACCAAATAATAAAGTGAACTGAAAGAGCAACCTGCTTAATTGCACCTCAATCCAAATAAAAGAAATATCCATCAGAAGATTTATTTTAAGTACGACTATTTCCTTGAAGAATATGTTCATCTGAAATCTTTAAAAATGTTAATTTAAACAAACAAAATATGATTCGTTACTTACCAAATAATAAAGTAAACTGAAAGAGCAACCTGCTTAATAGCACTTCAATCCAAATAAAAGAAATATCCATCAGAAGATTTATTTTAAGTACGACTATTTTCTTGAAGAATGTGTTCATCTGAAATCTTTAAGAATGGTAATTTAAACACTCAAAATATGATTTGTTACTTACCAAATAATAAAGCGAACTGAAAGAACAACCTGCTTAATAGCACCTCAATCCAAAAAAAAAAAGAAATATCCATCAGAAGATTTATTTTAAGTACGACTATTTTCTTCAAGAATGTGTTTATCAGGAATCTTTAAAAACGTTAATTTAAACAGACAAAATATAATTCGTTACTTACCAAATAATAAAGTGAACTGAAAGAGCAACCTGCTTAATAGCACCTCAATCCAAATAAAAGAAATATCCATCAGAAGACTTATTTTAAGTACGACTATTTTCTTCAAGAATGTGTTCATCTGGAATCTTTAAAAACGTTAATTTAAACACACAAAATATGATTCGTTACTTACCAAATAATAAAGTGAACTGAAACAGCAACCTGCTTAATAGCACCTCAGTCCAAATAAAAGAAATATCCATCAGAAGATTTATTTTAAGTACGACTATTTTCTTGAAGAATGTGTTCATCTGAAATCTTTAAAAATGGTAATTTAAACAAACAAAATATGATTTGTTACTTACCAAATAATAAAGTGAACTGAAAGAGCAACCTGCTTAATAGCACCTCAATCCAAATAAAAGAAATATCCATCAGAAGACTTATTTTAAGTACGACTATTTTCTTCAAGAATGTGTTCATCTGGAATCTTTAAAAACGTTAATTTAAACACACAAAATATGATTCGTTACTTACCAAATAATAAAGTGAACTGAAAGAGCAACCTGCTTAATAGCACCTCAATCCAAATAAAAGAAATATCCATCAGAAGATTTATTTTAAGTACGACTATTTTCTTGAAGAATTTGTTCATCTGAAATCTTTAAAAATGTTAATTTAGACACACAAAATATGATTCGTTACTTACCAAATAATAAAGTGAACTGAAAGAGCAACCTGCTTAATTGCACCTCAATCCAAATAAAAGAAATATCCATCAGAAGATTTATTTTAAGTACGACTATTTTCTTGAAGAATGTGTTCATCTGAAATCTTTAAGAATGGTAATTTAAACACTCAAAATATGATTTGTTACTTACCAAATAATTAAGTGAACTGAAAGAGCAACCTGCTTAATAGCACCTCAGTCCAAATAAAAGAAATATCCATCAGAAGATTTATTTTAAGTACGACTATTTTCTTGAAGAATGTGTTCATCTGAAATCTTTAAGAATGGTAATTTAAACACTCAAAATATGATTTGTTACTTACCAAATAATAAAGCGAACCGAAAGAACAACCTGCTTAATAGCACCTCAAACCAAAAAAAAAAAAAGAAATATCCATCAGAAGATTTATTTTAAGTACGACTATTTTCTTGAAGAATGTGTTCATCTGAAATCTTTAAAAATGGTAATTTAAACAAACAAAATATGATTTGTTACTTACCAAATAATAAAGTAAACTGAAAAAGCAACCAGCCTAATAGCACTTCAATCCAAATAAAAGAAATATCCATCAGAAGATTTATTTTAAGTACGACTATTTTCTTGAAGAATGTGTTCATCTGAAATCTTTAAGAATGGTAATTTAAACACTCAAAATATGATTTGTTACTTACCAAATAATAAAGCGAACCGAAAGAACAACCTGCTTAATAGCACCTCAAACCAAAAAAAAAAAAAGAAATATCCATCAGAAGATTTATTTTAAGTACGACTATTTTCTTCAAGAATGTGTTTATCAGGAATCCTTAAAAACGTTAATTTAAACAGACAAAATATGATTTGTTACTTACCAAATAATAAAGTAAACTGAAAAAGCAACCTGCCTAATAGCACTTCAATCCAAATAAAAGAAATATCCATCAGAAGATTTATTTTAAGTACGACTATTTTCTTGAAGAATGTGTTCATCTGAAATCTTTAAGAATGGTAATTTAAACACTCAAAATATGATTTGTTACTTACCAAATAATTAAGTGAACTGAAAGAGCAACCTGCTTAATAGCACCTCAGTCCAAATAAAAGAAATATCCATCAGAAGATTTATTTTAAGTACGACTATTTTCTTGAAGAATGTGTTCATCTGAAATCTTTAAAAATGGTAATTTAAACAAACAAAATATGATTTGTTACTTACCAAATAATAAAGTGAACTGAAAGAGCAACCTGCTTAATAGCACCTCAATCCAAATAAAACAAATATATATCAGAAGATTTATTTTAAGTACGACCATTTTCTTGAAGAATGTGTTAATCTGGAAATTTAAAACACAAAATATGATTCGTTACTTACCAAATAATAAAATGGACTGAAAGAGCAACCTGCTTAATAGCACCTCAATCCAAAATAGAAATATCCATCAGAAGATTTATTTTAAATACGACTATTTTCTTCAAGAATGTGTTCATCTGGAATCTTTAAAAACGTTAATTTAAACACACAAAATATGATTTGTTACTTACCAAATAGAAAAATGGACTGAAAGTGCAAACTGCTTAATAGCACCTCAATCCAAAAAAGAAATATCCATCAGAAGATTTATTTTAAGTACGACTATTTTCTTGAAGAATGTGTTCATCTAGAATCTTTAAAAACGTAAATTTTAACACACAAAATATGATTCGTTACTTACCAAATAATAAAGTGAACTGAAAGAGCAACCTGCTTAATTGCACCTCAATCCAAATAAAAGAAATATCCATCAGAAGATTTATTTTAAGTACGACTATTTTCTTGAAGAATGTGTTCATCTGATATCTTTAAAAATGTTAATTTAGACAAACAAAATATGATTCGTTACTTACCAAATAATAAAGTGAACTGAAAGAGCAACCTGCTTAATTGCACCTCAATCCAAATAAAAGAAATATCCATCAGAAGATTTATTTTAAGTACGACTATTTTCTTCAAGAATGTGTTCATCTGGAATCTTTAAAAACGTTAATTTAAACACACAAAATATGATTCGTTACTTACCAAATAATAAAGTGAACTGAAAGAGCAACCTGCTTAATAGCACCTCAATCCAAAAAAAAAGAAATATCCATCAGAAGATTTATTTTAAGTACGACTATTTTCTTCAAGAATGTGTTCATCTGGAATCAATAAAAACGCTAATTTAAACACACAAAATATGATTCGTTACTTGCCAAATAATAAAATGGACTGAAAGAGCAACCTGCTTAATAGCACCTCAATCCAAAAAAGAAATATTCATCAGAAGATTGATTTTATGTACGACTATTTTCTTCAAGAATGTATTCATCTGGAATCTTTAAAAACGTTAATTTAAACACACAAAATATGATTCGTTACTTATCAAATAAAAAATGGACTGAAAGAGCAAACTGCTTAATAACATTTCTAAACGAAAATCTTAATGCTTAATAGCACCTCAATCCAAAAAAGAAATATCCATCATAAGATTGATTTTAAGTACGACTATTTTCTTCAAGAATGTGTTCATCTGGAATCTTTAAAAACGTTAATTTAAACACACAAAATATGATTTGTTACTTACCAAATAAAAAAATGGACTGAAAGAGCAAACTGCTTAATAGCACCTCAATCCAAAAAAGAAATATCCATCAGAAGATTTATTTTAAGTAAGACTATTTTCTTCAAGAATGTGTTCATCTGGAATCTTTAAAAACGTTAATTTAAACACACAAAATATGATTCGTTACCAAATAATAAAATGGACTGAAAGAGCAACCTGCTTAATAGCACCTCAATCCAAAATAGAAATATCCATCAGAAGATTTATTTTAAATACGACTATTTTCTTCAAGAATGTGTTCATCTGGAATCTTTAAAAACGTTAATTTAAACACACAAAATATGATTTGTTACTTACCAAATAGAAAAATGGACTGAAAGTGCAAACTGCTTAATAGCACCTCAATCCAAAAAAGAAATATCCATCAGAAGATTTATTTTAAGTACGACTATTTTCTTGAAGAATGTGTTCATCTAGAATCTTTAAAAACGTAAATTTTAACACACAAAATATGATTCGTTACTTACCAAATAATAAAGTGAACTGAAAGAGCAACCTGCTTAATTGCACCTCAATCCAAATAAAAGAAATATCCATCAGAAGATTTATTTTAAGTACGACTATTTTCTTGAAGAATGTGTTCATCTGATATCTTTAAAAATGTTAATTTAGACAAACAAAATATGATTCGTTACTTACCAAATAATAAAGTGAACTGAAAGAGCAACCTGCTTAATTGCACCTCAATCCAAATAAAAGAAATATCCATCAGAAGATTTATTTTAAGTACGACTATTTTCTTCAAGAATGTGTTCATCTGGAATCTTTAAAAACGTTAATTTAAACACACAAAATATGATTCGTTACTTACCAAATAATAAAGTGAACTGAAAGAGCAACCTGCTTAATAGCACCTCAATCCAAAAAAAAAGAAATATCCATCAGAAGATTTATTTTAAGTACGACTATTTTCTTCAAGAATGTGTTCATCTGGAATCAATAAAAACGCTAATTTAAACACACAAAATATGATTCGTTACTTGCCAAATAATAAAATGGACTGAAAGAGCAACCTGCTTAATAGCACCTCAATCCAAAAAAGAAATATTCATCAGAAGATTGATTTTATGTACGACTATTTTCTTCAAGAATGTATTCATCTGGAATCTTTAAAAACGTTAATTTAAACACACAAAATATGATTCGTTACTTATCAAATAAAAAATGGACTGAAAGAGCAAACTGCTTAATAACATTTCTAAACGAAAATCTTAATGCTTAATAGCACCTCAATCCAAAAAAGAAATATCCATCATAAGATTGATTTTAAGTACGACTATTTTCTTCAAGAATGTGTTCATCTGGAATCTTTAAAAACGTTAATTTAAACACACAAAATATGATTTGTTACTTACCAAATAAAAAAATGGACTGAAAGAGCAAACTGCTTAATAGCACCTCAATCCAAAAAAGAAATATCCATCAGAAGATTTATTTTAAGTAAGACTATTTTCTTCAAGAATGTGTTCATCTGGAATCTTTAAAAACGTTAATTTAAACACACAAAATATGATTCGTTACCAAATAATAAAGTGAACTGAAAGAGCAACCTGCTTAATTGCACCTCAATCCAAATAAAAGAAATATCCATCAGAAGATTTATTTTAAGTAAGACTATTTTCTTCAAGAATGTGTTCATCTGGAATCTTTAAAAACGTTAATTTAAACACACAAAATATGATTCGTTACTTACCAAATAATAAAGTGAACTGAAAGAGCAACCTGCTTAATTGCACCTCAATCCAAATAAAAGAAATATCCATCAGAAGATTTATTTTAAGTACGACTATTTTCTTGAAGAATATGTTCATCTGAAATCTTTAAAAATGTTAATTTAAACACACAAAATATGATTCGTTACTTACCAAATAATAAATTGAACTGAGAGAGCAACCTGCTTAATAGCACCTTAATCCAAATAAAAAAAATATATATCAGAAGATTTATTTTAAGTACGACTATTTTCTTGAAGAATGTGTTCATCTGAAATCTTTAAAAATGTTAATTTAAACACACAAAATATGATTCGTTACTTACCAAATAATAAAGTGAACTGAAAGAGCAACCTGCTTAATAGCACCTCAATCCAAATAAAAGAAATATCCATCAGAAGATTTATTATAAGTACGACTATTTTCTTGAAGAATATGTTCATCTGAAATCTTTAAAAATGTTAATTTAAACACACAAAATATGATTTGTTACTTACCAAATAATAAAGTGAACTGAAAGAGCAACCTGCTTAATTGGACCTCAATCCAAATAAAAGAAATATCCATCAGAAGATTTATTTTAAGTAAGACTATTTTCTTCAAGAATGTGTTCATCTGGAATCTTTAAAAACGTTAATTTAAACACACAAAATATGATTCGTTACTTACCAAATAATAAAGTGAACTGAAAGAGCAACCTGCTTAATTGCACCTCAATCCAAATAAAAGAAATATCCATCAGAAGATTTATTTTAAGTTAGACTATTTTCTTCAAGAATGTGTTCATCTGGAATCTTTAAAAACGTTAATTTAAACACACAAAATATGATTCGTTACTTACCAAATAATAAAGTGAACTGAAAGAGCAACCTGCTTAATTGCACCTCAATCCAAATAAAAGAAATATCCATCAGAAGATTTATTTTAAGTACGACTATTTTTTTCAAGAATGTGTTCATCTGGAATCTTTAAAAATGTTAATTTAAACACACAAAATATGATTCGTTACTTACCACATAATAAAGTGAACTGAAAGAGCAACCTGCTTAATAGCACCTCAATCCAAATAAAAGAAATATCCATCAGAAGATTTATTATAAGTACGACTATTTTCTTGAAGAATGTGTTCATCTGAAATCTTTAAAAATGGTAATTTAAACAAACAAAATATGATTTGTTACTTACCAAATAATAAAGTGAACTGAAAGAGCAACCTGCTTAATAGCACCTCAATCCAAATAAAACAAATATATATCAGAAGATTTATTTTAAGTACGACCATTTTCTTGAAGAATGTGTTCATCTGAAATCTTTAAGAATGGTAATTTAAACACACAAAATATGATTTGTTACTTACCAAATAAAAAAATGGACTGAAAGAGCAAACTGCTTAATAGCACCTCAATCCAAAAAAGAAATATCCATCAGAAGATTTATTTTAAGTACGAATATTTTCTTCAAGAATGTGTTTATCAGGAATCTTTAAAAACGTTAATTTAAACAGACAAAATATGATTCGTTACTTACCAAATAATAAAGTGAACTGAAAGAGCAACCTGCTTAATATCACCTCAATCCAAATAAAAGAAATATCCATCAGAAGATTTATTTTAAGTACGACTATTTTTTTCAAGAATGTGTTCATCTGGAATCTTTAAAAATGTTAATTTAAACACACAAAATAAGATTCGTTACTTACCAAATAATAAAGTGAACTGAAAGAGCAACCTGCTTAATTGCACCTCAATCCAAATAAAAGAAATATCCATCAGAAGATTTATTTTAAGTACGACTATTTTTTTGAAGAATGTGTTCATCTGAAATCTTTAAAAATGGTAATTTAAACACACAAAATATGATTTGTTACTTACCAAATGATAAAGCGAACTGAAAGAGCAACCTGCTTAATTGCACCTCAATCCAAATAAAAGAAATATCCATCAGAAGATTTATTTTAAGTACGACTATTTTTTTCAAGAATGTGTTCATCTGGAATCTTTAAAAATGTTAATTTAAACACACAAAATATGATTCGTTACTTACCAAATAATAAAGTAAACTGAAAGAGCAACCTGCTTAATAGCACCTCAATCCAAATAAAAGAAATATCCATCAGAAGATTTATTTTAAGTACGACTATTTTCTTGAAGAATGTGTTCATCTGGAAATTTAAAACACAAAATATGATTCGTTTCTTACCAAAAAAGAGATATCCATCCGAAGATTTATTTTAAGTACGACAGTATCCTTCAAGATTGTGTTCATCTGGAATCTTTAAAAACGTCAATTTAAACACACCAAATATGATTTATTAATTTATTTACTTACTTATAGTACTAAAATGAACCAAAATTTCGATTTTGTTTTTCCCATATATTCACCTATGAACTTAAAATATTTTGCACTAATAACACAATAAGAAGGTAGTGTTTCGTTAATAAAATGGGTAAATACGATTAGAAAAATGACAATTACACCTTTTCTGCAATATTTAATAGTGTATCAACTCCAAACTTCAACTAGCATATCACATTTTGATTTGGAGACTTTTGTACCTAATTATTTCCAAAATAAAACAGTAAAATATTTCATAGATTACATAATAAATTTCAAAAAATTCTATAGAACCTATATCTACTAATACTTTTTAATTCTCTGCACCAAATTATAGCTAATTAATTATTAAAAAATGCTAGAAACATAAAAATAGAAAATACCCACTAGTACTACACCAAATATTTATAAACAACTACCAAACTAATACACCACAAATTAATTTATTCTCTAATTTAGACAAATTTGAAAATTTTATTGTAGATTTGATAATATGTTGTAGCTTCATTAATTCTGAAACAATAAAAAAATGTACAATTAATATTTTTATAGGAGTAAAGAACATTTTTTGTTTATTTTTGAAACATGTTTAACTGTTATAAATTTTAATACCTTTGAAAGAGTGATTTCCAGCACCTTAATACAATACAAGATGAATCATGAATCAATTAAAGTTTTTTTGCAAACTGATTTTTAATGTTATTTGTTTTTTAGAAGTTTCACCTATCATCTTTAAATACTGATAATTATAAAACTATAAAAAAGTTTAATTTTCTTTAACTGCTTACTAAATAAAATGAATGGAGAAGTGATTTTATAATTCCATATTTTCCTTAGCTTTCTGTATAATCATCTGAAAATTTTAAGATTACTTTAAATGCGGTAAATTTTAATAAAGTGATGGTGTTGGATAGAATGTATACAGTAAATCGAGATGATTTTATGTCAAACTTTATTTACAGCTTGCTACATGTTTCAGGTCCTATAAGTCCATCTTCAGGCGCACTAAAATCACAAATATCTCTAAGAAGCTGCATACACAGGCAAAAACTAACTTGAAGAACCTTTTGTATTACATTCGTTTGATTGAATTCAATTTCAATAAGATGTTGTCAGATTATATGAAAAAGTGTTAGTTTAGGTTTTAATGATACACAATTAATGCATCTTCGAGATGTTATGTATACAGGGTGTCCCATTTGACGTTGGACTGTATGTGTATCTTTATTATTATTAGAGATAGAAAGTCGGATACATGGACAAAGTAGTAGAGATTTTTTCTAATATTAATAATTCATTTACAAAAAATTTGAATATCGCATAGTTCCAACGCTATCTTGAAAAAACAAGAAAATGCAATTTTCAAAATATGGCTATAACTTCGTTATTTTCGGTGGTACCAAAAAAAAGTTTTGACTTAATAGAGACAATTTTTTGTCTACAATGCAGTAAAATAAATATTTTTTTTCGCCAACGAATTGACCGGAAATGAATCAAACTTATTTTTTTTCTTATGGCAGCCATATTGGATTTATACATATTCGGAATTAGTGTATTTTTCTGAGTAATTTGATATATCATATGTAATATTTTAAGAAAAATAGAAATTATTTTATTTTACTAACCAAAAATGGCTTTGAATAGATGTAAACTGTTAATACTTATGTGTTAAGATTTATTTTACATTTATGTTATTGACAATTTACATCTCTTTACGTCCAATGTTAGTTTGTAAAATCAAATAATTTTATTTTTGTTTAAATATTACATATGGTATACCAAATTACTCAGAAAAAATACTGAATCCGAATATGTGTATATCCAATATGGCTGCCATAAGAAAAAAATAAGTTTGGTTCATTTCCGGTCAATCCGTTAGCGAAAAAAAAATAATTATTTTACTGCACTGTACACAAAAAATTATCTCTATTAAGTCAAAAAATTTTTTTGGTACCACCGAAAATAACGAAGTATAGCCATATTTTGAAAATTGCATTTTCTTGTTTTTTCAAGATAGCGTTGGAACGATGCGATATTCAAATTTTTTGTAAATGAATTATTAATATTCGAAAAAATCTCTACTACTTTGTCCATTTAACCGACTTTCTATCTCCAATAATAACAAAGATACCCACGCAGTCCAACGTCAAATGGGACACCCTGTATTATTAGTTGGTTTTTGCATGTGTATGCAGAGAAATTTGTGATTTTAGTGGGCCTGAAGATGGGTAAAGTTAGACATATGGAATCATCCACTTTCTTATTTTAAATATAACCCCCTGATTTTTTCTACGTAAAATCAAACATTGGTTAATTTTAAGTATGTTTATGACAAAAAATATTTTTTTTTTAAACTTTAAGAAAAAAATTTTTTTTTGGTAAAAAAATTGAGTAAAACCTACCAAAACGTACATATGGGATATCATAGTAACTGGAAAAAAACCCTCTATTTAATTAGGGGGTGGCCCTTATATCATCCCATTTAAAAAAGTAAATATATTTCCAAAAAACGCTTCTTGAAAATTAAAAAAAATAATATCTCAAGAACGGTGAAATAAATTTTATAAATTACAATTTATTTTACGTATTTGTATTATTTAAAAATAGTTTTTGTAGGTTTTACTCAATTTTTTTACCAAAAAAAAATTCAACATTTTTTCTTAAAGTTTTGAAAAAAAAAATTTTTATCATAAACATACTTAAAACTAACCAATGTTTGATTTTACGTAGAAAGAATCAGGGGGTTACATTTAAAATAAAAAAGTGGGTGCCATTTCCTGATAAACCGGAAGTAAAATGAAAGATTTATTCGATCCATAAAATTTGTTTTCTTAGATCATATAAGATACTAAAATTCTAATTTTATATTTTCATAAATAAAGAAATGCCAGGGGTTAATTGCAACAATTAAAATTGTCATCCAGCTTGAATTTTTGAAGACTTCATAAAAATAAAAAAAAATATTTAGGTAGTTTACTCAATAATGAAAAGAAACCACTAAGGTGATTAATTGATCTACGTATCAAATTTTATGATTAAAAATTTCATACACCTATGTAGTTAGAATTTTTGTGATTTTTTTTTCAGGATGCATACACTTGGAAACTTTAAGTTTTTCAATTTTAATACAGAAAATTACAATTTTCCATGCGTACCTAATACAAAGTAAAATAGATCAAAACAAGAAAATCAACTTTTCACCGAAACGGTATGTAATTAGATATGTTAGGCCACTTTTCACGTTTATTCTCGATTTATTTATTGATCATCTGTAAACTTAAAATATTGTTAATCTTACCCATAAACATATTATTTACTAAAATGCTTTAAAAAAGAAATGTGATTGATATCACCATTAACCCTGATACGAAATTCCAGAATTAAATTATCCTTGTACCTGTAAAATAATATTTACCTGTGAATTTAAAGAAAAATGTTAATTTTTACAATAAAAATGTGAAACTGATGAAATGATTATTTTGATATTGGTTGAAGAAGTTATTCTGTTTATTAATGTAATTTTGATAAATTTCTCCAAATTATTCAAAATGTCTTATGGAAATAAAATTATTGTTATTACTTACATATTTTCAAATTTTGAATAAACATAAGAAATTATACGCATGTAAAATATTTTATTTCTGAAATCCTACTAGGTATAAAATTACCTAAAAATTTGGGAATACTTTTCAGATTGCTCGACTTAAATCTTAAAATTGATTCTTGACATTTACTTTTACTATAAGGGATAAGGAAGGATAGGAGGAATTTCTTCGTTATTTATTAAATTGAACAATTTTAAGTCCAATGAATTTAAAATTGAATATTTTACTTATGTTATAAGTTTTTGATGTACCATCTTTTATTTTAACCCACTTATCTATTTATTGTTAACTTTACGTGACAAAAGTTTCTATAAAAATGTATTTTATTAGAATCTATAATTTGTAATTAGAAATTATTTTCTTATTTCTACTTAAATTTGCATTAAATATTTTACACCTACAGTTTTATTTATTTGTTATAAGTTTTTTAATTTATCACTGTTTTTTTTAAATCATCTAGATAATAACATATTTATCCATTAATTCTTCAAGTGGGTATTTCTTTGTATTATGCCCAAGTTTGCAATAGATACAAAATAAACACATTAATTATTAATATTCTAAATATAATTTAAAAGTATTAATTAAATATACATTTTTATTTTTACAAAGTTTTATTTTTTTTGGTTAGTTTTTATCCTTAAATATTTTTTTTTATATTTTTTTTATATTTTTTTATATTTTTTTTTTATATTTTTTTTATATTTTATTACTATAATTTTTCTGTATTTTTTTATTAATTTTTGATTTTTTTATTTTAGATTTTTTTTCTTACTTTTTTTCAACTTTTTTAAATTCTTTAGTTTTTTTTCTTGAATTTAGTTTTTGTACTATCATTGTTTTACATACCTTTATACTACAAACTGGTTATTTTTTTTTCAAGTATTTGTAATAAATACAAAATATAAAAATTTGCTTACTCGGCCATTTTTAACTAAGATAGAATCAAAAAATAATAAATTTTCATCCGTAAAAGACTCCAAAAAACTCATTTAAAAGTGCCCGCAAAACAACTAATAGATAAATATAACATTAAAATTTTACAAACTTTTCTTGGAAACCACCAATTATTACATCGACTGTGTTTATCTTACTCAATTGGGTATTTTTTTTATCCATGAGTTTTACAAAATCGAAGACAGTGTTGTTGGTAGTTAAAAGATACAAATTTTGAAAAAATTGTTTTACATATTTTCTTTTTATATTAAACCTAGAAAAAAATTGTTTCTTCAAGCATTTTTAAATTGGTTAAAGTTAGTTTTTCTATAAAAAAATCTCTTTCTTTTAAAAATGCACGCAGAAGTAATAAATTAAAATTAAAATTTTATATCTTGATCTTGTATATAAAACTCATGCTAATAATTTACAAAACAAAATTCACTCCATAAATACAATGAAAACATTTATTATTAACAAGAGTTAAAAATAAAATAAATAATACAAAAAGCTACTGGTAATGAATTTAAAACAAATTATACAACAGATTTTTATATTATTTATTTTTGTAATAATACAAATTTATTATAATTTATTGTTTTTTTTTATATTTAATAGGAGTAATTTTTTCACATTGTTTATTTTTTATATTTTTAAAACACACACTCATTGTTTACAATAGTTTTGCCATTATTCATGGATCATTGTTGCTGCAAGCAATTTTAAATTTTGGATGATATCCATTATTGATTTATAATTGCTTGCAAAAAATTGACATTACATTATTAAGTTTATAACCCTCATGTAAAAACCATGAGTTATCACTAAATATCATAAAATAATATACATGCAATATTATTTAATGTATAATAATAAATAAAACAAAAATCCAGTAGTTGTTAATTAATTTTAAAATATCATTTATCCATAGATTTTTGTTTTATTATTTTCTTAGGTACCTACATATTATTACAATCACAGTTTAAAATTTTAATAAATAATAAATAACTTTTAAATTCTTTTTCATTTTTGCTGTTTTTATAGTTTTTTTTTGACATTTTTTTAAAATTTCTTATTTTTTATTTTTATTTGTTTTTTCTTGTTTTCTGTATTCCGTAAATTTTTTTTCTTATTATATTTCATTTTTTTAAATGTCAGGTAATTTACATAATAAATTTTATTAAGTACAAGTTTTTAATTAGTACATTAATTCATAAAATACCATTTCTACAGGCAATTTTAAATTACTCAGTCGGGGTGAATGAAAATTTTTTATATTCATTATTTATATACAGGGTGGGCCAACGAAAACGAAACAGACGAGTTTTGAAATAGTTAATAAAAAAATTTGAAAGAATGCTGGGATAGGTCAACTTAAGTTTCGATGGGGACATATTTTACAATAGAGCTGATTCAAAAATCCATTCATCCCTGCGCCCTATGGACACAACCCCTAAAATTTTAATAGGGATGGTAGGGTAAGTAATACCTCGTTGGAAAGATCTTTTTACCCAGAGTAACATACAAAAAAAAAGTTAAATCGATCGAGAGTGGTGTTCATAGCACAATTTTAAAAGACATGAAATCTTTACTTGCTAAATTTTGAATATCTTTAAAACGAATCGATCGATTTAACTTTTTTTTTGTATGTTACTCTGAGTAAAAAGATCTTTCTAACAAGGTATTACTTACCCCACCATCCCTATTAAAATTTTAGGGGTTGTGTCCATAGGGCACAGGGGTGAATGGATTTTTGGATCACTTCTATTGCAAAATATGTCCCCCTCGAAACCAAAGTTGACCTGTCCGAGCGTTTTTTCAAAATTTTTTATTAACTATTTTAAAACTCGTCTGTTTCGATTTCGTTGGCCCACCCTGTATATTTCTTCCCTGCTTCATTTAAAAGTGCCTATAGAAATAGTTAAAGTTGATATTACATTACATGGTTACATTATTAATGTCACTCAATATATTCTTGACAATATTTACACTATTTTAGAGTGTATAAAATTTTTAACATTGATTATCCTTTTATTATTTCTCTTTTTTGCAACCATTTTTAAATTAGAACCATGAAAATTTTTTTATTTTATTGCAGGTAAAACATTGATTTATCCTTATTTAAAAGTGGTTGCAGAGAAAGTTGTAATTTTATACAATATATTTGTTTAGACCCCTAAACATTTGGGATCATAGAATTTACATTTACATTAAAATGTTATATTTTGTGCGTATCTTGTCATTTTTTATTTTTTCAATTTTTGCAAACAAATTGTTTTGGTATTACATGGTTACATTATTTATGTCACTCAATATTCAATATATTCATGAGAATATTTACATAATTTTTGAGTGTACAGTTGGTCCCAGCTGGAAGTAGGAGAAAAGTAATCACGATCGCGTATTCTTTGTCCTACTTCCAGCTGGGAGTAACTTTACAACATTTTTTAAAATTGATTATCCTTTTATTATTTCCTTTTTTTGCAACCATTTTTAAATTAGAACCAAGAATATTTTTTATTTTAGTACACGTACATTGATTTTTCCTTATTTAAAAGTGGTTGCAGAGAAAGTTTTAATTTTGTACAATATATTTGTTTAGACCCTAAAACATTTTGAATCACAGAATTTACAATGCATTAATGTTAAATGTTGTGCGTATCTTGTCATATTTTATTTTTTGTTCAATTTTTTTATTTTATTTTTCAATGGTTTTATTTTTTTTCAATTTTTATTTTTAATTCATTTTTTAATTATTTTCTATTACTTTTCGTCTTTTTTTATTTTATTTCTTTTTTGCACTTTATTTCACAACTTGAATTTGCAGCCATTTTAAAATTACTGCTTCTACGCCATTTTAATTTGGTTGCAAAGACAAATTGTATTACAATTATATACTTGCTAATGCAAGACTCTCGAAAAAAATTTCAAAGAGTTTACAAATGATTCTAATTAAAAATAACTAAACTAAAAATAATTACAAAATTAATATAAATATTACAAAAAGTAAACGGTCTTTAATTTTAAAATAATACATAATGGATAAGTTTAAAACAACTTTTGTAATATTTATGCTTAAATTTAAATACACATATTTTTAATTATTTTGTTTCTTTTATTTTTAATTTTTTTTTTTTCATTATAAAACATAAACATTATTTAATATTTGTTTAAATACTTTTTAAGTTTATCACTGAAAGAAAACTTTAACTTTTAGCTTGTTTGTATAAATAATACTTAAGTTATTAGGTGAATACTTCTTGCTTCCAAGTTTTAAAAGTAAAATTTTGAGAAATTAAGTATTTTTTATACAAGAAAGCACTTAGTTTCTAAGGTAATTAAAAATATTACAAAAAACTGTTGGTTAAGTTGGTTTTTTACAACAGATTTTTGTATTACTTTTATGTTGCTTATACAAGAAGTTTTAATGAGTAATATTTTTTTAATTTAAAACTTGTAGAAGCCACTAATATTACATTACATTTGTTTATATGACACTTTTGCTTTAGTTTGGCACACTTAGCACTGTCTTATTAAAAATACATAGGATATTATATACATTATAATTGTGTTTATAATACAAAGTAATACAAAGACTTGAATTTTTTTGTTACAATACCTTTGCTGTTTATTTATCAAGTGGCTATTATTTTTATCCACAAATTTAGAATAAATAATAAACATACATTATTTAGGTAAAATATGAATACATAAATAATCATTTATTTTTTTATTAGATTACTTTCTTTATTATTTTTTATTATTATTTGGTTCGTTCTTACAATTTTTGTTAATTTTAATAGATTTTATCTTTTAACTTTTAACTAAGATACAAACATATAATTTATATTTTTGCCTACAAAAACATCGGTAATCGGATTTATGTTAATTTATAAAACTTCAACCTCTGTTTTTGGTAGATTGAAAAATACGTTGATTCCTTAACGAGACTTCATTCCAGAAAGTCTTCATTCTTCTTCCTCCTCTTTATCCTTCTTCTTCCTCTTCAAACTTCTTCCTCCTCTTTATTATTCTTCTTCATTCTTTGCATGATTTTTGCCTTATCTTTATTAGTTTTATTCTATCTTTATTTATTCCTTCTTGCTTTGATCATCATCGCTTGTTCCTTGTTTATTTCCAAATCACCCAAACCTTGCAAATTTCTTCATCGTTTCTTCTATTTTTTTCATTTCATTTTTACTTGTTTGTGTTTTTTGTTAATTAGTCTTTTATGTTTTTTCAGGAAATCCTTCAATTTTGTAGCAGATATCTTGTATGGATACAAATTCTACTCATAGAGTCTTGAAGTACTACAGTTCCTCCAAAACTCTAGAGTGCAGCACAGGAAATTGGAAATACTATAAAATCATCAAATGGATTGTAACTTCGCATCTTTCTCTTGGTGACAATATCTTGCTGTGAATCCTTCCTCCTCCATTAATGCTATATTCTTTATCTACACTTGCCTCCAACCTCCAAAAAAACAGTTTACGAAATTGGAAATATTAGGAAATCGTCACATAATGTAGGCTATTTTTCTGTTGGTAAAAATATTGATTCCCGACGATATGATATCTTGCTGGGTTTTCATCCTTCCTCCTCTATTCCTGCTTTATATAACCTTGCCTCAAACATCCAAAATACAGCTTACGAAACGAAGTGATTAGTGATTATATGTAGCTTTTTCATTCTTGAGGTTACAATTGAGGTACATAATAAATATGTACTTACATATTTTTTACAAATAAATTCTTATAAAATAATTTACAAAAAAAACAGTGAGAAATTTTATTATGTATTATGTTTTCATTATTATAAATTTATCTTATATTTTTATTTTTGGGTAAGAGTTTTGTGCACGTCGATATAAGTAAGAATAAAAAAATTTATACTTCTTGAATTTCCATGACCTATTTATATTTTTTGATATTTATTTGAAAATTTTAGTAGGTACATCAAAAAACAATAACACCACTTTTTCATATAATCAGGCATTTACATTATTATAAAATGAAGTTTAGTATCTGTTAATGTGATACATAATAGGCACTTTGATAAAAATAAAATGTCCATGCATAAATAACGAAGAAACTGTATCAAAACTATTTTTAGGTTTATACATGGTGGTCGATAAAATACACCATAATTTGTAGTAAATTTGTTTTTATAATATTGGTGTAATATATTCACCATAATTTATTTAGTATCTACTGTTGGCTGATTTTTTAAATTATTATTTATTAAAAAATGGAAATCTAGTAATTTTATTTTATAAAGTAAATAAAGGTTTGATTTTAGTAAAACAGTTTTTGTACTAATTTTAGATTCCTACAAGATTTTTTGAAAATCATCTAAGAATATATCCCCAAATGGCCCAAATCTTCCATGAATACAGGGTGTTCCGTTTATGGTTCAGCAATCCTCGGGGTTAGAAACTAGACCAAATTTAATCGACCAAAATAGTGGAAGTCTAGCTTTTTTAGTTTTAAAGTTTTAGGCTTCTGAATCATAAAAAGCTAAAACCATCCTCTTTCAATAGGTAATAACAGTAATACAAAAACAATTATTAAAATATTGAAAAAATAATTAAAAAGTGAAAAAAATTTAAAAATTGTAAACAAATATTTATTTTTCTTGTTTTTTCTTTGCGATTTTTTATTCAACATTATATCAACCATTTTTGTATTACCAATTCAAAGAGGATGGTTTCAGCTTTCTAGTAAAAATTTTCTTTTAATTCTACGTACATACAGGGTGTCTCAGACCACCCGTCCACCCTTTTTATTTACTTGCCGTACAAAAATTATTACCAAAACAAACCCGAAGAATCCATTGGTGCACTTGTTTTTTTCCGGAACAATCCGGAAGTACCCGGAACCGGAAGTAACTTTCGATTTTTAAATGGCAACATAGGTCGAGTATGGTATCGTTTGAAAGGTCTTTTAAAAAGAAACAACTTTTATTAAAATATTTTTGTAATATCTTGCATAATTAACAAATTAAACGAAAAAAAAAGTATGCAAACAAGTAACCATTGGTCTCTTAAATTATGGAAAAATTAAATCGTTACCATCATCCGCAAATGGGCAAGAGAGAGATTTTTTAAATTGAAACTCTTTTTTGCGTTTATCGCTTTATTCGTTTGAATTAAGGTAAATACATAACATAAAAAAGTTGATTATTTTTAACAAGCGAAGCAAAAATACATGTTTCCATTTATAAAATCATAATTGCCTCTACCCTTACCCATTGAGAATGATGGTAGTGTTTTAATTTTTCCATAATTTAAGAAACCATTTGTCACTTGTTTGCTTTTGTTTTTCGTATAATTTATTAATTATGAAAGATATTAAAAAAATATTTTAATAAAAGTTGTTTCTTTTTAAAAGACCTTTCAAACGATACCATACTCGACCTATGTTGCCATTTAAAAATCGAAAGTTACTTCCGGTTTCGGGCACTTCCGGATTATTCCGGAAAAAAATAAGTGCACCAATACATTCTTCGGATTTGCTATGGTAATAATTTGTTTTATTTCAGTCATGTACGACAAGGCGTTCTCAAAATAAAAGGGGTGGAGGGGTGGTCTAAGACACCCTGTATATTGATTAAAAAGTAACTAGCAATTTTGTAATTTTTGGCAAAACTTTGTGACTTTCTAAATCTAAAACTTTTCCTTAAAGTTTCGAAAAAAAATTTTTTATGTCAGTAACATATTTTAAAGCTTTCAATATATGACATACTAAAATTTCAATTTTATATTTTAATAAATAAACAAATGACAGGGGTGGTCCTAGTTTCGTGAACACCCTGTACACACACAAGATTACTTGATAAAAAAATACAAAACTAAAATAAAAGTTTCTTCAAAATCCAAATATTATAAACGAAACAAAAGAATAAACTTTGGAGAATGCGTCAGCGAACAAAGGAATTGCAATAACCGCTATAAAAATAATTTCCAATTTCCACACCCAAATTTTTACTACGCAATTAACAGCATTAAATATAAATTTTCCTAATGACTTTTTGGTATAAAGTGCAAAATATGAGGTAAGCTCTTAAAAATAATAAAGTTTAAATATGTGAATATTTTATGAAAATTAAAACGTGAAATTTTTTTTAAAATTTATTATTAATTTAAGGGTTAAAAAATAGGGGCATAATTTTAATATACGAAATTATAAAACAGAATTATTTAATTTATGGTTGAATTTTGATTTATATTTTATTGCTTACAAAAACCATAAAGAAAAAATATTTTTTTGTAAAAAAATGATTAATTTTGAATTTTTGGTAACTAATACTAGGCACTAACCTTTATATTCCAATTATAATCTTTTGTACAGGTAAAAGTGTAATGGATACATACAGATGATTGAAAATTTTGGGCCCCTTGTCTCCTAATTCCAATTCCAATTGATAAAAATTACCTCACCAATCTTGGAAAATCTTCTAAAACCGATCACTTTAAAAAATAGAATTAATTAACACTTTTAATCACAGCTAACATTTTTAAATGAGATCCGCACGTAAGTAATTTCACTATTTCACAGATCCAACACCTTACTGGTGATTCAATGATAAGAGACAATTATATTTTAGTGCGTCCCCACCTTGCATCTTGACCGTCTTTGTATCCTGAAAATCTTTCATAATAATTTGCATAAAATAGAAATAATAAATAAGCATAGGGAAAATTGGGTGAGTAGTGAGTAATGTAGCACATTTTTTTAAATCTTTTTTGCGCCCTTTAGTGCCATTATAATAAAAATAAAATAAAGATCAGCTAACAATCATTAAAAAATTGGTGGTAACATTAAATTATTTTTTAATCTAAATATTTTTTAACGATTGTTTGTGTCTCATTCGTGCTAGATGACGGCGTAGAAAAAGCCTTAATTAATATTTTCAAAAATTAAAATTTTTTGTCATTAACCAGAACACAAACATTGACAATTCACATTAAAAAAATCGGTAAAATGGTTGTAATCTATTTTTAATAATTTTAAGTTTTGAAAAAAAGTTATGGCACTAACAAGCTTAGCAAAGGATATTTCCCCGTGTACTTTGTCCATAAGAAAATCCAAATTTAGAAACGTTTTTTGCTAACACTTTAAAATATCAACATGAATATTTGTACACAATAAGATATAATTATAAAAATGCTGCAACAGCTTATTTATTTGGTTATAACTTTTGAATTACCTCCCCAAAATTTCACGAATTTTCCATAAAATTAGTACTTTTTGGGAACCTTTTTCGGGAACTTCAAATTAAAATGTAGACATAAAGCTATTACAACATACTACTATGAAAAACGGACGAATAAAACTATATTATAATATTCTAACTAAAATGTTTTCCTCAATATTTTTTTAATCAAGATCTACTTTTTTAGCTCCAAAAGGAATACTATCCTGATAAATGATAAATTAAGGGTTTCAATTGATAAATTAGGTATACATTTTTAAAATTAATTCCAAGTTTTTTTAAGGGTGGGGAATTTTGATTAGTTTTGATAAAAAAATTTTGACGAACGACAATTTTATTTTCGCTCTGTTTATACAGGGTGTACAAAAAGTTCAGGAACGCCCGTTTATTTTTAAAATGAAGCATTTTTTTTTAATTTTTCAAATAAAAGTTGTAGAATTGTATTAAATATATAAATACAGGGTGATGATAAAGTTTGGAACCTTATTCACAACTGCCGTATTTAATTGTTTTGAGAAAATCGCTCGGACAGGTCAATTTTAGTTTTTAAAATGCCATCTCTTGATATAAAAAAAATATTATTGACGTCACTGGTGCTTTATCAATGACGTCATCAGCGATTTTTTTAAATGGAAGTCCCCCCTTTTTTTACTCATTATCGATAGAAATTCATGTCACTTAAACAATGATATAAAAAACAATTACATTTTTAAACAAATTTTTGAATAAAAAATCTTAATTCAAAAAAGGAAATTTTTATTTTAACGAAAAAAGTTTTATAAAAATAAATTAAAATGAATTTGAAGTTACCAATAATAACAAAAGAAAGTAAATGTTTAAATGATGCGCATTCTAATGCAAATGAAAAATGTTAAATGAATTTAATAAAATTTAATAAATAGTCTTGAAAAACTATTTTTTTGATTCCATTTAAATGTAAGGAAATTTACAAAAAATAAAATTTTAAATTTACCATTTATTGAAATCGGCCAAAATAAATCTTATACAACATTCAAATTTTTCAAATTTAATAGCACAAATTAATTTTAAGTTTATATTAAAAAATTTTTAAACGAAAATTTGTTTACAAATGCAACAATTTTTTTATATCATCGTTTAAGTGACATTAATGTCTATCAAAAAACTAAAATTGACCTGTCCAAGCGATTTTCTCAAAAAGATTAAATACGCCAGTTATGAAGCAGTTGCAGAGGGGGATGTTACAGCTGCAATCGATTATATAATCGGCTACATGGAGGAAGACGAATGCCAGTTTAATCTGACTGAAATCCTTCAAGGCTATTCGCAGTACGTTCCGCCGATAGCAACAATCAAAAAAAAGACTTTTCGAGAAATATGACGATAATATAATTATACCCAGGATTTCAGCAGGAAATAAACATAAAAGTACAATAGTATGTTTCAAAAATACTGCGTACTCAATACTGTTAGACAACTGGTACGCCTCAAGGAAACAGAACAAACAAGAAGAAGGTCTTCGCGTGACTCAAACTTGTGCAGACTACGTAAGAGCTGAAATTCGATCGAAAGCATACGATCTCAAAAATTATCCTAAACCCGTTGGTTTCTTGGATAACATTGATGACGATATTCCTGAATCTCTTTTGCTGCTTCTGTAAATAATAACTGTCCCAAGATCCTGAAGGAATAAAAACTTGGACAAATGAGTAGAAGCCAAAACTGCTGTACGTGTCAAAGCAATCGCTCACGAAATTATCGCTGCCACAAAGCCAACCAAGATCATTCATGTCTCCTTTGCAGATCGGACTTGTAGCATTTCTGCATAGAAAATATATGATTCGCGAGATTTGCTGGATGTTCTGATAGCGCTAGGATTTTGCAGCTCATATATGAATGTAAAAAATTCGAATTATCTTGCATGCAACAACCTACGTCAGATGTGCCAAGAAACAGTTTTCATCAATTTGTGTTTGATAATGCCGATGTGAACATAGACACGATTGATGGTTTGAATACTTTCATGCCTTTGGAAAGCTATTCAAAAATTAATCAGTATATACAGAATAAATAATTTACATAGACAATTTTTTACTCTAGTTTCCTCCAACATCTTGAGGTTTAAATTTAAAAGTTAGGTACTCAATCGATGCAGAATTTAACGCTATTAAACTTATATTATAGCCATTTTTAAGTTGTTACATTCATTAGAATTAGTTATCCGATGCTAAATTTCGGTATATCCAAAAGAAAATTTTTGTTTCTCCAAGGGGCCAATTTTTGACTCTAGTTTTCTCCAACTTCTTGAAGCCTGAATTCAAAAGTTGGGTACTCAATCGACGCAGTATTTAACGATTTTTAAAATTGCAAAGAATAGTATTTTCCTCCAGGCGCATAATTTTGGCTGTTTCTTGGTTTTTTCTACACAGCACATTAGAGCATTGCACGAAAAGTGGGGCAAACTCAATATGTTCTTTTTTTATGAAAAGTAAAGTGAATAAAACGATTTCCAGCTTTCCTCTAATTTTTTCGAAGTAGATCATGTTTTTGAGCTTATTTGACTGGCCTATTTGGGGCACTATTTATATTTTATCGGATGCTCTCGATAAGAGTATTTGCAATTCAAAATTAATTGCAACATTTGTAGTAAAATTATATTTTATTTTATAAAGTGTTAGCTAGAATTGATAAATAAGAGTAAGCTGTAACAAAAAATGTGGTTACAATTTTAAAATATAAATAATTAGGTTAAATATACGTTCATTAAATGTTCATGTCCCAAAGTTACGAAACCCAAAGCATTAATTGCTAAAACCTTCTCGGATCTCATCATCATCAGCATCATATTCTTGGATAATTGTAAATCATCATCAAACGGGATGGAATTTAAAATTGTAAAATATAAATTTTCACCCTAAAATAATTACATACAGTCTGTAAGAATGAATAAATTCAATAAGGACGGTAAAACCTACTTGATTTAAAATATTTTCTATTCGCGACAAATGGCGCTGTAATGACAAAAAATTGAACAGAAATCAAAAGAATCAAAAAACAGATAAAGATGTATTTAGTTTAGTTTTTTGTGGTTACAGCGGAATCTGCAGCGAATAGAAAATATTTTTTCGGAGAAATCGTACGTAGCTTTTGACGTTGAATCCGAATCTGCGATAAAAGAATAGGTGTTCGTATTTAAGATTCAAATTTACCGCCGGCCTTGCCCCCAGCGGGTGTAGGGGTGGGAGTAATTTAGTACTAACATATGCCTCCCTCGGATATATTAAAGATATTCCATATTCCAGGTTAAATGAATCACCCGGTACATAGGTAAACATTTTACATATATACAGGGTGTCCCGTTCGTGGTTCGCCAAACGTCAAGGTTAGAAAGTAGACCAAATTTTATCACGAAAAAACCAAAAAAGTAGGGGTCTACCTTTTATGGTTTGGAAGTTACAGGGGTTTGAATTTGGCATCACCCGTTTTTGCCAGATATTAGTAAATGATCAATAGCTGCTAAAAAACTTAGTAAAAAGATTTAAAAAAATATAATTTTAAAGCTGAAAGTATCCTCTTTCCATTGGTAATAATGATCAAACACAAATCGTAAAGTATTAAAAAAAATCGAAAAGAAAAAAAAATCCAGAAGAAATAGTTTTTTAGCAGTTTTTGATATTCTCCAAGGTATGACCTATTAAGGGCATATTTTTTTTAATTTTCCAAAAAATTAAATTTAAACAAAATTTTTATAAAAGAGATTTCCTGTAGATTTTATTACTGTCAAGAGGTTGAAGGTGGTTATGTTAATCAGCAAAATTAACGAACTTACTATTAAACATAATTTTGTTTAAATTTAATATTATTAACTTAATTACAAAATATTTCATTTAAAATAGCGAAGTTGGGTCCAACTTCCGGTGTAAATGAAGTTGCATAAAAATGCGATTTTCAAATGGACGTAATTCCGAAACTGTTAATCGTAGACCACACTATGCTAGATCAATTTAATGGTATTTTTATGGAGAACACGAAAATGTAAAAATATACTGGGTGTTACTTTATGACCGCACTGTATGCAAAAATACATCAGTAAAGTAAATATACAATTATAAGACAATTAACAGAAAATATATATTGAGTCACTGGGTTCCAGACAGTTTAGAACTGGTATAAAAGCGATGCATAACAAAATAAACAAAAAAATTTTATATAAATTAATAAAAAATATGGAGACGTTTGGATAATCTGTAAACTTAAGAAAAATAATTGGGGGAATATGAACATAAGAGTTACATATTAAACATACAATTTAAATTAAACAAATTATCAGTAACAGTAAGAATATTATATGTTATCTTTATTAATCAAGAAGATTAAATGACTTATAAACTTATGAAAAATAATTAGGGATACGGAACTTGTAATTGCGCAAACAATACAATACAATACAATACAATAATTGTGCCAGAAGTATTATTAACGGCTGGAGATAAAATGAAATTGATGGAAGAATTTGAAGAAAAATTGTTATCTAAACTTCACATCGAGATCGCTGGTGAAATTTATTAATTTTTTAATTCGCATGAAAATACTGAAGTGAAGAGGAAAGTAATGGAATTTATTGTGAAGAACGGTGCACCAGAAATTTCGGACGATTCTAGATTCCTCAATATTCACATCCCCGGTCCTAAATATATTATAACTACCCTAAACCCCTGATTTTTTTTCATGCAAGATCTTAGCAGGTATAAATTTTAATCAACTTTATGTGTATTTTTGTAAATAAATATTTTCAATATAATGTATGTACATAAAACACTTTTCTTATTTATAATTATCCTTTCATGAATTTTAGTTTACAGAAGGAAATTTTAAAAAATCTGCACGTGCTAATTTTTTATTGAGGTCTAAAGTACGTTTTTTAGTATTTTCAATTAAATCTGTTAAGTCTTGATGTTTTGTTTATAACTTTTGAAATATTTTATAAATCTTTAAAAAAAATGATGAAGTCATCAAAACTTTCTTCAACTTAAATTTAAAAAAAGAAATTTAAAAAAATCTGCACGTGTTAATTTTTTATTTAGGTCCAAACTACGTTTTTAGTACTTTTAACAATTTTTTTGATTCCTAGTCTGATTTAAAAAAAAAACTATGTAGTTTTACTTTGAACTTCGAGTGTAAAAAAATTGAACCCTTTAATTTTTTTATTTCTATTAAAAAAATAAATGTCTGATATTTTTAAATTTTTTGATTTCCGAGCTTGAAAATAACTGTTTATTTAGTTTTACTTTAGACTGTATGTGTAACAAAATATTAAAAAATTGAGCCCTGCCATTTTTTTGTTTTCAAATAAAAAAAATAAAAAGTGAAAAAGTGACTGAATCTTATAATTTTTTTCATTTTACAATTTTATTTACATATGTATGTATTTTTAATATTTAAAAGAATCTTCATTTTAATAGACGCTGGAAACACTTGGTAGCTAAATACGGTCCTGTAGAAGGTGACGTTGATATAAATTTGTCTTGAAACTGAATAGAGTATAGGTGATTAAGAGGATAGTCGGCAAATTTGAGCGCTTGATTTTGAAATTCGCTTGATATTTGTGGTTTTGGTCATATTTTTTTTTCATTAAAGCTTTTTTAAAATTTCTTTTTTTGGTACACAGAAGAGTCTTGTGGCTACCAATTTCTTCTTTTTTTGTTTTGGTAAGTCAAACCAAGTAATCATACGGCAGCAGTAAAACGGGCTCTTTACAAAAAATGTTCGCATAGCGGCTCTTTGAAACATTCTAAATCCCAAAAATTTCTTAAAGTTTTACTTAATTTTTGGGATGCTGTTGTAAATAATGCAAAATTGGCTTTGTTACATTAATTATCCAATTGGCATTATTTTTATCCCAGATGTGACCATACTTGTCTAGTTTGTGTTTATTGAATATTTGTTTAAGAATTAAGTAAAGGTTTATTTTTATGGCTAGTGTGCATGTTTTCTAGGGAGAATATTTTGGCCTGTGTATCATAAAAGGGAGAAACTTCATAACAAATAATATTTTTTTTGTAACATTCGGGTTGCTTCAAATTACGGATAGATACGATTTCACTGGTTATTTATTTATTTCCTAAGAGGTCTTATGTAGTTTTTGCTTATTTAATTTGTTGAATTTCAGTTTTCACACCATATGTTGGAATGGTCGAATAGACCACCAGCGACAGTATGGGAAATGAATTTATTTTATTGTACAATTAAATAAGAAAAATTTATTTATTCAAAGTAAAATTTTAATAAGTATATTTCAAAATTTCATTCATAAATAATTAGATTTGATTAAAATTTCCCCAACTTCGATTAAATAGAGATAAGTGCCAAAGTATTCTCGACAGAATCGTTTTAGTCTTAAGTCCATGAAGAGGAAATTTGTTATAATTTCATTATGGTAAAATCTATTGTCTTTAGAGAAACAGTTTGTAAAAAGTAAAATTATATTAATTTTGATTAGTAGTTTAGCGTAGACAACCAAATTCACCCTGAGCGTAGGGATGAAGTTGGTTTGTCCTACTTAAGTCATAAGGGCGCAACGAACCAATCCTAGGCTTTGCTTGGGCGACTTAGTTTAAAGAATGACGTAAGAAGGAGGCTAAGCAAAGTCTATATATTGTAAAGAAACCTTAAAAATCTTTGAATTCCATAATGTTCTGATCTAGAGTAATGTTTGTTCTTAACTATGATCAGTCAAGTTCATTTTAGTTTGTCCGCGACGCGTTTGATAATTTTATTGTAATTGAAAGTTAGTTTTTTTTCTCAAGTTTCTAAGTTAATTGTTTTCTTTTCGTATAAAGTGAATTTCTGGATTATTAAGGTTTCTATTGGTTCTGATTAATTAAGATTATGTATTTCATTAGTTTGGAACAATTTTTCATTCCCAGAAAATTTAGATTACTCTTTACAAATATTTTAAAATTAAAATATTTTTTTTTATTTATTATAATTTGTATACTGTACTTGTCTGGAAAATATTAACCGTGTTAATTTCTCTTCAGTTAATTCAGATTTAGTTTTGATAAATTTCAACTCGATTATCTCAAATTTTATCCCTTTTTGTACTTCTTGATTTGTAATTTTTTTTTATTATTCTTAATCATTATTCTTTATTTTTAATACCTTTTGTTTTTTTTAAATATATTTAATATTCATTGAATTTTGGTTTTAATACTTTATTATTATAAGTTCCCAATAGAACCTTAAATAATTACTTAAATAAGTTTAAATAAAGTGAACTTGGCTCGATCAGGATTTTGGAAAGACTAGTTAAGAACAAGTAAGTAAATTTTGTTAATTTTGAACTTAGTATTTTAAACCAACAAAGAAGAAAATAATAACTCAGCTTGTGTTGATTTAAGATCAAGTTGGTCACTATTAAGTTTCATGTAAACGTCGGCTTAACCCTATTTAAAGAACCCAATAATAATTATTAAGTTAATTAATGTGCGATCGGACGACTTTCTGTTTTTTTTGTCTTAAATATTATTTTAAATAACATCAATAAAATAATATAGACCAACAGGGGTTAATAAGCTGAGGGTCGACGTGAGATTTACACTGTAAATAGTTTAAATATGTATATATACAACAAAAACACGCAACATCAAAGTCTTCGTTTATATCTTAACTTATTTCTAGCGTTGGAAAAAAAATATTATTTCAATTAGTTTTTTAGAATGTTTCAAACAGCCGCTAAGCGAAATTTTTTTGTAAAGAGCCCGTTTTACTGCTGCCGTTTGATTATTTGGTTTGACTTACTAAAACAAAAAAAGAAGAAATTGGTAGCCAGGAGATTCTTCTTTATACCAAAAAAAGAAATTTTAAAAAAGCTCCACTGGAAAAAAAGTTATGACCAAAATCGCAAATATCAAGAGAATTTCAAAATCAAGCGCTCAAATTTGGCGACTATCGCCTTAAATCGACCATTTATGGTAATCGAGGATTGGTAATTTTTTAGCAAATGAGCATACAAAATTTCATCATAAATTTTCTATTACTTTGGCAGCAATTAAAAAAATGATTTTTAAAAAATGAACTTCAGAAGCTTATAACTTCTTAGAGGTGCAGTAATATCAGAGGGGTTAAATATAAATTTTTGTTTGACCTGTCCTTTATTTGCAAGTTCAAAAAAATCCAAGAGAGGGCTTTCAGAATTCCTTCGCAGCGTCTCTATAAAAAATTACAGGAAGTACTCAGAATTACAAAATATCCATGTGTTAAAACAATGTATAAGAAATATTATTGTTATATAAAATATTTTTTATTTCCTTAAGACAATAATGTTCTTGATTTCAAATCTCATAAAAGAAACAAATATACATGTACTTAGGTATCGTCTAAACTGAAACGTTTCACATTGTGCCTTCCTTGCGATATCACAACGCGAGTCCCATTGGTGTTAACTATTTCGTTACATGTGACTCGCAACCGATTTTTCCGGTAGTCACCTTTTGCGACCTTGGTGGGATTCCGACTTCACTGGGTCGTCTCTGTGAAGTCAAATGTCGCGGACATTTGGGACCGCTCCGAGATCTGGTGGAGATAATCGCACTGATCTATCTGAAAGGTAAATGTGCTTGCTAGGTAATAGTACATTACTTCTGCAGTCATAACTCAAGTTTCCCTCGTTAGATTTTCATTTTTTTTTTAGATTTATAATCTAAATTAATTAGGCTACATCCTGCCAGAGAGTAACCTTCTGCAACCTAGCACAAAATTAATTAGAGGGGTCCAAAGTTAAGGTACTTTTAGATCATTATATTTTTTTTTACATTCTCCAACTTTTTTTCCTTCTGGCAGGAATTAAAGAAATTGTAAATTATCTACAAAAAAAATTATACAAAAATGTTGTTCGTACTAGCTTTTATGACTGCAGAACTAAACCACTATATTTTCTGATTAGGAAATTGCTCTTTACAATAGTGGACTTTCGTTGCATAGATATAATATAATGTAAATATAAAAAAAACAATAATTAAATAGTGGATGAATTGGGGCTTTTATTGTTGTTGAATTTATAAGGGTCTTTTATTAGGTTATAAAATAATACAAGAGGTTTTACTGTTTTATTTTATGTAAATTTTTGATGGTTTGACATTTTAACCAAATATACATTATTTGATGCGATTCGTGTCTGTTATTATAAATTTTCAGAAAAAGCTACATTTTTTATTTTTCTATAATTTACATCAATGCATTAAAAATAAAATACTGCATCTAACACAATAATAATAATAATATCTTTATTCACCCAACAAATGTTGTAGTTGGAACCTTGGAACGAGGCAGGGTTAGGGGGCGTTCCGTATAAGGTATAAACCGCATATTGAGCATTTTAAGACCTCTCGAGCTGGTGCACGATATGCACGCATGCGCATTTGTGTGTATTCTAGCTTATTTCTTTCCTTTTCGAGTTGACAGTTAATATTTGTTTATCTATTTATGCAATTTACTTTTATAATGGATAGCAATTTTATTAAATTACCCATATTGGTAGGAGAAGATGTTATTTTTTTTTAGATTGATGCCGAAGATGCCGAACGAGCAATAAAAGGTAAAGAATTATTACAAATGTTTTTAATTATAACCTAAAAAATAACGTTTTTATTATAATTAAATGATTAAATAATCGCTAACCAAAAATAAACAAACAAAAAATAAACAGCTGATTTACGAGCGCGTATCTAATTCGGAACGCTAAAAACGCTATTTCTTGCTTCTTGCTCTACCGTATTATATACCTAATACGGAACACAAGACTAAGGGCGCAGTCTTGTGTTAATCCTGCGTTCCTGTTGCAAGCCTGCACTGAATAAATCACGCCCATAAAAGGCGGAAAATAAACGCTGGCTGCTTGATTCACCCCAATATTTCGCCTACAATCCACTTTCGAGATTTGGACAAACTATATCGGTGTCGAGAAACGGAAATTTTCTCACTTTAACTCTGCGGGAAATTAAAGAAATGTTTGCTTTTTAAAAATTTTATTTAAAAGTCCCAAAATTACTATTGTTGTTTAATCTGGTCCATAAATTATTTATATGAAAGAAAATTAGAATCCTGTTTAGAACATAAAATACTAAGAAAATATACAATTTCAAGTTATTCTAAAGAACATGTGAAAAATCATCGATCATCGGCGATTGATTTAGGAAGATACATGGTGTGATATTCGTATTTATAATTACCTCTAGGTTTTTTGTTCTCCTTTAACTCTTTAGACCACTCATTTGTTTCAACATCATAACAATCAATTTCATAAAATTCATTATCATGACAAACATGTCTGAAAATATAAATTTTTGATTCCACAAATATGGCTGCTTTAATACGATGACCATCTGGAACTGTAGTAAGAAACCTCCATGAATCATTAGCTACATCATACTCCTCAATATTCCTATTGAACACCCTATTCCTAAAACCTCCGCAGACATATATTTTATCTCCATAGGTGATCATGGTGTGCCAATAACGTGGTGATAAAAGTGGGGCACACGACGACCAAGTGTTAGTTAATGGGTTGTATTTCACCATTGAAGCGGTAAAGTGGAAAGGGGGGTCATTGATAAAACCACCTGACAAGTATAGCATGTTCGCAAAATTTACAGAAGCATGCCAGAAGCGGGGTTGTGGTAGGCTTTCCATATACTCCCAGGTTTTCATCATTGGGTCGTAACTTTCTGCGGTGTTAGTTGCCTTCCAAAATCCAAACCTATCCGATGATTCCAGGTCACTTCTAATTGCTCCTCCCATCACATAGATTTTATCGACAACTTCGCATACACTAAAACACCGCTTTCCCTTAACATTCATACGATCAATTGTTTCCCAATTATTGGTTTTATGTGAGAATTTCGAAACAAATGAATAATCACTATTATCTTCACAATTTACAATCATATACAATTCATTGTTAAGTACTACACTTCTATAGTACGTGTGTAATTCAATAACATTATTAGGGTTAGGGATCTTGGTTAATTCGATCCACTTGGTGTCGTTAATAAAATTAAACACAATAGTTTTGTTTTCATCACTTCTAAATAACCTATATCCACCAAGTACTCTTATTATCGTCTTTTTTAGACCGCGAGTACTGAATTTCGTCCTTAATGAATTGCACTGTAGCATCGACAGTTGCGTGATTTTCTCATGAATTAGATGGATTGAACTATTTTCTGAAAATATCATTTTCAGCCTTTCATTCAATTCCTTTTTGGAAATTTCATAAAATCGCACATGACCCAACATATCTTCCACGTGTTTTAATTTCTCTTCAATTCTGAAACGTATAAATTACAAATATTATAAATTTTACTAGTTCAATCAAGTTCTATGATTTTGGGAATGATTTATTCTTTAGAAAATTATTAGGCATTAGGCCTAGGAAGAAAAAATACAGGGTGCGGGAAAAGTCATGTATAATGGCTATAACGTTTTTAATATAAGTTTGAATAAAGAATTGATATATATCTAGGACCTTGCTTTTGTTTTTCTACATCACGTAACTATCTAGTTTGAAATCTTGAATGGAACTGTCCACCTTTTTTTTAATAATTTGAATCTTAATAGTTTTCTGATTCCAACAGCACGTAAAAAATGACATTTTTTCAACTAATTTGATAACGATCCTATGGATTACAATGAGGGAAAACAAACGACAGCTTAAACAACAGACCAGACAGTCTGTCACTTGGTGTTAAAGTCAATGGCTTACTATTTTTTGCTATTTTCGGAATATCTGGTAGGATACACGATAACTTATCACTAATTTTACACGAAAAATCTGCAACTTAAAATCTAAAAACTGAAACCTTAAATTAAACTGTCACTGTCAAGATTTCTATGTTTTCTGTTGTTATAACAACCATTCAATAAGAAATCATTGTCACCAACTACTAAAAAAATAAAGAAATATTTGTACTTCGAATAATTTACAAATTTATTTAATTTTTGCGCAAATTATAAAAAATAGTATAAGCAACTCGTTCATAAGTCAATTATTGCTCTCTTCCATTAAAAAACTCGCCGCTACGCGGCTCTTTTTTTTTAAACTTGGACGCGTGCAATAATACTTGACTTATGAAACTCGTTGCTTAATATTCTATTATAGCTTTCCAATATTTTTAAATGACATGACGAAATGACACTACAACATATTATAAAAGATAAAAAAAACTTGAGAGCTCAGAAATATGAATTTTATAACCTTAAATTTATTTAACACATTTTTTTTTCAAAAGTGAAGGAAAAATATGACTTATGGGGCGTTCAGAAAATTGTATATAGAATCAAATTATTAAAAAAATGGTGGACTATTCCATTTAAGATTTCAAACTTGACAGTCTTATCTCAGTCACAGAGAAATGTAAATTTTTAACCTTACAACATTTATATGAAACATTTTTTGATCAAAGCAATATAAAAGAGTTATAGCCATTATTCAAGACTTTTCCCGCACCTCTATTTTTTGATACTTGTTCTTTTTAAAAAAAATACTCACGTAAGATTGCCGGGCTTAAGTCCCCATTGTAAAACAGCCTCCAATAAATCCAACTCGGAAAAGTTAACTACTTTATCAGCTTTAACGGCATGATGAATTTGCTCTGGAGGCATGTTATAAAAATACTCGGTTTGAGAAATGTCCCAAAAGTTTTCATCAATAAAATTAAGGACATGTTCCTTAAGACCAACAAGCGAGTAGCACTCGGCAAAATTCGCAACAGTACTATAATTTTTCGCATCAACATTCGACATCAAAAATTGCTCACAAAGTTTAATCGTGTCTTTTATTTGGATGTAATCGGCGATATCGAGGATGTCCAAGACGTTTTCCATACAAATTTCAAGTACCAAACCGTTCATGAAGCTCAAAATATCCCCAAATAATTTAGAGGAGGAAATTCCCTTAATTTCAACTTGGTTACTTTTCGATTCCTGCATTCCGCTGGAAAACATGGCTTTGAAATAATCACTTTTTTCTGAAATTATTGCTTTATTCGCCATAAATTTTTCGCCAGATACAATTAACGTGATGTCGTTGTTCGTGTATTTCCTGGCCATATTGAGTTTATCTAAAAAAATCAATCAAGTAAGTATGTGTTAAAAAGATATTCGAGCAAAAATCGAATTTAGATTAGACTTGTGTCAAGTTACCACTAGATTTCATCCATTAATTATTTTTTAAAAATTATACAAAATGTAAACAAAAAAATTTACCTTAACCTTAACTACAATCACCCCTAAAAGATCTAAGGTAAAATTGGCGGAAATCAATTTTTTTTTATATTTGACCGATTTTTTATTATTCAGATTTGAAATATACAGGGTGACCCAGTCATCTGCCCACGGTCTATAGCTTCTTTGCTATAAAACATATCGACTTGCGGTTTTCACTAACATATAGATACATGCATGCCCCACAATTTAAAAATATTTTCGATATACAGGGTGTTTCTGAACAAGTATCGAATAGTCTAGGAATGGGTTTTTGGACCAATTTTAAGAAAAAAAAGTAAGAATAATTTTTTTCGCTAAAATGTTCCATTTCGGAAATGCAGGGCATTGAAGTTTACTCATTTTTTTCATAATTTAATTTTTTTGCATATTTTTTTTCAGACTCTTAGTTAAACTTGTATTCTTCAAAACATTTCTAATTTTATCTAATTTTGCACAGAAATAAAATAATTTTATTTAATTTTGTAGACATTTAGAAATTTGAACTAAAAAATATAACTTTGGTTCAGTAGGCTATGATGGGACACCCTGTATATATCGAAAATATTTTTAAATTGTGGGGCATGCATGTATCTATATGTTAGTGAAAATCGCAAGTCGATATGTTTTATAGCAAAGAAACTATATACCGTGGGCAGATGACTGGGTCACCCTGTATGTTATTATGAATACCTTAAAATGTATTTTAAACAAAATAATAAAAATCTAAATTAAAATTATTTTTGTTTTTAAAGTATATCTATGAATGAAATCTATTGATAACTTTGCAGAAGTTTAAATTTGTCGATTAACTTAAAATTTTAGCAAAGCAAATCAAAGCATGGACGTTAAAACTATTTTTTATAATGAAAGTAAATAATAATTATACCTGATTTGCAATTCGAGAATTTTCAAATAAATTTGGAATATTTTCACTAGCACGTCTTGTTTGCAAGAAATTCACTTCGCAACTAAAACTCATGAAACACTTAGATTTAAATGAAGGTAGAATTGGGGGGGGGGTTGTAATCCTGATTGAATTGGTCAAAAGGCTAGACTTACTACAGAAGTAGGGGTGAACGTAAAAGGTAGTTTCATACATTTTTCAAGCTTTTAACCCAAAATTATCTTCAAGTACTAAGAAACTAATCGACTACTGTAATTTTTATGAGAAAAATATTTCCAAAATTTATTACTGTAGTGAGTCATTTTTTCTCGGAATCGATGTTACTTCTTTTTAGTAAAACCTTGATTTTTACCAAATATTTTTAAAAAATTTTTTAATATATAAAACAGCGCTACAAAAATTTCTTTAAATTTCTTTAAATTTTGGGAGCGCTGTAAAAAGTTTAAAAACTACACACTCTTCGTTTATAACTTAACTTATTTTGCTAGCATTGGAAAAAAATATTTTTTCAAGAAGTTCTTCAGAATTTTGCAAAACGTCGCTTATCAAACATTTTTTGTAAAGAGCCGTATGATTATTTGGAACAAATTAAGAAAAAACTCCACTGGAAAAAAATATGACCAAAAATGCAAATATCAAGCGAATTTCAAAATCATGGGCTCCAATTTGCCGAGTATCCTCCTAATTTATACTTGCTTATTAAGAAATTGAAGGAAAAACCAAGGGATTAGGGTAATTATAATATATTTACAACTGCGGTTGTAAATTCGTAGGAATCGTTAATACTCAAGGACTAAAAATTTGTAGAATTACCTATTTTATCAGAAAAACCTTTCTAAGTGATGATAAATATACCTTCCAGAATCGAATTTGATTTTGAATTTCCTAGGAAAGAATGCGATATTTTTGTACTCAAACTAAACGCCTGAATTTTATCAAATATATTTTAAAATACATCTAGATATTGTTTACAATTGCTGTAAAATTTTTAAGTTGTTGATTTTTTCAGTGTATGAAAAAAAATTTAATTTAATAAGTAATTTTTGGTTTTGGTTAGAATGTGAAAAACGACAAATGACGAATAAATTTTATTACAAAATTGTGGTATTAATTTTTGTGAAGATATGAAAAGATTTATCAAAAATTAAGGGTTTACTATTTTTTGCTATTTTCGGAATATCTGGTAGAATACACGATAACTTATCACTACACCGTAAACAAAATAACATTGAAATAACATATTATAAAATGTTTCCTGGAAATATGCAACGTTACCATGTTTTGAGACAATTACGTTGAATTAACGTTTCAAAAATGGTTGCAGGTCGTAGCGCAATAACTTTGACGCGGAAACGTTTCAAATTAAACATTTGTTAAATATTTTAAATAAATATCATAGAAACGCTTAAAATTAAACAATTGTTAAATATTTTAAATAAATATCATAGAAACGCTTAAAATTAATATTTTATAAACGTTGATAAAACAGAAATTTTACACTGCTTATTTCAATAAAAGCGATACTTAAATTCAAAGAAGGGTAAATTTTCAAAAAAAGACATTGTTATATAAAAATTACATTATATTTTTGAAATATTCTATAAATATGTATAAAAAGAAAATTTAACTAATAAATTTTCATAAAACAACATAGATGCGCCCTTTTACTTTTAAAGTTAAGTCATATTTTTTTTAACCTTTCTAGTAGCTGTTTAAATTAAAAAAAAAATAAACTAATGTTTATTAAAATAAAGATTTTCAACCTTTATTTCCTTTGTTGAAACAATTTTGATATGTGTATTTTTATTAAACATACAGGGTGTCCCGTTCGTGGTTCACCAAACGTCAAGGTTAAAAAGTTGAACAAAAAAAACCAAAAAAGTAGGGGTCTATCTTTTATGGTTTGAAAGTTACAGGGGTTTGACTTTGGCATCCCCTGTTTTTGCCAGAAATCAGTAAATGATCAATAGTTGCTTAATAATCAATTTTTATAAGCAAAAGTTAAATTTTGATGGCTTTTGTATTATTAAATAATAACAAAAATGAAGGCGTACCTCAATTTTAACTAACTATGTTTAGAATCAATTCTCATAGGAGTAAGTTTAGAAGACTCTACTGAGTGCATAAAAAGAGTTAGGGTTTCAACAATTTTCACAATTTCTAGAGAATTTAACGAATTTTTAGAAAATTAAAAAAAAATACGCCCTTAATAGGTCATATCTTGGAAAAAATCATCAAAAACTGCTAAAAAAACAATTTTTTATGGATTTTTTTTCTTTTCGATTTTTTTTAATACTTGATAAACGAATTGTGTTTTAGCATTGTTACCAATGGAAAGAGGATACTTTCAGCTTTATAATTATATTTTCAAAAATCTTTTTACTTAGTTTTTAAGCAGCTATTGATCATTTACTGATTTATGGCATGCCAAATTCAAACTCTTGTAACTTTCAAACCATAAAAGATAGACCCTACTTTTTTGGTTTTCTCTTGATAAAATTTGCTCTACTTTCTAACCTTGAAGTTTAGTGAATCACGAACGGGACACCCTGTATACACATTTGTTTTGCAGAATGTGTATGACAGGATTTTCCAACAAATAAATTTTCCGTTGGAGATAATAACAAGGAATAGAAAATCCATCCCACTTTTCTGGAGCTTCTTTGCAAATTATGACCAAACAACTGATAATTAATGCGAATCCCTAGAGGACGCGCGAGTTTGGGACGAAAAATTGTGAAAAATGGTGAATTCGAGCATTAGTTCTGCAGTCATAATTCAAGTTTCCCTCGTTAGATTTTCAATTTTTTTGCAGATTTATAATCTAAATTGATTAGGCTACATCCTGCCAGAGAGTTACCTTCTGCAACCTAGCACAAAATTAATTGCCGTTTAGGAAATTGCTCTTAAGTAAATCAGAAATTATTAATTATTTATACTTTTTCGGTTTTCTTTCGATTTTTTTTGTTTTTTACTTTTGGTCGCCCCAATATCCCAAAGAAGAGTGTATAGTATAAACTAGTATTATGTATAATGTATATCATTTTCAGTTAAATTATTTTTTTTTGAAATTGTTCATTTTAATATTTATAATTAGACAACATTAGCTACTAACTCAAGTCCTAGCGTCTCATTTTTTATAAATATTATACAATGTGTCTAAAAATTTCACCGCAAGAGCGAACAGGAGATAGTAGACCTAAAAATACGTCAATATCACCCTATTTATCTATACAGGGTATAACAAAAATAACGCATAACTGTAACTTTTTTATTTAAAGAGTTACATAAAAAAAGTTTAAATTTTTCAGTTTAATTTAGTGCACATTTTGACACTTTTAGCTTTGTTGCTAGAGCAATCAACTATTGTTTTTTAAATCGCGCTAGTACAGGGTGAGCTAAAATGATTGTGGTTTGATATGTAGGCAACCAAATACGCAGGTTGGTACAACTGAAATCTTAAAAAGAAAATGCCCTAGTAATTCAATGGCGTAGCAAAATTTTTTTCCAAAATCACTAAAATCACAGCAAATGTCAAATATTGAAAATGTTTTTCTTTATTTTCGAGACAGATGCTAACACAAAACAAAGATTTACACAAATTAATTTTGATAAAAACTGACGTTTATGAAATAGAAGGCACAATAACGAAATTCAAAAATCTGAAGTTTTGACACAACGGTAAAAATTACACCAACGCCTCTGCTTTTGTGAAATCTAGTTACTTTGTTTTGATTTTGACATGATTTTGTGTTCCTATGAACTTGAAGCAAACAAATCCCCAGATTTTTAGGCGGGAAATTTGAATTGACCACAATCATTTTAGCTCACCTTGTTTGTTTTCTTGGCACTCTTTAAAAGAGCGTATATTTTTCTGTATTCTGCAAAGTTATTTTGTAGAAAATAAAAACAAATATACATATTGGAGAAAGATTGTAAATAAATATTATTCTAAACAAATAATGTCCTATGGGCTAGTATTTTTTTCGACCCCTAAGAAGTTATGGCAATATGACGTTAAAATAAATAAAATTTTCAAATTGTTATAACTTCTTAGGGAAAAAAAATATAGTGGTTCATACGAAACCTTCTACTCAGAATGATATTTACTATCCAAAAAAATATTGGAGGGTTGATAAAAGGGTTACCATTATTTTTTTTATTTTTTTTTTGATTTTTTATTTTGTTTTTTTATTAAAAAATAGCACTGCAAAATACAAAAAAATGAGCTCTTTTAAAAAGTGCAAATAAAATATACTAATGCTATTTAAAAAAAAATAGCTGGTTGCTCTATCAACAAAATCAAAAATGATATGCAAAAATTAAAAACGTCAAAATATGCATTAAAATTAAGCCTCCAAAGTTGATTTAAAAAAATATTTTCTTATTAATTACTACCACAGTATTAAAGATTTTTTTAATGACATTTTGTATCCATACCTTTTAATACTGCACATAAGATACTTACAAACTTTTTAGGTATTCAAAATTTTTGTTTAAAAATTATTTCCTTTTGTAGAGGAATTCAAGAAAAGTTTTTTTGTCTGGAATTAATTTTGCGTTTGCTGTCGCATTTTTGAATAAAATTAAAAAATTATTTAGACGATGTTAACTAGGTTAGGCCACTTAATATACATTTTTCATAAAAAGTTTATTTAAATAAACCTTTAAATTTTTTTAACTTTTTGGTAACACAAAAAATAAATACAATATAAGGAGAAGCACAATTTTATTCACCTATACCTTAGTCCTTATAACATGGATCAATTCAAATTATTTGAATACAAAAAATAAAGACGTTATAGCCATATTTTAAAAATCGCATTTTCTTGTTTTTTCAAGATAGAGTTGGAACGATGCGATATTCAAATATTTTGTAAATGAATTATTAATATTCGTAAAAATCTCTACAACTTTGTCCATTTAACCGACTTTCTATCTCCAATAATAACAAAGATACCCATAGAGTCCAACGTCAAATGGGACACCCTGTATAATATTTCATTAAAACATCTTTGGCTGAAATAATCAATTTTTTAAATCACCTTTTATAACCCCCACTACTGATGGATGGATTTTTGAATTTGGATAAATTGGGTCATATCGACTTACTTTCTAGATTTATATCCACGCCATTAATCGTTGTTTGTCAATTTTAAGACACCCCGTACATAACATTAATAACTTTAAAATGATGTAAAACTGTCGACTCCCATTTCCATTTAAGATTTTTGGATGGAGTGCTTAGAATTGTTACCGTTTCCTAATTTTTACTGAAGTTAAACACGGTGGATAGACGTTTGTATTAATTGTTATTATAATTTTGTGGGTTTTATGCGGGTTTCTTTCGATGATAGGTGCTCTCTGTTACGCGGAACTAGGAACGTCGATTCCAAAATCCGGTGGCTATTACGCTTATATTTATCAAGCTTTCGGGCCTTTGTCTGCTTTTTTTGTATTTATAGGCTACAAATCTTATTTTCTTGTAAGTTTAATTTATTAGTAATTTTAAAAAATTTATAAATTTTCCCCATAGTCCAACTACAAACGCTATAATTTAAAAAATTCGTTCGTTGCTATAGCGCCAACGTTGGCTGACGTTTGCCATGTCGTGTGGAGGGCGCTTTAGCAACAAACGAAGCCGATCAATTGGCGGTATTGCCATGTCCACCCACAGACTTATACTTTTTTTGCCTATTGGGAATTTCGACTACAGATAGATGGCGCTATTTTGACGTATATTTGAAAAAAACATGGAGGAAAAAGTAATAAAAGATTTTTGCGCCGATTTAATTTTTATTGGTTTTAGTAACTGCTGCTCTGTTTGGATCAAGTTTTTGTGTTTAAAAATTGTGTTTATCTTTTATTGACCAGTGTGTGTTATTTTTTACTTGCATAATTGCTTAAGGGGTTAGGCCACTCCAGGATTTTAAAAATATTGAAATTTTAAAACAGGCACGGATCAACTTAAAATCGGTTAGAAAAGAAGTACAGGAGCAGGATATTAATGTGGAAGCCCAATTGTATGGTGCAGGCATCTCAGATTGATGGTTGGTATATAAAAAAAACTTTAAAAGCGTTTTTTTCGAAACCACATTTCTCAAATCGGCCGAACTCCTAACTCATACAATTTTTTACCTATCGACTTCAAAATGTAACTGTATATTCAAAATTACATTCTTTATAGAAGTACGTAGGATGTTTGTATTATATTGAATATATCGTTTGTTATAGGTAATTTTAAAGCGATTTTTCATGGCATTTTTTACTTTTTTACTTCAGAAGGGCGCCATTTTTGCAAAAATCAATATATCAAAAAAATCCTACGTACTTCTATAGAGAATGTAATTTTGAATATACAGTTAAATTTTGAAGTCAATAGGTCAAGAATTGTATGAGTTAGGAGTCCGGCCAATTTGAGAAATGTGGTTTCGAAAAAACGCTTTCAAAGTTTTTTTTATGTACTTACCTTCAATCTCCGATGCATGTGCAATTGGCCTTCCACATTAATATCCTGCTTCTATGCTTCTTTTCTAACCGATTTTAAGTTGATCCGTGCCTGTTTTAAAATTTCATTTTTTTTAAATCCTAGAGTGGCCTAACTCCTTAAGGACATTGTTTTGGAGTAAGTAATAAATTACAGCCTGTAAAAAATATTATTATTTTAATATAGTAATAATATACCCAAGGAAACTGATTTATAACTGCACGGAAATACATTTTACAAAAACAGGTTATGTCAAGGTAGACCTTTTCTAGCTTCAGCAAATAACTCCCAGAGGGCGTATCCCAAGTCGAAATTCCCAATAAGACACTTAGAAAAAATTTTATAATAAAAAATTACAACTGTCAAACAAAAGTACCGAAATTTCTGAGATTTATTTTACAAATATAATATATAATACATAATAAAAATAGGAAAAATAATTAAAAATTATAATATAAATATCATTTCTTAATAAGAGCTCGAGAGTTTCCTTACTCTGCCTCTGCTACTAACTGTTACATGTTTATCAGTCTCTCTATCATTAACTAAATGGTTTAACGGCAAATTATCACTGTTAGAATAAAAACTTGAAATTTCCGAAACAGGTAAGAAAGACCAACGTTTTTGTCTGGTAGATCTAAATGTTCTTATTTCCTCAAGAGCTTCCAAATTAACATCTTGGTCTTCTAAAACACCATTCTTCTCAACTTCATCATCACAACCCTCTTCTTCATCTTCATCATAGTTCCGTTTTGAAGTAGAAGCAGTTCCATTAAGCACAATATATCTTTTTTTAACTGCACGTCGAGGTATCGTATTTATGTTTAAATCGGATCGATTTTCTTTCGCACTATCGGCTGAGATAATCAATTCAGAACTGCTAACTTCTAATTGATTATTCGGAGTTGAAATTAAAAAATCATTCAAACTTTCAACTTCTAAAGTTCCCTTTGAATGGTCTATTGAAGGAACTATGGAAGAATCATAATATGAATGTTTCTTAAAAGATTGAGGTATCATAAATGTTTCTATACTGACTGGGTAAAACAGAAAATTTTTCTCAAGGTTTCTATATTTTGATTTTTTTGTTTTTTCCCCGATCAAAGCAGCAGCACCAGAAGAAATACAAGTAAAGTCCCAAACAGCTGACTTGCCGAAACACCAAGGAATCAAGGTTATTCCATCAGGTCTCTTACCATCATCCCTACTAGTTCCTAACGGTTCTAAAATAGATGGTACATCGGCAGAAGACAATGCTCTTTTAATTAATTCATTAACTTCACTGTGACGAGAAAATCTCCCTGCGCTAAATTTACAACTTAATCCATGTAAACCATTTTCATGTACAGTCGAGCCACATGAACAAGTATGTTCAATACATAATGAAGAACCAAGACGGAGACCTATAGCAATTCTAAATGAATCGTTATCAAGAAGGGTACCCAAAGATGAAACTGGTAAAGCATGTAGCCAGGCACCTGATTCTTTAGAAGACAAAGCATTTAAACGTGCTTCTTTAAATGAATCATCAGACGAACACTTAAATTCATTAAATGTAATATCCAAAAGAGGAATATCCCACGATCTTTGGATACCCTTTTCAGAAGCATCAAGAATTTTTTGGTTTTTGAATACCAAAGATGTTCACCTTCAACCAAATTAGTATCAGGAACATCTTTAAAAACTGGAGTCAAAGTGCCATCAATTTTCTTCAAAGTTGCATAACAAGAAGAAAGATAAGCAGGTAATGTTAAAGATGAAGCAAGGCGAATTCCAAGACCTCCATAACGTACAGGCAACATTGCTTGAATCCACATTTCTTCTGTTAAATAATTGTTAGTGATTCTTTCTAATCCACATTTTATAATATTATCAAAAGTATTAATACTAGAAAGATCATGCCAAGATGGACTACATCTAAGAAGGTAATTTACTTTAGGAATTGCAAGACAGTTTTTTAATAGAAAAAAGGAAACACGTAATGGAAGATTCAATAGACGAGAACACATAAGTTTCAAACAATCTGATTTTTCTTCTATAGATTTAGAAAGTGCGGTATCAGTAAGAGGAGTTCCAAGTAAACACCATTCAGAATGTTTTGTAATTTTAATACCTGGAGCAATAGAGTTAAAATTCTGAAAAATATCTTCATCTATACCATCTAAGAAAAATAGTTCACATTTTCCGAAATTCAATTCAAGTCCTATTTTGTTTGATGTTCGAATTATTTTTCTCAAGTTTTCAAGAACTAACTCAGAGTTATCGCCAATGGAACCATCATCAAGATACCAAGTGTTAAATTCAGTATTAATTAATTTTGTCAATTTCTCAATTCCTAAGCAAAATAAAGCTGGTCCTAAAGGATCTCCTTGTTGAACGCCTCTTTCTGATAAGATGCAATCTTCACCAAACATAAGAAAAGAAGATTCTTTATAACATTGAAAAACAAAAGGTGATATCTCTGGAAGGGTATCAAAAACCAGATTAAGAAAAGTATTTCTGTTTAACATGTTGAAAGCATTTTTAAAATCTAATTTCAGAAAAACTTTATTTGATTGGTCAGGATGTTGGGTAAGGTATCTTCGAGCTGAATGAATAATAACTTCACAACCTCCTTTAGTACCAAAACCAAATTGAATAGGACGTTAAACATTACCAAGATTTTTATTAATTTTAGAACAGCATAGCTTAGCTACCAAGCGACGAAAAAAAGTTCCAACAGCAATAGGTCTTACACCTCCATCTTTTTTCTTCAAAGCACACAACAAAGCGCCATATAATATCGGGCATATATCAGAAATTACTTTTCCAGAAAGCATTAAATTACATAGATTTGTATTTGACTTTAAAAGCTTTTCCCCTGAAGAACCAGAATTAAAACTGAGCATGTCTTGTATGTGTGAAGGTTTGAGAGAATCTAATACGCCAGATGAGCCCATATTAAAAGATTTTATGGCTAAAAAAACTTCACTTGTAGTAACTTGTATTGGAGTAATCTTGCTATTACTGTACATAATATTAATGCTTTCAATAGACTTAGGATGTTTATTAAGAAGGGATTCATAAATATTTCTATCAAAACCAGCGAAGTAATCATTTGAAGATATTAATTTAACAGGTCCTGATAAATCACCATCAGAAACTTTACCCATTATTCGATTAATAACTTGGTCTTTCTCTAAATATCTCTTTTTCTTATTAACAGGAATATTGACAAAATCCATAGGTCTTTCTTTATTTAAATTTCTAATAATAATTGAAGTTAATGAACCATTATTGTCAGCTTTTTTGGTAGGAATATAAGGTAAGAATTATAAGCAAATAACAACAGATCAATCCAAGAATCCAACGAATTATTGTTTACACAATGGTCAATAATATTGGACAAGGAAGCAGCCGAAAGGAGTCTAGCTCTTTTAGGAATTCTTTTAATCACCTTCAAGTTACGTTTTAAGTAAGCCAATCTATCTTGAATATTTTGTTAATCTTGATTAGGATTTATAATAATAATAATATTTATTATGGAAAACTCCTTTTTACAAAAAATATTACAAATAATTTACATAATTTATAAATTAAAAATTTAGAAATGAGTAATGTGAGTAATAAGAATACAAAATGTATATAATATAATTATGCAATAATTACAAAAATATATAAGAATATAATAAAAAGTACAAAATTGTAAAAAGTACAAAATTGTTTAATACAAAAGAAAAACAAACACTAAACACTAAGTGAAAGCATCCAGCGAAATTATACTTAAATTGTTTTTAAATTCATTTAATGTTACACTAAATAATATAAAATTTGGTCTATCTATTAAAGTATTAGCGCAACGCATGATCCTGGTAAGTGGAGAAAAATACCCATAATTATTTCCATGGTACTTGATTCTGAATATGTTAGATGTACGCGTATTTGACCCGAATGGACGAAAATAAAAATCTAAATATTCTAATAAATTGGGGCAGTCAATAAAGCCATTAATGAGCTTAAAAAGGAAGTGCATATCAAAGTGTCTTCTTCTAATAGAAAGCAAATTTAAATTTAAAGTTGTTCTGATATGACATATGACAATAGTTAATGACTTCCTTCGATATGCCTAACTTGTAAGCTGCAATACGCAAAAACTTATTTTGAACTTTCTCGACCATATAACTTAAATATTCATAATTTGGAGACCAAACTATACTAGCATATTCTAGTCGTGATCTTACAAAGGAACAATACAGTGTTTTTAAAGTGTATATAGAAAATTCTTTGCCTATTCGGCTGATGAAACCCAGCATTTTAAGTGCACAGTTGGTAATGTAGGTAATATGAATCTTAAATGATAAGGATTTATCAAACATGATACCCAGATCTTTTATTTATGTCACATTTCTTAACGAGTTTCTATTCATAAAGTAAAGATTATTAATTGGTTGTTTTTTGCGAGTAAATGATATAGAATAGTATTTATTTATATTAAAATATAATTTGTTTGTATCACACCAATGTAAAAGATTGTCTATGTCTTTTTGAATTAAATTGGAATCAGAAATGGTATCAATGCGCCTAAAAAACTTCAAATCATCCGCAAATAGTAAATAATCGCAATGATTAATATACATGCCAATATCATTAATAAACAGGAGGAATAAAATTGGGCCACAATGTGATCCCAGTGGTACACCTGAAAAAACATTTATTTGCTTAGATATATTACTATGATATTTTACTCGTTGAGTTCTATTTGTTAAGTAAGATTTAAGCCAATTTACAATGTTCAAAGAAAAACCCATGGCAGTTAATTTTGCCGTTAATATGCGATGGTTGACTCTGTCAAACGCTTTTGCAAAATCCGTATAAACCGAATCAACCTGAGCATGGTTTTCTAGGGCTTCAGTTAAATTAGCATGGTAAGACAATAAATTAGTAGTTGTAGAGCGCCCTTCTAGAAATCCATGCTGCTTGTCAATTATAATTTGTTTTGATGCCCAAGAAAGTTTCTGGGCCAAAATTTTATCCAATATCTTTGGTATTGACGATTGCAAGCACACACCCCGATAATTTTCGATATTAGTTTTATCACCGCTTTTAAAAATTGGTGAGATGAAACTATTCTTCCAAAATGTAGGAAACTTTTGTTCATTTAAAGATTTAACAAATAACAAATATATTGGATAAGATATTGAAAAAAGACCACAAGATGAAGATGGGCTAAGACAGTTAATTTCTTTAAATACCATATCAATACTTATACTAAAATTATCGGTTAGCGCATTTGACACACCAACCCAATCATCTATTGTAGACAGATCATCTTGTATATACACGCTTTGGAAAAAATCGGCAAATGAATTGACTGTGTCTTTAGCATTACTACTGAATAAATCACCAAGATGCATATTTACAGACAAAGAAAAATTTTTCTTAATACTATTGACATGATTCCAAAAGAATTGCGGGTTAGAATTTATATTTGATTCAATGTTATTTATATGTTGTTTATACAAGTATGCGCTAACAGTTTTACATTCTGAACGCAGAGCACTAAAAGTATTATAATCACAATTATTTAGAGTTTCCTTGTACCTTGCGTGGGCTACCTTTTTATCTTTTATTAATTTTATTAACCTGCTGTTAAACCAAACCGGAAAAGAACTAGTAAAAATTTTTTTAGTTGGCACGTATAAATTTATACACTTATACACAATTTCATAAAAAGCTTCAAGTGCTAAATCAATATCGTTAATGGAATTTAAAAGGTTGTTCCAGTTGATACCGCCAAGAGTTTCATTGATAGCCTCGTAATTTGCAAGTTTAAAATCAAAAACATAATCTTCATTATTTAAAAAATTACAGCTGACATCCAGATTTACATTTACATAGTAGCCTAAATGATGGATACCATAATTCACAAACACGTCCACTGCTTCAGTTACTTCCACATGTTGGAGATTGGTAAAGATTAAATCCAGAAAAGTACCACGGGGATTAGGAATTGTGTTAGCTTGATACAGATTCATGAATCCAAATGAATCACTTAATACTTTAGCGGGATCATTCATATTAATGTCACAATTCGTATTCACACCAAAGATATCATTTTCCCATTTAGCTGACGGAAGATTGTAATCGCCGAAAAGTAAAGTCTTATTGTTACTAAATTTATCTGATAGTTCTTTAGCCATTAAACAGTGATTCTCAAATTTATCCAGCTCTGAATTTGGTGGGAGGTATACTGCCCCTCAATTAAATCGAAGTCTTTGCACTTAACACTAATAAAAACCTGTTCAACATCTTCATAATTATTATTTAGCAAAAATGCATTAAAACAGTTGCGAATCGCTATGAGAACACCGCCTCCTCTACACTTATTGCTAGTGTCCAGGTTGCGGTTACATCGAAATATATTATAGTCACGAAGAGCAAATTCAGCATCACAGATATCGTCACAGAGCCATGTTTCAATAATTATAATAATATCATAAACAGATGATCTAACAAAATTGGAAAATTCATTGATTTTAGTCTTCATTCCACCCACATTATGAAAATATATTTTTAAGCTACTTAGTTTTTTGGAGTTCAAGAAGGTTTGTTGGGGTTGGTCTGTATAATATAAGGGATGCCATTGGTATACTTTATAGCAAGATCACGTTCACCATTATTTGCTCTTGTAGTTAATTCGCAATTAAGTTCCTTCCAGTGCTCACGTTCACGAGGTGTAAAGTCAGATGTAATTTTTAAATTTTCATGATCCCGTTTAATATCTTTTGAAGCCCTTAAAATCTTAAGAACATCTTGAGAATTTTCAAAAAATGCTTTGACAGGTCTTTTATTATCTCCAGATTTTTTCCCTAGTCTAATGACCTTAACTGTCTGTATATTATTTAGGTTACCACCAAAAAGAAGATCATTTATTGTCTTAGTATCATGCTTGATTTTTTCCTCTAACGAAGGATCTGTGGATTCCGGAATATTATAGAACATAACATTTTTGCTGCGACGTTGACGATCCTCAACTTCGGCCAAAATATCACAGTGCAATGAGTTTGTTGCAGGTCCTAAACTGGTAGCAGGGAGTGTCTTTGACATATTCTGCTTAAATTGAGCGATTTCCGATTTCATGGCGATATTATCACTTTCAATTTTAGATACACGAATTGAATTATTTAAAATTTTATTATGGAGTGGATGTGCTTTGGAAATGTGTAAATTTACTTTTTGAAAAAATTTTCCACAAATATTACAAGCCGTTTTGTAGTTGTTTTTATTATCAACGGAAGAATTATTTTTGTGAATAGAACATGCTTTATAATCAATAAAATGGTTGTAACATAATAGTATACCACATTTGCTACATGAACTAAAAACATCATTTCACAAAGGGCGCGTTCCAGTAATGAACACTAAAGCCCACGACGACCGCAAAGTCGTTCTACAAAAGACTGCGATTTTTTCTTTCGTGCATCGATGGCAACCGCAAGAAGCTCACAACGACCGTATTTATTCGTGGATTTATGTGGTTCTTTGTTGAATGGCGACCTTTTGAAATAGTGGAACGGGAAAATTTTGCAGTCGTGGTCGTGGGCTTTAGTGTTTATTACTGGAACCGAGACTGGAACGCACCCATAATTGATCGCCAGGTTGTAAATCTGTACCAGTCATGGCATGTAAAATAATATAATTATTTACACAATACCTGTTTAACGGAATGACGCAACAATCCACTCAAAAGAATCATAACGGGTGGCTAATTGAACCATAAAAAAATCAGTAAATAAATATTCCAAAACTCGAAGAAATGAGGTAAAATTAGCTGCAGCAAAAAAAACCAGTTGTCAATATGACAGTTTTTTTTGTTTTTTTTTTTTCAACAAAAGTTGATCTAAAGACGGGAAATAACAGTAGTTCAATTAAATTAGCAGTTTAATTTATAAAACTTTATATTATCATACATAGACATATAAATGAACTTAAAACTAAATACACTCATTAAAAACAAGGAAAATAAATTAATAATTCCTTTGCCGATGATTATTGTACGGCTGCGAAAACCCTTTACGTTGATTTCCACCCCAGGAATCAGGAGGAGAAATTGCAATATCCATATAATCTCCAATGGTAAACCTTACCTGATTTAAAGTCTTTAAATCATCAGGACCCTTTTGTCCAGTCACCGTAGATCCAATATCACGCATCCTATAAACAGGAGCTCTACTATCAGGATAAACTAAAGCGTAAGTTAATTTAGTTCCTTTTCGCCTAGCTTCAGGATTAACTTTCTTCACAAGTATGGCCAGTTCACTTAAAGTTGCATCTCGCCAAGTGTAGATTTGCAGCTCATTTTCAGGTACATTACCTTTATTATATTCAGATGTTTTATGATGATGACCATTGTTTGATACAAATACACGAAGGAGAAATGGGCAAACCTAAAACAAATATTATAATGTGGCGAGACAAATTTTACTATAAGATCTTAAGCTGTCAGTTTGTACTTTTACTAATGTAAATAGCAATTAAATATTTTTACAACTGATCATTGTGTTTCATACTAATCACTTACTTTTTGTCTGTCCACTCCATCATCCTTTTTCTCTTCGATAACTGTTTCCACATTGTTCGCAGCCATTATTATTACTTATGTAAGAATAACCAATAATTAATTTAAAATTTAAAGAAATCTTAAAAGTAAATATTTATATTATAATATTTACTAATAAAGTGAAAAGTAATAATTACTTGAAGAATTCTTCTTCTTCAAAACAAATTTGTTTGAGGTTAGCGTAATCAAGCACAATCAAGCACTTTACCAAAGTGAAGTTTGTAACAGTTTGTAAGAGGTGCTTGCGTTTTGCTGCAGATGACCACGAACATGCAATTTTTAATTTTATACAGTGTGGTCACTCTTACGGTGCACACCATTGGGATCTTGTAAACCTAAATTTAATTCAAAAAAAAATATTAAATTTTTATTTACAAAATCAAGTTGGCATAAAATAAACATCTGTTTATTTTTAAATAAAATAATAAAATTATTCTTTTGTTATTTTATAATATAAATACTAATAGCTTTCTTAAAAATTTTTCAATTGTTATTTTATGTCAACTTAAATTTGGAAATAAAAATTTAATGTTTTTTTTTCATTTTTTTTTTCATTTTTTTTTTAATTAAAGGAAAAGAACAATGTGTGTTACATCATTTAAATTCTATTTTTTTTCTTTATCCAATGATATAAAAATCAAATATCGCACCCATAAGAAAATCAAATGTTGGTTTAAAATAAATGAAATCTAGTTAACCTAAAATTCTCTTCTTAAGGCCAATCGATAGAGAATGTCACATTAGTTGTGTTTTTTTACATCATTTTGTTCAGTTCAGCTCAGTTTAGATCAATTTGATCACACGCTCTAAATGAGCAGAGTCAAGTAAAAAGAACAGCATAAAATTTCAATCGTTTGACAAGTGACAGGACGCGTCATTTTAAGGTTATTGTTTATTATTTGTTTTCCTTAGGGCGCGTTCCAGTAATGAACACTAAAGCCCACGACCACAAAATTTTCCCGGTCCACTAGCTCAAAAGGTCACCATTCAACAAACAACCACGGAAACCCATGAATAAATACGGTCGTTGTGAGCTTCTTGCGGTCGCCATCGATGCACGAAAGAAAAAATCACGGTCTTATGTGGAACGATTTTGCGGTCGTCGTGGGCTTTAGTGTTCATTGCTGGAACGCGCCCTTAGTCCTTATTAAATTTCTTCACTTTCTGGAGCATGTAGCTGAGTCAAACTAAAATTAAAGTTTACTAGAAAATGAATATTTTATTCTTTTAATTATAAGAATATATACAATAAAATTCTGCCAAACTTTTTTTTTTCCTTGGTGTTGTATACTCAAACGTCCAAGTATCCTTGTGTTTTTTTGAAATAGTCTCACTCTCATTAGGCTCTGTATCTTCAACAATAACATCAGTGATTTAACAACTGCATGTAAAATTTAGCATCTACAAAACCAGATTTGAAAACTTTGTTTAAAGTGCTTATATTTTTATATTACCTGTTTCAGCTCTTTTTTCATCTTTTGCACTTACTCCGACATCATAAGACTTTAGTTTTAGGGTCAGTAATTTTAACTGTGTTGTAATTATTGGTGTTTCCATATAAATGTTCACACATTTTCAATAAAACTAATAACTAAACTTCCTATGAAAACACTACTTATTTTTAGATGTTAGAATAGAATAGAATATAAACGACAGATAACAAATCGTAAACTGAGCAAATGATTGTAACTGAGCCCCCTTTACAGCAGGTGCAGTTAGGGGAAAGGGGGAAGCAATTGTTCAGCTTAGTTCGAATTGAGCGCGTAAAAAGAACAAGGTAAAATTATCTGAGCAACTGAGCAATCGATTTGCTCAGACTTGCTCGAGCAAAAGTGTGTAAAAAAACACAACTATTATGTAAAACTACTAAATTGTAATCGAAAAAGTTAAGCGATAACAAAAATATGGAAGGAAAACGAAAATGCGAAATTTCAGATTTTTCATGATATTTCAGGACTAGAGCAAGATATCTCGGATTTCTAAATAGATTCTTAAGGAGTTTGAAAAGACGCAACTTTTTTCTAATTTAAGCAACTTTATAAGTTTTTAGATTGTATACCCTATTCATTAATTTATAAATAATTGGGTTGTAAAGCCTACTTTACGTTGTATGATTTATCACATAACTGGTCATCTGATTTTGTCATACAGGGTGATGATAAAGTTTGGAACAAAATTCGTAATTCTCTCCCTCTCTCTATTCGCGATTTCGACTACCTGTAGGGGGCGCTGTTTTGACAGAAACAGCCGATCCAAGTGAAGTAAAGATTTTCCTATTTTGTTTATAATTTACATAAAACTCCATGAGCTAACATTTTTTGTTCAGAATTACCCATTAGTCATAGAATAGTTCCCTAGTTCCCTAAAATGCGGTCGCTTAATTTCGGAACACCCTGTATATATTTTACATATACAGGGTGAGCTAAAATGATTGTGGTTTGATATGTAGGCAACCAAATACGCAGGTTGGTACAACTGAAATCCTAAAAAGAAAATCTCGCAATAATCCAATGGCGTATCAAAATTTTTTTCCAAAATTTCTAATTTCACAGCAAATGTCAAATATTGAAAATGTTTTTCTTCATTTTCAAGGCAGATGCTAACACAAAACAGAGATTTACGCAAATTAATTTTGATGAAAACATTTATGAAATAGAAGGCACAATAACGAAATTCAAAAATCCGAAGTTTTGACACAAAATTAAACCTACGCCTCTGCTTTTGTGAAATCTAGTTACTTTGTTTTGATTTTGACATGATTTTGTGTTACTATGAACTTGAAGCAAACAAATTCCCCAGATTTTTAGGCGGGAAATTTGAATTGACCATAATCATTTTAGTTCACCCTGTAAAAATTTACATAGTTTATGGGGTGATTCTGAACAAAAATGTTAGCCGTAACAGCGATGTTAAATTTGACAGTCGCCCCGATGTAAAAAAAATCGCTATTCTGTAACTTAACGGCGATTTAAATAGTACATTAAAAAACGAGTTTCATAAGTGGCATATTGTAGCACGCGTTCAATTTTAAAATACGAGTCGCGTAGCGACGAGTATTTTAATGAACAAGTGCTACTATCGACTTATGAAACGAGTTTTTTATACTATTTTTTCTATTTTGCGCCTTTTTATCTATTTAAAATAAAATATTATAGTTTTCAATTTTAGTAACTTTTCTGGTAGTTGGCAACTCTAATGTCAGGTTTGTCAAATCATCAAATAACCTGTAAATCGCTTGGCAACTGCCACTTTAAAATCAATAAACTTCAGTGCTACCAACTTCGAAAAATAAAATTTACTACTCAGTAACGCACCGATAGCAGTGCGGTACTGGCTAGTAACGCACTGCTGTCAGTTTGTTACTAGCGACTAGTAACGCACCAAAATAGAAAAATAACATTTTCAGGCTTAAATAAATAACATCGATCAAAATAATAATTTTATATTAAAGCTTAAAATCGATCAAAATAATAACATTACATTGATGTAGAATCTATTTTAAGACCGAGAAAACTTCAGTTACCAATTCCCATTTAATCATTCAATTGTAAGATTTTTTGTCTCTTATGTCTTCCAAATAAATTATGCCGTTCTTGTAGAAAATGAGAAAAATAAAACAAGTGCTAAACAGAAAAGTTAGGCAACACAAAGTACTTTTTCCTATTATTTCAATATTAGTTGTATTTTTTTTACATACTTTGCTCGAGCAAATATAAGCAAATGATATTCTGTCTCATTTTCTCCTATAGAACTAAAAGGAGAAGGAAGTGATTTGCTCGAGCAAATCAGTCAAATTTTGGTAAAAGAAACACACCTATTAATACCAAGATTCTGGTCAAATCATTTAAGTTTAAAGGCCTTTAAATTAAAATTTGTTATATGGGTTGTAATGGACAATTTCCATGGTTACATTATTTACTTCTAATTAAAGGCCTTTAACTTTGACCAGAATCTGCCTATAAGTCGCCCTCATAGATAAAATAATACGTATAGAATGGTAACTCAATAGTACTTTTTAATAACGTAAAAGTGCCCTCTGGTTTTTTGGGGCCAAGTATTTTTAGACGCGCGGGGATTTTGAATCTGCCTTTTTATGTTTGTATTTTGTATTTTGTATTTTGTATTTTGTATTTTGTATTTTGTATTTTGTATTTTGTATTTTGTATTTTGTATTTTGTATTTTGTATTTTGTATTTTGTATTTTGTATTTTGTATTTTGTATTTTGTATTTTGTATTTTGTATTTTGTATTTTGTATTTTGTATTTTGTATTTTGTATTTTGTATTTTGTATTTTGTATTTTGTATTTTGTATTTTGTATTTTGTATTTTGTATTTTGTATTTTGTATTTTGTATTTTGTATTTTGTATTTTGTATTTTGTATTTTGTATTTTGTATTTTGTATTTTGTATTTTGTATTTTGTATTTTGTATTTTGTATTTTGTATTTTGTATTTTGTATTTTGTATTTTGTATTTTGTATTTTGTATTTTGTATTTTGTATTTTGTATTTTGTATTTTGTATTTTGTATTTTGTATTTTGTATTTTGTATTTTGTATTTTGTATTTTGTATTTTGTATTTTGTATTTTGTATTTTGTATTTTGTATTTTGTATTTTGTATTTTGTATTTTGTATTTTGTATTTTGTATTTTGTATTTTGTATTTTGTATTTTGTATTTTGTATTTTGTATTTTGTATTTTGTATTTTGTATTTTGTATTTTGTATTTTGTATTTTGTATTTTGTATTTTGTATTTTGTATTTTGTATTTTGTATTTTGTATTTTGTATTTTGTATTTTGTATTTTGTATTTTGTATTTTGTATTTTGTATTTTGTATTTTGTATTTTGTATTTTGTATTTTGTATTTTGTATTTTGTATTTTGTATTTTGTATTTTGTATTTTGTATTTTGTATTTTGTATTTTGTATTTTGTATTTTGTATTTTGTATTTTGTATTTTGTATTTTGTATTTTGTATTTTGTATTTTGTATTTTGTATTTTGTATTTTGTATTTTGTATTTTGTATTTTGTATTTTGTATTTTGTATTTTGTATTTTGTATTTTGTATTTTGTATTTTGTATTTTGTATTTTGTATTTTGTATTTTGTATTTTGTATTTTGTATTTTGTATTTTGTATTTTGTATTTTGTATTTTGTATTTTGTATTTTGTATTTTGTATTTTGTATTTTGTATTTTGTATTTTGTATTTTGTATTTTGTATTTTGTATTTTGTATTTTGTATTTTGTATTTTGTATTTTGTATTTTGTATTTTGTATTTTGTATTTTGTATTTTGTATTTTGTATTTTGTATTTTGTATTTTGTATTTTGTATTTTGTATTTTGTATTTTGTATTTTGTATTTTGTATTTTGTATTTTGTATTTTGTATTTTGTATTTTGTATTTTGTATTTTGTATTTTGTATTTTGTATTTTGTATTTTGTATTTTGTATTTTGTATTTTGTATTTTGTATTTTGTATTTTGTATTTTGTATTTTGTATTTTGTATTTTGTATTTTGTATTTTGTATTTTGTATTTTGTATTTTGTATTTTGTATTTTGTATTTTGTATTTTGTATTTTGTATTTTGTATTTTGTATTTTGTATTTTGTATTTTGTATTTTGTATTTTGTATTTTGTATTTTGTATTTTGTATTTTGTATTTTGTATTTTGTATTTTGTATTTTGTATTTTGTATTTTGTATTTTGTATTTTGTATTTTGTATTTTGTATTTTGTATTTTGTATTTTGTATTTTGTATTTTGTATTTTGTATTTTGTATTTTGTATTTTGTATTTTGTATTTTGTATTTTGTATTTTGTATTTTGTATTTTGTATTTTGTATTTTGTATTTTGTATTTTGTATTTTGTATTTTGTATTTTGTATTTTGTATTTTGTATTTTGTATTTTGTATTTTGTATTTTGTATTTTGTATTTTGTATTTTGTATTTTGTATTTTGTATTTTGTATTTTGTATTTTGTATTTTGTATTTTGTATTTTGTATTTTGTATTTTGTATTTTGTATTTTGTATTTTGTATTTTGTATTTTGTATTTTGTATTTTGTATTTTGTATTTTGTATTTTGTATTTTGTATTTTGTATTTTGTATTTTGTATTTTGTATTTTGTATTTTGTATTTTGTATTTTGTATTTTGTATTTTGTATTTTGTATTTTGTATTTTGTATTTTGTATTTTGTATTTTGTATTTTGTATTTTGTATTTTGTATTTTGTATTTTGTATTTTGTATTTTGTATTTTGTATTTTGTATTTTGTATTTTGTATTTTGTATTTTGTATTTTGTATTTTGTATTTTGTATTTTGTATTTTGTATTTTGTATTTTGTATTTTGTATTTTGTATTTTGTATTTTGTATTTTGTATTTTGTATTTTGTATTTTGTATTTTGTATTTTGTATTTTGTATTTTGTATTTTGTATTTTGTATTTTGTATTTTGTATTTTGTATTTTGTATTTTGTATTTTGTATTTTGTATTTTGTATTTTGTATTTTGTATTTTGTATTTTGTATTTTGTATTTTGTATTTTGTATTTTGTATTTTGTATTTTGTATTTTGTATTTTGTATTTTGTATTTTGTATTTTGTATTTTGTATTTTGTATTTTGTATTTTGTATTTTGTATTTTGTATTTTGTATTTTGTATTTTGTATTTTGTATTTTGTATTTTGTATTTTGTATTTTGTATTTTGTATTTTGTATTTTGTATTTTGTATTTTGTATTTTGTATTTTGTAGTTTTATTATTTTATAAACATGTATCTTTAAGTTGAAAGGTTTAAATTTTCATACCAATTTATTACTTAAACTCTATAATTAAAGATACATATTTACAAAACTACCCTATTTGTAGAATATAACATATAAACAAAATTTTATATTTAAACATTTTATTTAAAAATTAAAAATCGTATAGTTACATACAAACTGAAAATCAGTAAAACAGATTTAAAGTAGATTTTAGATGTTATAAAAGTAGAAGTATGATCTAGCCAAAAACATATTACAAAATACAAATTTTAAAATTTTACGTCTTTGAAAATCCAAATCCATTCTCCTAGGATTTATCCAGAAAACCTTACAATGTCTCACTTAGACGATGCAAGGACAATTTTATGAACCCAGTTTAAAAGTATTCTTGAAAATATAATATTTTAAATTGGTTCAATAAAAAAAAATAAATTTTACAATAAATTATGAAACTTTAATTGAGATTATCTTTAAAACTGTTAGATTTATCGATTTTTAACAGGTATACCTTTTTCATAGTAAATTATATGTCTTATGAGAAAATAAGTTGAAATTGCAAAAAAAGTAACACCAAAAAAAGATATGGTAAAACTTAAATTCTAAGTTTAGGTAAACTGGTAGTAAATAAATGCGAAATGCGAAATATAATAAAAGTAGACCCATATGGCGATTTTTATCGAGTTACCTTCATAGAGAGAAAAGTTATGTGGGTTTTTATTTTTTGAAAAGTGAACTTTAACTGGCTGTAACTTTGCAGGGAAGCATTTTTGGAAAAAGTGTTAAAGGAACTTGTCATCTTAATTTGAGGTGATAAACCCGTTCTACAATGTCTGTCCACGTAATTACAAGACACCCTGTATACAGGGTGATGACTTGATGATAAAATTTGGAACATAATTCATAACTGCCGTATTTAATTTATTTGAGAAAATCGCTCGGACAGGTCAATTTTAGTTTTTAAAATCCCATCTCTTGGTATAATAAAAATATTAATGACCTCACTGGTGAATTAGCAATGACGTCATTATCGATTTTTTCAAATGGAAACCCCCACTTTTTTCACTCGTTTTTGATAGACAGTTATGTCACTCAAACAATGATATAAAAAAATTATTGCATTTGTAAACAAATTTTCTTTGAAAAATTTTTTTATGTAAACTTAAAATTTTGGCTGATTTCAATAAATGGTAAATTTAAAATTTTATTTTTTGTAAATTTCCTTACATTTAAATGGAATCAAAAAAAAAATTTTCCAAGACTTTATTAAATACATTTAACATTTTAAATTCGCATTAGAATGCGCATTATTTAAACATTTACTTTATTTTGTTATTATTATAGTATCTTCAAATTCATTTTAATTTATTTTTATAAACCCTTTTTCGTTAAAATTAAATTTCCTTTTTTATATTAAAAAGATTTTTTATTCAAAAATTTGTTTAAAAATTTAATTGTTTTTTATATCATTGTTTAAGTGACATGAATTTCTATCAAAAATGAGTAAAAAAAGTGGGGGCTTCCATTTAAAAAAATTGCTGATAACCTCATTGCTAAAGCACCAGTGACGTCATTAATATTTTTTGATACCAAGAGATGGCATTTTAAAAACTAAAATTGACCTATCCGAGCGCTTTTCTCAAAACAATTAAATACGGAAGTTATGAATTGGCGATTCTAGCTAAGCGATCTCCCTCTTGCGGCTTAGCGCGGAACTATGAAATGACGTCACGTCGTTGATAGTTCTGAAGACGAATTTAGCGTTTAACGTTTGTTAACGTCTGTTATAGTCGAGTAAATAATGTCAACTTACCTAATTTATTATTAAATGCGTTTGATTATTTCTTTGCAAGTTAAATTTTTTATTTATTTTGTCACTGACGTGACGTCATTAGAGTATGTAACCAAACATACATTTGCGCGGGAAATATTAATTTGAATCGCCAATTGTTCCAAACTTTATCATCACCGTGTATATTTCTTGTGTTGCATGTTTTTAATGACACACCAATGACATCTCAAATAAAAATAAGTTTTAGTTCTGTGGTTTTATTGTTTTCATGACATTTGACATTTAAAGCCAGTTTATAGAAGTTATTTTCCGTTTTGTATTTTAATGTAGGAGCCTTGAACGACACTAACACCGGTAGTAATTTTCTAGTTCACCACTTGCATCGATGCCTTTTCCGTTTATCTAAAATGTAAATTACCCCTTAAATTTTACTCATCTGTATTCGTCTCTGAAGGTGAGTGACAAATCTAAATCATTTATGCATTTATTCAAATTTTAAACACAAATACTATTTTTTGTTTAGATTTTTATACTCTTATTAGTGTATTTATCAAGCACTATCTGTCTTATTTAAAATCAACTAGTTTCTGCTCATTAGACTGTACTGTAATATTTTATGTAGATCGACACAAACAAGATTACAATTAGTGTCAATTCGATAGTTGCTTTATATTTGCCAGAGGTTAACTTACTAATACGTTGTTTCGGCAATGTTATTTATTTAGTACTATATAATATTTCTTGCCATTCCTGCTGTTAACCCCAAATAATATAAAAAATACTGCGGAACTTGAGCTAAAGTATTTATCTAACGATTATGTTTATCTCGCGTAACTGAAGGAGGCTTGATGTCGAGATATTCTGCCTAGGCTTTATTTCAATAAGACAAAACCTATGAAATTGGGGGTTTAGCGTGCTCCAGTGAGAATATAAAAATTGTAAAATTCAAGCCTACTTGATTTATGCAAGAAAAACGTAGGAAATGTAGTGGAGTTTTATGAAAATTTAAAGCCGGGTGTGCACTCAAGTGGTGTGTTGGGTGGGTTGCGAGGTGACATTTTTCTAGTGTCACTCCACTGCCTCGCCATTTCAGTGCGCGCTATTGCATTTGTTATAGTATTTTGGAGGTACCACTTGCCACTTTGCTGTCACTTCACCTGCATGCCACTTTGTTGCCAACAGGGCCGGCGCTAGGGTTTGCGAGGCCGTGTGCAAAAATAAAAGTGAAAATAGCGAGAAAAACTTTATTTTTAGGACTTTTCACCGATGAATGTCATTAGTCTAAATTTTTGAGTGACGTACGGAAATTTACGAGTGATCTCGAGTGCATCCGATAAAATATAAATAGTGCCCCAAACACATTGGTGGTGAACTGTTTGTTGTTTCCATCGTTTTATATGTGATTTAGTACCCGCTTTTCTTTGTTCTTATAGGGTAAATATTCTCTCCTCAAAAGGCATGCTGTATGAAATCAGAGACCAAAAATGTCGCGAGCTCCTGGTCTAATAAAATAAGTTGATTGACACAAATTTTTGTTAATAAAAGTTTTTAAATAAAAAAGTTATATAAGATTTAAATTTCAATATGTGTCGTTTTTTTTTGTTCACGTCTAAAATACTTTGAGTTTTGGTTATTATTTGTGTTCAATTTTAAAAATAAGTGGATCTCAATCCATGTGATATTTTTTTTATGGGGCTACGAGCTACATAAAAGATTTAGTTTATCGCAAAAATGAATTGACAAACATTGAAGAACTTTGTCACCAGATAGAAGACGCGTGTGTAATAATTCGTGATCAAGGGAATGCCCTTTTACGATCATGCACAAATTCAGGGATTCAGCGAGCGGGAGTGTGTGCAAATGAAGCAAATGGTGCCAATTTTGAACATTTTCTTTAAGGTGCACCTACAGCGCGTACACTGTAAATTAAATTTCAAATAACTTTTTTAGTTAAAAACTTTTATTAACAACATTTTGCCAATCGACTTATTTTATTGAGTTTTACATCCTGTCAAAGAAAAAGTATCAACTTAAAACTCATCCTGTATACAGGATAAATAATTTACCACAACTTTTTCTGTTGACACTTTTTTTGCAATTTTAACTGATATTCTTATAAAATAAATAATTTACTATGAAAAAGGTATACTTGTTTACAATCGCTAAATCCAACCGTTTTCGAGATAATCTCAATTTAAATTTCGAAATAAAAATAAAAACGTGCTTTTATTGTTAAATCAAGTAGGCCATTCCCTAAATACCATTATTAATAGAATGTATGATTGAATATTATTTTAGAAGATGATTAAAAAATACAAAAGAGCTGCTCTATTTGTGTGATAAAACCGTAAAAACGTTTTAGTTTCTTTAAAAATATTAAATATTAATTTCGGCCTACTTGGTTCAATAAAAGAAAAATAAATTTTACAATAAATTATGAAACTTTAATTGAGATTATCTTTAAAACTATTAGATTTATCGATTTTTAACAGGTGTACCTTTTTCATAGTAAATTATATGTCTTATGAGAAAATAAGTTGAAATTGCAAAAAAAGTAACACCAAAAAAAGATATGGTAAAATTTAAATTCTAGGTTTAGGTAAACTGGTAGTAAATAAATGCGAAATGGGAAAACTACAATATCAAATTATAAAGAACATAACAGTGGCCCCCGATGGCGATTTTTATCGAGTTACCTTCATAGAGAGAAAAGTTATGTGGGTTTTTATTTTTTGAAAAGTGAACTTTAACTGGCTGTAACTTTGCAGGGAAGCATTTTTGGAAAAACTCGTTAACGGTTAAATTTAGTACATATGTTTATATGGACTTTTCAACTCTAAATAAGTTCTAGAATTCGTCCTCGAAATATTGCTGGTACGTTTTGGGACACCCTGTATAATATTTATTACAAATTATTTACATAAAGTTGATAGTTTCCAAGTTATAAGCAAAACGCCATAAAAATTTTTACCTTTTTTGCATTTTTTTCAATGTTTCGTCATTAAATTTTTTTAGCAAACCTCAGATCGGATTGAGCACCTCAAAAATCATATAGAATGGAAGAAATCAAAACTACCCCACAACTTCCGCAATAGAGCCCTTTTAAGCATAATTTGACTGGTCTGGATAACTTTGTATAAATTTGTACAACTTTAGGTTAAATGAACAGTTTTCAGTCAGTTATTAGATGAAAACCTGGCCTGAATCTCCTTATCCTTAAGTTTCCGGTCCTTAAATCGATGCAGTATTAAGCTAAGCGCACACTATGTCGGGGCGCATCGCACTGCAAAATCGTTTCAATGCATTTTATATGGAATGCGGCCCGTCAAAAGTGTGCGATAGTTCATATAAAATGCATTGAAACGATCACTTGCGGATTTAGCAGTGCGATGCGGCCCGACATAGTGTGCGCTTAGCTTTAGAGTCTATCCAAACGGTCCACCAAATTTTGTAGTCCCAGGTGGAGTCCATTTTCTGCAAATGTGCACCTAGTGATAATAAAAATTTTGCTCTAAAATAAACCTCTTTAGCCATAAACAAGGGTGTAGCGTTTCAAATTAAAAATTTGAAAGTTATATTTAAAGTATAAAGAAAATAGAAATAAAAATAAAAAAATCAAGTCTCTACGATGTTTTGTTCAAAAGTTATGAATTTTTATATAAAACATGGCATTCTGATAAATGAGTAAAGGTGTATTTTGAAAAATTTATATTTCACTTAATAACTAAAATAAAGAAATACAAATTCGTACAGATTAGTTTCTAAAAATTACTTATATTAACATATTAAATTTTTTTAAATTTAATTATTTTTTAAGATACATTACCTAAAAAAAATTTGATTTTTTTGAGTTTTTGGGGAGTAAAATTTTTTTTAGGGGGTGTAGAGGGCAAATGACCCCCTACATTTCATCCGATTTTTCATTTGCGGGGTCCATTTGAAAAAATCCAAAAAAAAATTTTTGAAATATTTTTAAGGCTCGAAGTTTTTAAAGGAAATCGGTTTTTTTTTTTTTCTCGGAAACTATAAGTTACCGGTTTCAAATTTTTACCGAAAGTAAACACTGTGGATAGCGTTTTTAAAAATATTTGCTTAAAATCGGTTAAATACTTTTTTTGGAAAAAATTCGCAAGGTTTTGGGAAAATTTTGGTACATACACGGCTCTGGACGGCGCAATTTTAGGCCGAAAATTAAAATTTTTATTTAACGTCTCGGTGGTGCTAATAGTTTCGAAGATAATAATTATTTCGTGAAAAGTGAAAAATTTCAGACCGAATTTTGGCTCCAAACGGAGAGTTTGCTTATTTTAGCTACATTTTCAGTGATAACTCGAAAACGGAAAGAGATAGCGAAGTGATTCTTTTTTTTTGTCGTAAAGAGGACATTGAATGCTTTCAGAAAAGCTGTAAAACGTGGGGGTGAAATAGATTTTGAAGGGTTGATTAGACCGAAACGCGTCAAAAATTGCGACATTTTTAAATGCGATTTAAAAAAAAATATTTATTCGTTATTTTATCGAAATTCAAAAAACCCTACGCGTGGGCGGTTTCAGATCGAGATGTACATTCGATTGAGCTTTGAAAATAGCAAATTGGTTAAAAAATAGCCCGACTGGAGCCGCCAACCCCTGAATTCAAAACTTCGAGTTTATTTAGGCATAACTTCTGAACCTCTTCGAAAATAAAAAATCCCTATGCGCTACCGTATGTAGAAGTTATTCCTTTATACTTTATAGGATAGTGTAGAAAAATGTAGTCATTTTCGAAAACTGGGGGCCAAAAGTGGTACACCCAACTTACCTCGTTTAGCCCCATTTTTTGAACATTTTACTCGGAATTTTTTTTCAAATTCCAGGGGAAAAATTGAACTATGCCGATTTTTTAGGTTATAAAGAACAAAGCGGGCAAATAAAAAATATTCGGTGTCTCTAGGAGGTCTAAAACAAATGTTACGAATTTTCAAAGTTGGCGTCGAAAAAGCCCTAATTTTAAACCACAAATTGGAGGGCGCCAAAAGTACAGAAAAAATTGAGATATCAAAAGAATCTCTCGTTCACTGATGTAGCGTGGTATGTAGATGGGAAATCAAAAAACCGTGATTTTTTTTCACCGGCCGATCTTCTAAACGAAGCCGCACAGTTTTAGCACTTGTGCCGCCCGAGAAAACGCTAAATTTCTACACTCGGCGTGACGGCACCACGACGCCCCACCGTAGCGCCTGGAGACTTAAAAACGGCTAAGGTTTATCCCCAGGATGTGAGAATAAAAGGGGCCAAATTTCGTCGCTCCCCTTTAAAACCGGACGGGGGTGGGATTTTTCAAAGTTGACGCCAACGAAAACCGGAAAAAAAAGCAAGAAAAATCGACCATTTTCGAGAATTTTTTTCAGAGTGTTAGCGTGCTGGGAAAAATTTAAAATTCGAACCCCACTTAGAATCGACATCCCTCTTCACTATGCAATCGGAATTTTTAAAATCTGACTAAATAACTGCCATTTTCGCGACTTGTCGCAAAAAACGTCCGAATTTGGGGTAAAAATACAAAAGGGGTATCTCCGCCCCCTTAATAGATAGGTCCGGACGGGTCAAAACCGCCGTCTTCAGAATTCGGGTCCTCCTTAACATACTAAAATTTGATGCGATTCGGGGTGAATTTCGGACACTGAGGGGATGAATTCGATTTTTCTTTCGGGGCGGAATAACTTTTTTCGGGGTTGTCCGACCGAAAAGCGACAATTAAACTTTTTTCTTAAAATTTTCTCTTCTTTCCACCTGCAAAATTTCAACTCTTTACGAAAAAAAAATACCTTCCACGTTTCTTACGGTTTTAGTATTATAAAAGAAGACTAACTTGGCCACTTAAACGTAGACAATTGCAAATTTTGACATTTTGAAATTTTTCTTTTTACTTTTCAGTAAACAGTTTCCAAACTAAACTTATAAACATCCTCATCAAACTTATAATCTTGTCCAAAATAATATATCTGAAAAACGCAATATTTTTTGTAATGTTTAAAAATTATTCACATTGTCAACCGATTAAATAGAGCCTTTGGCCCCTTTTTGCTGGCGTTGCGCCCTTCGCCTCCTCATTAAGATGAACGGTGACCCTGTTTCAGTGACCATTTGGCCAACCGTAATTGTTGCACTCATATATTAGGTTTTTGCTTAATTTTTTAACATTTTTGCTTGGCTTATTTTCTTCTTTTAGTGTGTTTGTTATAAATAAGCATGGTGCAGGGATAAATTTAGTGTAATTTGAGTTATTTTTAGTGTTTATTAACTAAGTTTCATCAAAATGGCTGAGAGTAATGGAGATTTGTGCAATGATGACATCATCATCAATGATCAAGATGGCTTGCCAAACATTCATCCGAATCTGATTCCTGAATGTGATATGGAAAGCTCTGATCAAGAAAACGATGATGAGTTCGATGATCTACCGTCATCACTTATCGTCACCAACATACACGACAGTGTTTTTTGCAATCAAGGTATGTAATTTTTGTACAAAAGAATTTGTTTTTTTTTCATTAAAAGTCATTTTATACAGGGTGCCCCATTTTTTCAGAAAAAATCTTCAGACATTCAAAAATTGTCATTAGGGTTGTCAACAGGGTTATTTTGACCCGGAGAGTCCGGGTTTGGAGCTCAATCTCCGGGCATAGAAATCTCCTTTTTAATTATCTAAAAGCTCCTGAACAAAGGATATTAAGTGCTGTTAGTGATAAAAAAATAATAACTTTAGGAGTTAGGCAACAGATATATTTTGAGGTACATATACAGGGTGGTCACTCTTACGGTGCACACCATTGGGATCTTGTGAACCTAAAGAAAGAGTTACAAAGTTGCTTAAATTAGAAAAAAGTTGCCCCTTTTCAAACTCCTTTAGAATCTATTTAGAAATCCGAGATATCTTGCTCTAGTCCTGAAATATCATGAAAAATCTGAAATTTTGCATTTTCGTTTTCCTTCCATAGTTTTGTAATCTCTTAACTTTTTCGGTTACAATTTGGCAGTTTTACATAATTTGACATTTTCTATCGATTGGCCATAAGAACAAAATTTTAGGTTAACTAGATTTCATTTATTTTAAACCAACTTTTGATTTTCTTATGGGCGCGATATTTGATTTTTATACCATTGGATAGAGAAAAATAATACAATTGAAATGATGTAACACACACTGTTCTTTTACTTTAATTAAAAACAAAATTGAAAAAAATATTAAATTTTTATTTACAAAATCAAGTTGGCATAAAATAACAAAAGAATAATTTTGTTATTTTATTTAAAAATAAACAGATCCCAATGTTGTGAACCGTAAGAGTGACCACCCCACCCTGTATGTTTCATTTTTATTAAAAACGGGAATAAGATTTTTTAGCACACTACACCCGGATTAGCAGGTTCCCAATGTTGGTAATCCTAATTGTCATGAATTAATACTTTTTTGACTCCTAAAGAAGTTGTTTGAAGATACATTTACTTAATATACAGGGTGTCATAAAAATTCGGCAACTCCCGTTTATTTCTAAAATGAATCATTTTTAAGATAAATGTTTCAAATAATAGTTGTACGATTCTAGTGACGCACGATCTAGAAATATTGTCATGACCTTGAACAGTTAGTTGAAGGTCAAGCGATAATCATTTAATTTTTTTTAAATAGTAACCACCCGTTTTTATTGCATATTATTATAGCTTGCTTTCGGAGGTTTATGGAACATATTTTATTGAAAATAAAAGTTGTACGATTCTTAGAGGCACTATTTAAATATACAGGGTGTCCTGTTCGTGGTTCACCAAACGTCAAGGTTAGAAAGTTGAGCAAATTTTATCAAGAAAAAACCAAAAAAGTAGGGGTCTATCTTTTATGGTTTAAAAATTACAGGGGTTTGACTTTGGCATCCCCTGTTTTTGCCAGAAATCAGTAAATGATCAATAGTTGCTTAATAATCAAGTTTTGATGGCTTTTGTATTATTAAATAATAACAAAAATGAAGGCGCACCTCAATTTTACCCAACTATGCTTAGAATCAATTCTCATAGGAGTTAGTTTAGAAGGCTCTAGTGAATGCATAAAAAGAGTTAGGGTTTTAAAAATTTTTAATTTCTAGAGAATTTAACGAATTTTTAGAAAATTAAAAAAAACATGCCCTTAATAGGTCATATCTTGGAGAAAATCTTCAAAAACTGCTTAAAAAACAATTTTTTTATGGAGTTTTTTTCTTTTCCATTTTTTTTTTAATACTTGATAAGCGAATTGTGTTTTATCATTATTACCAATGGAAAGAGGATACTTTAACCTTTAAAATTATATTTTTTTAAAATCTTTTTTCTAAGTTTTTAAGCAGCCATTGATCATTTACTGATTTATGGCATGCCAAATTCAAACCCATGTAACTTTCAAACCATAAAAGATAGACCCCTACTTTTTTGGTTTCTTCGTGATAAAATTTGCTCTACTTTCTAACCTTGAAGTTTGTTGAACCACGAACGGGACACCCTGTATTTACATGACCTTGAATAGCAAGTTGAAGGTCAGACGATAATCGCTTAACTTTTTTTAAATAGCAGCCACCCCAATTTAATTCATATTATTACAGCTTGCTTTCAGAGGATCATATTTTAAAGTAAATAGTTTGTAATTTACAAGAGTTTAAATTTTCAATGCCCAAACTTCGGCAACGCTGCTTTATTCTTGAAATTAAGCCTTTTACAGAAAAAATTTTCTACCAAAAGTTATACGATTCTTACTGAGAAATTATTTAAGATTGTTGCCATGACCTTGACCAGCAAGTTGAAGGTCACCCGATAATTACCTAACTTTTTTTAAATAGCAACAACCCATTTTTATTGTGTATTATTAAAGGTTGCTTTCAGAGGTTTATGGAGCATATTTTTTATTTTAGTGAAGTGAATACAGTCAAGCTCGGATATGTTGAACCTTCAAGGGGAAGTGGTTACGGTTCGTTATAAGCGGTGGTAAAAAATATCAGTTCAATATATGAAAGTTTATCAATTTTTGGATGAGCTGGACAATTATCCAGCAAGAGTAAAATTTTTCGGTTTTGTCTTATCAATTCATTATCCCATTCTCGTAATATATTTTCGAATAAGTCTGAAGTAATCCAAGCTCTTTTATTGGAAAAGTATGTTACAGGAAGATAGGATTGAGGTGCGCCTTCATTTTTGTTATTATTTAATAATACAAAAGCCATCAAAACTTGATTATTAAGCAACTATTGATCATTTACTGATTTCTGGCAAAAACAGGGGATGCCAAAGTCAAACCCCTGTAATTTCTAAACCATAAAAGATAGACCCCTACTTTTTTGGTTTTTTCTTGATAAAATTTGCTCAACTTTCTAACCTTGACGTTTGGTGAACCACGAACGGGACACCCTGTATATTTAAATAGTGCCTCTAAGAATCGTACAACTTTTGTTTGAAACATTTTTCTCAAAAAGGCTTAATTTCAAAAATAAATGGGCGTTACCAAACTTTTTGTACATCCTGTATTTTATTTAAGTTATAGTAATTTTAGAATTTCAAAATTGTATTGGTTTTTACATAAATCATGTCTGTTTAAGATTTTATCTTTTTTCACGATTATCATGTACCTAAGTACCTATCATTTTGAAAAGGTAGTGAAAAAATAATAATGAAACTCTTTTTATTTTATTACTTTATTTGCAGAAAAAAAGGATGAAATGGAACAGCTATTTCGGGTATTTGATTCTGAAGTGACATTCCAATGGCTTCGTAGTTTTCGTCGGGTAAGAGTGAACTTCAACACCCCTTTGGCAGCAGCAAGTGCACGGGTTCAACTCCACCAATATAAATTAAATGAATCGGTTATAACATGTTATTTTGCACAGCCTGTGACCCCAGTAAAAAACAGCTCGCTTCAGCCACCGAAACCATTTAAACAGTTCCTAATATCACCTCCAGCTTCTCCACCTTTGGATTGGGAACCTAGACCCGAAGGTGAACCTATAATTAACCATGATCTGCTGGCAGCATTGGCCACTTTAACACCTGGTGCTTCCCATGAGTTGCATCCACCTTCACCTGGCCAGCCGAGTATTGTGGTACACACAGCTTTAGCGGCTGCTGCTGCTGCTGCAGCTAATGAGGCTAATGCAAAGGGAAAAATCATACAAACAGCTTGTCCTGAATGGGTGTAATGTTGTTTCAAAGTTATTTTTTCAATTTTGTTTACGATTACTCTTAAGAAAATATAGGAAAGCTTTGCTTAGACTCGGGTGGAGGAACTTGGCACCTGATTAAAGTTTTACCTTAGAGTTTATCACAATTATTTTTAGAATTTGTAGATTAATACTTCTGAAGTTTGATGTTGGAGTTGTAATTTTTTATTTTATCATTTATAATATACATATAAGATATGTATAAAAGTTTTGCTGTTATTTTTTTAGAAATCGGTTTTTTTATTTCCATTTCTTCTATGAATAAATCCATCATGATGCCAGGTCATATGTTAGCTTAAAGTGCAAGATATCGAACGAGAAAATAACATTTTAGTAATTAGTTAAAACTAATTCGTTAAGTTAAATTATTCCACACCACGCTCGTGCTAGTCAGTTCTCATTTGAGAACTTTTATTTGTCTGACTTCAGACTAGTAAAATTTAGATTTTGATAACTAATAATTTGTACCTTAAAGGTTTAAAAGGTAAACATTTAATATTAAAATTTTTCAATTTAGAGGTGCCATTTTTCTAATAAACTATATTCAAAAAAATCTCTTTAGATTAGTGAAAAAGAATAGGTTTAGAAAAATTTCATCATAAAATTATGTAAGGCCATAAGTAGTTAAATATGGCCAAACGAATTGACCTAAATAATTAAAATTACTAAATTTTTTGTAATTTTTGTACAGTGATAAAATAAGATCAACCCGGTCTCCAAAAACAGATATGGCTAAAAAATTTAGCAGTGGAATATTAAACTAAAAATTATTATTTAAATGTGAAACAAGTTTGTAGTTCAAAGCTATTTAACTTAAATAGGCGAAATTGCAAAGCAGTAATCGTAAATAATAATTCGTTTCTTTTTTGAACACTAAATCTTCTCTTTAAAGATTTATATCTAAGCTGTGATGTCTCTTCTTCTTTCTCTTCTTATCTTCTAGATGGAATAAATGTTATTCCCCTTGACCTGTTTTCATTTTGTTTGATGTAAATATTTTTTGTTAAAAAATTCCCATTTATGGAATTGTACCATGATGTAAAAATGTTTTATATTTATTTTAATGTTCTATTTGTTTTAATCCAGATGATGCCCAAAGGTATGTGTAAATAAATTATTTGTTGACCTAAAATGAAGTTATTTCTCTTAATTAAACCCTTTCGTGATGATGGGCATATATGTACGTTCCTTCGTTGGGACACTGGATGCAAACATCATTTTTTTCATAATATAAAATGCAAAACGAATATTTTTAGCATTTTTACCAAATTTCAATTACTTTTTAAGTTTTTAAAATCAATCTTTTGTATTACACATTTTGATCCAACCTTTTATATTGAATTATTCGTATTATGAAAAATCGTTAAAATTTACATACTTATTCCAATTTAAATTTATTAATTATTCTCAATTCTCAACTATTTATTGTTTTGATCGACGTTATTTTAACACCGAAAATATTACTTTACATCGGTGTTAACTTACAGTAAATGAGTAAAGTGTTCAAAATAGCATTTTTTATACTGGGTGGAAATGAAAACCGGGTCACCTCTATAACTTTTTTATTTATGAATAGAAAAATTTTAAATTTGGCTATGTTCTATGGTTCAAAAAAACAAATTTTATGTGCATTTTTTATTTTCGAAATCACTTCCGGTTTCACCGGAAACACCATGAACTTTGTTTTTTTAAATGTAACATCCCATATTTTTATTCATGGCTTAAAATACTTTTAAAAAAGAAGTATTTTTAAGATATTAGTTTTTATTTTTTGCGAAAAAAAAATTTTTTTCAAAAAAAAACAAGGTTTTCGAAGTCGGTGAAAATTACCAAAACTAATTCTAAATAATTCAAATACTTAAATAAAATTGTAATTTGAAAAAAAATTTAAGTGGTCTTTGAACTATTAATTTTTAAACTTAGTTAATGAAGATTTTATCAAATATCTCATTTTACCAAAATAATCGTTATAAAATCCTCTTTTTAAAAAGTCGAATGACCCGGCATCATTGCATTTAAAAAAAGTGAGATATTTGATAAAATCTTCATTAACTAAGTTTAAAAATTAATAGTTCAAAAACCACTTAAATTTTTTTTCAAATTACAATTTTATTTAGGTATTTGAATTATTTAGAATTAGTTTTGGTACTTTTCACCGACTTCGAAAACCTTTATTTTTTTTTTGAAAAAAATTTTTTTTACAAAAAAAATAAAAACTAATATCTCAAAAATACTTCTTTTTTAAAAGTATCTTAAGCCATGAATAAAAATATGGGATGTTACATTTAAAAAAACAAAGTTCATGGTGTTTCCGGTGAAACCGGAAGTGATTTCGAAAATAAAAAATGCACATAAAATTTGTTTTTTAGAACATAGCCAAATTTCAAATTTTTTTATTCATAAATAAAAAAGTTATCGAGGTGACCCGGTTTTCATTTCCACCCGGTATATGTATAATGACATTATACAGGGTGGTGATAAAGTTTGGAACCAAGGTCATAACTTCCGTAAAAATTTTTTTTGTAAAAATCGCTCGGACAGGCCAATTTTTGTTTTAAAAATGCCATCTTTTGGAATGAAAAAAATATTCATGACGTCACTGATAACTTCACTATGACGTCATCATCAATTTTTTTAAATGGAAACCCCTACTTTTTTTACACATATTTCATAGACCTTTTTATCATATTAATGATCACATAAAAAAATTTAAAAAAATTTCAACAATTTTTGAAAAAAAAAATAAATTTACTCAAAAAAAAATTATTAATTCTCAATGAAAATATGGCAAGAAAAATAAATTAAACTAATTTTTAGTTTAAAAATAACAAATTATTATTGAAAATATTCGAATTGTTTATCTTCTTTACACAATTGGAATTTTCTTAAAACTAATTTTAAATAACTTTTAATGAAAAAGGTAATTAGTAATTAAAATAAAATGTTTGAGTAATAATAAACTTTAAATAAAATTGTAATTTATTATAAATTTGAAAAAGCTTTTTTGATATTCAAAATTTATTGAAATAAAAATTGCCTTTATAAAAGTGCTTTAGTTGACGTTATTTTTTATGGCAAATAAAATTTTAAATCCATTTACCAATGCTTGAATAGCTTACTTCGTTTGTTTAATAATAATCAACAATTATTAAGTTTTGCGAAATTAAAAATGCCTCGATTAAGCGAACGCGTAAGAATCGAAATTTTAATTATGGTAGGATAGGGCGATAGAAAAAGAACCCATGGGGAAGCTTGTGCTTTGTTTAATGAGCAATATCCAAATAGACCGCAAATATCAAGATCTACAGTAAGTACTTACTTTAGTTACCAAATTTGCAGAAACAGGATCTGTAGGAGATTTGCCTCGACAAGGACGGCCTCAAGTGAATGAAGAAACCAAATTAAATTTATTACTTGCGATTGAAGAATATCCCAATATTTCAACAAGAGATATTTCAAGAAATAATAATGTGGATCATTCCTATGTCGCAAAATTATTAAAAAAGGAAAAGTATCACCCATACAAAATAAAACTCATACAAGAGTTAAATGAAGATGATCCCGATCGCCGACTGCAATTTTGTGAAGAAATGATGGCGCGATGTGATCAAAATCCAAATTTTTTAAGTAGTATAATTTTCTCCGATGAAGCTACCTTTCAATTGAATGGATCAGTGAATCGACATAATTGTAGGTATTGGTCACAGGAAAATCCTCATTGGGCCGTAGAATCCCATAGTCAAAGACAGGGAAAGTTAAATATATGGGTGGGAATGATTGGCAGACTTTTTTAATGAAAACCTTACTGCCGAAAGATACTTGATTTTTTTGCGGACTGATTTGCTACCAGTTTTACTTCGTATTTTTATTATGAAAATCGCAACATTCCTAACCAAAACATTTGGTTTCAACAAGATGGGGCTCCTCCACACTTTGGCAGGGCGGTGCGAGAATTCCTTAACACCACGTTACCCAACAAATGGATAGGTCGGAGAGGACCAATTGAGTGGCCTCCGCGATCTCCCGACCTAACGCCCTTAGATTTTTTTTGTGGGGACATTTAAAATCAAAAGTTTATTTCAATAGACCTAATAATTTACAAGAATTGGAGTTTAGAATTAGGACGAAATTGCAACAAATTGACGAAGAAGCTATTAACAATAGTATTCAGTGTGTCTACACTCGAATGGGACAATACCAAATGGTCAATGGGTAACAATTTGATAATTTTCGTTAAAATTTGTTACTTGTAAATTAAAAATTTACTTTTTTTGTAATATTTTCATTGAGAATTAATAATTTTTTTTTTGAGTAAATTTATTTTTTTTTTTCAAAAATGGTTGAAATTTTTTTAAATATTTTTATGTGATCATTAATATGATAAAAAGGTCTATGAAAAATGTGCAAAAAAAGTAGGGGTTTCCATTTAAAAAAATTGATGATGACGTCATAGTGAAGTTATCAGTGACGTCATGAATATTTTTTTCATTCCAAAAGATGGCATTTTTAAAACCTGTCCGAGCGATTTTTACAAAAAAAAATTTTTACGGAAGTTATGACCTTGGTTCCAAACTTTATCACCACCCTGTACATACCGGGTGGAAATGAAACTAGGGCCACCCCTGGCATTTCTTTATTTATGGAAATAAAAAATTAAAATTTTAGTATATTATATGATCTAAGAAAACAAATCTTATAGATCGAATAAATTTTTAATTTTACTTCCGGTTTATCAGGAAATAACTGCCACTTTCGTATTTTAAATATAACCCCCTGATTTTTTCTACGTAAAATCAAACATTGGTTAATTTTAAGTATGTTTATGACAAAAAAATATTTTTTTTCAAAACTTTAAGAGAAAAATTTGAATTTTTTTTTGGTAAAAAATTTGAGTAAAACCTACAAAAACTATTTTTAAACATACATATGGGATATCACAGTAACCGGAAAAAACCCTCTATTTAATTAGGGGGTGGCCCTTATATCATCCCATTTAAAAAATATATTTCCAAAAAACGCTTCTTGAAAATTAGAAAAAATAATATCTCAAGAACGGTGTAATAAATTTTATAAATTACAATTTATTTTATGTATTTGTATTATTTAAAAATAGTTTTTGTAGGTTTTACTCATATTTTTTACCAAAAAAAAATTCAACATTTTTTCTTAAAGTTTTGAAAAAAAAAAATTTTTTGTCATAAACATACCTAAAACTAACCGATGTTTGATTTTACGTAGAAAAAATCAGGGAGTTACATTTAAAATAAGAAAGTGGGTGCCATTTCCTGATAAACCGGAAGTAAAATGAAAGATTTATTTGATCCATAAAATTTGTTTTCTTAGATCATATAAGATACTAAAATTCTTATTTTTTATTTTCATAAATAAAGAAATGCCAGGGGTGGCCCTAGTTTCATTTCCACCCGGTATATTAATAGCGCTGTTACCACTAACATTTTTGTTCAGAATAGCACCAATTAAATATTATTTAACATTAAAATTAACCTTCATCTTTATTTCAAATAAAGTATTTCAATTACAAAGTATTTGAAACACTTTATAACTAAGTATTTTGGTCAAATTATTTCAAATAAACGTAAAAAATAAAGTATTTTGTATTTCAAATACTTAAAAAAAAGTATTTTGCCCACCTCTATAAAAGGCCCCATACACTATCAAACAATTTGCGTAAGAGAGGGTGTTGTGCAAACATGTTGACAATGTATGGCGATGTTTGAGTTGTTGCATAAACTGTGGTGTAAATTCAAATGAATAATTTTATATTATATTTTACCATTATAAGTTGCCTTTCTACGTTCGCGATCTTTGAAAAAACCGTAACAAAATAGGGCTAAAATGAAAGAAATAAAAAAAGCCGACGTGGGAAAATAGTCGAACGGAAAAAAACGAACTATAAAAAGCCGACAAATGGCCGAATTCGACAAGACACCATGATAAAATGCCGAAAAGGACAAAAATGACAAAATGTCAATATAAAAAAAAAGTTTGTGTCATAAAACCTCCATAAAAAAATTGGCATGCGCCCCTCAGTTTGCTGAAAATTTTAAACTTCAGTGTCATTCCACAAAACTTTTCCTAAATTTTCCACCCTTAAGCCAACGAGGGCCGCATGCCAATTTTTTATGGGGGTTTTATGACATAAAATTTAATTCTTTCCATTGGGATGCATTATGAAAACGCGGAAAATCATATTTTTGTTAATACAAGATCACATGACCATTTGGAACCGTGCGAATCGCATGCCTATAATTTTCAAGACTTTTTATTTTAACTATCTTTTGCTAAAAGGGCATGCACTATTAAATCCGAGAAAAACACCATTTTTTTGTGAAAATGGAAATGCAATTTCTTTGTTCTTATAGGGTAAATATTCTCTCCTCCAAATGGCATGCTGTATGAAATCGGAGTTTTGGGAATTTTAAGAACCCGCTCGCCCTCTGGTATCAAAAATATGAACTTTTATATTCGGTACTTGCTTTTTCGATTTAATGCATTGGTACATGTTTTTTGACCTTTACTGAAACTTTAAATTATAAATCTATTTGTTTTTTGTTAAATGTGTAGTTATAAGGTAAAATAATGCATTTTAAACACAATTTTTGACACTGACAAGTACCGAATATCCTCCATTTATATCGCCATCTATACGTAGTTAAAATTCCAAATATATTAAGCAACGAGTTTCATAAGTCAAGTATTATTGCACGCGTCCAAGTTTAAAAAACGAGCCGCGTAGCGACGAGTTTTTTAATTATTCGACTTACAAATATTTCTTTATTTATTTAGCAGTTGGTGACGATGATTTCTTATTGAATCGTTGTTTTATAACAACAGAAAACATAGAAGTCTTGACAGTGGCAGTTTAATTTAAGGTTTCAGTTTTTAGATTTTAAGTTGCAGATTTTTAGTGTAAAACTAGTGATAAGTTATCGTGTATCCTACCAGATATTCCGAAAATAGCAAAAAATGGTAAGCCCTTAATTTTTGATAAATCTTTTCATATCTTCACAAAAATTAATATAGACCGGGAGGTCGCGACATTTTTGGTCTCCGATTTCATACAGCATGCCTTTTGGAGGAGAGAATATTTACCCTATAAGAACAAAGAAATTGCATTTCCATTTTCACAAAAAAATGGTGTTTTTCTCTGATTTAATATTGCATCCCCTTTTAGCAAAAGATAGTTAAAATAAATTTAAGTCTTGAAAATTAGAGGCATGCGATTCGCACGGTCGCAAAGGGCTCAAACGGTCATGTGATCTTGTAGTAGAAAAATATGATTTTTCGTGTTTTCATACTGCATGCCAATGAAAAGAATTAAAGTTTGTGTCATAAAACCCCCGTAAAAAAATTGACATGCGGCCCCCGTTGGCTCAACGGTCGAAAAATTATGAAAAGTTTTGTGAAAATTTTAAGCGATTTGACGTGATCTTAAACAACACCAAATTAAGTAAGTGTGAATTTTATAGTGTAAAATGTCCTAAATTTAAATGGCATGAATCCCATCACATTATAAATAATAAGAAAAGTTGCAAAAAAAATTAGAAATTTCGGTCATATTAATTTGCATATATTTTTGTATTTCGCAAAAGAATGTCGTTTTAAGCTAAAATAAACAATGGCATGCAGATTGTTAGATCCCAACATTAAAAAAAAATTGAAAAAATTGTGCAAAAACTAATTAAGTCGGTTAAAAATTTATAATGTATGTTCCGTGATATCATTTAGCATGCCATTTCGTATTTAACAATCAAATAGGTTTATGGGTTCAATAAATAAAATATCGCTATGTGCTATATCCTAATAACATTGCAAAAAAAAATAAAAAATAAGTGCAAAATTTGGAAAACAATCAGATTCGTAAATTGTTCAAAAATCAATTTACTCATGAATTTGACAGCAACGCACTCTTAATTCTCTATTCAATAAATTTTACCGATACAATTTAAGCATTGGATTATGCGGAAATATTTTAATTTTATATTTTTTGAATTATTTTTTAATTTTGTTACAAGTTTTTAATAATAAAAATTTAATCTCATAGGTATGTTTTCCTCATATAACATGCGAATCGCATGCCTACGATTTTCAAGACTTAAATTTATTTTAACTATTTTTTGCTAAAAGGGCATGCAATATTAAATCCGAGAAAAACACCAATTTTTTGTGAAAATGGAAATGCAATTTTCCATATGATCCAACAGCGTGCGGGGGTTTAGTACCCGCTTTTCTTTGTTCTTATAGGGTAAATATTCTCTCCTCCAAAAGGCATGCTGTATGAAATCGGAGACCAAAAATGTCGCGAGCTCCCGGTCTAAGTTTTTGGTCTCCGATTTCATTCAGCATGCCTTTTGGAGGAAAGAATATTTACCCTATAAGAACAAAAAAAGCGGGTACTAAACCCCTGCACGCTTTCCGATCATATGGAAAATTGCATTTCCATTTTCACAAAAATTTGGTGTTTTTCTCTGATTTAATATTGCATGCCCTTTTAGCAAAAGATAGTTAAATAAATTTAAGTCTTGAAAATTATAGGCATGCGATTCGCATGGTCCCAAAGGGCTCAAATGGTCATGTGATCTTGTATTAAAAAAATATGATTTTCCGCGTTTTCATAATGCATGCCAATGGAAAGAATTAAATTTTATGTCATAAAACCCCCATAAAAAATTGGCATGCGGCCCTCGTTGACTTAAGGGTGGAAAATTTAGGAAAAGTTTTGTGGATTGACGCTGAAGTTTAAAATTTTCACCAAACTTCAGTGTCATTCCACATAACTTTTCCTAAATTTCCAAACATGAGCGTTTGAGCCCTTTGCGACCGTGCGAATCGCATGCCTCTAATTTTCAAGACTTAAATTTATTTTAACTATCTTTTGCTAAAAGGGGATGCAATATTAAATCAGAGAAAACACCATTTTTTTTGTGAAAATGGAAATGCAATTTTCCATATGATCGGAAAGCGTACGGGTTTTTAGTACCCGCTTTTCCTTGTTCTTATAGGGTAAATATTCTCTCCTCCAAAAGGCATGCTGTATGAAATCGGAGACCAAAAATGTCGCGAGCTCCCGGTCTAATACCACATACAGGGTGTCATGTAACTAACCGATAACGCTTAACTGGTGATAGTACACGTGAAAATAAGTCGACTTGACCCTATTTATCTATATCCAAAAATGCACCCCTGAGAAGTTATAAGCTTCTGAAGTTCATTTAAAAAAAATAATTTTTTTTTAATTGCTGCCAAAGTAATAAATATTTTATGATAAAATTTTGTATACGTGCATTTTTATAAAAAAAACGCTCATTTGGTAAAAAATTTTACCAATCCTCGATTACTGGAAATGGTCGTATATGGTGCCAAAGGACATAAATCACTTAAGAACTTTTTTGGTATTAAAAAATTTTAGTAAAATATTATTTGTTTTTGTAGAGAAATTCACGAGAAATTTTTTTTGTCCCTTACAAATTTTGCGTAGGAAGTGCAGTTTCTGAGTAACATTAAAAAAATAATTTAATAAATGGTAAGTAAGTTAGGCTTTTTAACATACATTTTTAAGAAAATATTTATTTAAAACCCAAAAATTACCATTGCGTAGACCCCATATTAAATGCATATTCGCTTACTCGGTAAACTCGAATTTAAATTTTAAAATTAGGAAATCCAGTTGAAAAGTTGAAGATGTAGCTTGTTACCATTGATACGGTTTTAAAAACACCTGAAATTAAATAATTTTTTAAATTTTATTCGAAAATAGCACATCGTACACAAAATTTATAACAGACAAAAATCTTTCTCTTGAACTTATCTACATGAGGCAATACATTTTAAATTAAAATTTTAAATACCAAAAAAGTTTTTAAGTGTTTTATCTTCTCTAGTAGCATCTAGGACCATTTCCGGTAATCAAGGATTGGTAAAATTTTTAGCAAATGAGCGATTTTTATAAAAAGGCGTTGTCGGTGTAGTTACAGGACACCTTGTATTTGACTTTCCTTATTTGACAGTTAAATTTAAAGATTATTTAATTTAATTTTTTGTTTGAAATTAATAATTTAAAAGCAGTGAGGAATTATTCTGTATTCTATCAAAAATTTAGGAGACATAAAAAACATAGCAAGTACTATGGCCCATTATGGTTTCGCTAGCGGTGTTTTAAAAGGAATATTATAGACGCAAATTATAAAAACATTTTTTATAATTTGCTCTATAATATTGCTTTTAAGACACCGCTAGCGGTTTCATAATGGGCCATAGCGCGTTCATTAAGCACCCGCTTACGAAGTTCGTAGCATTGATCTGTCAAATTTGTGGTATTGATTATCGTAAATAAATTTCAAGATTTAAAGTACTTGCTATGTTTTTTATGTCTCCTAAATTTTTGATAGAATACAGAATAATTCCTCACTCCTTTTAAATTATTAATTTCAAACAAAAAATTAAATAATAATCTTTAAATTTAACTGTCAAATAAGGAAAGTCAAATATGTGATATTAATTTTTGTGAAGATATGAAAAGATTTATCAAAAATTAAGGGCTTACAATTTTTTGCTATTTTCGGAATATCTAGTAGGATACACGATAACTTATCACTAGTTTTACACTAAAAATCTGCAACTTAAAATCTAAAAATTTAAACCTTAAATTAAACTGTCACTGTCAAGACTTCTATGTTTTCTGTTGTTATAACAACGATTCAATAAGAAATCATTGTCACCAACTGCTAAAAAAATAAAGAAATATTTGTACCTCGAATAATTTCCAAATTTATTTAATTTTTGCGCAAATTATAAAAAATAGTATAAGCAACTCGTTCATAAGTCAATTATTGCACTCGTCCATTAAAAACTCGCCGCTACGCGTCTCGTTTTTTAGACTTGGACGCGTGCAATAATACTTGACTTATGAAACTCGTTGCTTAATATACTATTATAAAACTAAAAAAAGTTACAGGGTGAGCTAAAATGATTGTGGTTTGATATTTAGGCAACCAAATACGCAGGTTAGTACAACTGTTTTAAAAAGAAAATCTAGTAATCCAATGGCGTAGCAATTTTTTTTGCAAAATCTTTAATTTCACAGCAAATGTCAAATATTGAAAATGTTTTTCTCCATTTTCGGAGCAGATGCTAACACAAAACAAAGATTTACGCAAATTAATTTGACAAAAACTGACGTTTATAAAATAGAAAGCACAATAACGAAATTCAAAAATCTGAAGTTTTGACACAACGGTAAAAATTACACCTACGCCTCTGCTTTTGTGAAGTCTAGTTACTTTGTTTTGATTTTGACATGATTTTGTGTTACTGTGAACTTGAAGCAAAAAAATTCCCCAGATTTTTAGGCGGGAAATTTGAATTGACCACAATCATTTTAGGTCACCCTGTATTAAGTTTCTTCCAAGTAAAGTCCCAAAAAAGGTGAATAAAATACAAAATAATTCAAGAAATCGACGATTTTCTCAAGTTTTTCTTGAAATTTTCCGGCCAAAATTGTACCAGTGATAAATAATAGTGGTAGACAGGATTGTACAAAATGTAAAAATATTTATAAAAATAAAAAAGTAATTAAGGTTTTTTCAAATAAATCCCCCGAAAACGTAATTAAAATACAAGATAATTCAAGAAATCGGCGATTTTATGAAGTTTTCCTTGAAATTTTCCAGCGAAAATTGTACTACTGATAAGTGATAGTGGTACACACGATTTTACAAAATTTTGTAAAAATATTTTTAAAAATAAAAAAGTAATTAAGTTTTTTTCAACTAAAGCCCCAAAAAAGGTGACTAAAATTAAAAAATGAGTTTTGTGATTCGCTTATTTTCTTTCGAGCTTTTGAATGCGTCGGGTTTTCGTCCAATTTGCTCTTTTGTCTTTCCTTGCATCGTTATTTTTGTTTACGATTTTGTCCTCAAAATCATAGTTAATTATTAACGAGATTTTTTTCTGTTTTTAAATTTCGACCATTTGTTTCAAATTATTTCACAGGCGCACACTCCCGCGCTCGTCCCGAAAGGGTTAAAGTTTTAATTCAAAAATAAGTCTTTAGTTATGTTCTACATTCCGACGCTTAATTTTTTTTAAGAAACTTTTGATTTAAATTAAGCCTTTCTCCTTAGAATGTTTTTATGGGATCGTCACGACTTATCTATGGTCACGAAGCTTGTACATGGTTCTTCTAGCGTGAATTATGATGTTCTTTTCTTAAAATCAATGTGAAACTCAACCAGTTTGCTATACAACAGACAAAACAGTCACGCTTGAATAATGGTAGACAAAAACAACTGTCCACTTGGCAGAGCTTTGCTAAATACAGAAAAAATGTATTTAAATATAAATACATGAAAAAAAAAACATATTTAAGAGGACCGCGCTCCGATAGTCAACGTATATTTTGAGCTTCTTGAATTTGGGGAAGAAATCTTGACCCACAGTACATCCCACATAATTAGACTGAATAAAGTACCAATAAAAATTTTCACATAGACTACCAAGGTATTAGCTGCTTTTACAGTTACAAACTTTACGTATTTTTAATGATATAAAATTTTAACATATGTCGATTTTGCTTCCTAGGGGAGCTATAGCAATATTTCAAGGGCCCTTGAAATATTGTGTCTAAAAGTTAGGTATTTCGTCATTTATTTGAAAACGGATTGTAGTAGAGATTAGAAATTTGGTGTAAAGCATAATACCCTGAAGATACAATTTTATGATTTTTTTCAAATTTTTTGAACCCTCCGAAAGGGTAGTTTTAAGAATTGTTAAGTTTAAAAATAGCGTTAAGTTTGTTATGGTTAACATAAAGTAATATTTATTTTCATAATATTATTCCTTATTTAATTTTAGACAAAAATGGTACTCCTATCCGAACTCGATAGAATGCACCCTTTTCGAAAAAAATACACTTAACTATTTATATGCAGAGTTCCAATCATATTTTACTATTTTACCATACAATAATTTCGCTACTTTTGTTCTACAATACTCGACTTTTATTATTAGTTACTTAATGAAAAATAGCTATTTGATAAGTTTGAATAGTTTCTTTAAAATATAGGGTTAATCGACCTATTTTAGTGACAATATTTCAAGGGCTGTAGCTCCCTTAGGAAGCAAAATCGGACATAAGTTTTTTTTCTTAAAATCAATTGTAGAATCGCCTCCTAAATTTTTGCCGCTTATTTTCTGGATACCTTGTATATTTATAATTATAAAACGAAAACAATAAATACATTAGGGTGTCTTTTACTTTACACTTAAGAAGGTAAATATACGAGATAGTAGACTAAAGAATTAAGCTTACAAATCAGAAAAAAATTAAAAATCTAACTGAGAAAACTTGAGGTCTTTTAACTCCCTTAATGTATAAATCTCGCTAAGCGAAGAAACCAATAGGTTTAACTTACAAAAACAAAATTGATTTTTGACGGAAATTTTATTTAATTTCCTAAAATTCAAATGTATCAGAGTTAAAACCTCGTTTATATTTTTATATAAATGATTGTGCACGACGATAGCTCGATTGCTAATAACTCATACGAAACTATGACTTTGTAGGTTTCGAGATTAAAATTCGAGAATGCATTTTTCGTTATTTATAGGCAGATTCTGGTCAAAATTAACATGTAGGCCAAAGCCAAAGGTAAGCATGGAAATTGTCCATTACAACCATTTAAACTTACATGATTTGACCAGAATCTGGGTATTATTTAGTAGGTTACAACTTTAACTAACTACCCTAAAATTGTTCTATACATTCTACTACCACTTGAAATATACTAACGAGTACATAAGAATTGACACATGCATATTCATGCGGTGAATTTTCCTCTGATGAGTAAATGAGTTTCCCTACAATGAACTTACCCTTCGCTGCGATGACTTGTCCCACAATGCATATTCCTGTAAATATTATAATATTCCCTTTATTTCTTTCTTAATAATTTTTAAGTGGCAATGAAATACAAATTAAATTTAAAAAAGTCAATGCAATCGATTAAATACTGTTAAATCATTTATCAGAAATAAAAAATTGATTATTTATCAAGTTCATTATCGAGAGCACGTGTCGTTTATACTTAATTTTACAATATATCAATTGAAGTTACATTTAAGAAGAATGCATAATTTAGATTTATATAACACTTAATTGATGACTTTATTAAAGTATTGACAAATAAAAACAAACAATTCGAAGAACAACTAAAACAAATACTGAAATACGTCACAACCATTCACTTAATTCGTCAGTTTTAAATTATTTTTTAACAAATATTTAATTAAATTTATTTTTAGAAATGTTTTTTAATAAATATTTGATGTTAAATAATATTTTTCGTTTATTATTTTTTATCTCAATTTAACAAAGTTGCATATTATCCCATTTATGTAATATTACCTTGATTGTTCATTTTGAAAGTTAGTCAAGATCATGGTCCTTGCGGGATATCTTTGTAATAATAACTAGTATTTATTTAATTTTTGTTTGTAGAAACACTCACATCTACAAAATCGTTTTTCTGAAATAAAAGGAGTAGTAACATTTAATCCTTGTAGCTTCTGAAGATTTACATTAAGAAAGAGTGACTTTTAAAAGTAAATCCGTCTTGGTATCAATTTTTTACAACTTATGAATACAAAACTTATTTAATATTTAAAAATATGCTACGTATGTGATAAGAGTAGAATAAATTATAATACAAATGACTTATATTTAAATTTATACCTTTATAATTTTTATCACCATCACTGTCAATGTCACAGAAAGTTTTATGAGTTTTATTGAATTACTAGGTCGAGTTACGAATTTGTATTATTTGCTTCAAATACAAAAACCTTCTACAGTGAATTCAAATAAGATTGATACCACAATGATGCAACCAAACATACTCTGTAGTGATTTTAAACGTAGTAAGTTGGTGTACCTGTTAATTTTCATTCAAATTTAAATCTGATCAGTCACTTTAACCAGCGTTTTTCAGCAGTTTTTCTTCGGGTATTTTGTGTTGTAAACTTTATAAAAAACAGTATTTTTTTCATTAGTAAAATTAGTGCAGTTAATATATTCGCGATGGTTTTTTCACCGAAGCACATCGTATTCATTTCAGTGTAGCCAACTTTGGGAAACTTAATTGGTTTCCTACCATGCAATGTCAACAGTATCAATCATTTTTGAAAACCGTGTACTATTGTTATTGTTTGACTAAATTGATAAAAACTGAAACATTGTTGTCTTGCATAGATTTACTAAGATATTATTATTTTACTTTAAATAATAGACAATACAGGTAATTTTAATTAATAAACTTTATTTAATTAAAAAACGTATACAGGGCTAGGAAAAAGTAAAGCAACAAGACTAACATTTTGGTATATAAAAAGTATTTAATTTGTACTTGACCCTAATTTTTTATAACCATAATGTACAAGACTCATTCTTCATTTATTATTTTTTGAAATGGTTATAAATATGTAATATTATATGTTTATAATGGTATAAAAAATGATGATCGAGATAAATTGCAAGAAATTTTAAAATAAAAAAAAACTATTTTATTTAGCTAAAAATTGCCGCTTTAATAAATTTGATAATTTCCCAGATTTGTGCTACCTACACTTACGTCTATGTAGTAATCATAAAACACCAAAACTTTGTTTAAATTACTGATAACACCAAAATAAAATTTATGGACTTAAAAACAACGTCAAAAAATTATACTGCACACAAAAACCCATCCACTTTCTTATGATACCAAAATAAAAAATGCATTGACTGCTATTTAAAAAAAATAAAGTTCAGTTTATCTTTCTCGATTAGACATGATGACTTAGATAAAATTTAAGGTCACTTAAATATTAGGAGTAATAAATTATAGTTACCTAATAATTTTTGTAAAAAATAAAATAGATTAATTATTTTTTCTTAACCCTGTAGATAAAAACATAATATTTGGAATGTACATAAAATATTTAAAAACTAGTTAACGTAATTTTTCAACATAGGTATATATGAATGTGTACATAAATATTGTGAATCCTTTGTATTCGAGTATTTTTAAGCTTTCGTATCCAATGGTTCAAGTTGATCCATATTCTCGTGCTTCGAGGCGGCTCTACTTCTACTAGGTTTTCCCCCCAAGCAACTAGTGAAGCAAGTATCACCAATTCCGAAATTTTCACCATCCTCAATTGTTTGTAACATAGGTGCACCCATGGTTTCAGGCAAGAATAACGCCCAAAACCCTGATACCAAAGCGATGACAGCAAAAATGATCGCCGGCAAGGTAGGTTCGAATGAATCGAGTAAAGTTATTAATGGAGTTAAGGCACCCGATAACCAAGCGCACATTGAGAATATTCCCATCGCTGAATTTCTTACAACTGTAGGGAATAACTCCGCGGAGTAGTTGTACACTATAGCGAAACTACTGGCTATTAAAAACTTCCCCAACATGACGACTGTAGTAGCAGCCGAACTTCCTTGAGGTAATTGTGTTCCTATTATACAACAAATACCTCCAGTTAACATATAGAAAGACATTAAAGATCTCCTTCCTGTCCTATCGAGAAGATAAACAGTAATGACATAACTTGGTAATTCTACCAATCCAGTCAAACACAATATTAAAAATGGGTTTCCATTTAATTTTCCTGTACTTAAAGATAAACCGTAATAAACGATGGAATTTGCGAACCAGCACAAACAAATATTTAAAGCCTTCTTCCTTAAATTTGGCGTTTTGAATAAATCAGAAGCTCCTGCTTCATCTTCCTTTTCCCCAGACATATCTTTGACTTCAGAAACATATTTAGATTCATCAATATCATCAGGGAGGCCATTAAATTTTAAAGCTTTTTTTACGATAAGTACAGACTCACGTGTTCTTCCTTGCGACCACAACCACCTTGGAGATTCATCCATTATCCACCAGTCCCCTGCCAATAATAACCCGTGAAGGCCATACACCACCTGTAACCACATCCTATCCTTTATTAAAGCACCCCAACCGGCCACTAGCATAATCCCACAAGCAAACGCAGCTTGGAATGAAATACCACAAGCTGTTCTTTTACTAGGTCCAACCAACTCCATGGTAAGAACGAAACCTGTAATATAACTACCCGCAGAACCAAATATACCCAAGAAAAATCTTATAACTAAGAAACTATAATATTCGGGACTAAAAGCTACGATCACTCCGAGTATTATCTGCATTAACGCGGACCAGCAGAATATTTTTTTGCGTCCGTATTTATCAGCAGCACTTCCTAAAGTTAGGGATCCTGTGAAGACTCCGAACATGAAGACTGATTGTGCTATGGCCCCCATCCATCTTCTATGGCAGACGAAATCCCATTCAATGGCGCGAGATGATTCGTGGTAGGTTGTATCGTAAACCCAACTTTGGCAGTGCATTGTTTCGTTGGTAGAATTAAAGTATCGACAAGAATCAATCTCGCCTGATGGAAGTTTGGGTATTAAGTGAGCGTATTCTGCTATAGAGTAATTGGATTGAATGCTTTCGATTTCTGGAATCATACATCTGAAAAAAAAAGAAAATTTTATTAAAATAAAAACAGATTCCCAGTTTGTTGATTACCTATGATCTGGTACAGCAGCTACGGTTACCAGTGATAACATGTGAATTCCTGCTGTGACTGCTCCTAGAATGTGGAGAATGAATTGGAAACATTGATATTTTCCAAAATCACCTGAAAATACAAAAGTATGTATTTAAATTATATTCCAATTTTTTACAGTTATACAGGGTGGTGATTAATTCGATCCTCACCATTGGTATCTTTTAAAGTGGAGGAGATACGAGGTTGGTTAAATTAGAGAAAAGTTGCTCATTTTTATGGGCATTAAAAATCTGGAAGAAAATTTAGGATATTTAAACTCGTTGTAAAGTTATGACCAAAAAAACAAAAAATGTGATTTTGGAAAATAATTTATATTTGCCAAACCATTACGGCTACCTCAATGAAATTTGGTACCTTTAAATTGTTGACTATTCTGAGTAAAATAACGTAAAAAATTTTTTTTTTGGCCTCCTAGATTCGAAGCCGCGTTATTCAACTTTTTTATTTCTTATGGCCGCCATGTTGGATTTTTACATCATCAGATAATAAATAATAATACATTTTCAGATTGCTAATTAACAGTTTCCATGGTTACCATAAAAATATCTCCTCAAAATTGACCTAATAATAAAGAAAATAATAATAAATAAATGACCTGCAATGATGTAATGTAAATAACAGGTGTCTTTATAATATTAAACAAAAATGATTAAAGTATTTGCTTTTTTATTATTAGAATTTTGATCAAATTTAAAGTTTCATTTGAGACGATATTTTTATGGTAACCATGGAAACTGTCCATAAAACATTGATTTCATTTGTTTTTTGTACAAATTTTCAAATTTAACACATTTTCTAAGGGAACACATTAATGTTAATTAGCAATCTGGAAATGTATTATTATTTTAATAAATAATCAGATAATTCTGATGAGGTAAAGATCCAATATAGCGGCCATATGAAATAAAGAAGTTAAATATCGCGGCGTCGATTCTAGGAGGCCAAAAAATTATTTTTTGACGTCATTTAACTCAGAATAGTCAACATTTTAAAGGTACCAAATTTCATTGATGTAGCAGTAATAGTTTAGAAAATATAAGTTATTTTCTAAAATCACATTTTTTAGATTTTTGGCCATAATTTTCCAATGAGTTTAAATATCTTAAATTTTCTTCCAGATTTTTAATGACCATAAAAATGCGCAACTTTTCTTTAATTTAACCCACCTCGTATCTCTTCCACTTTAAAAGATACCAATGGTGAGCATCGAAATAATCACCACCCTGTATATTAAAAAGTTAGTATGAATAATTATTATTAGATTTTAAAAACAACAACTTAAATCTGAAAATATTGGTATTCAACCTTAACATTTTCCGACGAACTTCCTAACTATTTATTTAAAAAAATATGTTCTCTAAACCATAAGCTATAATATGCAGTAAAAATGTGTAGTTTCTATTTAAAAAATGTTAAATGATTATTCCGTGTCCTTTCACCTGTTTCCTAAATAATTCATCACTAATAGACCGGGAGATGGTGACAGATTTCAAGTGACGACGTTTTCTCGTTTATGCCTTTGAGAGTACTGAAAGGTATAAAAGTGCCGATAATAATGAGGGAAAATTTAATCGATTAACGCATGACGTTTATATGGAAAATTAAATTTTCATTTGCGCTTTAAATATTTTTTGAGACGATTTTGTCGCCGCTGCCATTTGCATTAATACAAAGTTAAGATACACTCTAGCAGCGGAAAATGATAGGCATAAGGGTTGAAGGTGACCAAAGGGTTGAAATGATGACTTGAAGTTATCAGAGAAAATGGCAATTTTCGACGATTTTCTCGTTGCTGCCAATTGAAAGTATGAAAGTTTTCATCATAGAACGCCCATAAAAAATGGCATAAGGTCAGCGAATGTCGAAGTGAGGTTAAGTGCCGGAAAATTTCGTCATTTCTTGAAAATTTTTAAGATGATTTTATTTCTTATGCCTTTGAACTATGTATGTATGTAAAATTGGCATAGCGGTTGAAGGTGTCTGGAATGAAGGCATAAGAAATAAATTTGCAGAAAAACATGAAAATTTTCACCATTTTGTTTTTCATGCCAATTTCCATGTGCCTCGAAAAATTTATTTTAAACCCCTATAACAAATGGCATAACAATAGATAATGTCGAACATGTGGTATAACAAAAAATAATTGAAAATATTAAGAGGATAGAGAAGAGAATGCTCAAAACGCAGCGTTTTAATTATTTAGGAGTCTTTTAGACACTTTTTAGTAAAAAAAATTTAAACAACGCGCTGCATTGACCTTAAGTATAAACAATTCTTTCATTTACAATTATTATGCTATTTTAAAATACAAAAAAGTAATATTAAAAAAATAAAAAATTTGATAAACCTTCTATAAACCCTCAAACGATAATTTGATTGAATGATAATTTTATAATAGAAGTATATTTTAAACAGAAAAATTTCTTCAAAATTTTTATTTCTTATTTATTATAAGTAGCTTCGCCGCTACAGAAAAATGCGCTCTTTTATAAAGTGGAAAGAAAACATTGGTAATTTCGACTAGATGGCGCTATTTTGTAAAAATGGAGGAAGGCAAGTAAAGGCTTTGTTGTGCTTTGAATTTTTATTGGTTTTATTAACTTTATAGCATTTTTGGTGACTAAAAAAATTATTTACAAGTACCGACACATAAATTTTACATAAACAGGATTATATTTCTTACTCTCCTCTTCTAGCTTTATAAATGACCATCAGAGGTCGTAGATTGAGAAACTACAAAAAATTAAAAATGTGATTTTAATTAGGTACCTATTAAATTGCAGTTCATGATGCAAAACGATTTCTTGAAAAGTCTTGCACCGTTCTAAGGTTATTAAAGTTTTTCCAAAATAATTTACGATTGAAATTGATTTTTTATGAGATTTGTTGTAAAAAAACGACATAGTACGCCATAGTAACTACAAAAAATTGAAATATGTGATTTTAATTACCTATTGAATTGTAATTCATGATACATAAAGTTTTTTCAAAATAATTTAAGAATAAAAATCTCCGAAATCGCTAATAAAAAATATTAGTTACTTGCTATAGGAACAAAATAGTGAAAGATAAGTAAAAACTAAAAAATGAGAAAATATTCACTGAATTTAATTAAAAAACTTTTGAATTTAACTTCTTTATGTAACTCTAAATTAAAAAGTTGCTGCTATTATGCGTTACTTTTGTTGCACCCTGTATATTTTTTAAGAAGTTTGATGGGTAATCGCACCTTAATACATTAATTTTTTATTTTTAATAGAAATACTTTTGGTTATTCTATTTTTTAGAAGTACATGGCACCATTTGTTAAGTAAAATATTTAATTAAAAAAATTGAAATAGAAAATAAAACTAAAATTCAAACATCTCTGTTATACATTGCAAAATTTTAAATCTTTATTAGAGTAAAAGAATTATTAAATTCAGAAAGATTTTTTTTGAGTCACTGAAAGGCAACTCTTAGGGACCACCACTAGCAATCGGCAAGGGCCACCGGGCATTTCCCTGGTTGCCCGGTGGGCCAGTCCGACACTGAAACTCTTATGTGAGCGTATAGAATCAGAATTTTAATGTAAAAACTTATTTTACACAAACTACGCCCACGTAAAAAAAAAACAAAAAGTTTTGTTAATTTTATCTTTTTCGTACTGGATAAATCAGGTTATATTTAAAATAAAAAAAAAATGGAAAAATTCAATCTGTAAATAAAAAATAACAATTTAACCAAGTTGTCTAGAGAATAAAGAAAATTATCTCTAGAAAGCTAAAACCAACCTCTTTCAATTGGTGATAACAAAGCAACAATAAAATATCTTAAATAAAAAGATCACAAATAAAAAAATCCCTTATTTTGTCAATTTTCTGGTAATTTCTAAAATAGGGCCAATTAAGGGGTTGTTTTTTTCTTGTCTCCTGTAACTACATTATTATCATTACAAATCATAAAAGTTTTGAGTTCCCAGTTTTTTTCCTTTACTTACCAAATCATTGTCAAATTACCCTTTCAACTAGTAAGTACATATTTCTAAATTTTATGTAAATTTTCTATTAATTTTGGATGACATTTGTCAGAAAACTGAAAAATAAAAATTAGATTTAATTTTCTTTCTGAATTTTTTATTTAACATTTGTCAACGATTTGTTTTTTTTTGTTATTACTAATTGAAGGAGGACAATCGGACAATAAAATTTGTTCTACCGTCTATTGGGTTGTTCAGAAAGTCATTTCGTTTTTTTTTTTAGTGAAAATGAAAGTAGCATGATTCCACGCTTATAAAACTTCTGATCTTTACTGGAAAAAAATTGATCCAAGTGATATTTCACGTCCCCGTTTGAAGTAAAGGTTTGATCTTCTAGAAAAATTTTGTAGAGACCGAAACAAGTAATAATCCGAATGTGCCAGATCTGGAGAATATGGTAGATGTGGTAGTACATCCCATCCAAGATGTAAAAACTTTTGCCGAGTTACCAAATTTATATGAGGAACAAATTTCTTTCTGTAAAGACATGTGGAACCCACATATCGAGTTTTTAAATTAAACCAAGGCGCTTCACGTGATCATGAATGGTTGAATTCGATAAATTTAAACTGTCAGAGATCTCATGAGTTGTTATTAGGCGGTTTGCACAACTGGCAAAAGGAAACAAGCTTGATCGGCCTCAAACCTTATACCGAGTGCTCCAGAACCGTTCTGTGGGCTGAACGAGACACATCTACAGGAGGAGATCATACGGTGCGAAAGGGATAGTATAAGGTCCCACTGGAGTCATACTCCGGGTTCAAGACAGGGGAAGAATTTCATTAAATACTAGCCCAAGAAAGCCACAAAGCTTCTCGACCTAAGCAGGAACGAACTGAGGCTCATTACAGGCCTTTTAACTGGACACTGCCCATTGAGGTATCATCTCAACAAAATGGACAAGTCAGAAATTAAAACTTGCAGATTCTGTGGCCTAGAAGATGAAATTTCGGAATACATCATTTGCGAATGCGACACATTCGCTCGCACTAGATTTGATCACTTCAGCTGGACAACTCTAATTCCAGACGAAGTCAAGGCTATGCCTCCTAATGATCTAATCAGCTTTATTAAGCATTTAGATATCCCAGGACTCCACTAAAGTAAGGGTTGAACAAAAGATCAAAATGGCCCAGTTCGGTAAGGCAGCCAATCGCCCTCCTACAACAGGCCTTACAGAACGTAGTGCATTTTCAACATCAAAATTGCCGAAACGAAATTTTGCAAACCAGTTTTGGCACTAGTGTTCTGTCAGTACATCTTCTCCATACACATTTTTTTCTTGCTTGAACAGTATTTTTACATTTTCTTTAGTAAAAAAGTAAAATATGCCAAAAATGCCGCTTTCGACTTACCACATTTGACAGGGCACAAAAGAAAAACTATTGTGCAGAATCAAACAAAATTTTTCACAATAAAGTCTTGCTATATCAGCTGTAAAAATATATAATGACAATGGGGCTTAAGTGTAAAGCTGGGAGTGGAAAATAACAAGTAAGTCCTCTGTTGGGAAAAAACGAAGTGACTTTTCGAACAACCTAATAACTCTGAAGTTTTGTCTACCACAAACGGGAAACCTTGTATATCACCTTAAGCCTTAAAGTCCAATAAATTTTCTGTGATTTTATTTGTATGCAATTTTGCATGCAACTAAAAAAATTGATTTCAAGCTTTTTACTAACGAATTGGATAATTATCAATCATGACCAAAATTTTTAAAAATATGGAATAAAACTAAATGAGTCTTCAAATTCTTGTTTCAAAAAATTTTTATGTCTTGCTTAAGAGTCACTTATGTTACTCACCGCGCGCACCGATTTAAAAATTATATGCTCTACTTAATTAAATAATACCAACAATATCCACAGTTTTGCATCATAATTGAAAACTATTGATATTATTTATGTTTATGAGTTTTTTTTGTTGCTGTGTTTAAAATTGGGCTACTTTTGCGCAATAATAACGTTTCGTAGAACCAAAGAAATTTTTGATTGTCATGTTTATGGTACCAATCGATTCATATTTTATGCCTTAACTTAGTATGACGAACTTAACTTTATAATTTGATTGGTTTTTGAGTAATTTTACTTTTTTAATAAAAATGGGTGGTTGCTATTTAAAAAAAGTTAAGTGATTAATGCACCACTAAGAATCATACAACTTTTATTTAAAACATTTTTTCTTCAAACGTCAGTAAAGCATGTCATTGTATGCTTCAATACAAAAGGTTAAACGTTGTATTTTACTGCCTAGGCTGTTAAAATACTTTTTCTGCCGGCCGTGAGTTACTTTTTCTGTCGCTCAAAAGTGTCAAATATTTATACCAAATATCAAATCAATTGAATTTAACATTTTTATTCTGTTGAATTTAAGCAAAATAATTTGAATTTGATTTATAAAAACACCTTATTTTAATAAAATAATAGAATTCTAAATTTATATTTCAAAATCGTGAACAAAAATGGAAATCATATGTTTGCAAATTGGATTGCTGAAAAAATGAGGTTATGTTGCTTCAACTATTATTATCATATGTAATATCACGAGAGTGGTTAAATTTAAGTCGAATATTTTTCACTGTCATTACCACGAATGTCATTTGAGGGTAAGTTTTAATTTTTAACCCCAAATGACATGAGTGGTAATGTATGAAAAATATTCGACTTATAATTTGAACAAGAGTGGGTGTTTAAGGGACTATTTAACGAACATTTTCTACTTTTTTGTGCAAAATTTGACAGCCAACTTCAAACTTATTCAAATTTGACATTAACGTCATAAAATAATCGCTGATATTTTTGACGTTTTACTTGTCACAAAAAATAATCACTTGTGAGTTCAATAGTCATAGAAAATGTAAACATATTTAATGGAATTTTCTTGACACACCAATAAATCGGAAATAATCGAACAAGATCGTCCCCTACCCTGTTTCAGAGATCATTTGAATCATTCAAGCATATCTAGTGAAAATATTAATTATTTTAATTTTAAATAGACGTTTGAAGAAAAAATAGCATGTTTTATTCGGAGCTAAAATGCTTTTCAGTACCTCGTTCGCAAAATTGGAGGAGTCGACGCTACGCAACTCGTCCTCCAAACGTTGCGAACTCGCTACTGAAAAGTGTCACTTTAGCTCCTAAAAACAATATACTATTACTATTTCTTCATTTCAAAAATAAACGGGCCTTGCCGAACTTTTTGTACACCCTGTATAGGTAAGTCAAAAAAATCGAGAAAATTTTTAAAATAAATGCTTAATTTTTCAGATTTTATTTACAAACTTCTGAATATATGGCAGCTTCTTTTGTTAAACTCTGCATGTAGGTTTAAATTAACAAAACCCACATACTATTTTAATTCTTAGAAGAAGGAATTAATAAACAATTTTATAAAGAATTTATTTTTATTGCAACAGAAGGAAAACTAGTCATTAATTTTTATTAAGAAATAATAAAGTAAAAAGTAATTATTAGTATTTCTAGTAATAGCTTTATAATATACAGTTATAGTAATTTAATTTATTCATAAGAAACTTCACTTCTATTTATAAAAATACAACAATAAGAAAATGATTTTTTTTATTAATCTAACATTACTTTTTCTTAATGACTAATATACAGACAAATCGCCATTTAAAATTAATCTTTTCATAATTAGTTTTAAAACGAATAACTTAAACTATTTATTCGGCATAATATGTACATTTTATTTCAGACTGAAGTAGGACACAAAAGACTCGATTTCTGGCCGAGCTCAGACGTTTATCCCTGCATTTACTCGGGATTCTTTTGTGTCCTGCTTCCTACTGGGACCAAGTGTACATAAATATATATACAGGGTGAGTTTTTAGTGCGAAATAGGAAGATATAGTCCATTTCATTAATAGATCACCTTTTCAGGAGGAATTCAGACTCGAACATAATCTGTTCAATTCAATTGCGCCTTCGTTCAAATTTTCATAAAACAATAAATATCGTTGTATTCTTTAAGTTAGTGTTAATCCAAATATCAAAAAATATACGGTGTGATCCATTTAAAAATAGGTGGAATAGCTTGCGCCCCAACTACGAAACACCCAGTATAGACAAAAATAATTTCTGATTACGCGCATTAACATCCAATCCAATAACCATCCAATTTTGCAATTTAAGTTTTTTCCTATCTCTTAAAATAAAAGATATATTTTCCAATTTCGCACTAAAAACTCACCCTGTGTATATTTTTAGTTTAATGAAGAGTTTAGTTATTTTAAATAAAAGAATAATTATAATCTATAGTAAATTGAACACTTTAGTTCTTAGACTGCCTTGTCATGCACATACAGTGTATATTCGTATAGAACGATATAGGTCATTTTTCAACTCGAATATTTTTTTGCATACAAAGCATTCTTTTAGCCCAAGGTATAATTCATGTGCATTTGTAGGTAGATGTAAACCTTTCAATAAAACCCACTTTTATTTTGTTATAAGAATTGTAGGCGCCGCCGCCGAGGTCAAAAACTTTCACGACGAAACTACACTACATATCCAAACCAGTTGAGAGGAGTTATGCTTTATTATTTCCATGATCGGTGATTTATTTATAAAAAATAAGGTTATTAAAACAAATTATTAAATCGATAACACTGATAAAAATGTTTTATTAGCTATCAATCATCAATGAATTATTATATTTATATTGCATAAATTGAATCTCCTAGTTTCAAAACACGACAACTCCATTTTATGAAAAGAAACTGTTTCATTATTTTTGATTTGATTTGGTACCAAAATTAATTGGATTTTTTTACTTTGGAAACTAATGTACAGGGTGTCCCATTTTAATTAATCCAGCTGAATATCTTGAAAACGAAGCGATTTCCTTAAAAATGTTTCAAATTGTAGCGACTCGAGGGGGACATTTAATAGTGCCATGGGTTTTTAATTGTTATGGGGTTTTATGGGAAAACATTTTTTTTTTCAAAAGGGAACCCCCATTTTTTATTGTAGATTCGTAATCTATGGAAAATAGTAAGAAAGTTTTGATTGAAACTTTTTTTTCTAAAATTTCAATTTTTCGCTATATTTACCAAAATGAACACAAATTTTGGGATTTTTGATACAGTTTTACTAAAAAACTAAAGGTCCATAAGAAAACTCGCAGGAGTCAAAAAGTGCTTAAATTAAGGCAAGGATTAATAATAGTTATTTATGCACCTAGGTAGTAAAGTGACTGATTTTAATCCCGACGATGTTTTGTTTCCCGAGGCAAAGCCGAGGGAAACAATCAGAGGAGGGATTAAATTCACTTTACTACCTCGGTGCATATAGAATTTTTTGCACTTTTTTAATAGCTAAAAGTTTTCACAATAATTTAATTATATGGCTATCGCTGTGACTAATATCGGTTGTCATCGGACGGCGACGGGTATTTTTATTCGCCCGTCAAAATGATTTATACAGCAACTTTCATAAAATATAGATAATTGTAGATTAATATTATAATTATTGTAATTGATTTTATAAATTTAAAACAATAATAATTAACTTCACAATAAATAAAGTAGGTAAGTTTTGATGCAGGAATAAAGTTTACCAAGTTTAAAAGATTTTGCCACATTTACAGATCTAACTAATTGATTGAATCGATTCTGTGTAGACTTAAAACACCTTTAAATTTAAAATTTAGTATCAATCTATAAAATAATTAACCGTACATAATACAATCCCCGACCCCAGAATAAAAATCAAGTTCCGTTCCAAACCAAACCAAATAAATTTATTAGAGGTTAGAATTCACTCAATATATTGGTGGTGTTTAGACTAGACTGAAGTTTGCAACGATTGTGATTTCGCGGCAAATTCAGACAAATTACAAGATTATGACTAATTTTAATTTTTAATGACAAGTTACGTGAGCGGGAGTAAAGTGATGACAAATGACGTGGGAGGGAGTAAAGTAATGACAAGACAGGGAGTAAAGTAAAATTTGACAAGAGACAGGAAATGTGACGTTTTAGTCTCTATCAATAAGGACTAAACTAGCTCATTATATATAGAAAGTGCAAAAAAAATATTATTTTACTTTATTAAAAAAAAAAATATTTTATTTTTATTATTTTTTAAGAAAAATATTATTTTTTTTACTTATAAAATTTAAAATAAAGTCAAAGGTAATTAATTAATACACTTAAAGATATTTGGATCTGTTCTTAAATTACGAGAGCTGGTCTAAATAAGATGTTCGAATATTCCTCCATTTTATTCAATACACATGTTTACTCGTGTACGAAAAGCCAATGATACATTTCTCAACATTTCAGGAGTGATACTTTGAAAAGCGTCCGTAATTCGTATCATAATATCCTCTCTAGTTGTAGTTGGTCGTTCATAAACCTTATCTTTTATGTAACCCCATAAAAAATAATCCATTTTTGTAAGATCCGGATATCTTGCTGGCCATTCGTGTACTTCACTACCAATTCCAATCCACATATTAGGGAATTGGGTATGTAAAAATGTTTTAACAATTCTGGCAGTGTGGGGTCTAGCTCCGTCCTGTTGAAACCACATTCGCTGTCTTAAATCTAGAGGTACATCTTCTAAAAGAGTAGGCATTTCGTTTTGAATTATATTCAAATAAAGATGTTGGTTAAGATTTTCTTCATTAAAAAATGGTCCCACAAGATACTCATCCACTATTCCAGCCCAAACGTTTATAGAGCAACGCCACTGTAATCTATGATCTCTTGGCCAATGTGGATTATTTTCAGAATAATAATGAGCATTATGAAGATTTACTCCACCCATGTTGTCAAATTTTGCTTCATCAGTAAAAAGTACGCGATTAAAAAAAGGGGATCTCTTCTAACTTGATTCGTAGCCCACATGCAAAAATTAAGTCGGCGGATGTAGTCATCTTCTTTAATTTGTTGGGTTAAATGAACATGATATGGGTGTGATTTATGGTGTTTTAAAATTCTGTTGGCAGAAGATTTAGGAAGTCCATGAAGACGCTGAATTTTTCTTGTAGATGTATGTGGATTTTCATTTACGGAAGCTAATGCAATCAATGAGGGGAGCATCTTAGGACCAGTTTTACTATGTTTTCTTCTAAGAGAACCGTTTTCCGCTCTTTTCACGAGCCTCCTAATATTTGTATGATTTGGATGACGCAATTGTGGAAACTTCTCAGCATAAAGACGTGCTGCGTACCGATAGTTATCACAGCATTCACCCAAAACTTTTATAAAATTCACGATTTCTCTAGGTGAATGATCCGCCATTTTATGAGAGACTGATTTTAAATAATCACAGTGGCTTCAATAACAATGAGCTTCTACAAAAAACTAATCTGTCACAATATAACAATTATGTGCGAAACACAAAGTAGGCTGAAAAGGAAATTCCTTTATTTTTAGAAGCCTTCTTCCTTAATTGAAAAATATTATTTAACATTCAATAAACACAACTCATCTAACATTATTTAACATATTAAATTGCAAATAAAATTGAAAAACCGTTTTAACACCTATTTTTTCCAACCTTTGACTTTATTTTAAATTTTATAAGTAAAAAAAAATTAATATTTTTCTTAAAAAATAATAAAAATAAAATAAACTTTTTTTAAATTTATTTTTTTTAATAAAATAAAATAATATTTTTTATTAATCCTTGCCTTAATTTAAGCACTTTTTGTCTCTTACGATTTTTCTTATAAAGGTTTAGTTTTCTGGTAAAAGTTTATCGAAAATCCCAAAATTTGTGTTCATTTTGGTGAATATAGCGAAAAATAGAAATTTTAGAAAAAAAAGTTTCATCCAAAACTTTCTTATTATTTTCCATAGATTACGAATCTACAATAAAAAATAGGGGGTCCCATTTGAAAAAAAATGTTTTTCCATAAAACCCCATAACAATTAAAAACCCATGGCACTATTAAATGTCCCCCTCGAGCCGCTACAATTTTTGTCTGAAACATTTTTGAGGAAATCGCTTCGTTTTCAAGATATTCAGCTGGATTAATTAAAATGGGACATCCTGTATATTATACAGGGTGTTTCTAAATATATACGAAGAAATTCTACAGGCGATTCCTTGATCAATTCTAAGACAAAAGTAAAGAATAAAAATTTTCTCAAAAGTGCTCTATTTTTTAGTTGTCAAACTTTCTATATTTTTTTTCATTTTTTGAGTATAACTTCTTTATTTTTTAAGATAATTTGATCTAATTTGAAACACACTCTAGTTATTATAGTCCTAACAAGATAAAAATATCGAAATAATATACAGGGGGATGTATTTTGGGGGTATAGACCCTATTTTTTATGCCATAACTTTTTTGTGCTACCCCACTTAACATTTAAATGAGATATTCTAATTCCTTGCTTTTTTCTGAAAATTTTTGATCTCTTTAATTTTTTCACAGCTGGTACGGTTTAGAAGTTATTTAAAAACATGTACGTAGTTGTATGCCAATTTTGCATTAAACAGGGGTGGCTTTTTTTAAATATAAATACCAGAGACTTCCTAAAAGACTATTTGACCAATTTTAAGACGAAAACAGAGAATAAATATTTTCTCTAAAATGCTTCGTTTTTAATTTGTTAATTTTATTTTAATTTAATATTAAATTATTATTCAAATCAAATATGTATATTAATGGTATTTTTAGAACGGTTTGGTTATGTTTTCTAATGTAAAAATATTATTTTATTGCAGCGAACAAAAAGCACTAATCTGAATATTTAACTAATTTTTTACCAAAGTTGGATTTGTGGGGTTCTGAACTAGGGAATTATTAAGAAATTATTGATAAAAACAGAAGATTTTTTACAGTGCCAAATTTTATTTGGATGTAACGTGAACGAAATTAAAAAAAAACTTTTACGGTTTATCCAAACTATTGTGTCCGAAAATACTTCATCCGTTTTACCCATTTGTAGGATATAGTATTTTTTCTGTCCGGAAATAATTTTTTCAATTTATTAAAACTTTTACTTTAGGTTTAGGTAGGTATACATATAGGTACGCGTTGAGGAAAAATCAATACATAAAGCTGTAATTTTTTTAAATTTTAGATTCTACCGATTTTTCAAATAAATTCCAGAGTAAAATATATTAAAAAGAGAGGTATCTTCGAATAACAAATTCCAGAGGGTTATAAAATATCGAATATCGATTATGGAATACTTTAAACGCAATATTTTTTAGAAAATCTTATTCTACTATTAATTAAAGTAATGAACACAGGGTGTGTACCGTCCTGGAAAACCTGGAAAACTGGGAATTGTCAGGGAATTTTGAGAATTTGGAAAAGTCAGGGGAATGTCAGGGATTTTTTGTTTTTAACCTGTAATTTTTGCTTTTTTTAAATTCTGGCGACTTCCATAGACTGTTTTTCTTTGCACGTGAATTCACGAGCAAGCGTTACTTTATTTGAGAGAAGAATATTTATTTTTTAAACTAAAAACTTATTTGAATTTTTTACAACATTTTAGCAATTGTTTTTGTATTAAACAGTAGGGTGAGTAAAAAGGGCGTTTTTTACTTACCCTACTATTTATATAGGTCGAGTATATCTCGGTTTTTGAACTCGCCCTCCTACTCGCCCGTTTACTCGACCAATGTAAACCAAGCTTAAATGTCATTCTGAACAAAAAATTTGCTATGAACTATTTTTTTTCGAGTCCTTATTAAGAGCATTCCTTCCCACGTGTTCAAAATTGTCTTCCTCAAAATAAGTAACAAACCCGATTTTCAATATCTCAAAAATATCCGCTACAATTTTCCAATAAAAATTGCAATAAAAAACCCCATTTTTAAACATAAACTATAAAAAACGTGTAATTTTTTTTAAAGCTTTTTGCCGTTTTGTAGATTAATTATCGCATTTTCGAATTCTGGAGGAATTATTTTGAAATAATAGTTTATAAGGGCTGTAGTGGTCCTCCAGTAAAACTCAAAATACCCTTTACAATGTTAAAGGAAAGAATGCTCTTAGGAAGTTACAGCAATTTTATAATTGGAAATTTCCATGATTTTTGTAGAATACCTTGTATAATCTTATTTCTTATTATCATTTTTTTATTTAAATCAATTATGGTTTGGATTTGGTCTTTGCCAACTTGTCTTTTTGATCAATATTGGCTTTTTTGAACTAAGTGGACCCTTTTAAAATTTCGCTTGATAAAATTGATCTATCTGATTGACTTAAAAATAAGGACAAAATCCAAAGCATACTTTATTTAAATTAAAAAAATATCAAAATAAAATCAAATTTATACGGGGTGCCCCAAAAAAATCATTAAAATTTTAAAATTTCAGTAATTTTTAAGGAGTCGCAAAAAATACTATCTAAAAATATTTTTGCTGGAAAAAAAATGAGACACCCTGTATATTTACCCTTTTTAAAAATGTTGCCATGAACAATAATCAAAAAGAGAGCATTATAGATGTTCTTTTTCTTCTAATAAGTAACGATTAGTATGTTTATTAATCTGAAATGGATGTATAATTATTTCCAGGTAAAAAAGATCGACCCACACTTTTAGTTTTAGACTTATAAAACTCGTTTTTTAATATATTTTTCATCTATGTATTAAAAGGAATTCTGCTATATTATACATATTGTATGTAGTGTTTTCTAGGAAAACTATGGAATTTAAAAGAACTAAATTAAAGGTTGAAAAAAATTAATTGTTTTCAGTAATTAATTAAAATTTGTTGTGTAGTATGTACATCTTAAATAGTTAAAAAAAAATGTAAACCTATAAATAGTAAAGCATGTAGATGTTGTAGTTAATTTAAATAAATTTACATTATGTTGATTTTTTTGATGTAGGCTAAGCACAAAAACAATGCCTAATATATTATTTTAGAATGTGCAAAGCGTAAATTTATACACACCTTACAATTACTTACCACATTATACCTTATAGCGCATCATAAATTTCCTTAGACGGTTGTATTTTGAGTAAAAATAATTATGTTAATGTGGAGTACTAGGAATTTTTATATGGGTTATTACTATTACCTATTACTAAAAACATTATACAGGGTGTCCCAAAAAAGTAATTTGAATTTTGATATCGACGGAAATTTTCCGTAAACGACACGTTTCTAAGCAAAGTATTCCACCACTTTGGCTTAAAGTTGTATGATTTATTAGGTATATGTATAAGAATTATTTTGATGAAAAAATATTCATCTTTCATAAAATAAATTCAATGTTTTTCATATTTTTGCTCGTATCTTTGAAATAAGCCTCATAAAGGTTCACCTTTTTTTACAACCGTAAAAACTTCACAGTAAACTCTATCAATTAAAAAAAAATCAGTATTCTATCTCTTTTACTTTAGGAGCAGTGATGGTAAGAAAAATACCCTTTGCGAGTGACTTCACGTAGTAGATTAAGTAAAAAGTTGTTTTTCTTTATACTGGGTGTTTCGTAACTGGAGCGCAGGATATTCCAGCTTTTTCTTAAATGGGACACCCTATATATTTGTCAATAGTTGCATTAGCATTAAGTTAAAGAATACAACGATATTTTTTTTGAAAATTTGAGTGCCCATAATTTTGTTATCGGAAATTTTCTATAAAATTTATGAAATTTAGACATATTTTTAGAAATTTATATTGGCCTTATGGTGAAACTTTTAAAAAACAATTTTTTTGTCATTTTGTAATATCGATTTTGATGTATTTTTAGTACATTTTTTTCGAATTTTATTATAAATGGTGGCAGGTATGGAGGCGTGAAATATGAAAACTCGATAGGGTTGTACATATTTTAATTTTTTTTAATGGAACACCCTGTACTTGTTTACAAAATATTGTTCCTTTTTAAGTGTTCTTTAACTTTTATACAAATCATTTTTCGCTAGAATTTTGTAAAAATATGTCGAAATTTGATAAATTTTATAGAAAATGTTTAAAAAAATTTAAATTTTCAAAAAACAAAAAATTTTGTATTCTTTAATTTTTTGTTAATCCAAATATGAAAAAATATACAGGGTGTTATGCGCATCCATAAACCATGCAATTTTGTTATTTTAGTTTTTTTATCTCTTAAAGTAAAAGATATATCTTCCGATTTCGCACTAAAAAATTTCCCTATATAAACAGAAACATTACTTAAATAATTAATATTCAAAATTTTGACCCACAACCTCGTAAACCTTGTTTTTCTTACCATCTCTCCTAGAGAAAAAGAGATAAAACACACTGGATTTTTTTAATGGATAGAGTTCACTATGAAGTTTTAGAAATGTAAAAAATGGTATGCTCATATGGGTTATTTTAAGACGTAACCGAAAATAATAAAAAAATGAGTAAAAATTCCATTTTTACTATGATGAATTATAACATAATTTTGAATTAACGAAATTTTCGGTGGGAACAAAATTCAAAGACTCTGGAAAAAAACTTGGCTGTTTCGACTCTGACTATTGGGTTGTTTGTCACTGAGATCCCGAGATAAAGTATTAGAATACTTTCTACGATTTTCTGTTCATTACTTATTTTGGCGGATTAAGGTAAAATTTGGTCACCGACAAAATTCCCTTACTTTTTTAGAGGATTAAGTGGCACGAGCTTACGTCAAATTTTTTATAACACCTTTAATTTCTTTTTCTAGTTAAAACTACAAAAGGTCATATATTATTTCAAACATCAAAAACTTTCTGAACTTCATTTTTTTAACCAATAAATACAATTTGGATTTGGTTGTAAGGGAGGTTGTGAAACTGTCATTCATTCAGCTAGAAGATACCTTACTCAACATCCCAATCCATCCAAAAGGGTTTTCCTTAAAATTGATTTCAAGAATGCATTCAATTTAATAAGTAGAAATACCTTTCTTAATTTGGTTTTGGATTATGCTCCCGAAATCTTTCATTTTGTCTGTCAATGTTATTAAGATAACACTTTCCTTTTACTTTTGGTGAACACAGAATTATGTCTGAATGTGGTGTTCACCAGGGAGATCCTCTTGGGCCTGCTCTATTTTGTTTAGCTATTGACAAACTTACTAAATCATTTAATGCTTGGTATCTTGATGACGGCTCTCTAGGTGATCAATCGGACATTGTTCTTGATAACCTTGCAAGAATTATTAAGACTTCTAGAAAAATTGGCCTTGAACTGAATTTTAATAAATGTGAATTATTTTTCTTGGATAAACCTAATCAAGAGATTATTAATAATTTCGAAATTCTCGCCCCAAGTATAAAAGTTTTAAAAAGAATGGTTTCTTCTTGGTACTCCCCTTTCTCACACTGCTCTCTCCAACAGCTTTCAAGAGAAATCCGATGCACTGGAACTTATGTCAGCATGTCTTTTAAAGCTTCCATCTCACATAGCTTTCTTTCTTTTAAAAAATTGTTTGGCTATTCCAAAATCATATATTTATTGAGATGTAGTCCTACTTGGCATGAATCTTCTGGAATTTTAAATTTTGACAATATTTTAAATATTTCTATTGAAAAAATTACAAATATTTTTTTTCCTTAAGAAATTTGGTCCCATGCAACTTTACCTATACGTAAGGGTGGTCTTTTGGTATTCGTTTGGCCTCGTCTTTATCTTTGCCTGCTTTCCTTTCTTCCTATTATGGTGTTTTTTTATAAAATTGATGTGATTTTACCTTCTTATTTAAAAAAAAATTATGGACAATCTTTTAATTGAATATGAATCTCTATGGACTAATAAAATTCCGAATATTATCTTGGATCGTCGTGAAAAACCTATTAAAAATGTCTGGGATACTCCTCTTTTGGACTTAACTTTAAATAATATTTTGTCATCTGCTAACAATTCTCATTTTCTCTTTTTGCTTCCTTATCTAAGGAATCTGGTGCATGGCTCAATGCTCTTCCTGTCGCTTCTTTAGGAACATTACTTGATAATCATTCCTTCAGGATAGCAATTGGTCTTCGTCTTGGTACTTCTCTGTGTATTCAACACACTTGTTTCTGTGGCTCTACTATCAATGAAGATGGACTTCATGGACTAAGCTGTAGATTTAGTGCAGGAAGATTTTCTCGACACCATTAAGTAAATACCTATTATTAAAAGAGCATAATCTTCCGCAAATATTCCTTCCATTTAGGAACAAGCAGAGATGATGGAAAAATGGTTGTTGGAATGACCATGATTACTTGGAGTTGCGGGAAACCTTTAGTTTCGGATTTTACTTGTGTCGATACTTCAATTTCGTCTGGAGCTGCATCATTAACTGGAGAAAAGATTAAAATTTCTAAATACAGAAATCTTGAATAAAATTTCATTTTTCCCAGTTAGTATCGAAACTTTTGGTGTTTGGGGTCCTCTTGGTTTACGATTTATTAGTGAATTAGCAAATGTTACCAAGGAACCAAGATCCACTTCTTTTCTAATTCAGCGTATTAGTATTGCATTCAGAGGGGTAATGCTGCGTCTGTCTTGGGTGCGCTTCCTAAAGGAAAATTCTTTGTAGAACTTTTCTCAATTCCATATTCCGATGTTCAGAATAATTTGTCTTCCTATGGCTTGTCCTCTTCGCAGAAAGAAGATGTTTGTAATTTATTATTTGATGGCTCATTTGTTCCTTCAATAGATTAAGTTATCGGTTCATCGGAGATATCAAATAATCAACACCAAAAGAACATCTCAACTGATGATGCCGAAATTGAAGACCAGGTTGAGGAATCACTTGAAGATGAAGAAAGCGACAAGGAATATGAGCAGCCGGAGCCTTTTAAGAAAGGACGTCGACGTAAACAAAAGGCCGCTCCTGCAGAAAAAAAGGAACCAGCTAAAACAGGAAGACCCGGTAAAAGGTCCGCAGAGAAAGCTGAGGAAGCAACCTCTGATGTTAAGGAACAAAAAGAAGTAGAAGTTCCCGAGCGTGGTATGAAGAAAACAACTAAAAAGACTGAACCAGAGACTGAAACTGACAAAGAAGAAGAGGATGTCAAAGAAAAGAATGAAGATGCAGAAGAAAGGCCTTGACGTGCCAATCGGGCACAAAAAATCAACTACAATGATAACACTGGTAGCATTCGTAGATGATTTTTTTTATCTTATATTTTATATTAAGTTGTTCTTATTTTATTTTTGTTCATACTTTATTTATTGTATATGTTATTTATTAATTATTATTTGGTATACTTAGAACATACATACAGGGTGTCCCAGCGCTGCGAGGAAGTAACATTACTCTAAAATGAAAAAGATATCGGCATGCGGTTTTCGATAGAATATACAATACCTTTAAACGCACATTTAAAAATATTTTAGTAATATACCGGGTGTCCATTCCAAGATGGCGGACCAAAGTTATGTTTTTTTAAATAGAACACCCAGTATATTATGACATTTTTGGATTCCTTATAAAAAAATAATTATACTTTGTGAAAACTTTTATGGGTCTATCATCACTCGTTTTGCTGATTTTGCTATTTAAGCAATCAAAAGATGCATTTTTGAAAGATCACTGCTCTAAAACAGATGAATATTTTAGGTTGAAATTTTCTCAAAAATTTTTCAACATCGTGTAGTCTACAACTATCATGTTAAATTTAGGTTTGTGATAATTTTTCATCAGAGTGCCTTATGAAACGCAAATTGAACAATTAAACGAAATTTTTAAATGGAACACCCTGTATATTTTAACATCAATCAATATCATTTTTTACAAGCTTTCTATTGATATAATGTTTGTATGGTCGCTTATCAATGTTTTGGGAGATATTAATATTCAAACTGAGAAACAGCAAAAAATACACAAAATAGCACTCTTCATGAATTTTTTTAAGGTTTTTTTTAATTTGCCTAATACTTATTAGTGTCTTTCTCTATTTTGCTTTTTTAATACTGTTTTTATATTATAGTAACAGTTTTTGTTGTTTTACAACACAAATAAAATCGAAACTTGCAATTATCAATTTTGGTTTTCTAAATCTCAGTATATTTTGAAATGTTAACAATTAATGTTACCAAGGAATCTCTTATTTTGTTGAATATCGTTTTTACGCTCTTTTCTGATAACCAGAAGCGGATTTCTTTCAGCTTCACCAAGCGCTTACAGAATATTTTCCATTTCTTATTTAGAAGTTTAGAAGAGTTCATTATTTCGGTTTAGTTATTATCAAAAGTACAGAAAAGGGCGTTAAAACAAAATTCCACAAAATAAGGGTTTCCTTGGAAACATCAGTTGCTAAATTTTTAAAGCATGCTGAGACTTAGAAAACCAAAATTGATAATTGCAAGTTTCGATTTTGTTTTTGTTGTAAAAGAACAAAAACTACTATTGTAATAAAACGACATTATAAAAAAGCAAAATAGAGAAAGACAGAAATAAATATTAATCAAATTAACAAAAAAATCTCAACAAAATTCATCAAGACGGCTAGTTTGTGTATTTTTCAATGTTTCTCAGTTTGGATATTGCAGTTCTAAACTCAATGGTACCAGATTATATCAGTATTGTTAAAAATTCCATCGAATGATGTTAAAATATACAGGGTGTTCCATTTGAAAATTTCGTTTAATTGTTCAATTTGCGTTTCATAAGGCAGCCTGATAAAAAATTATCACAAACTCAAATTTGACATGACAGTTGAAGACTAGACGATATTGAAAAATTTTTGAGAAAATTTCAACCCAAAATGTTCATCTGTTTTAGAGCAGTAATTTTTCAAAAATGGATCTTTTTTGGCTTAAATGGCAAATATCAACAAAACGAGTGATGATAGACTCATAAAAGTTTATACAAAGTATAATTATTTTCTTATAAGGAATCCAAAAATGTCATAATATACTGGGTGTTCCATTTAAAAAAAACATAACTTTGGTCCGCCATCTTGGAATGGACTTCCGGTATATTACTAAAATATTTTTATAATGTGCTCTTAAAGGTATTGTTTATTCTATCGAAAACCGCATGCCGATATCTTTTTTCATTTTAGAGTAAAGTTACTTCCTCGCAGCGCTGGGACACCCTGTATAGTTAAATGTGTTAATATATTTTTTATGTAAGGTATATTTTATAAAAAATGTCTAGATTTTTGGATTTTTTTTCTTCGACTAACAATATATTTTGATTAGGATAGTTGAAAGTGAAAAAGGCTTAGGCTAGTATATACATTAAAATTCATCAATTAGCACAAATTATAGTAAAATGCATTTTGTGATTTTTTATTAAATACTTTTATTAACCCAATATAGAACGTGAAGCAATACTCTTCCCTGGGATTAATCTAAGTGTGCTTTTAACATTTTTGTATTAAAAATTTTAATTTTACAAAATGAATTTCAACCAAATTTTCAAATTACATACATTATTAATAACTTCACATAGAGAACCTTTTTTATAGATGAAGAAGTTTATTAAAATATTACAGTAAACACGACTTGAAGATAATTTTTCTTTCGTGCACCAAAAGATCGAACAGATAATCGTACATTAGAACCCTTATAAGAATTGATAAAAATATTTCCATAAAACGGTCAATTTTGAAAAATACAAATTTCAGTATACATTTTCAACGTACCGTCTTTATTTCATATTTGTAGGTCATTATTACACAGTTTGGACCAATCAACAACCTCCATTTACTACCAACACGCACTTTTTAGTGCAGCCATAAATATAAAGACAGCGCTAATAGGTAGCCGTGTTTATACAGGGTGTTCCTGTATAAGTATGACAATTTTTCGGGGTGATACAGGAAGTGAAACAAACCATTTTTAACTTCTAAAGAATTGTCCGGATGTCGGAAAATGCTTCCTTAAAAGTTATACCACTTCAAAATTTTTCAAAAAAAAATATTTTTTTGTAAATAAAATAAATATTACAAGAGATATTAATTTGACTTTGATTTTAGCGATAGTTATTTCACACAAGGATACACATTTACGGTCAATAAAAGTTTTAAAAATATTTTCAGGGGCGTTACATGTGGGGGGTCATCAACTTTTTTTAATATCTTTTTTTTCTTTACGTTTTTTAATAATTTTAAAAGTACTAAAATTGTATAAAACTTAAGTTGACACCTGTCAATTTTGGAAATGTAATAAAGTTTAAAACTGATGGTGGAAATAAATAGAAATTAAACCCTTTTGGGCTCATCTACCCAAGATTTTCAACTTTCATTTCAAAATCGTGGTGTCATTGTTGAGTTCCCCTCTTATTTCCTCGCCTCGCCACGCTCCTCGCAAAGAATACTTGCAGGATAAAAGGAAATATGAGTGACCTCCATATTTTTTCTACTTATAAATTATTATGTGAAATTTTCGTGTTTTGAATATTAGTTTTGGTGGTGTTATCTAATGTATGTTCCGGTAAAACCGGAAGTGATGTTGAAAACATTTTTGGTGCATGTTTTTTAAACCACAAAAAATAGTGAAATTTTAAATTTTTATTTTCATAAATAAAAAAATACGAAGATGGTTCGTTTACACCCGGTATATTATTTATTTTCTGTTGTTTGAATAATATTTATCTAACAACATTTTTACCTTTACTTCCAATAGCGTTAATAGATTTTATTATAATTTGGTCATATATAAACCTAAACACGCATGAACCAAAAATTTTGGTTTTTATTTGAACCCTACTAGACAAGCTTATTTAGTTTTTATCGGTATTATGCAAATACTGAAATACTTTAAAGCTGTACCATTAATATATAAAAAAAATTAAAAATAAACAAATAAATTCTAACCGAGTTGCACCATCATGGTATCAAGATCCTTGGGTTCCTCCATCTTTTCCCCAAATTATAAGAAACAAAAATAAGTTTAAGAAATCACAAAACACACATGTACTGATAAGTTATTATCACTGAAACGCGTAATGTTTGAATGTCCAACGAAACAGCAGCACTGAGAAACCAAAGCCGAGCACTTTCTGTTTAAACCTCTCGAATGTCGACTAAAATCGCATCAACTTTTTTATTCCCTCCAAATCTTGAATGGCATACAAATCGTTTTGGTGCCGTAAATTAACATGAGCATGATACGAAAGGTTAGATAATATTTCTGAATTATGCGAAGGTTGATGGTTTAATTTTTGTG